>JAOBAS010000007.1:10783909-10815325 GCA_025311575.1 Elanoides forficatus | reverse complement strand
TATTGTGTTATGTTATATTATAAATATATTAGATTATATTACATATTACACATTACATAGTATCTAATATAATCTATTATATTATGTATTTTTAAATGTAAGCTGTAGCAATGTATACCAGGGGCTGATCTTTAAGTCTGGCATGTTTGTCAAATTTGGTATTACCATTCTTCTGGTTTATTGTAAGAAATCTTTGGCATACGTTTTCCACCAAAATTTAAATGCAGAGTTAAAGATTCCAATAAAGCTTATTCTTAGCAGTTATTTCCATTATTGAAATTCATATTCTTCTAAAGCACTGAGTGCCCTGACATATTCTGTTTTTTAAGGAACCTGTGGAATGCTCTGTATTACTTACAAAATGTAATTAAATTCCTTTCAATTTATCAATTTGTGATGGCTTAAAAGAAGATGTTATAATCCACCTTATTGCTTTTGTTGCATGCTCACTATTTACATTTTTGTGCAAAATCTCATTATTCAGACTGCTGCTTGAATAACTTTGGAGTCTGTTGTATCTTATTATATCTTATTAGCAATGCCACTCATTATGCAGGGTATGATGACTAATGGAAAGCCTTTGCCTCACAGCTCTAGGAGATATAGATTTTCTTATCATAAGCTAATGTTCAGACATGAAATGATAATGGAATAATAATTAATGAAAAACTTAATTACAATTTCCTTTCAAGGATCGTCACCAGTTTGCTTTTATTCAGGCTTTGTTATCATGTTGTATGTGGATGTTTCCTTCCAAATGTACATAGTTGCAAATGACAAATAAGAAGAGTTTCAAAACCAAGACATTTATGTGAATGACACCAAGTTAACATTGGTGAGAAACCTCTGTGAAAGATTTCCAAAATGTATTCTGTGGCAGCTCTATTTGCTTTCGACTGCCACTACAGCTGTGTTCCCTAACCTGCAGATTGATATAGTCCAATTACCTCAGAAAACATCAGCAACCGAATGCAGCTATCAGTAAACTGTCAAGGAAGAGCTCTTTAGAGTGAAAGCCATGATATACAACTAGGCAAAAGAGAGGACTCTTTATCTCCTCATGGGACAATAATTGTTCTTAGCAATTAACTGCAAATCAAGAAGTAACTTCATCACCCTTTATAGTGGTCTTGGATCAACAAGATAGATCTGCATCCCAATAATACATTTAGCTTCATTATTTTAATACTTATTTCAATCTCTACAAACATAAATCCTAACAATAATGTTTCAGACAGACTCAAGATACAGAAAATGTCAGTTTTGTTTAGATGCCTTTTTTTCTCCCATTAGGGTGCCATTCAAGAATGAATGGTGAAAAAATACGTTTCTTTGGGTAGTATGCTCATATTCACTTTTTATGTAGCTCAGCTTAAATTTCTTCCTATTTTAGGGGCCCTTACATCAGGTGGTATTTGTTACTCTTCCTGTTTGACAATCCTCATCATCCATCATCACATCTAAACTCTGTTTGATAGTTGAAGATGCAGAGTTGCAGAAAAAATAATTTGTTCATTAAAAAAATGTGAACAGTATATTTTGCTCTATTTACATGGAAAAATATATGCCTACAAGGTGAGCCATACACGGATGGTAATAAAGAAAAAAACCTAGAAATAAACACATACGTGTATGTTCTCGAACAGAAATCATGTATATGATTTCTCCATACCAGATACATAAGGATTTCAGTGGGGACACAACATATGCTCCTGAAAAAAACAATTTTTTTTTTCCCTAAAAGGTTAATCATACATTCCTAATCCATCAAGTTTGTAACAGAGTATGAAAATAAATGTTTCCAACTGAGTTTCACAGCATTTAGTGTTTCAGCTCTGTGAGTGAGAGTATTGAATTTTGCCAAAATATGTCTAGTTTACATCGTTATAAATAGCTCCTTCTTAATAAAACAGGTGATTTCAAGTTTGTTTCTGTTGTTACATATTGAAGTTTTTGACTAATAGTTATTTTACACACAAAACGTTTAGAAAATTAGCCATCCCTCTAAAAAAAAAAAAGCATCATTAAATGTTTTTAAAAATCATGCTCTCTGGTAGAATTGGTATACATATATTTTATGAACTATTTCTAAAGTTAAAATGAAAAACTGTATTAAGTTGTCAAAGAGAAATGAAAGACCTACTTAAAAGACATTGAGCTAAAAAAAGGTTATTTTTAGCTTAAAGGAAGTATATACGTATCATGCTCTGTACCACACTTTAATCATTACCCTCATCAGGATGCCAGGGGATGCCAGGATAATAAATAAAGTCTCTGATTAGAAATGAAATTGCTATGACAGAATTTAAAGGCCATAAAACCTTCCAATTCCCCTCCTCTCTGTCATTTACATACATTCTTCCTCTTCCTCCACAATAAACTGTCTATTCATTCAAATTCAAGGACACATTGTAGGAAAGAATCAGTAAAGATCAACATCAGAAACCAAACCAAACCAAACCAAAATATACAGCTGTCAATATAAAATTTTCTAGCCATAAAGTGAACCTAAGGAGAAGTAGTCAACTGTACTATTCACAGCATACACAGTAATGTGTCCTGTCAATATCAGTTGCTTTTGTTTTACCAAAATAACAAAGAAATGAGATACCTGCTCTGTGTTACAGGACCAGATTCTAAATCAGGAAATAAAATAATAACTTAAAACACACACTGCAGATTCACTTCTTAGCTGTAGAGGAGTACAGTCTAGCTACTATACTAGTACTGCAGCCAGAAAAGTAACTAGCCACGTATGTCCCATTTCCAGGAAGCAAAATGCAATTTCAAGGATATTATAGTAGTAGCAAGTCCAAACAAACGTGTCTCAAATTATGCTTCTGTGGCCATGTTGTTTATGACTTAACTACATTACGAGTATCAATAAGTGCACTTTGAACAATCATGTGACATTTAATTAACTAACAATAACCATTATTTACATGCAAATTCAATAGTCATTGGAGAAATAATTTAATTTGAAGTGTTACCGTGTTATCTGTATTGATTTGACTAACAATTTTAACTTTGTATTATATTAGCCCTTGCCATATAAATGAACATCAGTAGGATTTGATATAACCACAACACATAGACTACTGCAGAAGTTGAATACAAAGCCCACCTTCTTCTTTAAACTGCAGTTAGTGAAAATACTTCTTCAGTTTCTCAGATTTTGCCTTCAGGAAACACAAATCTGAAAGTCTCAATGGGTTAGACAAGATTTAAAATGTATTGGGCATCTTCGATCTAAGGTATGGGCTTTTCCGCCTATACTGCTGACTTGCTTCGCATATTAATTACATTTACAGCCCTTTGCAAATGCATTTAAAGATTACTCTTATCCGCAGTTTAGGGGTGGAGAAATGAAATCACGACAAACTGAAATTATGTGCCCCACTGATCAATAATGACAAAACCACAGAAGAGAAGTCCTTCTACTGCATGCTAACCACTTAAATGCATCAAAGCAGTGACAAACAAGGTTGCATGACAGTCCTCCAGCGGCCTGGGTACTCAGCCGAGCTGCAGCATGGCAGTCGGGAAGAACTGTTCTAATAACTTCCATGGTAAGATCTGTTTGCATCCTTTCATTTCGCTGATATGGACTCCTGTAATCTCCGAAGCAAACCTCTCCTAAAATAATTGTCTTCCCTCTCAGTGTTTCTTACAGTACCCACCTCTCTCCTGAGTATTTATGCAACAGATGACTTGAGGGGCAGAAGAAAGCAGAGATTTTCCAATACCCTCATTCTTTTCTGCCTGGATGACATTTTTAGCCAGCAAAGCATGGCCTGTAATAGGGAAGAGGGTCTGTCTTAGTTCCATTTTACTCCACTTGTTTCATCAAGCTCAGTTCCAGAGAATTCAAGCTGATTTTTGAATGCTCTCTCAAATGCTAAGCAAGTCACTGTGCAACTTCCTTCCATTCTACAGTCTTCATAGGCATAAAAATCAGTAGTATTTATTAGATCACCCAGAGCTGCATGACTTTGTCTGGTTTTATTGCTATGGTACTTTATATTTAAAGTGTTTTAGTTGACCTGAGTGCAGAGGTTGTACCCTTCCTGGCCATAGTATTCTACAGCCAAATATACAGAGCTATAACGATATTATTTCCAATCACTAGCCTATTTTTCCATTTCTTAATATCGCTCTGCTATTATACTTCAACTGTTATAACTTAAACTGTTAAATTAGCATCTTCAGCATTTCTACATGCCTCAGAAAAAATAGTTCTTATAACTGTATACCAAATACTGTCATATATAAGCGATTATGCAGCACAATTATTTCAGTTTAGTTCCCTGACTTTGTTGTTCTTTTTCTGTTACAGTTACTTATTCTACGGCTATACGGCAAATTATTATTATTACCCTCTCTCATAATGTCTTGAATCTAGGCATACAGTCCAAAAATATATTCTGTTTCTTCTTTTCACGGCATACTCATTAGAATGTAATTTGCTGTCCACTGCTGGGAAGAACATTAACAGTTAATAACTTGTCCAGTCCTTTTAATAGCTTAGAACTATGGGAGATAGAGATTTGATTTACATGCATTTGTTGACTGCTGAAAAAAATTGAATTACTGCCATTGTTAATACATATGAATTACAAATGAAGTGGAATTAAGGGAAGAATCAAAGTTGAACATAATGCCACTGTCCTTTGTGTTCTATTATTTGATTTCATTTTGTAGTCAGGAACCTAACATGGCTGCAGATGTTCCAGTGACTTTTGTGCAACTGATTGGGCTAATACCACCTCTGGTTTTTTATTTCAATAAATGAGGTTAAAAAAATTCAATTTTTTTAGCCAAGTTGCTGCAAAGAGACTTTGTCAAGTAGCAGCAGACATTCCTAGGCAACTAATTAAGAGCTAGTACCTTTCCACAGAGGTGTACTTGGCCACAGATGTGTCATTTTGTGCACTGTTGACTGCGTTTATTTGCTACGACTTTGCAGTCTCTTATTAGAAAGACATATTACTTTTCAAACTTCATCTACTCTAAATTAGCGGAGAGCAGGTCTCTGAAACTTGGCATGTTGCCCAGAGAGAACACAATGCACAAAGCTGTAAGTTGTTCAAGAAATGGTACCAGAAGTTAGAATATATTCTTGATGAAGCTGTAAACTTCAACTGGTAGACATCTCAAAATAAGACTCTATCCTCCTGCTTAGTGATGAGTGGGGTGAGTACCACTTCCATCTGTTGTATTGTACAGAAATAAAATAAACTTCAAAGAGAAAGCTCTTAACCTGTTTGTTTTTGCTGAAATGAAAATACCAATTCAGCAACTTACATTTTGGAAATAAGTCTCCAGTAGTCATAATATTTTTCAGATGCCAGATGGCCTGCTCTCCTGGTCTGTGCATCAGAATAACTAAATGCTTGTATTTCTTAATGTATCATTTTAGGGTAGAAAATGAAAATGTAAAATTGTTAAAATGAGAAGCCCTGAGATGAAATCTCAATCCTACTGAACTCAGGGACAATTCTGCCGTTGACTTAAGCAGTGTTATATTTTCATCACTGCTGTATCCCAGAGGTGAAAATACATCTGTTTAATTTTGACAATGACATTTCAAGACAGACAGATTGTTTCCTCATATTATTGTTTCCGTATACAATCTTTAGAAATGGAGAGTGGTGTATGGAAGCATTTTAGGACAGTAAACAATGACATGTTAGAAGTGGCAAATCTAAATCTTTTTTGGACTATTATTTTGAGTGACACATTTTACAATGCTTTTTTTTTATCTGTAAAAATACATACTGCTTTCCTCATATTTACAGGTTGGTATGCATACAACATAAAATTGTTAGCCTGTAAAAAGCAGGTGCTTAAAAGCTTTCTGAAACAAAAGTTTCATTTTACATATTTCTTTAACAACTTCTTGGAAGTGAGTTATCATAACCCGCTCACCTGATAAAATGGGGTGTTTTGGATGTGGTTACAAATGTACACAGATTTCACCTAAATCTGAAGGTGCCTAAAGAACAGTGCAATGAAAATAAATGTGCAAGTTTCATAGGTAGTCAACAGAGTAAGACAGAGATGCCTTTCAAAACTGCTTGAAGTAATTGCTGTCTGCCTACCTTGGGAACCTAAACTTAAAAGCCGAAGCCTCCCTTTTATAGGATATCAAAACCGTATCCATGGACTATAAGGATACTAGAAGTATTCACTATAGAAAATTCACTACATTCCTAGACTTTAATGAGAAAGTTAGGTACCTACATTAGCTAGATGGGATCTTTTTTCAGGATTGGACCTTTGGAAAAATGGTTTGCAAGCTCTGCCATCTTTCCGCTTCTGAAAATTAATGTTACTAACAGTAACCACTAAATGGGTAAGAATTTATGGTGGTAAATTACTAACTGGTTTAGCTAGTGCCAAGCCCACCTGCCTGTGATGTTACTTCATTGACTTAAATGGATACAGCTTTCCCCCTTCTTATATATGACACAAAGAACGTGTAGAAGTATTATTAGATCAGAATGGTCTTACCAATTATTCCTATGAGTGAGTTGACTGGAGTTAAGACATGTTTGGACTGACAGCATGTGACATGTACCAAAACACAAAGACCTCCATCAGATTAATGTTGCTAGTACAACATTAATCATTACACAGGGCATGCATTTAAAAAACATATGCATCTGACACTAAACTCATTCAAAACAACAAGCGTTTTACTGCTGACTCCAAAAGGACTAGAATCTGGACTAATCAGTTATACAATGAACTCTTGTCATTCTAACCTATTCTTTCAGCTAATAAGACAGTATTAGACAACTATTGTCCACATTTTATTGTTGTGCTACACTGATACCATCTGGGTTGTCATGCTGATGTAGCATTGAAGATGAGCTGAAGAGTGACTCTTGTATATTTATAAAGAATTCTGTGGCTAACTTTGCTCTAAATTGGGCATGTAATGAATGTATTACTGCAAAGCAGGGAAATAAAACCTATTATAGGCTAGAAATGAATCATCGCAATGGCAAATAATTTTCTAAGCTGCAGTATTTTCCCTGTTATTGCTTTGCTTTAAACTTTGGTGAAAAGCAATTACTTTATTCTTTCTCTTTACTTTTATTACTGGTGATTCTTATGCTAATTTTCCCCTCTATATTTGATTTGATTTTGAAAAGCTTTTTGGAATTTAAGATTAAATTGAATTGGTGATACTGCCCTGCCATCTTTACCTCCTACCTTCTTCTCCCCATCCCCCACTGAGATCTGAAGAATTCTTAAGAAACAAATAGAGCAAACTCAAAGCTATCACATTTTAAACTGTTTCCTGTTCTAGATAAATGAGACAAGTCAGTGTCTTCAAAACATCAGAATAATAAAAGTAATTTTTTTTTGCAATTCTTTTTTTCCTTAGTGTTAAGCTTGCTATCAGTTTAATAGTCTGAAGAGACAAAAGTTCCCTGCATTTGAAAAATTTTACCTATATGAATTTTTTCCCCTTGAAGAACAGCACATCTCCAGCATTGAACTGAAATGTGTTCACTTGTGGTACCTTTGTTGTTCTATGGCAGTATAAAACATGTAAATGTTTTCATTGCAGTGAAATTAGTAAACAGAATGTGCTACTTTTTAGATACACCAAGAATCACTTCAAGTAAACAAAAAATAAAAATCTGAAATCAGACAACTTACAATTCTAGCCACAAGCCTAGAGGTAATTTTTCAACCATTCATTTTTTTCTTGGACTTCACTGTTTTTTAAACAAATAAAATTATTTATTATCAAAAGTCACTAGTAGGGAACAGAACTACTGAAGATTTACTTTGCTTGTTACTTACAGCATACCATACAGTGTGAGGATTCATATGGCTTAGCACTTTTAGATGAAAGGTTACAACCCATGAGACTGAAAAGTGGCCTTAATATTTAAATGCTGAGGCTTTGTGTTATTTTTTCATTTGTATTCAACAAATTTGAATTAAATTTCAAGACTAAAACCCACATGATTTTGATCAGCACGTCCTTTTAAAGTCTACACCCAGAATGCATCTAAATGAATAAAAAATTGTGAACAATGATATACTATTGCTTATAGCTTTAAAAACAATATGCATGAAAGTATTGATTTTAATTTTAAATCTTACAGCTATCAAGATCGTTATAATATGAAACAATATGTGACTGAAATATTCCATCTCCTGAAGTCAAGTTAGAAACAGGCCACTATGCTTAACTGAACCCTCCTCTTTGACCTACGTTCCCAGGCCCTTCCTTTGCACCTAACTGAAGAGCATAAATTAAGGAGAGAGTTGTCCAAGGTCCCCTCTGTTGTCAAAAGGGAAAGAAACTCTCTAAGTGCAGATCTAGAAGATTATCTGTATTGTGATCTTTGTATTAGTTATAACTAGGTGTGATCAAACCTCAGCTTGCTTTAAAATAAATTCATTAATTGCAGAATTGGGAGAGCTGCCAGCAGTTAACACATTTGCATTCTTTCCCTGCTTTTATGACAGACTATGTCTCCAAAACTGGAGTTGCTGATGTAATGTACAGCTCCAGCATGGGGCCTTTTGCTACTCAAGTTTCTGGAAAAGTAAAAGATGCTCAGGGAAACCATATTCATCATTGGTGATCTTGTGTATATAGAAAGAATGCCTGCTAGAGAGCTAATATAAGTGCATTCTTACTTGCTGTGCTTTCCATGTATCTTTCATGTCACTATTAGAATTGATCCCATAGAAAGATTAAAGATTATGCCAAGTTGTTAAACGCTCAGCTGTATTTAAATAACTACCAAGGCTAGAAAGGCTCTATTTCAGCATGCAGGTATGATGAAGAATAATGTTGCTACAAAGGCTTTTGCGTATTTCCTGAAAAGTCATTGCAATGCAGTTGCTTTCCTGGATGAAGTTTGCATAATATTCCTACAATGACTGCAAGGATGCTCTCAATTTCCCTCCTGCAGGAAGATCAAATGACACAGAACCAGAAATAGAAATTATGCTTTTCCTAAAGTCAGGTCAAACATAGAAGCAATATTTTCTAAAACCCATAAAATGTTACAAGGAAGTAATGAAATACTTTTCCTGTAGGCTTGAGGGCAATCTTCAATGTAAGCAAATACAAAAATGTCCTAAAAAAAAAAAAGAATTTGAAAAAACTCCTTGTTTTTCTACCCTTCCCTGAAATCTGGCCTGGGACACCATGTACTCTTTATGCTTGTAATGACAGTGAACACTGAGCTTTCATGCAATTTATTTTGGAAAATTTAGGACAAAAGAAAAATTCAGATCTCTTTCATAGGCTTTAGGCAATTGTGTGTACTTTATTTCAGAACAGACATTGCAGGTTAGCTGGAAAATTACAGGAGCAATGATTGTCTCATGGTCACCAAGAAGGAAGTGCCACATCTTTTCATTCTTATTCTGATGGAGCTTAGGCGAATTACAAACATAAAAAAAATATGTTAAAATAATTTATCTAAAAAAGCCTAAGAACATAGGTAAGGCTTTAATTTTTATGTCTTTGAAAGCTAAGAAAATACAGCTATAGCTAGGCAATCACCATGGTGAAAAAGAGAAATAGCTATTTAAAATTTCAAGAACTACTGTCAATTAAAAATCAGAGAGTATTTTTTTGTTTATATTAACAGAAATGTCTTTAAAACATCGCTGTTTGCCTAAAGATTAAATAAAAGACACTGTGACTGGCAACGAGCCATGGGATGAGTGATTTGAAATAGAGATCTATTCTGGCCACTGATTTAATAAAAAGGTAAATTAACATATAACAATCCTAGTAACAGCTTATTTTCATAAAAACTCTGCAGCACTAATGACTTGATTATGCTCTGATAAAATGCTATATTTATTGCATAATCCAGCTAATTAAACATGTAGTTCTCCATAAAACAGGCTTTCAAAATGTATGCATTTATCTCTGAGTAATGTTGGAAACTTGTTTAAATACTGAAATAACTGAAGTATAGCAAAAGTACCCTTCTAATATACTAAATTTAGCTTTGTTCTTATGATTTGGATGAATAAGAGTAGTTCTTTTTGTTAAGTTTTTTGAATGCGAAGCCACCACTTTCAGGTTGTTTTTCAAGAGTTTGAATAATAGTACTGTAATTCTTATTTGCAGTTTCACCACTGAATAAACATGTGCACTGAACACTCCTGTAAAACTAATCAGAGTCTTGATTAATATTTGTCACTGTGCTGGGCAACACAGTTTTTATTCTATTTATGGCTGCGTTGCAAATGATGCATTCCTTTTGACTGGATAAGACTTCTGTTAAACATATGGCAAGAACTGAAAAGAGAGACCTGTAAGAGGAGCAGAGGGTTGAGGAAAGCCATGTGACCAGTTTCTGGAAGGCCACCTGGGTAGTAGAAGTCAAAGTTGTCAAGAAGTGAAGAAAGCTGACCATCATCTGTAACTGATTCCACATCAGATACTCTCTTTACGAAATCCAAGGAAGAGGGAAGACTGAATTACTGAGTGCTTTCACAATTTTCTGCCAATTTCAAACTTTGCAATTTTTGTCCATTAGCTCTTGGACTCTCCATTTGTTGCTTCCATTTTGTGCCTTCTTTATTAGCATTCACTGTTCATAACTTTTTATGGAGTTTTACCTACTTCTTAATACCTGAGATCACAACTGAGATAGGCCTAGCAAATTCCAGTTACTGCATCTGAGGTCAATAATAGTATACTGAGATTTGTTGTTCGTCTGGAGTTTTCGCTGTCATTTTTAGACCAATGGAGACATTCAAGGTGCTGAGCAAGATCAGAAGAAACCATGGAACTGTTTTTATTAGCTTTATTTATTAGCTTGTTCTGGCTAAAATTAGAAGCACTAAAACTGCAGCTAACTTTCTGAGTTGATACCATCACATATGGTTTAGGCGATCCTTGTGGCATAAAACCAGAGACTTCAATTTTTCTGAGTTGTTCTAAGCAGCTGGATCAATAGAATGTTGTAACTGAAGGGTTCTATTTTGCATGTAGCATTTTAGTTGCATTTGAAGTCTAAAGAGCCATTATTAACATTTCATTCTAAAGAAGCAATTATTCCACCATAGATGGATGAGCAGATTGGAGAACAAGGTCCTTTCTAATTTGATTGCACATGATGTACTCTGTGATTATGTTTTGTTCAGCAAGGCATTCAACTAGGCATTAATAAGAATTCCTACTTGTTTTTAGATCCTAACTAAGAGTGCAGTCTTGTGTTCTAAATTTTAGAGGAACTTAACCTGTACAAAATGAGAAGCACTCTTGTGTCATTTCCAGTGGTGTGGAATTACATTTAGACTAATAATTTTTGCTTTATTGCAAGTTGTGCCCTTATTAAGATATACAGGATTAGAAGTGCATACCTTTTACTAGCGGTAGCTGCAGAACAGAATCCTCTCTCTCCCCTTCTCTCTCCTTCCCTCTCTGTCTCCCTCCCTCTCCTTATCCCATAAGTTAGGAAGTCCCCCACAGTTAAGAGTCAGAGGTTAACAAATTTTGCTTTGCTGCATCAGTAGTGCATGCCAGTGAACGTTCACTCTGCCATACTTCACTTTAGCTGTTACAATAAACAAAATCCTTTCCTAGAAAAAGCTTTCTGAAAAGGCTTAGGACATTTTTATATATCATTTGAAAAGATTTTCAGAATGACTAGGAGAATACTTAGAATCTTAGGGAAATAGTTCTTAACTACTGGCCGGTAAAATAGTTTTTTAAAAGGCACATAATACGTACATGTGCATTTTTTAAATATATGATATTTAATCTTGTACATTTGAGTATGGTACATGGAATAGCTAATTCCCAACTTGCCTTGCCTTATAATTGAGTCATAGTTTTAGAAAACAGTAAAATCATAGTAAATCTGTTAATCTGACTTGACATTATGTTTCAGAATATGATTTATCATTGAGAATTAAGCAGCAGTGCTGCTGTCCTTCAAGGACAAATGTATTTAATTCACAGACCTACTGAAACCATATGTTTAAAGTTACACAAAAGCAGGCATTGTAGCAGGTAAGGAGTTAATGTGTAAAATATTAATGGCCCTAAAGTTTCTTTCTGTCAACAACATATAGGCTATCCTTTTGAAACCTTTCAATTGTAAATAGTAGTTCTGACATGAAGGGTAATTTAGACTAGGCATACTTTTCTTTGGACTTTAAGTCTTTGAATGCTAGGGGCTGTACAAGTAGAACAGAGAGAGATTACAGGAGAAATTTTCAAAGGCATAAAGAGTTCTTAAGGACCTAGCTCCTATTCAAAATCAATGAGAGCTGGACACCTAATTAGCATGGGTACTTTGAAAATCTCCCACTACTTCTCTTTTATGCGAGTTCCTTGCTATGGAAACAGTACTGAACTAGAAGTTTAATTGGGAAACACTGTGCTGACTGTGACTAGGAAACAGAGGTGAGGAAGTGGATTAACTCCATATTTTAAGACCAAAAATTTGTCTCAGACATGTTTAATGTACTTGCTGCTTGAAATCAAAATAAAAATCTTCACCAGCATGCAAACTCTTAATTGCCTTTGTCTCTTTGAATTTCAAGATATAGACCCTGAAGGTGACTCATCTCTGGAAATTAGGGTGGTTTTTTTCAGCAATATTACTTTGTTTTATTGCATGTTATCTTGATGTTATTGTTGCTTGCATAAAATAATGTAAAGGAACATATCTGTGTTTAGAGGGCAGTACATATTCAGCTTGTCTGTACTATGACTGATAAAGGGTTTTTTTGACAGGCAAAAGCCATGTCTGATCTCATTTTACAAGGTAACAGTTACAAGCGGATGATCACTGCCTTCCTGCCAACCTCTTTACTCTCTCAAGTTTGAACCAAGACCAAGGAATGATTGGCAAGCCAGAAAACGGCATCTTCATTAACTTCCAAAATGTAAACTCAAGTGTTAGCTAAAACTATTATGCCTTGGAAGATGGAAGTTGGGGACAGGAGAATAGAGGACTGCAGTTTTTATCAAAGATGTTCTGGTGGGAACTGCTGTATATGTATCTGTGGTATTGTATTATCTACATTCATAAACCAATTTTCTTCAGAGTTTTGGATATGACTGGCCTTGGAACATTCATTTTTCATGTTCATTGCTATTTTCCTAACCATTATCCTATGCTATTTCATAAATGACATTCTACTGAATTATTATAATCCAATACACATTGTATGCCACCTAAGTAAGTCTGGCCCACTGTAATCATTAATCTATTTATTTCAGTCTAACATTTTAAGTCTTTTTTCATTTTCCAAGTCAGGTACTCACTTACTGAGGCCCTGATTTCTCAAATGACTTATATGGTTGGTGAGAGAAGATCTTTGTATAACCACTTAAAAATACAGAAAATATTTTATTTACATTATTTCTTCTTCTCCTGATAAATGAGCATCAGCAAGATCACCTGATGCTAATAAAAGGAAGCTTATCCAAACATTGTATCATTTTTGCATAATATGCTTTGAAAAAGAACTCCATTTTCTCCCTGTAGGAGACCCTTTACTTGAGAGGTCAGAATGAAGCTGATCTAATCAGAAAGGGCCAGTTCAAGGTCTCTTTAACTGTAGGTCTCATTATTGAGCTTGCAGAGTTACATAGGACTTACTTAAATAGTAGCC
Organism: Elanoides forficatus; assembly: GCA_025311575.1. Taxonomy (NCBI): domain Eukaryota; kingdom Metazoa; phylum Chordata; class Aves; order Accipitriformes; family Accipitridae; genus Elanoides; species Elanoides forficatus. Next base: position 10,801,693 of record JAOBAS010000007.1, on the reverse strand, counting down.
AGGTTTTAAAGCTTTCCTTTAGACACCAAGATGATGTGTATAGATACTCTGCAGCATAACAAAGTTATACTTGTATGTAATTAGTGAAAATCATGAGTTCTTAGAAGAAGAGGGTATGTCCATTTTGGTGTATCAGACATGTTTAATCATTCTTCAACCTTAGGCTGTTCATGCTTTCTTTTTGCTCTTGTTTTTCTCTGATCACTGTGGTTGCTGGAAAAAAATCTTGTAAAAGAAGAGGCAGTTGAAGGTAAAATAGGAGTTAAAAATAGATAAGGCACATGGACTACAGAAGACTGGATTAAAGGTTACTAATGCTCACGCGCAAATGGAATATTTCAGAAAAGAAACAGGAGTGGTCACAATGATGGAAACCATGCAGAACAGAAGTCTGTTACAGAACAGACTTAAATGGAATCTGTGGGAAGATGGTAACTCTCATGCAAATTATCAGAGAATTAAGATTGTTTTGAAAAGAAAGACAAAAACCACAGAGACGTGTATGAGCCTATAGCAGAAAAAGGATACAAATGAAGAATTCAAGTAGCAAATATCAATATGAGCAAATACTAGTGTCCAAAAGAAACTCATTAATAATTGTGTAATAGCAGGGAAATATCTGCAGGCACAGACACAAATCCTTTTACAAGCAATGCGTGGGATGTGAGCTCTAAAATGGGCAATGATTTGTTCATGCCAAAATAACAGGAAAGCAGTCTTGTATCTCCAAGGATGTGGGATGTCTTGACATTCTAAAGTAAAGTTTGAAATGACTGACATATTCCCATGTATGACATAATCTCTCGGTTGTCTCTCCACTGCTTGTATTTTTTCATTGCAGTAGTGAGTAGAGACCAGGGTGCGTTTGGGAACCACGCAGGTAGGTAGGTACTGTAGAAGGCAGCACTTGCTCACCAGTCCCTGATTCAGTGTCCAGGTAAGTCCCTGGCAAGTAGCAGACTGGCTTCTTGGAGGCTTCCATGAAGTCTTCAAAGCTAAACAGGCTCGTTTAGCTGATGTGGACACAACACTGCTGTACTAGCAACTGTAGACAGAGGAACTGGTAGCTGAGAGCAGAGGGTGCGATTTAGATCTCCTTGGCAATAGGTATTTTTTATGCCAGAAACAACTTTGATCTTTGATCCAAGAGAAACTTTACTTCTTTCTTTTAAATATAATTCTTATTTCTGTCATTCTGCCTGCTGATTCAAAGTCTCTGGCTTTGTGCCTTGATATGATTCATTTTCAACTTGCCCCCAAAACCAGCTTGTATCGAGCCCTTTTGGTAAATTTCTATTATAATCAAGTAAGGAAATCAAGGTCCCACTTGATATATGCATCTGGTTTTAATCAAAGTATTAAGACTCTGATATTGATAAATTGGCCAGAAATGGCTCAAACCATAACTGCTGCTACACTGCCACTGTAATAATTAGTTCAATGACAAGAATTACTGTGATGCAGCATGACAACATTCCATTTGTCTTTGCAAAAAGAAAACAAAGTAGATAATACACAAACTTTTGTAAAATAACTGTATGCTTTAAAATACTTTTGGTTTACATTGGGTGAAACCAATCCTTTCTCTGATTGCTCAAATATTAAACAGTACCGCATTAGGATGCCTAGTCTTGCATAAGAGGAGTCATCCTGGGACTAATTCCCATGATCCAGCTAATAATCTCCCTTGTTTTAAGTCAGGGTTTTAAAATTTGCTGGTTAACTTATTTCTGTAACCCTTCTTACTATTATCTTCATTCAGACATACCGACAGATAAACGAGAGAAAGCGGGAATTATGACAGATTTATACCCATAGGACTGAATTGTTCCTATGATGATTGATGATTCACATACATTTCACAAAACTTCCTCTTACCTTCTTTCTCATAGAAAAGATTAAAAAGATAAAAATATCAAGTCCCTAATCCAGCATGGATTTATTAATTTCTTTAATCTAGAATTTATTTTTCACACCATGAGTCATAGTAATGGTCTTAATCTTACATCTTTCAATGCATACATGTAACTGTACACTGTTAAACAGGTAAGTATGTTAGTTATCTGACCTTTTAGATGTAATAAAAAAGTTTTAAAGAATAATTGAAATGAAGAGAGTAGTGGCTTGCCAATAAACTGCTTTTCCTTTTTAAGAGCAAGATTTAATATGTGGAATTTGGAGGGAAAGGTTTGTAGATCCCAACATTTCTAGCACAAGCATGGTTCTGATTCATGTAAATCTCACTCTTTAGAATGTGCTTACTACGGAGTGAAATTATACTACCAATGCATTATCATCACTGAGCCTTCAGGGCAGGTTTCAATGTCTTATTTGTCTTACCGAAGGATAGCAGAGTTTTGATAGGTGAATTCAGTTAGGAATTACTTGTCATGGTGATATGCAGCTAGATTCCATTTATCATAGTTTTGTATGCTGTTACATTTCGCTTTGTAAACTGGGTGGTAGTTGAGTATATTCTCTGCAATCCATTAATATAATGATACTTCTGCTTCTCCCACTTCACATTAGTGGGGAAAAAGAAGTCTGGCATGTACACTCTCAGCAATACAATAGATTTTTAATGAGTCTAATTTAAGAATATTTCTTGCCAGGAAAAAGAAGGGAAAAAAAATTGAACTGCTTTGTAAAAGTTCTGTTCCTTAAAAAAATTCAGTACAAGAACTGCATCATCAAAACAGCAAACACGTGAAAACCACATCCAGAAGGGCAGAAGACCAGATCTGGATCCATTTTGACTTAAATCTAGTGTTTATTTAGCCAAGGTACTTTAGCAGCTGCCGTTAAAGATCAACATCTATCAGACTGACATACGGAAAGTTCCCTATTTCACACAGTGCTTGCATTAGATGTTCAGCTTTAGAGTGATACTAGAAGAAGTAGTATCTGTCATATCTTTATCCTGAGCTGGTTTGAGGATCTGTACCATGCTACTATATGACCCGATTTTTCAGAACATGCCAGCTGGCAAATCTCAATCTCCTTGAATTTGCTAATATTAGTGATTACTTCTTAACTGTAAAACTGCTCAGGTCATGAAGAACTAACCTTTTTCAGTAGAAGACGAATAAAGAGAATTAAAATGCTTTCCTTTTCTATACTTGCATTTGGATTTTCATGTTCCAAGAAAAGAAAACACTGTTCTCTAATGTGTCATGGACAGTGACAACAATTTGTAACTTGAATGTTAATAAATAGCTTGTCATTCTTCAAGTTTCTCCTCTCCCTCCAATCTTACTGAAAACATTATCTACAGGAGATAAACTGGGAGTCTTTCCAGTGTACATTTCAATGAAGTCACTAGCAGTTTGAAGGAATGTACTGAGTGCTTTCTTGTATGCTGGTAAGAAGACAACATTTCTTTGTCTGAAAGATCTAACACCTGCAAGCTGTTCTACTCAGGCTTACAAGCATTAGTAAAGATAATAAAGCTCCTCTCGGCCAAAAGGATGGACTCGTAAAATCTTGCCTATACAAGGGCTTAATGAATATGCAAACTTGTTATTGCATAGGGCAAATTTCAAATTACGGCCAAAATATGTATTTGTCCATGAAAAAAAATTTTTCAGTAGCAAACCCTATTTCATTAAATGTTTAAATTTTTTTCCAAAGTCAGACTCATTCTTTCATTAAATACATCACTCATTTAAGAGCATGGGAATAATGAGGTATTTGCAAATATCCTGCAAAATACCTACACCCATTTGCATCTGATTTTTTTGGAGTATCAATGCTACAACACATGGAACAGTCAAAAGCAAGAATACTTAGGCATGCTCAGATGACAATTGTGAAGGCTACATAAAATCGACATAAGTTTTCTTTGCAGCTTGCTTGTGGAAGAAACCTCTGTTATAAGTCACAATTATCTGTTCCTGTCTTCCGCATGATAAATGTTACAGCTGGACATTTTTTATTAACTTAAATATAAGTTAGAAACAGGAATGAACATTTAACAAATTTATTTAAAGCCAGGGTGGATTCAATTTTTCATAATAGTCTGAACCTGTACAAGCCCAGATCCTACATGTCTCCAGAAGCACTGTCAAGCAAACACTAAATTCCATCCTTATGAGCTCTTTATTGAGAAGAAAACCACAATGCACATTCTTTAGCCTTAGAGCAATGATCATCAAAATTCTCAAGGACTCTAAGAATGCATAATTCTATGGGAAAAAGACAGGAAATATGCATTTTCAATCCATTAATTTACCTTTATGATGTGAGGCAGTGGTCTAGGTCCAACAAGGCAGGTATGTGTGGTACTTAAGGAAACAGAAGAGAAATACACTGAGAAGAAAGATTCTCTGCAACTGGCAATCTCTATAGAGAAGATAATGCTTCATTTGTGAATTAATCAGCAGATTAACTGATGTAATGCATGTGGAAATGTGTAGAAGTAGTTTAAACAAACAAGGAAATTGTAGAGCAAACACACTGCCACTATTGTGAACGCTGTATCAGAGATAAACCATTTATAGTGTACTCTGCACCTACTCCACAGAAAGATAGAAAGAAAAACTTAGGCACCCTACACTTTTCAGATCTTGATACCAAACCTACTGAAAATCAAGAGTCACTGACTTTAACTGATTTTGAATCAGGCCTTTAAGTGGAAAAAATATATCCATGAGAATATTCACTACCATTCAAGCACTTTCAACATTTACCTTAACAGACAGTGTAACCCAACCAATTATCCGTGCAGTGTTGTATGTGAATAATTATCAGTTTACACTGTCACTGCTCTGACCTCCAATAATTATGCTGATGAAGTGTCAGCAAGCAGACCTCGTCAGTCACTTGCCACCCCATCTGCAGATTGGTGAATAAGAGTTTTGTTTACTGTTCCTTGAGTTCCTAGTGAAATACAGAGCACATCTACAGCATTAGAAAACACTTTGGCTCCTAATGGGTTGCAATTAAAGGCATGCCAACATAGTACATATTAAGGGCCTGATCCTGCAAAATGATTAGTGCCAGCAGATGCTGGACCCTGAAAAAATGCTGGTAATGTTGTCACGCACGGTAGCAAATTAAAACTTAACTTTACCAAACTTTTGCTAATTCAAGAAGCTGTACTACATCTTGATGCAGCCCCAGTTTCTCAGCTTCAACCAATTTAATTCTGAATATAGTTTTTATCACAACATTTTGAACATGACCCTATGTATTACTTGCAGTAATGCTAGTCTACTAGTCTTTTACATTTTTCTCTAGCACATCGTAATGGAAAGCCACACAGCTTTGCATATGGAACAGCAGGACACTCTAGGCAGACTCCTCCCATGAAAAAACAGTAACTACTGTTTGTGAATTTCAAAGGGAATCAATTTAAACAATCGCAAAAAATAAAGTATCCACTGATACTGTTAGTAGTGTACCTTCCAAATATCAAGAAGATTGCCTGCTACCACTGGTTACAGATTGCCCCTGCCCTCTGCCCCTTTGACTGCCTGTACTATGATCCCTCACTCCTACGACCTAGGAGAAACATCTGCAAAATGTGGGTATGCTATTTCATGCTGTGAGTCATTGAAACCTGTCTACTATGTCCTCTCCCAACAGGAGCAATTGGGTTCACCTTGTGACTCCCACAACAGGAAGCAAGGAAACTAGACTTTAGCTACCCAGGGAAAGTGCTCTTTGCCAGTTATCGTTAACACTTACATGTCCAACTATGACAAGTATGTAGTCTCTGTATTGTGGAGAAAGGAGAAGGGGATAACATCACTGTTATTATTCATCTCAATCTTTACTCTCTTTAATTTCTCCAAACTTCTTCAGACTAGCAGAGAGATGCAATTTATGGCTGGTAATTTTAACGTACCCTATGATAATGGAAGGCAAAGATAGCTGTTAAATTAATAACCCTGAGCTTGAACAACTTATCTGCCATAGACACCAAGCGTGCTGCAGCTGCTGCTTTTTAAATGCCTTGCCTCTGGCAGTGAGCCACTTTACAGCACAAAATCGGTAGGAAACTTCACTTCTCTGATTTTGAAAATGCATACCTGAGGAAGCTGAATATGATGAAAGTAGCAGGAAAACCTCATGAAGAGTAGATTATACGACTAGAAGACATTTAGAAGTAAATGTTATTTTGTTGGCAGAACTAGATAAGAAATCCTGCCTTTAGAGCATGAATGAGAGAAAGCTACCTGTGAAACTCAAATGGTTAAGTCAAGTGCATCCTTGACTTCTGCAACACTTACACATCAGTTTAAATGTTTCCTGAACTGGGTACCTAAAGATTTATCTGTTCACTTTCATAAGTCTTTTAGTTTTTAGAAAGAGAATCTCTATGAATTACATACTTAAAGATTGTCTTCTTGCTTAGGATAATACATTTACATATGTGTCTCATTTATTTAATGCAACTGTAGCTAAAAAATTCAGGGGAAATTAGAATTTTTCCACTAGTGGATTTGTGACAGGGATCCTTGCTTTAAATCGTCCTTATTCCACACACTTTTATGATTCAACCGCACCAAGCTTATATAAGGTCAGCTGATCTATTTTTTAAGCATTCTTTTTGCACAGGAAAATACTTAGGTAGCAGATAAGCAGCATACTATCTGTGACTGTATAAGCACATCAGAAATCTAACTGAATCATATCATGACTCATTTGCAGTCTATACAGCCAAGTTTTCTTCACATAATACCACAAGACTGGTGTGTGGCCAGAATATGTATCCTGGTAATGGAAACTGGTACATTCTCTCAGGTCCTCAACTGAAGACATTTCAAATGTTCAAATGTAATCTTCTGAATTTTCTTCCCACCTTTACCCAAACCACAAAGTAAACACCACAGAATTTCTCCACCAGTTGATTCAGCCAGGCTCATTGCCAAGAAATATTTCCTTAATGCCATTTTTTATTCAGATGGTAATATTAGAATAATATCAGTGTTTGTTTTGATGCTGCATAAAGGAATATAAGTAGTCAGTTCTGTAGACACCTTAAAGCTTGGCTTAGAAAAGCATTAGCAAATCCACTTTGGGAACATTTTTGTAGTGAAGATAGAGAGACTTCATTAGCTATTACATAACATTATATATATTATGCCTAGAGTAAAACTCTACCATCAGGCTTCACATTTTGTAAAAAAACGTTGACACAGTTAGGGAAACCTATACTAAAATGTGCAAAATGTGACATATTTTCCCTTTCTGATCACCCTTAAAAAAATTGTGAAATTTGATAAAAATGGTTGAAACTTCATTTTGACTCATCTGAAGCTGTAGCTGTACTGGATTCAAACATTATTTAAAGTGAAACTTGTAGTTCCCAAACTCCACTCTTTAGATAGTGAGAAGCAATATTGCTAAGTTTAATGGTTGAACAGGATCTTTGGCATCCTGAGTATTTCTCCTTCCAGTATTTTTGTCATTCTTGGTTATTAGCACAGAGGTACTTCTAATGCATAATATATTTAAATACTTTTAAATGTTACTTGCTGTAATGCTTTTCTTGGTTAGCTTTTGGTAATGTAGTAAAGGACAGGAATGTGTCTTGAGAACACTGATCCCTTCAAACATTACTGGTTTGAATCACCACATGAGCCTTCTGACACATTCATTTAAGGTAATATTGTCCCCTCTGACTGTTTACTTGCCCAAATGTTGTATTCAGCTTTACATTTTATATTTCACAATGTAATATCAGAGAATAATTTTTTATTTGTACTTGGGTTGTAAAAGTGTATAGAGATCATATTGTTTGATATTATTTTCTCCTCAGCTGCCAGCTTCCTAGCACTATGTACAGTACTTCTGAAGCTCAGCGCACCTGCTAACAATCTCTTATTTCAAAGCTTAAATTTCCAGTCATAACTCTAATTAATCTGCATTTTTTTCCCAGTGTTATCCATCTGCAGATTATGAAAGCTGAGAGTTCTGATAGAGAATGAAAGCATTAATAGTATTTATTTATATCTGCATGGGTATAATTTTTGGGCAGCATTACTGAGAATACCAGCAAAGTTGCATTTTAATCGCAAGCAAAGCTCAAAGACTGAACTTTGAAGGACTATAGAGTTATTTAGCACTGCTATCCCATAACTGTGTGATGCAGGAAGGTTTCCTTTTCAGAATGAAAGTTACCTTCATCTTTCTAACAGCAAAACTATTTAGAAATAATACTTGCCATTTGTGGATTTTAGGACCTAAGTTTACACTGGTCAGCATTTGCCAGTAACAAGTACACATCTAAGAAAATGTCAAGGTAAATCACAATACATAAAGAAGTGGCAATTTCACACAGATAAGAATTCAAGATCACAATTCTCCTGTTAGAAAATATTACTGGCTGTTTTCCCTTCTGAAAATCCATGTATTCACTTCTTACAACAAATTCCCAGGCAACTAACTCATTGATACGTCAGATTTGATACATCAAGTCTGTCAGCACTACTCATGTGACATACTCACCTCAAAGAATTCATTGGTATGAGAAAACAGTTTTAAAATTATCTATACATTTTTTCTGATACTTTAAAGATTTGCAGGGAAAGAGTGATCACGCATATAATATTGTTTAACAAAAGAACATAGAACATTATAAGAAGTATTCACTTGCCTACTTTAAGAACAAATGGAAAACTTGCAGTTTAACCATCTCAGCAATCGCCCATGATCTTTTCTGGCTTTGCTCTCTTCAGTGAACCTTAGAGAAATATTAAGACTGCACAGGGTATTTCTGGTAGGCCATAGGAACTTCTTACTTCTGCTTAGGATCTAGTCACATGTATAGAACGTGAACTACAGAAGTCAATAAAAATTACTTTATGTTTGGTAATTCTCAATATTGTCTTGATTTGCTTTTCTTAATAACATTTAATATTACTACACTGAATATTTTTTTTTTTTTCCCCAGTCTGTTTGCAAGCTTAGCAGATTAAAAAGCAGTATTAAAAAACAAGTAAGTTTCCATAAGTTGCTATCAGGGCTCAAAAAGGAAGTACAAACAGTTATTTCCCTCCATCACAAGCTGTATGTATATGTGTCTTCCTGTCCAAGATCCTATCCAGAATAAAGGAGGAGTGTGGTCATAAAGGGAAAGAAGTACAGCAACTGCATACTGAAGGAAAATTACAATGAAAAATGAGGAAATGGCAACAGATGGAGACAACTGCTGTTATAGACCCATTTTACTAACACCCCCCCCCCCCCCGAATATTTATTGCCCACCTGCTGGCTAGAAAGGTAAGCATTTCATTCAAGGCCTAAAATGAAGGGGGCGGGGAAGGGAAAAATAGATTTATAAATACTTTTTGAAGTATTTTTCCTAGTGCTCAGAAACCAAAATGAAACATGGACTTAAATTTATTTTTTCCTCAATTCCTTCTATTTCTACTTTTTGGATAAGAAACCAAAAGGTAAGTACATTACTTTGTCCCTTAGAGTTATCACATACCCATCATTTTAAGGGAAATAAATTATTTCAGTCATTGAATGAGCAAAGGGATGAATGAATCAATCAAACTTTTTCAAAGCAACAGTAACCAATATATTGTTGACTTAAACCTTGTTTTCAGTATAAAATGCAGCCTAAAGAAACTTAGTTTTTAAAGAAAAACTAGTAATGAAACACAAATCCGTGATTTGAAGCTTTAGTCCAGTGGTTTGAAGCTTTACTCACTTTGTACCTATGAAATAAATATAATTCAGGTAAGTCCACATTTGAAATTCTACCTGTCAAACTGTGATGTTAGGCCTCTGTTTTTGTACTTGTAAGTCTGGTAACGAAATGCCACGGCATGGAAGAAAACTGCTATGCAGTTTAATTAGTGATTTCATAAGCTGCAAATGTTTACTGTGTATGCATATTAATATTCTTCAATGTCTCATTGACTGTTCTGTCATAATAAAGTCTTGAAGCCATTAGAAAACTGGTTCCTCTGCTCAGAACCTGGAAATATCCAAGGGAAGGCCTCCTTAGAGTTCTTGGAAAACTTCATCCAGCCTAGGTAACGTGTGATCTGGGAGGACTTCTACTCAAAGTGGGCATCCTTTTCCTGTGCTGGTGGTGCACTTGGAGCTACTGACACAACTGCAGACTATCAGAAATGCTCAATGGAACTGGAAGGAAAATCAAGACTTTCAGAGAATTGACCTGTATCACTCCTTCAAAGAAAGCACTGGAGAATTCCTGTTTCTACTGAGAATACTGTCTGAAGACTGAAAAACTGTCCACAGAGGAATGAAGACCTGAAACCAACTGTGAATAATTTTCTGATTTCCAAGCTCCTGTGAGACCTCTATATGACTACATTTTTGGAATCTTTTTTGAAGGCCACTTTTTAGCTACGACATCTTGTACTGCTCTTTCAAATAATATTATTTATATAGCATCTCAACCAACAGATTCTGCTTTAACTACCACTGAAATGCAAAAATAGGTAAGTCTGCATTGTTGACTGTACCAGCAAAAATTGCCTTATGTATTGAACTATTTTATATCTAAATATTATTTTATCATATGTATTTACCTCAGCTGTTGGTGATTGGGCCAATAAGAAGGATGTCATATTGTAGCTAAATAAATATATCTAAATTAGTACTTTTAATTGTCTAAGATAAATTGCAACCAGACTCATGATAATTGGGGTGTAACTCTTGAAGAACAGAGATTTTGCACTTTCTAGGATGAGTGTACAATCTTTCAAGGATCAATAAAGTCAGAAAATCTGCCACAATGCTTCCTGCATTTTATGCAGAATAAGCTTCTCAACTGCTTACACTGGTCTTTCAGATATAAAACATAAGACAAATGGAGGAAGCAAAACCAATTCTACCATAACATGAAAGAGCTGAATTCTTAAAACATTTTTTGTATCTATAAAATGCATACACTTTCATAAAGTGACACAATAACATCTACAGAAACAGTATTTACTTGTGTTAATTAGATGGCAGTGACATAAACCCAAACAAGTTTGGTTTTTTTTCTTTTAAATTCACCAGTAGAACTTCTGTAGCATAGAAGAAATTATATATAGCCAAAGGGAGCATATTTTTGCTTTCTTTTCTATGCTGCTCACCATGGAAATACCAAATATTTCAAATGGTTTTCTGTTATTACAGTTGAAAAAGTAATAATCTTTGCTAGATCATTTTCAAGACAGCAATAAAGCTGTATTAGGAATATATCAAAATGCAATATTGGTATACTGTCAGTGATTTTAACTTTATAACAAGCATTTTTTTGCATTTGCATCATCAGCATCATTTGCAATTGCTAATGTTGCTTGTTCACAAATTAATTAAAAAATTGACTATTTGCTTCCAGCTAACTACCTAGATAATACGCTGCATATCATGAAGTACATAAATCATAATTTGATGTGGAAGATATTTTAAAATATTTTAATAATTTCTATTCATCTGCAAAAAAGCATTAACAACTCTAGAATATTGTACAAGGTTTAGAAATAGTGGAAACATATATGTCCTCATAAAATCATTCTCTCTAAATGCTGAAATTAAAAGGATTTGAAAATGTGTCCAAGCTATTACTAGCTCCTTTTGTAACTTTGAGAATGGCTTAATATGCAACTGAGTCATAATTTTTGAAAGTGTATCAGAATAAGTAAGATAAAATTGGAAAGATATTTTCAGGCTGAATATTACTTATGCTTTTCTACCACTATTTGAAAAATAATCAAAAGAAACTGATCATGTATGTGCTTAAGTTCATGACGCAGCACATAAACTGGAGAATAAACCACAATAAGGAATCAGACATGTTATCCAAATGAAAATACAGATCTAAAAATGTATCATAATAGAAAACAGAAATAGACACGGATTCCATTAAGTGGTAAATATCGTTTTGCAAATAACTGATTTCATATTCTGATTTCAAGAAATGAAATTATCCCATTCCAAACTCAGCCACTTTCTCTGGCATAAGTATTGATTTCTCAGAAAACTGTAACTATTAATGAGCATTGAATGCTGACAAGAGATTTTTCTTTATAAGGAACATTAAGAAGAAATTCATATGAGTGTGGCCATGCTTATATAAGGAAATCTTTCAATATTCTTCTCTTAAAGCCAAGTTTTTCTAATATTTCAGCACTGTGAATGAATTTATTCATTCCTATCTTAGATGCAACATCTTGAGAAATATTTACCAGGGATGAATAGATTTGGACACCAAACTTAGTCTTCCATGACCTTCATTAAAGTGAGAGTTAATTTCAACACTTTGTTAAAAGTATTGATTGACTGGAAATTTTAATACAGTTTGAGAATATCTGTCTACGCAAACATTGCCAGTTTAACATACTATATGATTTTTAAGACATACATCTATGCTTTCTTGTCTTTTGAATTACAGACGAAAGGGTGAATTTGCTAACGTGTGTCAGACAACTGGTCCATCTAGTAATTGACTGTCCTCTTGGCAAAGTCTGGTATCAGGCGAGAAGAATTGTAATATGCAGAGCATTAGACATAAGCAGGAAATAGCACAAACCAAAGCTCAATTACTCCACCAATAGTTCCAGTAAACTTTTTACAGTTTAGATACCACATAATTTCTTGTCTGTGAAGTCCTTATTAGAGAGAATAGGAACTAACAATAGGCTGCTCACTTATCCAAGTGATGGATTATCTTGTGTTGGCTACAATACTTGCTACCGAGTCCACAGCTTTGCTTCTATCTATCTTGAAAAGGTATAAAAGTCCCTGCTAAGTCCTATGATCCACTATCAAGGCCTATATAGGGCATAAAGAAAGAAGGATGATGACTTCCTTGATGGGAGGCTCATCATCTACCTCCAAGAAACCTGTGAAATGCTAGTAGGGAAGGAATTTCTTCTTGCTCCCTGTCCCTCAATAGGCAATTAGCTTTTACTCTTTAAAATTATATTATGTTCCTTATTTCAGTTTACATAGCTTCTAATGTTAATGATTGGTCATAAAATTGCCCCTTTAAAAATTGCACATATGTATTTCATACTATGAACTTCTGCATCTTCGATTTAAACAGATGGACTCTGAGCAATATAGTAACCTATTTGTTTTTAAATATTATAGCTTTAATTTTGAAAATTTCAGTCTCATATTTAGGGATAAAATGTCTATACCAGTATCAATGGTATAAGAACATCAGGTCAGGGTTTTGCTAAGAGTGCAACTAAGCTAACTTGCTAGAGTTATTTTGTCTAGAGTCCCACCGTAGTCAAGTCTGATGCACGCAAATAACAAATACACTGCTGCTCTGAATTGTCTCTGATATTGTTCCCAAATCATAGAACATTATCTGAGCACTATCAGAGTGCTCTGCAGCTCTTTTAAGTCCTGTCTATACGCAAATATTTTTTTTCTCAACTGGCAACTGCCATACTGAGCAGAACACAGAGCCTTATAGTGTGATCTAAGTTGATATGGCTATTTGCATACCACTATGCATGTATTTTCATATGGAGATGGATGGCAGGATCCTCCTCTCTGAAGTCAGCAAAGCCATACTAATTTACAACAGTTTACAGCCAGGAATTGGCTCTTAACATACTTAGTTTCTCCTTACATGGTTTATTTGTTGAAGGCTCAATAACTCTAATATCTTCTGAAAATGAAAATGCACATCTAACCATAATAGAACAACTCAAACATTGTTATTATAGCTGAGATGCCATATTCAGCAAGACCAATGTTCGTATTAAGATGTTAGTTAATGAAACACCTAGACATATGGCTAATTTATGCTTCACAGACAACTCTGTAGGCTAGCTACTGTGACTGTCATAAAATATATAGTTGTCCAATTTATCTGGCTAGATTAAAATCGTGAGCTCATAGCACATCAGTGACAGCTTTATACTTACTCTGTTGGTCTGCACAGCAAAGATAGAAAATGCTATTTCACTAACTCTCTTATTTAATTAAATAAAGGAAAAAGAAAAACAAGTGGAGCTGTTATAAACGTATCAATCCCACTTGACTTACAGAACTTTGACGACAAGTCAAATTCAGTGCTAAGCACATCAGAACTTGGTAAACCATTGAAAAGAATCAAACTGGCTGACTGGTGTCCCAGTGGGCAGGTTAATCCATGTGAACTCTCCTGTTGAATGTACACTGCTCAACACTCCATAAAATACTGTTTTTCATAGTATAAGAAACCTACGTGATTTTTATAATTAAAAGTATTTTTAATAATCTCTTCCTCAGCTAGAAGGACCTACAGTCAAAATGTCAGCTTTAATCTTATTTTCGTAGCAGGCATCTTCTTAAAAAAGATTCTACCTACAGTGATACAGCACTAAATTTGTTTCTGTTAAAGAGGTAGGGAGATTATACTGAAAGCAAAAGCGACTAAGCTGGTTTTTGTTAAAGGTCTTTAGTTTTCTCTGATATTTAATCCATAGATCCATCAAACATACACATGCCAGTAATGAACACAGAGCAATCACAACCTAGAGAAGACTGGAGAAGATGAATATTTACAGTGTGTGAAGAAAGCCAAGTAAAACCTTAACTCAGTCACACAGGCTCATTAGTAAAACATTTCAAGGGAGTATGTCACCGTAACAACTCTCAGAACATTTATTCCAGATGTTCCCCCATTGTCCCAGCGTAGCTGTATTTGGGTCATTATTTCTACCTCAGCATTCTCTTACAAAGACTCCTTTCAGTTGCTGTACACAGTTGATGTGTACTGCTGAAGAGTTCCTATGATCTGTCCTGTAGGTAATACCTAGTCAGAGGCAGGCAACCCAGAAGCAAAATATGGCCAAATGAGGTGGCCTCTGTAGGCTTAGGCAGAGCTGGAGCATGGATATGAGTGAATGACACTACCAGGCTGCTGGCTATTTTTAGGAGGCACTGTGTCACCACCTTTGCTCTTTTCTCTCACTGGAGACAAAGGATTCACTGAAGAGGATAAAAATAGATGAAAATTTGCATGTTCTGACACTAGAATCTCCAAACCCTGATCAGCGCTGGTATATTCTGCATTATAACAACAGAGAATTTGTACCTCGGAGTTCAGAAACTATGGGACCCCTAAGCAAAGGCAACTCACTCCATCAGTGAGACTAATACAATCTGTTGAGGTCAGGAAGATTTCTAAAAAATCTTACTGAAACTCTAAAGGCCATTAACCCTTGCTAATGGCAGAAATTTCAGCTCTGTGACTATAGGACAGTACCACATACTCACCTAGCCAGTCCATCTGGATGCTGGTTTTTCTCAAAGTAGAGTTTCCTAGGGATGGAAATGTTCACCTGCTCCAGAGTCAGAGATTTTGGAGGGGGGGCTGGGGGGAAAGTGTAAAGACTATCAAGACTCCAGCTTCAAAGGAAATAGTGTGGATTAGAATGTGGTCATTTTGGGATAAACTGCCCAGAATTATAGATTTTGGGAACAACCTGTCTGCTCAGTGACATTGGTATTCTTGTCAGCTTCTCTGCCAACAGCAGCAGTAAAACTGACAAGAATACCAATGAAGCTGCAGGGTCTGCTTCATTACATGTTTTGGTGTTTCTAAAATGAAAATCTACCTGCTCTCAGTTAATAGGAAAATTTGAAATTGCAACTTTAAGCAGATCTAGACCAAAATCAAAATTAGGAAAAACCTAAATTTTCTAAAGAGTAATCCTGTTTCATCTGTTGGCTTTATTATTCACATCAAAAAGATCTGCAGAAACAGCAAGAATAAATTTTCATTTCGTCCTGCCATAGGGCTAGGTAGAGTTGCAAGTTCCCAAGTCATGTTCTCGTCCGCATGCTAAACAGAACAATTTATCAGTATCAACAAGAAACCACCTTGAGAAGCAAAAGAAAATAAACTGATAAGTAATACCTACTCCTAAAATATGAGCTCTCTGCATAAATATTTCTGTAACATTTCACATTTATAGGGTAAACAATTTATCTGCTTGTTTTGAATCATGTTATACTTGGCTTTTGCTCTTAGTATGAATGATAAATACAGAGATAACATTCATAAAGCCTGTAATGTCATTCTGGTTTAGTTTTCTTTATCCCCCCACCCTGGTCATTATTTCCATTGGGTTTTTTTCAGATTTATTTTACAAGCTAATTATAAGTGTTCCTTAATGACAGTTTAATTTCTTGATCTGTAGTATCCCATTTTTATCTGGCCAAATGCCAGCATACATTTAAACTTTCTGAAGTTGAACTACATATGAATTCAATACCTGTATATAATCTTGTTGATACCTGTTGTCATCTACATTACAATTTCTTTCATCTTTTCACCCTCATCTCTTGAATCAAATACAACTTTTCAGGTCTCTACTGTCCATCAAACAGATTTCTCAGGGCAGTTTTCCAGCTCACCTTGTTGAACTAGAAAAAAAATACTTGGGAAGAGAAATAGAAATATAAATAAACTCACAAATTTTACTATTTTAAGTACAATGCTTCCATTGTTTTTAGTACCAAAATCAGTACTGATTTCACTAATAACCAAATCTTAACAAATACCAAACCAAAGAAATGTAAATTTAAAAAACATGTTAGTGTCACGAGCTCCTCTGTCTTCTTCATCGTATTATTTCTATAAATAGATACAAATGCCCATCCTGTGAACCACCACAAGCAGACAAACTCAGAGCTAGCTCAGTGCACAAAGTAGACAGCAACTTCAGTCAGCAGGGCCAAAGCGAGGCGGACAGCTTTCTTTCCCTGGCCCTCTGGAAATGGGGAACTGACTGCCTTAGCCTGCACAGTCTTCTTATAGAGACCTTCTTACCTATATCCTCCTACAGACATCTTAAGACAGCCTTATGTGCAGAAAGGAGCTGCTCTTACTAGAGAAGGAGGGAAGGCCAAGGTGTGTGCATGAGGATTTTTCCACTTGCAATAGCCACAACACTCACAATCAGTACTTGGCAACGCAGAAATAACATGACCAGCAAACTCAGCTTTCAAAAGCCATTTCTTTGCACCTGCCCTTAGCCCTAACCTTTCTTCTGTAGTTGGAACATCATCTGGTACCACCACCAAATTGCCGAGAAGGATTGAGGTGGATTTGAGCAAATTTCTACAGCAAAACCAGTTCTCTGATTAAAGCTAGATTCTACCTTTGTGTGTTTGTCTATGTATGGGAAAGATTGCAGGAGAGGATCTGTGAATTATTACATACGCAATATTACAGAAGATATCTCCCTCAACCTGCACAGTAAATTGCGAAATTTTATCTGACATTTCTCTCTATCAGTGGAACACTGCTATCAGGATTAGTATCGGTATCAGCAGAATATTATCACTATGCATTATCATACAGGCACATATTCTGCTTCAGAGCCTTTGCAACTTGCCCAACCTACATAGCTTTTTACAAGATGACCAACAGGTATATGCCTGACTTCAGAAATGTCTCCTCAATTAATTTCAAAATTCTACTCTCAGAATGCTGAAACGCTGAGTACCTTTAATTTAAATAACTTGAACATAGTACTTTTATCCTGTGTTTCCAGGTAATGGAATGGCTGAAACATGGAGCACTGACACTGCTCCCAGGGTATGGAGACAAGGCTTTGCCACTAGGTCAACACACAACCCGCACAAAGAACTGCAGCAGTGGGAAACAGCTAGGCTGAATCACAGCCTGTCTAATTCTCCTGCAGGGAGATGCAGCTCTGGCTTACTTCCCACTCAGGGCTTTAGAGTCACAGTGTAGCACTTCAGGAAACTTAAAAAATTGCTTTGAAAAAAATATCCCTAAACGGGAAAAGAATCTAAAATGTAGGATTTACAAATGTGTTATTTATGCTGGGGTGG
>JAOBAS010000007.1:10749926-10776508 GCA_025311575.1 Elanoides forficatus | reverse complement strand
GAGAAGAGAAGAGAAGAGAAGAGAAGAGAAGAGAAGAGAAGAGAAGAGAAGAGAAGAGAAGAGAAGAGAAGAGGGAAGACAAGACCCAAGAATTCCTGAGGAAAAGCAAATGCAGATTGGATAGTAACGCTCAAATCAAATAAATAAACAAAAAAAACCCCAAAAATGTCAAGTTTTATCTTTAGGAAAAAGTAATGTCAGACATTGGTAAGGACCAAGTGACCATATCTTGAATGAATCTGAAGGGTATCTATGTTCATAGTAAACAAAGGCTAAATATGGCATTCTGATATGGTATTCTGGCAGAAAAGGAACTTAATGCTAACGTTGTACAAGTAAGCAGAAAATAAGTAAATGGCAATAAGAAGGTGATTTTATGGGGTTTGGCATCAGTGTTACTAATATCCAAAACTACATGTAGGTGTGATGTTTACATACTAGCAAAATGTGGTAGACGCAGATGCAGAAAAAAAGTTTTCTGATGCAGAAAAAAGTTTCTTCAATCACTAGTGAAAAAAAAGTCAGAGACTTAAAGACTTTAAATTATTCCGATTATAAAAAAGAATACCCAAAATTACTTCATTGCAGTGTCCCTTTGGGATGAGAAAAATTTCCGGAATTGTGAAAACATAGGAAAAAACAACAGTTGAGGCCAGAAAATTCAAATACAAAATAAAGGATGCTGCTTTAACAGCAATTATGATTAGCTGCAGGAAAACCAAACAGTACTAAGGACAATAGTAAATTCACCATTTCTGATGGCTTTAAGTCAAGCCTAGATATCTTTCTGTAAGAGATGCTTGTAAACCTAAAGGTCTCAGCTTTCACGTGCAGATAACTAACTGAAACATAAAGGTCCGTGCTGTGTAGGTAGCCAAAGCAGATTGCAGAAGAGCCCCTGTTAGTGTTAAAATTCACGAACCAGCTGAAGTCTCCAGGTTTACATCCCTCTACAATATTTACAAACTTGAACTGAATTTTAAATTAACAATCAAGGTTGTATGCTGTACACTGAATCTTGATTTTTTAAGATTAAATGATTTAGGCACCATTCAAGAACATGGTTCATTTCAGGCAAATTTGAATATCCCAATACTTACCTATTCTATCAACTGCTTGACCTTCACATGTTACTGTCATGCTTAAATTTACATATGTATTTAAGAACTACTGATTATTCAGAGTAATAAACTGTATAAACTTTACAGAGGATTAAGTTGACAACAATGTAAACGGACCCAGCTTGTATCAAAACTTAAGTAGGACGGCAAATCCTAGAAATAAATTTATTAATGCTATTTAGACAATAAGAGGAAATGCCTTAAAAATGTTTGAGATTGCCAGATTTTAATGATAGTGTGAAGTTGTCCTTTTGAATGTGAATACAAACATGCTTTAAATTTCAAAATTACTAACCCTGTGTACAGGGATATAGAAGGTGTATTTTCACTCTGAGTTTGCTTAATAGAATGTTATGATGCATTTGCTTAATAGAATACATTATCTAGACTGCTGTAACTTTGCTTCTAGTGAGGTGGTAAATGAAACTGTGACATTGGCAGTATCTATCTGCATAACAGTAACTTCTTGAAACACAGAGTCATTTTGAAAACATTTTTTGACCCAAGACTTATCTAATCAGAGAAGGGAAACAATATTCTAAGACCTAGCTGACCACTTAAATAATGTAAGCAGCTAATTGTAAAACAATACAAGTCACACTGAATAGTTTTTATGAACTTAAATATGTGAAATAATGATAAACTGGTAAAAAATGTTTGTTCATGGATTACCAATGAACAGCAAACAGGAGTTTCTTTCATCCATTAAATCCTCCACTGCAAATTAGTCCATACAAGGTCTTGTCATGAAAAACAGATCATTGAAGGAACATATACATGTATTCCAAGCAATGAAAGAGAAGGAGGCTCATGCTTGGCATTAGCAAGTGGCAAATTACAAAAATCAGCATCACTGTGGAAATTATTTCTCTTGGACAAAAGAGCAGCAAACCAGCATAGTGCTTGTTCAGAGAGGAAAAGTAAAGCAGAACTGCTTTGTTCACTTTTAAATAAGATGCCATTTTTATTTCTTCTGCATAGGTTTCTACAGATCAGCACAAAAATATTGTTACTCTTCACAGTCTGTACAGAAGTGGTTTCTGCCTTCTCATCTCCACTCTGTAAGTTAGGTTTTTTTGCTTTTAAAAAAAGTGTGTGAACACTATCATGCATCTTTTCCTCTGACTTTTTTTTGGAAATCTGATTTAAACACTATTACATGGAAATCCTAGTATTTCCCAGCTCTTCTAGATTTCAGGAACATATACATAAGACCTGATCATGTTTTATGCATTTTTGGGGTATTTTTAAAAATCATAAGTTTAGATATATGTGATTTTGAAATATGAATGCTTCAGTGAATGTTTTAAATATATTAAAGACAGCGCAATTAAACACACATTTTAATAGAATGCTATGGTTGTACACAAAGCATTAACGGAATGCTGCCTAAACTCATTGTGAGTAGTGCTCTCACACAGGGGCACAACAATGGTACAATTTATGAAAGAAGTTGCTGACATTTTGTAGAGTTATATTTCAAACTGATATATGGAGGCATTTTAATTAACAGAGATAACCACTGGGTTTCTTATTCCTCACAAAAAAAAAAAAAGAAAAAAACCAGAGAAAATCCTTTTAAAAACCTCTTTTGATCCTAAACTGATTGGATGGTACTTTTTTTTCATGTATTCTTCAAAGTTACAATAAAGAACTCTTCATTTTGACTAAATAGAAATAAGTATCACCACATGGACCAAACAAGTGGTGATATGAAATTTAAATCCAGAGTAAACAATTAGGGAATGGCCTAAACCAAAACACTCCAATTTAGGGAAGATACTCTTTTTTCCCATACTAAAGATGGAAGCCTTTATTGATTGTCTAACACCATATGCTAAAATCCAAGAAAAATAAGGTAAAAAATCCCTGCATTGCTAGGACACATTAATAAAAAATAACAAAACCTGTTTTCTTGTCAGTACATCTTAGGTCATTTTACATTGCTCCTTAGAAATTAATGGCATTCCAAAAAAAGGAACCTTCATGAAGCCTAAGGCTAATCTAGCTGCATAAATGCATGATGATTGCTATTTTAGAACCTTTACATCTGATTCCTGGCTTAGGAATGGCAGATAATTATCTAATTTTTTTTTTTTTTTATGGTTAAAGCAGTCAATATAAACAATTCTCTCAGGTAATATGGCCATTTCTATGTGCCCTTGAACTTTCTAAAAGAGACTATTGCTTTTGCTTATATATAAATGCATCTATAGCCAAAGGAATCAGACAAGCTGCTTAAGTGAGCATATGTAAAGGGCACATGGCAGAACTCGTCGGACATCCACCCTTCTTTATACCAGCAGCGGTAAGAGAATGCTGCCACTATTTTCTGCCACTATGCCACTGGGAGATCTCCCAGTATCACTGAAGTTGTGATGACCCTAGGAATTGGAATTGTTTGCTTTCACATATTAATTTTGATGCTGGCTGAGAATACCTTGATGCATCTTCATGTAAAACTACAGTAGTAATATGCTTGAGTTACATAAATCTGGAAACCATATATACTTTCATGTACATATAATCACGTTTTAATGACAACTATTAAAATTTGCAAGGTATGACTGCAAGATTGGTTAAGTGTGGCATTTTATTGTGTCATCTTTCTGAAGATGTATTTTCTAGTTAAATTATTTCATTTATATCAAGCCCTCTGAGCTTACTGTAACCTCACTCTCAGCCAGTCAGCAAAAGCAATAAACAAAGAAGCTTTGCACAGCAGATTTCTCTTTTCACTTAACTGCTTATAAAGCCATCATTCAAAGATTGTTTGGGAAACAGTTGTCTGACTCACTAAAATTGAAAGGAGGATTTCTCAGGAATAGGAGGGAAGAGGAATACCACAACATGCAGTTGCAGCAGAGAAGAGGTGGAGTGTCTTCTGAGACACATCAATGCCTATGGTTTGCAGACCAACAGACAACTGACCTTATTTAAAGAATTAAACTCAAAATTTCAAATTACTAATGGTATGATCAGGGTTTTGATTAATATCAGTAGGTTTTCTGATGGTAATACAAACTAATCCTTTCATAGAATCCATAGGTCTCAAAGCATTTTACAAAGTAAACAGCATCTTTATCAATACTTTATAAATAGGGTAACTGTGGCAAAAGATAATGAAATATTTATGTTATTCAGTAGGCCAATGGTAGACTTCAAAATAAAAGCCCAAGTCTATACTTCCTATATCAATGATGAATTCATGGGCTTTCTCCTTTAAAGAGATTAAAATGACAAATTTTAGATAGGTTTAACTAACCTAGCTATGTTTTTTTTTTGCTTGGAGTACACATTCAACTAGATTTAGAAGGGAATCAGGAGTTCTCTTCACTGCAAACAGGCCAAGATCTAGGAACAAAAGACAGCTGAAAGGGGAGTGTGTGTCTGGGAAAGAATTAGAGCACACTGTTCTCTATGGCGATCAGCTAAACAGGCAGGCTGCCAGAAAAGAACACACTGGGTTTGCATTTGGAGGAACAGGATCCAGGTATGCTCTCTTTGAAGCAGCAGCTGTTGAGAAGTTCTGCTTTGCAAAGCTGCTGCAAGAGCAGCTCAGCCTTGCTCCATCCTGTGCCTGAGTTACACCTGCAAGCTGGATTTGAACTCATAAGCACACCAAAGCAGAACCCACTCTTATACACAGAATACCACTAAAATACTTTTTCTTATATTTACTAATTGCTTTTAAAAGCTCACGAACTCTTGACCTATATAAAATCTAATAGCAAATCCTCTTCAGGTCTTGATAACCCTTTAAATCAGTTGCTCTTGTAGAAAAGACTCTTTCTTTGACAATAATATCAAAGAAATGACCTTTCTTTCACCCATTTTCCAAGCTGAGAGCTCTGCAAATCAGGCTGTATCTATCACATTACACTACAAAACATCATACAATGTACTAAGGCACGAATGATGTAAGCTAAGATTAGATGTCATAACCACACATATTACTAAGATATTTGAGAAGTCAAAAGACCACATTCTTATCTGATATAAAGTGACCTAGCTTGATTGGCTTCCTTTGGGGAGAAACAACAAGATAGCATATGCTTAAACTGCCAACATTACACGCCATTACTTTTGATGATGTATCACTGGCTGTATCATTACAATGATCATGTAACATAAGCAGATGCAACACATATTCCTCTATGGATATTTGACTAGCCATGGAAAATCACCTCCTGGAAGAGCAGCTGGTGGAAACTGATCTAGGCAAAACTGAAATGGTGCTGTTTGGAAAAGAAAATGTTTCAAAACTTTTCCCAAAGCTTACAGCCTCTATTTGTTAATCTAGTACATATGTTTGGGTCTTGTTGGGCCCCTCCTAAACTTGGACATTCATGCATCATCAGTCTCCAAAACAGGCCTGCCTTCTTCCATTTCATTAGTTTAATTCTCCCTAAGGAAGGTTTTCCATAGCAGTCTCTGTATTTATCATCACGTCTTTGTGTTCAAATCAAGAAGACATGGCATAACTTCAATACTAACTACAGGCCCATGCCTGTGCTACATATACAGATAAGTTGAAGACATTCCATACAGCACAGCCATGCAGTCTAACAACTTAATGTGGGGAAAAAAAAAAGCAGCACCTTCTCTGTAAGCTCCCTCTTCTCCCTGATTGACCCCCCACCCAAAGAACAACCACAAACCTGAAGCCAAAAACCTTGAAGTATGTCTCCAGAAACCATGATGTGAATTATGTTCAAAATATGGTTCACAAAACTAGAACCAATTATGAGGACCCCAGGGTGGTTTTCAAATATGCCTCTCTGGCTTTCATACTCAAAAGTCTGTCTCATTTGCTCCTAAATGAGCATTTAGGGCATAATCATAACACTGAGCAAATGACAGATACAACCTTTTGGACAGATACAACCTTTTGACCCAAAGGCAATGTTTTAACTAATTGGTTTCTGCACCATAAGAATTTCAAAAGTGTGGTGGGATGATTTTTTTCATTAATTCCATCTTTTAGCTTGTTCCTCATAATAAACCTAAAGGAAATGACACAGTAAAGCTCACAAAGTTCAGGGCCATGTTTTCCTGAGATGGCATTCAATGTATGGCTCATTGCTGTTCCATCCAAATATTCACACCAACAGATAGGCTGTTCAGATGTTTTCTGGTGCCATCATTTGTAAGATTGTCATTATGACACTTGACATAGCTCATGTGCTGTCAGATGATTCAACCATTAAAGTCTTGAGTCACTGCTAACTATGACAGAAATCAGTTTTACTGTAGATTGATTACTTCAGAATAAACATCTTTCTCCAGGAGAAATTATAAAGACATTTATTCAGGTTTGGATAAGAAGTCAGAGTTATTAAGAACAAAAACCTTAATTTCATAATACCAACAATAGTAGAAGAATAAAAAACAAACATCGCCCACATATACCAAACCTCACTACAGACAGAAAACAATGCTGAAATCATTACAATGCTACCATTCTCAAGATCATTTCTATGTCATCACCTGGAAGGCCGCAAAACAAAAACAAGGTACAAGGAGCCTCTAGAAAGATATGGACAGGATAAATAAGAGTAAATGATTTCTCCTCTCATAACATAAGACAACATTCAAAGAAACTGATCAAAAGAAGTATCTTCCTTGCAACTTATTATTAACAACAGAACTTACTGTTTACAGCTTCATGAAATCAATCAAGTTCATAAGGGTAACAAGAATACGTAGTAGCAAGATAAGGAGAAAACAGAGTTTAGAAAATAGTCTAGAATCTGGAGGAAGACTTTTCTTGAGACAGGTTATTGCACAGCCTCGTCACACAAATGACTTGCCCCTTCCACTGAAGCAGTTGGTACTTGCAGGTATAAATGCATTGGACTGCATGGATCTGTTCCATCCAGGTAATGCTTACACCTACTAAGAGGCAACAAATGTCAGCCCGGGGGCAACAGTATACCAATGTGGGTTTTCCCATTACCAAAGCCAGCTACTCAGATAGCTACAGTCTTATACACTGCTGCATCACACCTTTCTGCTGTTTAGTTCTCACTGAGAGCCAAGGAGCCTGAAAGTGACCCACATCTTTTAGTGTCCAGTTAGTTTAGAATGTGTAACTTGATTTCATGAATGCAATGACTGACAACAGTCCATCAAAAATCTTTAAGGTAAAATTCCTCATTTTTTCTTTCGGTTCAATACAGCAAAACAGAACAATCAACAGAAATATAATTCAGAATGTTAACAGTAGTCACTACTTAGAGCTCAGCAAACCCACAACATTATGTTTAATATTCTGCGAGTTTCTGATTTTCACATTCAATGTTCTGTGATTCTCTGGGTCTTTTCTGTTAATCATTAGGTTAGAATAGATTGAGATTTAGAAAAAGATAAATTAACGCTCATTTTTACAAGGTTTGACCCAGTATTGCTACAGAAAGTCTACACATAAGAAGAAAGTAAAAGGTTGCAGTAATATTCTATCTATCATCAAAATCAAAGCAGCAAGTTTAAAAAACACTAGCAGTTTTTAATGCCTTTTATATTCAAAGATTTACCCCAAACTGATAGACAAGTGTAAATAGTATTATTTGTAAGTGACTTTCAAAGAACTGTTTCTTAAACGTATCCTTTTATAACCAAAATGTTCATTTTACAAATTTCTTTACACGTGCTTCATAATATGATTGGCATATCTTCAGGGCACATTTATGAGCAAATGTAAATTTCATTGATTTACATTAGATCTATATTTAAGATCATTGTAGTCCCAATGACCCTACAAAGATCTTATGAAAATTCTTATAAATATGGTGACTTTTTAAATGAGGGGTCACAACGTCTTATGAAAAATCCTTATCCTTCTCAACACATTTTGATTTAACAAAGTAGCATATCGTTAAGCTTTATTGAGCGGAAACCCACTAAAAAAACCCAGAAAACTGCTAATTATTCATTCTAAACAGCAAAATACTCAACCAGCTAGGCCTTTCTCACGAAGTGACAGCTGGCTGCTCTGACATTCCTCAATTGTCTGGATAAGAGACATGCCCAAAATATTGCACAATTCTCTTACACGGAGGCATTTAAATTTCCTTTTTTTCTGGTGCAGGAATGTAAGAATAAAATGTTTACATTTTACCCCATCATGGAGTCGGGAACCATCCAGAGCCTGAATTATGCTGAGATATGCTGAATCACAGACATAGCCTTAACGACTCTCTTTCTACTTACAGCCTTACAGTTAGAAGAAATTTTCAGATATTCAATGTCATTTAGGCATTAGTATCAATGTTGTTCCAAAGAAGTGTAACTCTTCCAGTGATTCTCTGTTTTTGGATTTAGTTGCCTCAGCAAACTGCAGTTAATGCTTTTCTGAGAATTCCTTACTTACTCCCACTTCCGAGATCAGGAGGTGTATGACACTGTATTTTCTACAACAGATTTCAAACTGCGTGCATCTTGAGGTTATTTCTTGCAAAACTGCTATTTGTAACCGTTGTATCCACAAGCAGAAAGCCATGGCAACATTTTCATAGAGTGGCGTATAATACTGGTATCTTTTTTTGCCTTATCTGTATTACTACTCCCAGAAAACACTTGCGGATCATGACATCAATTTCTAATTGTGCAAGCATTTCTATCATTAGTTTTCTGCAGAACAAAACTTATAGCAGGTGATAGCTCTACCAGCTCTTTTATTTGCTGTTTTGTAATTTTGTTATCATTTTCCAGAAACCTGTTCTATTGAGAATTATGGTGTTAAGTGGTTGCATACTTAGATGAGAGAAACTGAGACCTCTAGTTCATTGTAATATAATGTCAGATATTACTACACCAGTTATACCAGATCCATGAAAAACAATTTCATACGCACCACCTTGAGTTAGCTCAAAGCAACAGCTATTAAGACTACCCTGGGGGACTGAGAATAAGTTAAGGAAGCTTATCTTTATTTTTAGTTTTACCTTTTCCCCTGAGGACAAATAAATGCATAGACAAATGTTCACAGTTACAACCATACTTCAGGAGGTTCTATTAGCAATTCTTAAACTCAATGTAATTGTGTATTATATTGGAAAAGCTTGTTCAGCTAAGTGATTAAGTTGCACACAGAAACACAGGATCTCTATTTCCACAAATTCCTGAAGCACTGTAGCTGTGCCCACCAGCAAGTGAGCACAGTTCCTTGTATTTAAAATTTGAACGTCAACACTTAACAAGTATAAAATGCATCTGTGCAGAATATGAGATGTATTTAATAAAATTTAGCCTGAACAACATTTTCAAAAAAAGAGATATTATGCTCTCTCCTCAGATAATAGCATGTCTCCAAACACTAAGTTGTAAATTAACATTTTATGTGTGTACATTTAAGCTAGAACACCAACTACTTGAAAATGAATGTAGTTTGACCTAATTGTTTGCTCTAGTTACCCATTTACAATTTCCTCTTATTCATACCTCACAGAAACCAGATGATTAAATTTTATTGTTTCTTGTCTGTCAGTTCCCTATATACTGTAATGTTAATTTCTGTCATCCTATGTCATGCATAGGGGAAGGGCAAGAAGAAGAAGGGGAAGAATCTAAGCATAAGATAAAAGTAGTACATGAGACAGCTATAAAATGGAAACATATTTGTAGCTATATTCTTAAAACAAGGAGACTATTACATAAGATACTGAATTAAAGACTGTTCTAGTTGCCCACTTCTATTTTCTGTGAGAATGATCAAAAAATTCAAAGCTCAAGGGTAAACTGTGAATTACTTTTAATTTTTTAAACCATTTGTAAGAACTGACATTCACAGATTTTCTCACTAAAAGTTAACTGAGCTTTGTCTTGAGCAATACATTCTTCAGTGGTAACACAGCTGCTTGTATGCATGCATGGGTCTGTTGTAGTGCATTGATTTTAAACTGCTGGCAGCTGGAGTTCACATTGGCAACATCAGATGAAATCACAAGCAGGATGGAATATCTGAAGTGCTTCTTTCCACCTACTTAGTGATTGCCACTTGGATAGACCTATTGTAACAATGATGAATGTGGCAAGACTTAGGTAAACCCGAAAAAAAAAGTCTCTTATGAGAGCTATCCTCTGAGGACAAGATATATATCAGCTGTAGACCAGATTCTACTGTCCCTTATGCACAGGCTTCACCATGAACTTCACTGAATGGGACTGCCTTATCCTTAAAAAGAGCCCAATCTACTAGGTTAACTTCACACAAGAAAGTTATAAAAGGAAGAAGAAAAGAAGATCTGTAAGTTACTGTACACTAAGTTTAGCTTGTGGTCAAAACCACCATTTATGGATCCTTGATGCTTGCCTGCCCACATAAATTTAAGTAGTTTGGTGAGTGCTCTGATTTGGCATACAGATACATATATATTTATACTTTATCCTGGTTGCAGGAGCTGGAGTATTTATTTCAAATCAAATTTGGTATTCATGTTTAACAGGGAGACCTAGAAATGCATAAATAAATGGCAGAATTTTAGCCCTTCTTAGGGAGGGAAATGTATGTAGTTTATACTGTCATATAAGTGAAAATACAAAAAGTTTAAGAATACTAAAAATATGAGAAACGATAGTTAAATATTATAAGTAAGTATGTATAAAAAAAAAAAGAAAGTAAGTAGAAAGATAGGAACTACCGAAGTCTTTCCTTTTTTCTCTAAAGCTAAGTTTATTTTCCTGTGGAGATTAAAATGGACTATAATATTATAAATACATGTACACAAAGACCAAGTCTTACTCTGATGTCTTCCATGAGAATCCTACCTAAATAGAATCATAAAGGTTAGGTGTGACGGCTTTATTTCTTTGCATAAAAAAATATCTCATGATAATGCCTTACCACATACCCTACAGAACTTCAGCCCAACACATCTGATAAATTAACAGGCATCCAAACTTTTTGATTCTCATTCAAAATGATTCTCTACATTTTTTGCAATATGTTTAAAAGACAAATGGCTTCACGTTAGTCAAAACAGTCTAGACAATTTGGAAGGACATTTAAAAATACTGTAATGGATAAAAATGCCTTACAAGAGATATCAGGGCTATTTTTCAAGTGGAAATGAATGAAAAACTTGAGAACTTAAAATTGCGGTTAAGTTGCCATTATGTGCCATATTTTCAACACAGCTCTAACAACATGGTTGTGTGATAGTTTATACTTGTAGTTAGGCATATAGTTCTGTGAGTTCTCTGCTTTAAAAGCTTATTTTCACTTGTGTTAAGTTTCCTCTCATACATATTCCTAGTGACTCACATAATGTTGGTGTTTAGGCCCTAGGCCAGATATGAAGGCCCACCAATGTTCACCTCCCACTAGGGTTTTTGTATGTTGGGGAATCTCCACCTATCTTTCTCTTGCTTCTTTCTGAATTGGTATTATGATTTTTCAGTTCTACACATTTTTGACTAGGAGACCTTGAGCAGAAGGGTTTTGAGAAGAATTCTCAGAAAAAAAGGCTCACATCACGTTTGCCAAAACAGTTGGCAACTAAGAAAGGAAAATACATATTTTCCAAAGGATAGTTAAAAAATACAGAGATTTTTGAAATTTCTCATCTGGAGTAGAAAAAAAAGTGTTTATTTGGATTGAGAGTTGCTTCATTCTATTACTAAATGAGGAAAACATAAAAAAAAATTGATCTACATTCAAGGGCAACCCTGAGTCTAGACTTTTGTTGAAAACTTTTGAACTAAACATTCAACTACAAGAGAATAACAGCAAATTAATGTTATCTGCATACAGATAATTTAATCCGAGTATTTGGGCTTCCCTTTACTGAGTTCTAGTAGGTTATTGGCTGCTATGTCAAATATATAAAAATGGACTGTTAACTGAAAAACAAGTGCTGTGAAGAGTAAGAGTCCACATGCAAAAGAGGAAACAGAAAAGAGAAAACACACTCATGACCCCTTGACCATGTTTCAGAACAGATACTCGTGAATGTATTCACCTGCCTTGTGTTACAGTTTATCTAACACTGTATCTATGAGTATGAATAACAGACACATACAGAAATAGATGTGCCAAAACAGTCACACGAAAAGCAACACCTCAAATTCATCTTCTAAAATTTCACCTTCTGAAATGTATTCGGTTGGTCAAATTCACCAACTAACTCTATTGGACTAGAGTAAGGATGTCCGTGTATGGTATTGTAAATAATAAAAGTTTATAAATAGTTTTTGTTTCATTATTCTATGTCTTCCAGTGAGGTTCCAAGGATAAGCCAAATTATGAAAGCAATTGCAGATTGTAAAAGAAGAAATAATTAATTTTGTAATAGAAAACATTTCTGTAGTTTGTGTAGGTTGTTAGAGCCAAATTTAACTTCATTAATCGAAGTAGTTATTCAGCATGCAGTAATTCAGTACCGAGAATTTAAAAAGTGGCAACTAATCAATAAAAATAAATGAATATTGATATTGCAGGACTTTTGCAATATTGTATTTATAGTGCCCCTGAAGCAAGTTAGATCTTACATTAAAAGATCAATAAACTAATGCAAAGGCTAACGCCTTGCATTCAAAAAGTCTTGGTGTCAGGGGATAAGGGAAAGGAAGTGAAATATTTATTCCTGTATTTCTGATGAGATTGCAGAGCTTTTGTAAGATTGAACCCGGGACATTGATTACCTTTCCGGTGGAGTCCAATGCTATTTTATAATGTTCAGTCAAGACATCCATATATTAGAAAAGGTCTTCCTCTTCCGTAATGTTTCAGTACTCTAGTACGTTGTTCACTAAAAGAGAAAGATAAAACATTCCCTTTTTAATCAGCAAGAACATAGCTCTTTGAGCTTTATATGCTGCTGAACTCACTAATCTGCTTTCAAAATGAAGGGTGAATTATAGTAAAACCAGATTCTTTTCACTAAAGTAAAATAAAAAAATGGATGCAAATACCAGGCTAAACAACTTAATACACAAACGTCATTAACAGCTATTCAAAAACTTATGGTCAGAACCTTGATCAAATGCTAGATTTTGTCTATTAAATATAATACAATGCAATGTGTGGATACACACACACATACAAAAAACTTGTATTAATGCAAAACTGTATTTAACACTCAAGTACTCAGAACTTAATAGTAGGAGTGTTTGCATTGAGAGATTTGGATGGGTTTTTACATAAGAACATATTAAAAATAAATAATGAGTTTTTGCCTCTAAAACACATGACCTTATAATGCAACCTCAAAATAAGTATGATTTGATGAAAACCACTTAATTTACAAAAACTTCTTCACTTTCAAATTACTGTTTACATATTTTTCATTAGCTTAAATTTGGCTTGAAAACTGCCAAATCTGATATTTTACTACTGTAATGTATGTATTTCACTGCTGTATGTGAAAACAGAAGGAAAAGAATACAGAAAAAAGGTTAATTAAATGAATGTTTCAATAATTTCACCCCCAACAAAACATTCTCCCCAGACTTTAAACAAGAATGTTTAAATCGAAGCATTTTCAAACTTTTCTACAAAAAATATTTCAGCCTTGCATAACCTACCGACCATTTGTCTTCACCTGAAATTTTATTTTCTGTTTTGTTGTTTTGTCTCAAAACCTTGATTCCAAGGTTAGTTTGTTCAACAGTAAGGGCAACTCACTAAGCTAACAGGTCTTTAACATCATGAACTGCCTTCCAGTCCACACTACAAAGCTGGGTGAGAGATTTTAAAACCAACTCACTCCCATTAAAGCAAAAAAGTGAGTCGGTGAGCTGGAGCACAGCAGAACAACTACTGCAAGAACCTTTCTAATGGAGAAGAGTCCTCACTCATGTTCTGGATTTTCACGTTGGTATTTGTATAGTGTAATCCCAAAGGGACAAGATATGAAGAAGGGAAGGCAGATGCCTGCCTTGACCCTGAAGCATTCACTCTGTAAACCCTTAAGAAGCATATAGATTTTGGCAGAAGACTTCTGCTTATAGATGCATTTTGATGTATTGGAATTGTGCACATTATAAAAACAGAATAGCTGTCAAACCCTAAAGAATAAGCATCTATAATCCTTCAACAAAAGAGTATTATTTTGAATTGCTGATTTAAAGTGATACACAAACATAGAAAATAGACCTTTTGATTAACATCAATTCCTAAACAGTCTTGTATTTCTCAGTTTTTATAGTATCTAAGTAAGAACTACCTGAACACAGTAATTTGTCCCTGATCAAAATGCTTGACCTAATACAAAAGCATCACTATTAGTAAACCCAATAGAAATAGGCAAATTGAAGTTTTCCTGGCTCTTCAAAGTATTGTTCCTTGAGACTGTATAACTTCTAGGATGCTGGTGTTAAAATTGGCTCTTCTATCAAATTGTGAATTTTTTTCAAAGCAATTGACCTGCCTGAAGATTTCACTGCATACTTCAGTAAGCATGCACACACTCAACAGCTTTGATTTTCTGCACCATGTATATATGACCTGTTATTTATTTATTCTTATACAGTGTAAGTTATTTGCAAAAATTATTCTTCTGATTTTTCCTGTATGTTGTCTGAACATCAATACAAGGCAGAAACAGATAAAACAGTTGTAAGAAAAGGATAGGTGCCAGCTAGTCAACACAAAAATTCTGACTTTTTGGGAGAAGCACTTTAGGCAGCTCATGGGAGAGGAGGTATACCTTACCTACAAGGAAGCATTGGAACTGAGCTCTACAATTCAACAGGAAAGATTCTTTGTCCAATCTGTAGTCTCCAAGGTTACAGCAGAAGCACAGAAATTCAACAGAAATTGTTTTTATGCTGTGAGGGTGTTACAGAGCTGTTGACATGGGAGTAAATCTGTTCCCCAAGGTGTCTTATGGTATAGAAAGTAGTAAGCAAGCTATTGTGATGTTACTAAAAATAACAATAATAAAGATATATATGTTTATACATACTTCTCAGGCAGGCTGGTCAGCAAATCTTAACCATCACTAACCAGGTATTGATTTGCCAGTGCTACAGAGTTTAATTCTTAGAATTAAAACTGTATGATTACAGTTTTAGACCAGTTCTTGTTGTTGGATTTGTTGGTTTATTTTAAAGAATCAGGATTGACACCATTGACCTTGCTCTCCTAATTTCGATGAACATTGTAATCTGTCTTTAAAACGGCCACTTCTGTTTAAATAAAGACTTTAAATTCATGTCTAGAAATAATGTAATCTAAGTAACAAGAATACAGTCTTTGCTCAAACTTCCAATATTTTGATGAGATATAAGAGCTGATTCTGTTTCTAAACGGTGGTACTGAAATTAAGATTGATGAGTAAGTATTAGAAGAAAATAATTTTGAGTTACATGCAATAGCTTTTAATTGCATCATTTAAATTCTTAAGCATTTCAATTTTATATTCATTCAGGGTTTTGCATAATTAATTTGCAGATTTCCAGAATGCATTAGGATGAAACTTTTAAATGGATGGATGGTTATTAATGGATGATATAAATATATTATTCATTATTTTTGGTTGTCATTGTAAATTGCACCAAGTACTTCTGAATGAATATTAAATTCAACATCATCCCCTGAATTCAAAAGCAAAATGCATCCTCAGTAATAATTTGTTGAAATATAGACTACTTCAGGTGTCATTTCTTAACAAAGACTCTGTAACCAACTGTTAAAATTTGTTAAGGTCACACTTTCCTTCTCTCTGTAAAATGGCAGGATCATCCAGGCAAAACTGAATTTCAAGTAGTCAACCTTCTCAAAGAAGTCAATGCCAGGCTGATCTACTCTATTCCAGAAATAGGTAAATTCTCAAAGCAACACCTAATATCTGTAGGCCAACTGAATGCTATGGTAGGTAATAATTGCACTTATACCAAAAAGTACCAGAGAACCTGTATGAGAAGATGGCCACAGAGAAATTCCATTAACTAAGGAAGAAAAGGAAAAAAGGTAGTCAGAGCTAAAGGCCAGGAGAGCTCTTCCAAGAGCTATTTCCAGCACGTGACACAGATATTCATAAACAATTCTCATCAGTTAGAACATTCTGTAAATGTATCTCTTTTTAACCCTTCAATTCTAAGCCTGTGTCAATCATTACTACTCTGCATGAAATAAATGCAGAAATATCCTGAACAGCAGACTGGAACAATTCAAAATCCAGTTAAAACATATGCTCTCTTTAAACATGAGAAGAAGTGGAAAAAGTTTTAAACCATCTTATTGAGGGTATTTAGTGATGAAGCAATGAGTACCAGCAAACAAGAAGATACTCAGTAAGTAGACTCGTATCTAAGGAATACTTCCAAAAGGGTCAATGACACTATCTGCAAGGGAGAACCATAGTTACACGTAGTTAAGAATACATAGCCAAAATAGCATAGAAAAATCTCAGAGATTGCTTGAATGCTGTTTTTCAATTTAGCTCATTGTTTCTAACTATTTATACTGGGTCTGGCTGGGATGAAGTTAATTTTCTTCACAGCAGCCTGTATGGTGCTGTGTTTTGGATTTGTGACTGAAACAGTGTGGATAACACACCAGTGTTTTGGCTGTTGCTGAACAGTGCTCACACAGCATCGAAGTTTTCTCTTTCTCTCATTTGCCCCAATACAGTGAGTAGTCTGGGACTGCACAAGAAGCTGGGAGGGGACAAAGTCAATGCAGCTGACCTGAACTGATGTAAGAGACATTCCATATGACGTACTTAAAAAGAAGAGCTTAGGGAAAGGAGGAAGAAGTGGAGATGTTCATGGTTACAGTGTTTTGTCTTCCCAAGTAACTGCTATGCGTGCTGAGGCCCTGCTTTCCAGGCAGTGGCTAAGCATCTGCCTGCTGATGGGAAGTACTGAAGAAATTCCTTATTTTGCTCTGCTTGCGCATGCAGCTTTGCTTCTCTTACTAAATTGGCTCTATCTCGACCCACAAGTTTTCTCACTTTTGCTCATCCAATTCTCTCCCTACCCTTCTGAGAGGTGGGTGAGAGTGACTGGGTGGGTGCTTAGCTGCTGGCCGGGGTCAACCCACTACGCTATTTTAATTGGAGATTTAAAAAAATCTTTTATGTAATGCATGCCTAGGAAAAGAAGATGCATCTTTACGGCTTTTGGCATGAACATATTGGAACTGGTTGTTATGCTGTCTCAAGGATCACGTCACATAACGACAACAATTTTGTTTGCTATCTTAATCAAGCAGATCTCTATTAGGTGTCTTGACCCTGAATGATTATTGAACAAGCACTTCCATTATTAGTACTACTCCCTCCTTGTTTAATCCTAAACTGAGGACTCTTCAAAAGCCATGATACATGTATGTAATGAAGAAATAGATCCTCTGACATTTTTACTAATCATAGATAGACTAAATAGACTCAGAGAAGTCCATTCCCAAAAGATAGGGAATTAGTAATCTCAGAAACAGCAGGAGACTTCTCTGGTTGCCATTGTTCTGCATAGAATGGCAGAGCTTGTGCAGACCATACTATCATCTAAAAGATCATCTCCAATTTAATGTGAAGGCATTTACATTTAGTTTTTCACATTCAGCTAAGCAGATCATACTTGCAACAGATTATATATTAATAAAAATTAGGGCAAGGGAAGGAACAGAACAGTATCAAGCCCGTATTGTTTCCCTGAGAGCAAGAGCCTTTCAAAAACCCCTTTTTCTTTTCCAGATTTTAACTTCACCTAAACAATCTGATATACCAACATGAATTTATTTCATTCAGTTCTGATGGAATAAAACATTATAGTAATGCTACTCAGCAAGCTGTTGGGAGGCAGCCTGAAGTTACTTAAAATTTCTAGGTTTGTTTAAAGGCAGATACACAGAAAGTGGAGAAAAGAAATAGTATTTCAAAAGGATATAGCTTGAACTGATATTTTCAAGCTTACAACTAAATGACAGGAGGACAATCATCCATGTGGAAATTATCCCTTTCAGTACAGTAATGCAGAAAAGGAAGATGAACACATAAATAGAATGGCAGTATAAGAAATATACTGGCATGACTTACTTTAGATAAGTGCTAATGAGAAAGTAAGAGGCTGATGCTGAACCAAGCTTCACAATCAGAAGTAATTTTTAATCCTTTTATACTACACAATCTTTAATGAATGGAGAATTATCGTTGTACTGCTAGTTTTATGCTCTCATTTTTCTCTTCTAGATGATGGCCAAATATTTCCATGAGCTGTCACTTTCTAGCTGATTAATCAATCAAGCAGTTTTGCATCTACATAATCAAACTAAGTAGTCCTTTAGAAATTTCCTATGCAAATAATGGCCTCAGTACTCCGGCTGCAGTGAAAGCCTTTTACTCATGAGTGGCTTGTATAGCTTTAGGAGCCTTCATAGACTTCCACAACTAAAACCAACATGATTTTCATTACATTTCTAGTTTTACTTCTTTTCCTCCTGTATTGGGTTTGTGTGCAAGATTTTGGCAGGGGGGGGGAGGGGGGCAAGGCTACAATGGTAGCTTCTGTCAGAAGCTGCTAGAAGCTTCCCCTATATCCAATGGAGCCAATGCCAGCTGGCCCAAAGACAGACCTGCTGCTGGCCCAGGCTGAGCCCATCAGCGAGAGCAGTAGTGCCTCTGGGATAAGAGATTTAAGAAGGGGAGGGAAAAACTGCACAAGAGAAACTGCAGTTGGAGCAAGGAGAGAGAATACATGAGAGAAAAAACTCTGCAGACACCAAGGTCAGTGAAGAACGAGGAGGAGGAGGTGCTGCAGGTGCCAGGAGCAGAGATTCCCCTGCAGCCCATGGCGAAGACTGTGGTGAGGCAGGCTGTCCTCCTGCAGCCCAGGGAGGTCCACAGTGGAGCAGATCTCCACCCGCAGCCCGGGGAGGACCCCATGCCGGAGCAGGGGGATGCCCGAAGGAGGCTGTGACCCTGTGGGAAGCCCGCGCTGCAGCAGGCTCCTGGCAGGACCTGTGGCCCCGTGGAGAGAGGAGCCTACACTGGAGCAGGTTTTCTGGCAGGACTTGTGAGCCCACGGGGGACCCACGCTGGAGCAGGCTGTGCCTGAAGGACTGCAGCCCGGGGAAGGGACCCACGCTGCAGCAGTTTGTGAAGAACTGCAGCCCCTGGGAAGGACTCATGGAGAAGTCTGTGGAGAACTGTCTCCTGTGGGAGGGACCTAACGCTGGAGCAGGGGAAGAGTGTGAGGAGTCCTCCCCTGAGGAGGAAGGAGCAGCAGAGACAACGTGGGATGAACTGACTGCAACCCCCATTCCCCATCGCGCTGCACTGCTGGGGGGAGTAGGCAGAGAAATCTGGAGTAAAGTTAAGACCGGGAAGAAGAGAAGAGAGGGGAAGGTGTTTAAAGATTTGGTTTTATTTCTCATTACCCTACTCTGATTTGATTGGTAACAAATTAAACTAATTTCCCCAAGTTGAGTCTGTTTTGCCCTTGACAGTAACTGGTTGAATGATCTCTCCTGTCCTTATCTCAACCCACAAGCCTTTCATTATATTTTCTCTCCCCTGTCCAGCTGAGGAGGGGAGAGATAGAGTGGCTTTGGTGGGCACCTGGCATCAGCAAGAGCCAACCCACCACATCTCCTTTTGACACCATCTCTTACACTTTCCATTTCTATACTCCAGTCTTTTAATTATATTCATAAGAAGCGAAGTCGCGATGGGTTTCCCAACCCTCAAAACTTCTTTTCTATAGGAATAACCAGGATAACCACTTGATCAGTAAAGCAAGCTGGGAACAGAACTGAAATGTCCTGAGTCCTACTCCAGTTCTTGTTACATTGCACAGACTGAACATATGATAAAGCACAGCATTTTTCATTGAAGAAACAAATGCAAATGTATTCAGTGAAAAATCATGTTATATAATCGACTGTTGTGTAAATCCCAAAGTGAATTAGGTGATTCATTGTGGGATTTCTGTTATTTTCAACGCGTACAACTGTAAGCCCATAATCCTGAACAGTTTAATCTAAATTTCTCTTTTTTTTTTCACTTTTAGGAGATCTGCTTTTTGAACGTGAACATAAAATATAAACATCAATTTTCTCGTACTTTCAGGCTTTGTTCATGAGCTACTTACTGGCGTCACAATGCCAAACTAATTCTCAAAGCACTTGCTGCTGGTTTCCAGCATCTTGGCTAGTCCTGCAGTGATAGTTTCTAATTCCAGCTCCTGTTGATTGATTGCACTGCATTGATACAAAGCCAGAACACCCTGAATCCTATCCTATCTTGTCCAAACCTGATTTCCTGATCCATGTACGCCATTTACAACAAGGTACATACTTGAGTTCCCAAGCGTAGAACTCTGGCCTGCATGACTGAGGAGGAGGAGATCTTACTGATCATCCCTTTCCTAATCCCTGGTGGGAAGAAAACTACCTATGTCACACCAATGAACTGAATTAATCAGAAAGCTAAAATAATAAATTGAAATAGATGTTTTGAGCTCACGTCCATGAATTACAAATAGCTCAATACTATTACATTTTACATATCACACATTCTTTAGCTACCTAAAAGTTGCCTCCTCTTGGCTTCACTCTGGGTAACATCTGGCTGAAAAACAATTTTCTTACAGGTGGATTGGCTCTTAATTTTCAAGATAAAATGTGTTACTGCTGCTCTTGTAAATGTGTAGTCCATTACAGCAGGTAATGAAAAAACCATCTGTCTGTGGTAGTAATCTTCAGTGAAAGCAATCTCGCATAAAAGTTCATACTCTCCCACAGGATGCTTTAATGAAAAAAGTAAAGCAACAGGAACATAATTCCTAAATATTTCTTGATTCTCCAAAATAAAGAAAATCAGAGAGGCCAAATGCACTCTAGAGAAGCAGATCACTCATCTCAATAACGCATTCTGCTAAAGGACAATTGTTCACTTTTCAGAGGAGTTGGCAGAAGTTTAACTGTAAGGTCCAATCTAATGTTTATGAATTACTAGTTAGCAGTCACCTCTTAAAAATCTATTGTTAACTGTATAGCTGTTGGTACTAAGTCAGCTGCTGACAAGGAAGTAATTTAAAGAAGTCAGCCTGATTCCAAATATACAGAAAAAAAATCTATATTTTATAAGTACATAAAAATAAAAAAGTTGTATTTTTATGTGAGCAAAAGAAGATATCATTCTTAGATAGATCTTGTTTTGTAGGAAAAAAAAAAAAAAATTATAGTGGATACAAAACAACCTATTCAGTGCTACCAGGAAAGTGATGAGTCTACTAATACCCTTAAACCATGAAACCTCTCAAGTACAATGATAGCGGTTGGCTTATGGAGCCCTCTTAAAAGCCAAAGATCCTGAAAGAATAAAAAGCCAAAATATATTAAGAAGGTACTATGAGAAACATAGGGACTTATATATCCCTTACCTCATGAAGAAAAAGGAAAACCAAAATATTGACTGAGTTTATCAGTTCCAGTGTACCCACTCTATATTTTTACTTAAAAGCAGAATTAGATTATGTACATTGGATTTTTCCCCGAACAGCTTTAAGCCAGTTCAATACCTACAGAAGTGGACCATTTAGATTAAACTAAGAATGAAAGCTGAATGATACAGCTTCAATGGTGATCTTGCCGCCCCTATTCTTTCTTAGGTTTTCTTTCTTCTGTCATGTGCGTGTCACTTCTCCTTCCTTTCTTTTTCAAGTACTATTGCATCCATCATCCCTGTCTGATCTTCTAGGAAGCTTTCAAGTATGGAACGGGAGCCAGAGAGCTGCTAAGTCTGTGTTTAGAGCCGAAGCCAATCTAGCTACAGAGAAGAGACAACTGTCTGGCTGCAGATGGACGGAACTGGCTAAGTTCCACCATTAACATCTTCATGCACAGTATGCTGAAGGGTGAACTGAGAGCTCATTTTAACTATGATACTTCTCTGAAAAATAAAGCGGAACTGAAAATGAGATACTGAGAAGGACTCTTCTATTGTCTTTGCATACAAAAGGGAAAGGCTACTGGTTCTCCCTTTGTAAACACACAGATTCCCAACACACAGATTTGCATGGGCTAT
The DNA here is from genome assembly GCA_025311575.1 of Elanoides forficatus. Lineage (NCBI taxonomy): Eukaryota > Metazoa > Chordata > Aves > Accipitriformes > Accipitridae > Elanoides > Elanoides forficatus. The sequence goes on along the minus strand of JAOBAS010000007.1, from coordinate 10,754,415 downwards.
GATGAGAATCGCGTATATGAGGTTTTGAAAATGCTGATAGCGCTTCCTTATATCTGAAAGTCACTGAGACAAGTAGAGTTCTAGCAAAGAGGAGATACCAGATATGCCAAAAATATGGCAGTTCCATGTCTGCAGCGCCAAGTATCTTATGCAGTTCTAGAGATCAAAGAATTCTGTAATGCCATTCCTGCAGAGCAAATTTCTGTGCTCTTGGTTCAGTTGCAAAGTGATGAGGCAGGAACAGAGTTTGGGCCAAGAACTGCAGTGCACAGAAAAAACCTGAGTGAATGCAGAAACGGTAAATTCTAACAGTAATGTAATTTACATTTTGCTGGGTCTCAGTGTGTTTTTACTGATCTATATAAAACCAAAACATGTACTGCAAATCAAAAAAAACCCCTAACAACAGTACTGAGCAGACAAGGGAATATAGTCAGTGGGCCACTACCAAGAAGAAACATGAGAAAAAAGGCAAGGAAAGCCTCCACTGAGCAGAAATGATCAGTGGAAAATCTGAAGTGACCCTGTTACGGTTTTTGTATCTAGCAAGTACTCAGCAGACTTAAGTTGCAGTACTACTGCTGATCTATGTGGGTAGTAGTATAGTGATAAAACAGTTACAGGTTAAGTCTTCACAGAAAAATTATCTTACTAAGACTCTCCCAAAAAGGCTTTCCTGACTACAACTAGGAAACTCCAACATGGCATTCATGGACAGGATTTCAAAAGAATATTACAAAGCAGTAAGGTTTTCAGCACGACTGATAAACAGAGGTAGATTCACTTTGCAATACATTAATTTTGAGTCAAGTGTTTGTTTTCTTCTGTTTTATTGTGTTTTCATGAATGAAAAGCAGAATATTAAAGCCAGTTCTCAGTACAGGGCTGTTCTAAACGTTATGCAGAACTTGAGACAATATTTGGGATTCAAAATTAGCAGCTGAATACTTAATATTCAGATGATGCGTTTTCTAAATTCCCCTCTTTTTACTTGCAATGTAAAAAAAAAAAAAAAAAGTGGCTCATTGCTATAGCTACAACCAACATAATATACCTGAAATACACATTTGTTTAACTTGTGCTCATATTCACTAAGATGCTCGTGGTATTCTGTATTACAAATGTCATGAGATCTTTCCCCTGTAATTAGATGAAAATCACACTCTTGATCAGCTAACTTCTTATCTGGGAACTGTTCAAATCTAGTGAGAATCTTTGAAAATATACTGAAGTTATTTTAGAATGCTAGGTTAGCAACATGCAAGCAAGAAAAAAAAAGCCTAATTTTCTTCGCACAAATAGACTGCAGTAAACTTTTTTAACAGTGAAGAATCACCACAGACTTTTTAAAATAGGCTTGTTGCTTTAAACTAGAAGCCTTACCATCTGTTCTATACTAATTAAGAATGCAAAGAGAACACATTTCACAGTACATCAGCACATAGTAAGATTAAACTGTTTCAATGACTAGGTAAAAGCTTCCCATGCTCATACAATGATATTTCCAGCTGTGTTTCCAGTGTTCATGACATAAATAAGGAAAAATGATACCCTAGATATCATGGAAGTTTTACAGTTACTATATAGTTACTGCTATTAGATACAATAATCTGTCAGCTTAGGACTGCAGTACTCAGAGCAGGTATTTTCAAATCAAACCTAGATTTTAAATATGCCTTTAAAGTTATACACTTACTCAGACACCTTGTCTTTATGAAGGCATTCTTGGGCATTCTGATTTTAAGGAATACTGCAGTTGCAAAGGCAATGTTACCAAAGGAATGACTAAGAATGTGTGATTGCTATACTTAAACCATCTCTTACAGCTGAACTGTAACTTCACTGCTGCCTCTGAAAGGTAATTTTCAATTCTAAAGGATACCGATTGAAATCTAAAACTATTTACAAAAGGTTTCTAGTTTTGTGTTCATCATTGACTAGATAGAATCGTTTCCACCATTTTAAAATCCCCTAACTTAACTGTTAGTTGTGTCAGTTTGTTCCTTTGAATCTGGATCAGGAATTCAGCACAAAAGTGAAGAGAGTATAAAGAACAACAGCTTAAACTTATTTAGAAACAGAGCAACTTCTTAGAGTAAAAGAATGTATGTAATAATATCACAGCTACCTTAGCTAACATGAAAACTCATTACTGGCAATGAATATGAATCATATTTACTGAGATACTACTTTTATTAATATCTGGGAAATCTAAAAGGTGCTGAGGAATGCTTAGGTCAGAAAATGACATCTGGCTGGTGATAATCACAAATGGAAGTATTCCTTTAAAGAGTAAAATTGAATGTGTCTGAATCCGCAAAAATCATAAATGCAGAATATAATGGGTGAAATACAGAGAGATTTAAGAAGCAATCAAAAGTAAGAACAGATATTTAAATACATGAAAAGCAGTCAGGTTGAAATAAAAAGGATGTGTTTGCCAAACTGTAAGAGAAAAATGGGACAAGTGAAAGTATTCCTTGTCTTTTACCAGAGATGAGATACCATGAAGCATCACTGGGTCCATCAGGCTTCCACTGACTGCTGTTGGTTCAGATTGAAAACAGGAACAGCTATGGTTTAACAATGAGGATTTGTAAGCCATGTACAAGAAAGTTCATAGAATCATCCAGACTTCTGACTATAAACCAGTCATTCAACATGCAGAGGATGGATAATAGACTGCACATTTAAAAAATGTATTCTTTAAATTACTTAGAAAAGCAAATACTGCATAAACTAGCATTCAGCTTTGGAGATGCTATATCTGATTTGAAGTGAGTTGTCGGTTTCTGGTCTTCCCTGTTTCTTCGGATCTTTTAAATAATATTTCATATTGTATAAACATAACTTGCTTTATTAAAAAATCCTCTGAATAAATAGTTGCAGATATTATATAAATCAATCCTTTCTTTTTTAAGTTTCATACCAATGCTGCTGTTATGTTTCCCCATTCTGCTTCAACAATTGCCCATAACAAAAAAATCAAATGCCCTCACAGAATTTCTCTATTGGACTGCCTCTTTGGACAGCCCTTTAAAGTTTTTATTTTCAGTCTCTGCATATTTCCGCCAAACTCATTTGGACAGAGAATCTAGTCATGCAGGCTTAATAAATGACTGGTCACCAATGCTGAACTGTCGTAGTTACTCCCTTGCTCTATGTTAGCTTGCTGCAGTTACGATTTAGCTTAGACATCTTTGAGATTGAGGTACTGTATTTTACAGTGCAGCTGGGTGAGCAGCGCCATTCCAGGCGGATAGCCAGACTTACTAATGGTCCTGCTCAGCCCTCGTAACTCAGCCCTTAGTCAGCAACCTTGTTTTAAACCGTTTCGCGTGCTGACCCACCTGCTACCAGCGTTTGAGGAACACTGACAAAGATTCTCTTTAAATAACGTACAAACAGTTTGAAAAAGCCCATTGTGTTAAATGGGACTTTCGGAGGGTGTTTTATTTACTCTATTTTGGTGGGCTGAGGGGAAGGCACCCCATGAGAAGGGCAGATACAATGCGGCAGCCCTGTCAGAGGGGTGGCTCAGGGTTCCTCATGGCTGCCCACAGGGCTCTGAAGGGGCTTTTGGGTGCACCGCAGACGTGGCTTTCAGACAAAAGAAGAAAAAAAAAAAAAGACGAAAGAACACAACCACTGATAAGGAACTTGCCAAACACAGCCACGCAAGCAGACAGGCACCCGAAGGCTCCAGGCACACTGCTCCCAGGAGGCTTACCGGCAGCTGCTTACCTGGGCGCCTGACTGAGGAAGGACTCGGGGCGGGGCTGCCGCCAGCCGCCCCCGCGCTCCCCTCCGCCCCTTCCCGCCTTTCTGGAAGCTTCTCTGTCCCCTCAGGGGCGGCGGCAGCCGCGCTCCCGCCCGGGCTGTGAGGGAGGAGGCCTGAGGCGGTCGCTGCTTGGCGTTTTCCTCTCAGGTTTTCCTCTCAGGTTACCGCGTCTCTTCGTATTGATAAGGCAGTATAACCGGGAGGGATTTCCCCCTTCCTCTGCCCTACTGCTTGAGAAAAGAAAAACTTTTTTTTTCTTTTTCTTTTTTTTTCTTTTTTTTTCCTTCTAGCGGGGGTAGCGCTCTGAGCAGCTGGTTATCGCTGGGACGCTCCTCTCAGCGTCCGGGTCGCTTTGCTTTCTTTCAGCTGTGTCACCGACTAACGAACGTGTGAGGTCACTCGTGTCCCTCTGCTCGTGGTGATATTCTATGACGGTGGATGGTGCTTTTGCCCTCTTAGCGCCTTGTGTCTGCTCCCCTGGAAAAAGCAGCGGGCTTTCCTTCCACGCGTGTCCCCTGAGCCCCGCCACCCACCCGGCCCGGCCCTGGCGTCTCCCCGCAGCAGCAGCAGCACCTGCCCGGGGAGGGGAGGGAGGTGGAGAGAAAAGACGCTGTTGAGCATTTGCAGGCAGGGGAGGGTTAACTTTGCTCTTCGGCGTGATGTGTGGAGGGATAATTGTTTTCCTTATCTGTTGGCAGTACTTCTCCC
>JAOBAS010000007.1:10739147-10749826 GCA_025311575.1 Elanoides forficatus | reverse complement strand
TTCGCCCCCCCCCCCCCCACCCCCCTTTAATAAACTGAACAGCAGGGTACTAATAAAAGAAACGGCTATTACTAAAGCATGTTTCTGTTGTAGAAGAAAACAAGTTCATGATTTTGTTTTTATCAGAGTCCAACATCCCTTAAGGGAGTAGGATAAGTTTAAAGTAGCTATTAAAATTATTGCTGAGAAATGAAATTTGATTAAAAAAGCAGCAGCCCCATTGCTTTACAAAAGCATTCAAGTAAAATAGTGCTGTTTCAGGTCGTTATTTGAGCTCCATGTGCTGCTTTATTGAAGATAGCTACTTAAAATATTACAGATATGAAATGGAAAACTGTCTAACCTTTTATTATTTGATATTTGAACAACAAATACAGGCCACTACAAGGTAAAAGACTTGCTTGCCCCATTAGTAAATGCTTATTATTTCTGTAGCATAAATGGGAATGACTCTCACACAATAGTACTACATTATTTATGTATATATATGGGTTTTTTTTTTTTTAAATTCACACTGTGCAGCTTGGAAACTTTAAAAATACTCATTGTTTTCTCACTGTTTTCAAGGGCATCCAGCAATCAGGTCCTTGGTGATGCATGATGTTAGGTGTCATTAGGCATCAGCATAGAAAATGTTGGTATCTCATGCCTGGTTTTAAGATTGACTTCTGCAGAAATATGTGAAAGAGCAGAGCAAATATGAGTAGTGATTGCATCTTCAGTACACTGGTCATTTGTGTCCTCAGAAAGACAAGTCTTTGCTAACTGGTAACATGGAAGGATGCAGAATTCAGGGGTATAAAGCGGCTTGATGTGTTTTAATGTGGCTTCCACGACTGTTAACACTGTTGAAACAGTTGGGTTCGGATGAAACTGCCTAAATCTTTGTTGTCCTGAGTTACTGTCATTCATACAGTTCTTATTTTCTCTCACTTTTCTCCTGTGTGTATTGATACAGTCATGCTCATGCATCCTGAATTGCAGGTAGGCGGTGTTGCAGGTTTTTCTCCTCAGTTTTAGTCAAGTATGCAGAAATGTTCTCCTGAAGTGCTGCAGAATGAAAGCTCTGTGAAGTTTCTTTAAAAATATGATAGTGCAGAATGGAAACTTCTGGGACAGTACTATTCCTTCTGGTGATGAGAATTGGGCAGAGGAGAGCGTGTGTGTGTGTGTTTGGGGGTTTTTGTTTGGTTTGAAGTGAACCCACAAGTGTGAATGACTGTCATTTTTCCCTGGAACTGTGTCCTGAAGCCCATGTGTGAGGCTGCGGTACATTGTGCCGAAGACCAATGCTGTATGCTGAAGACCAATGCTCTATGGCCACAAAATAATGTCAGGACTGAAATAAGCCAGCTTTTTGATGACATGCTGAATTCATAGTTAGCAGAGGTGGCAATAGGGCCTGTAAGGAAACTGAAATACCAAAGCAATCATTGCCTGTAAATATAAACTTCTACTTGCTAGCAGTCTGCTATAGGAAAGTCTGGTAGCCCTTGACCCTCACATGAGTCAAGTAGTAGCATGAGCTAAACAGGTGCTAGAAAGACCATCTCCTGTATGATTTCCATTCTACCAAAATGGATTCTACATAGTGGGATATAAACACTTTATTTGGTGACATTTATTTTGCTGAATAAAGAAAAGTCTTCTTAGAAGGAGAGAGTAGGATAGTTGCTTGAAGGTAGAAAATGGGGATTCAGGTCTCTGATGTGCCTACCTTAGACCAGGTAATTAAGTGCGGGTTACCCAAATCCTAGCTCTTCCTGTATGTTTTTAATAATAATAATTAAAAAAAAAAAAAAAAGAAGTTTTCTTCTGACATGAAATGAGAAAAATTCTACAAACTCAAAATTAAAAAAAAACAACAGGGCAACTTTTGTGCCCAATTTGGAAAGTATCTTAAATAAGCATCAAATGGTATATAAGATAAGTAACTGCCATTCACACAACAAATAGTAATTTTTCATAAAATAGTATTACTGACTTGACAAAGAAAAGTTTCAGACATTGGCACCATATGTGTGTGTGTGAACAGCGCTTATGTCATCGACTAGAAAAACCTCTATGTTAATACTTGTATTGCATTGATTTTATAGAATTATGTTCCCTTATGGACATAGGGAAGCTGCCAATATTTGACAATACTTGTATTTTGTTTTGATCAGATCAAGCTTTTTGTGCAAAGCTGAGAGAATGTTGCCAAGATAATTGGCTCATGGTAGATAAGTATACTTCAGATTTTCTGTATGCCTTTGTCTGTTGCAGCTTTTTTTAACAAATGGGTTTAATTAGTGACAATACTGAAAGCGAGACAAATTAGAATGCTCAATTCTTTGCTAGAAATACTTGTTTTGCTTAAGCGGAAGTGTGAATCTATGCAAAAAGGAGAGTTGTACACACTTTTTTTGGTTCAGAGTGCATGTTGTCAAACAGCTCAGGTGGCTGTCACGGGGAGAATCCTGCTGTGTACGTATTCAAGCCATCTTTTACAAGATTTGCTGGCCTTATGCAGTTTTCAAAAAAGCACTTAAAATAGTGAGTTTGTCCCATAAAATTCGGAGTAGCTGAGGCTTGACCCCTGTGCTTAAGTAAGAGGGTGTCCTGTATTTCCATGTCTTATTCATGTTGTCATTTTGTATGTATAGCAGGGGTTCTAGCAGTAAATTCATGGTGTTATTGTAAAACTTCTCCAGTAGGTACCATCTTCACTATTCTCAGGTAAATGCTTTGAAGAAGAGGGATTTTTGTATTGCTGAGTTCTGTAGTAAAAAAGTGGTAATAGGCAAAAATGCTGCTGTTTGTTTGTCAGCTAGTCTTACTGTAATTGTATGTCAAGGAGAATTTTCTGTGACCTATAGATAAATGTCTCATGTATTGTCGTGGTTTCACCCCAGCCAGCAGCTAAGCACCATGCAGCTGCTTGCTCACTCCTCCTCCTCCAATTGGGAGGAGGAGGAGAATCGAAAAAAGTAAAATGCATGGGTTGTTAAGAACAGTTTAATAACTAAAGTAAAATAAAATAATATTAATAATAGTAAAATATAATAATCATAGTAATGAAAAGGAATATATGAAAAAAAAAAAAGAGGGAAATAAACCCCAAGAAAATACAAGTGATGTACAGTGCAGTTGCTCACCACTGACTGATGCTCAAGCAGCGATCTGCCCCTCCTGGCCAACTCCCCCCAGTTTATATACTGAGCATGATGTTCTGTGGTATGGAACATCCCTTTGGCTAGTTCGGGTCAGCTGTCTGGGCCATGATCCTTCCCAGCTTCTTGTTCACCTGCTTGCTGGCGAAGCATGGGAAACTGAAAAATCCTTAACTTAGGATAAGTGCTACTTAACACACTGATGTTTTAGTGTTGCTATCAACATTATTCTTGCACTAAATCCAAAACACACTGTACCAGCTACTCAGAAGAAAATTAACTCTATCCCAGCCAAACCCAGGACATGTATATATGTGGAAATCTAAAGATATGGATAGACAATCCAGGTACTTAAATTTTGTGTGCTTGTAACTTGTCAAACACTTAACTATTTCCTATAACCATGTTTTTACTCATCTAAAAGCTACTTTGAACCTGCTGGAAATGACAGGCTATAAACATGGAGATGGGCAGGAATGACAGCAAGGCCACCATATTAAAGGCTTGTTCCCAGCTCGTTCAGCAGTTACTTGACTGTTTATTTATGCTCTGTATAAATACGCTAGGGTGTGGTGCCCAAGTTCATTATTTAACTACAGGATGTGAATACGAATCCTTTGTCTAGAATACTTGATTTCATTGTATTGGCTCTGTGACTGAATAGACAGCTATGATGCAGTCAACATATTATGCTTTGTAAGATTTGCCTCATGAGCGTGCATCTCGAAAGGAAAATCCACCTTTATAAGACTCAGTAGTCTTTCTAAATCTGTGACTTTCTAATGAATACTAGATATTTTATTTACCCATTTATGTCTCGCTGCAAATAAATTTGAAATTATTCAGGTACATTAAAGCAAAACCAGACTTCTTTAGTTGATCTGGTAGAGGAACTGAGACTAGTAAGTCAATAATGGAAATTCTATCATTTTCTAAGTTTACTATGTTTTAGCAGAACTACATTATGTCATTCTAATTTCTGTGATGTTTTTAAGACTGAAGTAGACCATGAGGAGTATAAAATCTGTTTCATGTTTACAATTCTGTTCGGTATTAATATTCATTAAAGCTAAAGAAAGATGACTCCTAGTTGAAAATGATGCAAGTATGTTGCCTATTTAGCATGATTTTTATGTTGAGATTTTAGGTAGAAAGGTGGTAATGTCTGTACCTATGCATGCACCAGACTTCATGCTGTGTTGTAGAGCTTGTTTTGGTAGCATCAAATAAGGGTGAATTTCTACTTGCTCTTATCCTCCTAAGTTAAAGGAGAAAAGACAGAAATAGTTAAACATTAAGGTAGTGTTTATTTCATACTTATCAACAAGTAGATAAGCATTTTCAGATTGATATTTGAAGAAAATTTGGTTTAGTGGATATAATCTATATTGAGCAAATACAAAAGGAAATAATTTGTTTGCCAGGAAAATAAATTATATGACAGAAACTAAATCAGCTCATTGTATTTTTCTTCTTCTAGCTGATGGATATCTGACAGGACCTATATTCTGTCTTGCCTACGACTGGAACACAAAAGAAAATGATTTCTTGTCTTTCATGGCAAATACTTATTAAGAGTATTCTTATTTTATTACCTTATCTGAGCTGTGCTGTTTAAGACCAGTGATTCTCAAAGTAATTTTTATTTGTAATTGCCGGAGCCACAGCTGTCAGCATATTCTCTGGCCTATCCCAAGGCCCCAGCAATCCAGTCTCGAGCCCGTTATTCATGCTACAAGCCATGTTCCTTTGCATTCCTGCAAAGCCAGCACAATTTTCTCCTACACAACCTAGCCCATGACTTAGTTCAGTGAGGGACGCCCTGCCTATTATCATTGCCTGTTTGGTACTCTAAAGCTCTGGGTACCACCAAGATTTTTCTCCAGCACGCAGCATAGACTTCAGGGAGAATCCTTTTTCCGTACAGCAGCCATCTTTCTGCAGTGTGGCTTAGCCTGTTCTGGCTGTGCAAGGTGGGGAGGAAAAGGAAGCAGAGACTCTTAACATTTTTCTCATACAACTAGAATGGAATGTCTTGCTATTCAACTTGGTTCACTGCATTGGGCAGGAGAGAATGGGTAGGGATCCTGTAGCTGTGTGCACACAGAAGTGTTTATGTCTGAGTAACTTGGCCCCCATCCTTCTGTCCCTACAAATTCAGAGTAAGTGCTTATCTGTGTAGATGCCAGAGATGAGAAAAGTTAGGTGAACAGAGAGCGTGTTTGAGGAAAAAATGAGTAGAGAAGAAAGAAGGGAACTGGGAGATAAAAGCTAGATTCAATTTCCTTCCACATTTTCTTCTGAATTCCACTCCTTCCACTTTCTTTCTCACAGTTTGAGAAAGTGAAGGTACAATACCTTTTTGTCTGTTTCCACTAGGTAGTTAAAATGCTGGCTTTGGTAGAAATTCCCTTTCTTATTACGTATTTTTTCAGTAACCCTACCTATAAAGGGTTAAGCAGCAGTAATACTCGGGTGATGTCGTTGCCTTGAGGCAGCTTCCATTACTCCATACCAAAGTTACACAAGTCCCTGAAATGTCCTGCTTTTCCTCTCAGTGAGCATTTCAGTTCTAGTGTTTCATAAGAAGAGTTGAAGGATGCTAGGAGAAAGGAGTTGAAAGTCAAATGATAGAAAAGGTGCATTCATGGTTCACTGATAACATGCAAATAATCTTGGGATCTGTAAACTTAACTATGCTGAGTTTTCAATTCTTAAAAAACAATTATAACTCAAACTTTTGTTCCTTCAGAGACTTTTACTTTATTTCTTGTTGAAGAACTAAAATAACGTTCACAGACTTTTGTGAAATTCAGGACAAGCTTTCTTCATAGGTAGCAAGTATTCAAGGTCCAAAGTCATATAAATATGATAGTCTGTATAATCTCTTATATTTACCCAGGAATACAGAAGAGTTGCATGAAATATAAACAGTAAAAAAAATTAATTGGTTCATCTATCCTTGTCTGTATTGTGGGGATAGCCTGTAGCACTGTAATTATCTCATGCATAAAAATCTTGCATTCAGATAATTACACACTTATTCAGTCCTAGTATAATACATAAGACTATCATGATTAAATTATAGGACTAGATTAAATGTGAAATGCAAACTTTTAAAGGAATTGGCTAGCTCTATACAGAGGCATTATTTTATTCATCTGAAAGCGTAATAAACCTTTAACTTCCACAGTACAAATGCATCTGCATAATTGCTTGCTGATGTTGGGTATTTGTCTTCCACAAGGCTGATAACTCTAGAATGCCTAAATAATAAAGCTTTTTCATAGTTTAAAAGAAGGTTGGAATAAAATTTGGCATGGTCTTAGTCCTATGTTGAACTCAGACAGGGTCTATAATGGATAGTTCCTTTTAGGATTAATAGGCAAATTAGAAATATACCTCAAGGACTGTAGTGCTTACACATTCTTTGCTTAAGTCTGTTTGGCACTAAGTTTCCCCCCCAAAAATGCCACAATTTTTTTTTTTTTTTAATCTTGTGTTATTAATTTGTCCTCTCTTACTACTGCCACTCATTAAACTTAGAATATATCTTTACATTAGGCTCAGTGATGTGCTAGAGTTTAGTAAGACAAATATGTATGATTTCTGTGCTAATTAACTTGCTTGTTAGTTGTAATGGGAATATTTAGGAACTAATTATAAGTGTAATATGTAGTAGGGGTTTTTTTCTGCAATTTCTTTTCAAGAAAGAGTGACACATTGAATAGTGGAGGTACAACAAGCAGTTCTAGCTTGGACCCCGTAATTTGTGCTTCACTTATCTTTGTCTGTTGCACTTCCATGTTATTTAGTAGGCAGAGTTACTCATATTGCTCAGTTCATAATGCAGTTTGAGTGAATAAGGGGCCATAGTATATCATTTAGCAATTCACTTAGCAGGTTTTGTTTTGTATATGTGCTATAGAGGAAAGCAAATCTAGTGTAGGAATAATGGGCCCAGAGAGGTTGATGTAATAAAGGGAAAAGAGACTAACTGCAAAAATCCTGGCGACTGTTTATTAATCATTCTATTTTGTTATATGATAGATACAGGGGGTTCCTGCCTGTGCTGTTTTAATGCTCTTGTCCTTGTGACATTGACCCAATTAATGCAATAGGAGCCAGAGAACAGGAGAGGAAAAGCTTTCTAGGCAAGGTGTCCAATATGAAGTGAGTAGTGTCTACCTTGTACTCTGGTGAGAGAGCAAAATCTCTCTATGTTGTTTCAGAGGAAAAAAAGCATTCATTGCTGATTCTTAGCTCTTTCTGATGGATTACTTACTATGTTAAAACAGAATATGCAAAAATGAATTGGAACTTCTCTGTTCAATTGCGTTTCTCCAGGCAGCACATTCCTTTTCCCTTGGAAAAAAGTTACTTAGCTTTGAAGATTAATATCTGTTTGGTATGTTTTAGGGCATTGTTTGCACAGAGTAGAGAAAGGGAAGGTCAGGGACACCGTTTTTTTCCCCCTGATTGCTTCATCAGGACTCCTGAGAATTGCTTTCTAAAACTGTAGCATCATTTATATAATTTTCTAACTACTGCAAAGTAAAATAAATTTTTCATTTAATTGCTTTGTCATAAGCTGAAATGCTTTTGCTATACCCCTTTTTCCCAGCGTATTTTATGCTCGTATTTTTTGCAAAAGCTGACACTTTTGCCATTTTGGGTTTTTTCTGGAATCTTAAAGGGTTTTTATTAAAGAATATGATAGTCTTGGGTTTCCTCAGGTACCTCTCTTCTTTGTTTTCACTTCCTTTAATTCCCCCCACCCCCTGCCCTGTTACAAGAGATTACATTGGTTCTTTCCATTTACAGCAAGCAAAGAAAATGTAATTCTGTTCATATGACTCAGATTTCAAATTAAGGAAAACTGAGTCTTCTGTCACTAAATGCACCATAATTATGAAGGTAACACTGGAGAAAGTCTACTGCTAGCTGCTTTTCTTTCTAAGTTGCATGTTGTGAAGCTGCTGGGTTGAGAATAGATTCAGCAAATCTATTCTTTTTCTTAGAACAATGTGAAACAAGCAGGGAGTTGCCTAATAAAAATCTTGTGTAGGCACATTGTGGAAGGGATCCGTTATTAATCTGTGGAATGAAACAAGTCAGATTCTGTTGAAGAAGTTTGTGTACCTGCTGAAATTTAACATTCATCTGCAACTGTTTCTAGTTATTCCTAACGTCTGAGTTGCTAAAATGCCAGTAAGAACTGAGTGGTCTGGAATGGAAAAGTCTTATTACAATACGATGCCTTCTTCATTTCCCTGTTTTTGCAGGAGTGTTTGCTCCATTATTTTCCCATGAGCACTGTTCAACCCAGTCATAAATGGCTCAAGCTATTGAACTTGTTTCTTGATGCGTCAGCCAAACCTTTAGTGCCAAGGCTGTAATAAGGAGACACATTTGCTGAGGTGCCTGTAACTTTGTTGAAGTGGCACAGAAGGCTTAATTTCTACTGCATAGAAGCATGTATTTCATTTTAATGTCTGATCTAAAGAACATCACTTCTAAATAAATATAAAATTATCTGTCTTGCCACATCATCTTTCCTTTCGCTAAATCTAGGGTAAGCTCTATTTGGATGATTTAAGTGAGTTGAAGTAATCTGTAAGACCACGTTTTGTTCCATTAATCAAAAACAGCTTCAGTTTCAAAACATATAGGATGATTATCATTAGATGTAGGCCTAGTTCTGGCAAAAAAGTTTGAAATCAGAAGCATTGGATGGAATTTGTTAAAATTACCAAGAGCCTTTCTTTTGACTTCATTGTGCTTTGGATCAGGTTATTTGTTTTGGTATGCATTCTAAATTGTGAAGTACTGAAAATTAACTCACAGTATGTTGTCATGTTTGTCCCTTGAATCTTCCAGTTGTTTGAAAACAAACTCCTGTTTTATTTTTACTCTGTCCATAACTGACTTCACACTCTTTAAATTAAAAACAGCAGTAGAAATATGATTTGCACTTAAATATGAAATGGTCTTCAAATACAGCTTCTGTAACAATTGTTAGGACAGTAGGTGGTGGTACTGTAAATGGCATGAGATAAAAGGAAAAAGGTGGGAAATGGCCACCTTGTCTATTATTTCTCAATTTCGTATGTATGTCTGGTTTCATTTGGTTTATTTTGTGGGTTGTTGTATACACACAATGAAATACACTATACAACTAAAATGTGTAGTATAAGCTATAGTTAATAATCTTCTGTTGTAAGAAGTAATGGACATGCCTTATTACAACATCAGCATTTACACACGGGTATGAAGTTTTCCAGGATTCTCTGCTTTTCTTGATATCATCAAGCTAGCTGATAGAATATGTGCTTTACCCATTTGTGTGTCTAAACCACCAAATAGGGTAAAAGTTTTTAGCTTGTCACAGTGTATTTGAGCGATTGACCAACAAAACATTGTTTCCTAATGTTACCTTAAAGTATTCCTAAGTTCCTAGTGTATTTCTGTTTTGGATTTCTTAACTGTTTGGTGTAATTTAGGTTTTTACATGATAATATTGTATTAGAATTTCTGGCAAAGTACTCTAAAATTTATGAATAATCTCAATTCTGTAGATTTTTTAACTCAAATTATGATGTTAACCTAGCAGCCTTTAGAAGTGGGAACTACTTTGTTACATTCTAAGAGCTTAGAAGTGTTCTGATTTTAAAGTAGTTAGAGCAAATTTCTATTTCATTTCCACAAACTCATGCTTTGAAAGAAGAGAATTTTAAGGAGAGATCAATCGATTGATCTAGCTAGCTAGCTCAAGGTCAACAGCCAATACGTGGACAGAGTGGAACTTAGTCTGAAATTAAGCATTTTTAATATGAATCATAACAGACAATCAGAGCTAGAAGTAAAGATGGTATCATGGTACATGCAATCATATAAAAAAAAAAGCATATCAGAACTGTAATAAAAATGGACTGCAAAAATAGGCAAGGCAGTGAAGTACTTTGTAAAATTAGAAAATAGGGTATGTTTAATGCTGTAAACAGATCAAATTGAACAGCAGTCTAGCATTGTCAACTACCAGAGAGTAGACTAGCAGTAGTAATTTTAGAGTTTCAGTAATATAAGCAATGTAGTTGAAATTGGAAAGATAAGGGAGGGAAATGAGCAGCTGTGATCACAATCTCATTTAGTTTAGGATTATAGCAGATATTAAAGCTATAGGGGTACAAAGACAAAATAATGTCAAAAATACAAAGTTCAGTAAAAATAGAGAATAGTGTGCAATGCCATAAATCAATCGAGAAATCCTTGAGCGGTCCAGGGTTTGGCATTACTTAAAGCAAGAATTCAAATGCAAGAATTGGAGGTCTTGTAATCAATCTATGAGTAAAAACGATCATAATGAATGATGATTTGATGAGAGAGGAAGATGGTGACCTGTCCTGGTTTCAGCTGGGATAGAGTTAATTGTCTCCTAGTAGCTGGTAGGGTGCTATGTTTTGAGTTCAGTATGAGAAGAATGTTGATAACACGGATGTTTTCAGTTGTTGCTAAGTAGTGTTTAGT
>JAOBAS010000007.1:10723174-10739047 GCA_025311575.1 Elanoides forficatus | reverse complement strand
CTTTTCTGTTCTATTAAACTGTTCTTATCTCAACCCACAAGTTTTACTTCTTTTCCCGATTTCCTCCCCCATCCTGCGGGGAGGGGGAAAGTGAGTGAGCGGCTGCGTGGTGCTTAGTTGCTGGCTGGGGTTAAACCACGACATGACCATAACTTCTGTTACAGCAACCATTAACTTCTTTGCTTCCATTTGCTCTAGGAGATGTGCAAGTGTTCAGGTCTTTAAAAGGGGGAACACAGGCATTTATCATCAAGAGGGGGCTCCAGGCTGTGTATCTGGGGTGGATGAAGGCTGGATGTTTTGAGGCTTTCATGAACAACTTGTATCTGAGAGTCAATTTTTTTTCTTTTTTGAAAACAGTCATAATTGTAGCTAACTGATCCCATTCTTTTGTAAAACAGCTTTTTCCTCATGTAAATATTATATTGCTTTTCAGGTGTTCTTTACATTGCTGTGTCACTGAAAGAAGCTGACAATCTCTAGGTGTCACAGATCAGGTAAATGAGCTCCTGTGTGACCTTCCATTCCCTTTTGATACAGAGCTTTTATAGGAAGAATGTGACATGTTTAAATTATACTGCTGAATTCTGGTCATCTTTGGCTTTGAGGATCTACTTCAGCAACTTAGAGTAGTTGTAATGCTACCGACCCAAACCATAGCCTTAATCAAAGTTGTGTGCCTAAATATTGGCAGTGGTAATTATGAGATATTTCTTGCTAATGAAAAATACTGAGACTGGGTATAGTTGAATGTAGTCTCTGCAACAATATTTTAAAATAAATTATTCTTTATATCACAGAAGCAATTTTATACAAAAACAGTAATGCTTGCCAAGATTTTCATAAGTTACTGGTTCTGATTAACAATTTTCAGTCAAGACTAATGTCTGAATACTAGAAGATATGATGAAATCCTACCACAATACCAGTGGGTTTTACAAAAAAAAATTTTATAGTTAAAAATATAAAGTCTATAGTAAAAGTACCTTGTCCTGCAGCAATCTCCACTACAATTAGTTGTCATTAATAATGCAGTGTTGAAAAAGTTTGCTGAAGAAATCCAGAGCATTAATATTTTAAAGGTGCTAATATGCTTTGATTTCAGTTCACATTTTCCTACTTGAGGAAGGGAAAAGTGGTTTTGAACAGTGTTTTTCCGTATGAGTAGAGAAATATTAATCATTTTCTCAGGAAACCCCCGTGGGAAGTTGCATCTTGGCAAAGCTTATTTTCAGGCTTCTTTCTCATTCAAGTTTGTTCTGATTAACATTACATGAGCCTTTTGCTTTAAAGTCCATGTGAGAAATCTTGGTCTGCCAAAGCCTGGGGCAAAAATTCCCTGGTTATATCTGGAATGAAATCCTGACTCTATTAATAAGCAAAGATTTGACAAATGCCAAAGCACTGAATGAGATCGGAACACAAAAGCTCCTTCCACATGACCACTTGCTAACAGCCAGACTTTGGAGTTTTTTTTTCTGCTATCTGGAAGCCATACAGCCTAAGAACATGTTCACCTGTTTTAACTTTATCAAAAGGAGTCTTATTGACTTTGGTGATGACTCACAATGGTTTATATAATCTAACACAATAAAGGAAATTACAGTCTCTCAAATCAAAATGAAAGGGGGAGGGAATATTATTTTTTTCTGTATTTCAGAGCAGAGCTAAGGCAGAAGGAGTTTTCTGTGTACTCTGCTACTGGATGTATGTAAGCAGGAACCTGTCTATGAACAGCACCACCAGAAGCCAGAGTCTTTGTGAAACTGCAGAAATTGAGTTATAGATGTGATCTTAAAAAAACTTCCTTAAAAGTAGATAGAAAACTTGTTTGAAGCCAGTAGGTGTGAGTTAGTGGCAGAAATAGTCCAAGAATTTTTTTTTATATGATTAATGTAGTCCTTGCAGATATTTAAAATGTTTCCTTCCTTGCTTTGATTTTGCATTGATTTAGATGACTTTGAAATAGTATTAGACCTATAATAATTACCTATTGTGATGACCAATAGAGGAATTAGTCTTATGTTTTACAGTTTTAATGAAGTGATGATTTCATAGCTATTTAACTGGTAAAAGAATTACTAAGGCACTGTTTATGGAATTCTGCTGCACCCATAAAAAAGGCTATTTCTTTTAAAGATAGAAATCCTATTGCTCTGAATAGCTATTGAAATTAGAATCCCTTCTCAGTGCAGTGGTAACTACAGCATATAGTAATAATTTCATGGAAGTCAGTATTGCCTCTTCTAGGACATAAGATGAAGGTAATGTTCTGGGATATGTTCTCGTTAGAATTTGAAAAATTCAAATTAATAATTTGATTCTAATAAAATAATTTATTTCATATTTGTAATATGAAGCATTATGAAAGTTTCTGTTTCTCTGATTACTGCTATATGACACTTTCTTCATCTGCCTGTTCCAGAGGGCTCTTCACCTGTGCTGTGACATTCTTGTATCTTTGCAGGAGGAAAAATCAGAGCATATTGCTACTGGAATTTTGAGATTATAGACACTAAAGAATTAGCAAAAATTTATCTTTCCAACCCATGATAACTCGTAATGAAATAATTAAGCATGATTATGGGTACAAGTTACTCCTGGGGAGATTCCAATTGGACACAAGATGAAAATTTTTCACAATAAGAACAATCAGTCATTGGAATAATCTTCTGAGGTAAGTGGTGGATTCCCCAACATTGGACACTTTTAAAAGATTGAGCTGGACAGGGTGCTGGGCCATCTTGTCTACACTCTGCTTTTGCCAAGAAAAGTTGGACCAGATGATCCTTGAGGTCCATTCCAACCTGGTATTCTATGATTGTATTTCATCACTGAGTCTCAAAAGAATCCTCTATTACCTCCCCTTTTAATTTTTTTTTAAGCTGACATTCTGTAGAAATAAGTAATGTTAAATGATTATTTTGCCGGAGTGTAAAGGTATTGTAGGAGCTATTGATTTAGCCAATAGAGTAATAATCTGTCAGTATTTTGCCTTAAACAGTATAAACTAGTTGACCTTTTTGTGATGTTATTTAAGTATGTTTCCTTGATTCAAAAAATCTCGATGTATTTACATCATTAAAAATGCTTTTTTAGTACAAATATGCCATATTCATTGTCTTAAAGTGGCATTACAGAGGGTAATTACTCTAAAAATGTATTTACTCAGAAATGTTCTGAATTACCTAATTCATTAATTCCCACATTATTAATGGCCTTGTCAGCATTTAAGACCAGCATGACTAATCAGATGTCAACAAAATGCAATTACTACAAACTGAAAAGTAATTTTCATCCTTATGCTTTTAATGAGCCCAATACAAAGCAAATTCTCCTGTAATTGCAGTGTTTTTCAACTATTCAGCATAAAGTTATGGCTTGGGCTTCCCATCACTATGACTTAGGGTAAAGAATTTATTTCTTTTTTGGACACTCCATTTTATTCTCTGTAGGATATTTTTTGGTTTTATTGATAATTAATGGTTAGTTTTCTGAAACACACAATTGAAATTCTAGGTGTTAGTACTCTATTCCTGGATACTTTTCTTTTTTTTGGTAGAATACTCTGCTAATACTGCATTAATGACAGTTTTATGTTTTTATTCCTAAATTAGTTTTGAAATTCAAAAAATATTTTTCTCTGTTAAAGAATTGCAAAGTTTGTCATCTTTTTGAGCTTTTATTGAAAAGGAAAATCTGTTTCTTTTTGTGAAGCTGTCTTTAGTTATTTTACAATTCTTGGGATTGGAGGAAGTATTGAAACCTTAACAGAATGAGATGTTTTTGAACAGTGTATCAATGATTAGATGAAGTGTCTATTACAATTCAAAATAGCTAATTAATACAATGAGATTGGAACTTGAAATACATTGCATCTTTGGCAGTAATTTTCTTTTATTGATTTTTTTTTTATTTTTTTTTTTTTTAATTCATTAATGTTTGCTGAGGAGAATGTTCTGTGCTGATTGCACTTCGAAGTCTTAACTTCTCTTAGGTGTGGGTGAAAGCCATCAGTTATTATACACTGTGTGGAGAAGAGGCTAGGTTCTGGTGTTTGCATTTCCTGTGTTTTGATCATCTGTGCAGTGTGAACACCTGTATCCACTCCTGTGGCATAAACCAGGGTTAAGGTAATTACAGCATCTTCACTAAAGTGTCAGCAGGGAAATTTCCTAGCAGACATGTAGCTTTTTATACTAGTTCTTTGTTTTTCTTAGCTAATCTGCAGTTAAATTTTTCAGAGTGTGTCGGACCAGAGATGGAAAGAAGTGTGTCTGGGACAGCTATAGTACAGTTTCTGCTGTCAGATCATGTTCCCTGTGGTGCTGATGGTGCAAATGAGAAGAGCTCACAGGAGGTGTATGACCAGATGACCTTGCAAAGTCCCTTCCAACCTCAGCCATTCTGTGACTCTATCAGGGCATGTCCAGCAGTGCTGGATAAGCTCTTCGATACTTTGTGAGCTTCTCACTGACATCTAGAAGATTCTCAGGATTATTTTGTCCATCTGTGAACAAAATCGTTTAGTACCATAAATCTGTAGTCATCAAAAAAGAAAAGAAAAAAAGCTCACATATAACGCCCTACTTATGCAAATGGTGCATCTGGTGCTTTTTGAGGTAGTGCCAGTGACTATTTCAAAGCAGGCTTAGACACCCACAGTCAACTGATGGCAAGATCAATCAAAACCATGTCCTGTTATATTTTAATTTTTATAGAACTGTAGGAGAACACTAGGTTACACCCCGTGTATACAAAGATATTAAAATATTACCTGAAGGCACATAATTACTAAATATACTTTCTAACTTGTAGCAGGATGTCTTCATGATTAAAACTTGCTCTTATGGAACATTCAGACTGATATAACTTCAGTTCCTTTTCCAATCCTGCCCCCCCCCTGCAATGTATGTATAACAAGTCTTTAAAAATACCAGAATATTGCGGCTTTCAGATCATACCTTAGAGACTGTACAGATTATTTTTTAAGTACAAGATAGAAAAAGTATGAAAATTGAATAGCTGAACTCTCTGAGATGCATCATAAAAAAAAAAAGCTATGTGTAGTAATTTTGTAGTAATTTGGGTGCTGGTTTGTGTGCATCGTTGTGTGTCAGGAATTCAGGTCAACAGAAGAGGGAGATGAATAGTCTGTCTGTGGAGGCCTCAACATCCAACTTTTGGTAAAATGTGATGAGGTAATGAAGATTTTTTTGTTGTTTGTTTTTTTAAATCTTGCTGAGTTAGTCACCTGCTGCTCTTCGAACTTGGGTATGTTACCCTTTTAAATATCTTAAATACACAGCCCAAGTTTTGCTGAGTCTTTGAGCAACAATAACAACTACTGTTTGTTTGTTTTGTTTTGTTTTTTAATTTTCCAATGTAATTCATAATCTCTCCCAAGCATACTGTTGAATTTATAATTTTCTAGCTAGCATGACTACTATTTTTGTGCAAGTGCCTTTGTGAATGTGAGCAAAGCTGCTGTTGTTTCCCCGCTGATGCTCTTTTTAATTACTACAGCTGTGCCAGAGCGGACTTCTGATGTGGCTGTGTCACTGAAATGGCTTGTGTTATCATGTTCTTTTTCTGTTTTGGATGACCAGATTAGCTTAAATAATTTTATTAGATTTTTCAAGCTAAACTGAGTTTCCTTAGCTAAAGAGCTGGCATATGAAGTACCATTGTGCACCTCACTTCTTGTTACCAGTAAAAGACTGCTAGAAGGGCTGGAGTAGTAGTAACATTATGAAGAATTGCAACTGTTTGGAAAAATGCATATCTGCCCTCAGCTGCAGCCTAAGGACCATGTATAATTAGATTCAGAAATACTATATTATCAGAGTATTATATTTTCAGATTGAGTCATTTTTACAGGTCATCTTTACATCTGAGTATTGTTCTGTCCAAATTAATTTTTGCCTTTGTGCTGCTTGCATCATTATTAATTGCTACAATACTTTTTTAGGTGATTAACATAAATTAAAAGACTAATTGCATTATGGCTACATCACAAACCATATGTTTTCCACCCACCTTTTGAAGTTCATTTAAAAAATAAAAGCAGTGTATATTTTCAGATTTCAAAGCCATGTAACTTGCAAAATTAGAACCTCCCAATATTTTGTTAGGAAATTGTTCAGTCAGGTAGCTGAACTACAGTCAGCTGAACAAGATCAAACTGGACAGTTTTGACTTTGAAAGTAGCCTGAAATCCTGTCAACATATCACAGAAAATTGCAGAATCAGATGCAGCAGTTTGATGATTTGTTTGTTTGTTTGTTCGGTGTTGTGGTGTGTGGGGTTTTGGTGGTTGTTCTTGTTGTGACAGGTCTTTCAAAAAAGTCTGACAATTTTCAAGCAGACTGGTAATTCAGGTTTACCAGCTAATCCTGGAGATTCTCTAGCTCTGGGGAAAACTACCCAAGGTAGGATACCTGTTCTTGAAAGAACAAAAGATGCTCACAGTATAGGTAAAAACGAGGAGTGCCTTTCTCTGTACCAATGTTCTAGTCTATTTGTTTAAACATTTGAGATCATAGTAACCCAAGGCAATAAAACTTAGTCCAAAGTTTGTGAAAGTATTTTTTTGTTAGTTTCTACAGTTTGATTAGGAAAAATGCAGAAATCGGAAATTCACAGTATGTCATGACTTCCTTTGGAAAATGTGTAGGAATATTTTGAATTTAGCTTTAGAAGCTGACCAGATCTTTCTCTTTTAGGAAATGTTATTTGTTGTCACATATCATAGCAAGTGTATTACAAAACCATTGCGATGTTGGGTTTCTGGAGTTGAAGTGGTCAAGATTGGTAAATAGTGGGAAAAAGAAAGAAAGAATTATTATCACTTTTCAGATGAGAAACTGAAGTAGCTAGTTGTCTTTCCAAAGAATTACATAGTTGCCTGAGTCATAAAGAGAGTTGTAATGTAGCGCTAACTCATCTCTGAGTCTCAATCCAATTGGATAATCATAAACTTCTCATTCTTCTGGAAATAATTAAGATAATGGCAACAATTGAGAATTTCAGGTTCAAGATGTCATGTTGAGCTACTCAAATATACCTTTACCTTTATATGTTATTGGTAAGGTATACTTCAAAAGCATGTTACGCACTCTCATGGATCTAGGACCACTTACATAAACCAAAGATCTGCTTCTATATTTTTTCCAAGTATTAAGTGTGCAGTTAGTAATCACATAATAAAAAAGCACAGTTTTGCTCAAAAATTGTTTACTGTAAAGTACATACCTTTTCTCGATGTTGTTTTCTTCCAATTTAAAATTGCCACTGATTTTACTAGAAAATCTGATTTTTTTTTGTTTGTTTGTTTGGGTTTTTTTTGTGGTAGCTCTTGATTGGAAGAGAAGAGCTAGCTTGCTTTTCCTGATATTTTTCCTGTTTAGTTTTAAGCTGAAAATAAGTAATATTCACTGCTTAATGTCTTGGTTTGTTCATAGCTGCTTATAGAGAGGCATAATATTTTTCAGAGCCAGATGGCTGTGCATCTTGCATCTGCAGTAGACACAAAATTGGCTCTTGCAGAAATATTTTTTGCAGTTGCTTTTGATAAGTTTCCATGTCACTAGTTCTAATAATGTTGAGTGTTTGGGTTTTTCTGAGGGAGAAGAAAGGGATGATTTGCTTTTTTCATAAAAGCAGGGTTTTTTTACTTGCTTTCCTGTAGAAATTTGACTTATAAGATCACACCAGTAATCAGTTTGTGTTGCTTTATGCCTGAATTGATTTGAAACTACTGGCTAGTTTCAGCCAAATTTGAAATAGTAAAGTCTGAAAGCTTTATAAACAGCTACCAACTAACTTGCCAATCAGCAGGGACTGAGGTCTAGACTAATTATGCCATGTGGTATATTTTCATTTGTTAAACATAATTTAAATTCCTACGAAAAAATTTAAAATTCATGCCTATAAAATGGTAAATTGGAGATTTTCTTGTGAATTTCTAGGATTACCAATCATACTATTTGGAGCTGTGGTCAGATAGTTGAAATAATTCTTCCAGGATTATGCAATTTTTTGAGTGCTGTCTTTCCTACCTACTTAATGTATCAAGTTTCTAGTATGAACAAGAAAATATGGGTAATTCACCCACTTCTACAGAAGGCTTTGATTGCAAATTTGCAAGTAAATTACTCTGACTAATTCTCAGGAACTTTATTCTTAATCTAACAGGCAGAGATAAACCAGGAAATAAGAATATTTTGCAATCACTTTCAAGTTCTAATTCAAGACTATAGAATGAGTAAGGAAGGAATTTTCTGCTGGAAACTCGGTATCTTCTGGCAGTACCAAAGTATAGTATTTGCTCATTCTGACCTTCATGGTAAAATACTGATATAATTTGTTTTACAGGTAGACCTTCTTAGAAGTATTTCTAGCAATTTCAGTATTTGTTTGGAGTTCATGCTGTCAGGCAGAGACTCTGTGAGAATATGAGAACACTTGAAAGTCTCAGATTGTTTATAGCTGTCACATGTTCTTGTATCTGATCTGAAATTTATCAGTAATATCTAAAATAGAAGCAACTGTATTAAAATAGGATTTACATTTTGGGATAAAAAAGAAATCCATCTTTTTACCTTATTTCAGCTCATTCTCTGATCTTTTTGCATTTCCACCCAGCTACTATGACAAGTTGAATAAGCACTGTAAGGTTTTCTACTATTTTCATATTTCTCAAAATTAGACTAGGTAGCTGTCTCTTTAAGAGACAGGTGTGCATATTTTTGTAGAGCTACTAAATATGTGTGACAGGATAGTGTCATCATTGTAATAGTACCTGAATCTTGAAACTGCAAGTAACAGTGCATCTTTGCTACTGTTATTGTGATTTCTATTTATTTATTTATTTATTTATTTATTTATTTATTTATTTATTTATTGAGGAAAAATTGATTTATTATTAGCAGTCATTTCGGAGAGTTGTTGACTGTGATTGAACAATTACTTTGAATAAAAAGCCATCTGGACATGGTCCTGGGCAGCTGGCTTTAGGTGACCCTGCTTGGGCAGGGGGGTTGAACAAGATGACCTCCAGAGGTCCCTTCAATCTCAATCGTTCTGTGTTTCTGTGAATAACTTTGAACAAACAAGTTAGGCAGAAACGAAGATGAGAAAGAGACAGTCCTGGAGCAGTAATCAAATTTCTGATAAATGTTAATGTGGAAAACAGTTGTATTGGTTAGACTTTGAGGAATAAAATGGAGACCATTGGATGACTAGTGTAGGACATGTCCTGTTTTCATTTAGTGAATACCCTAACCTGTTTCCATGTCAAATTATATTAATTATTTTGTTGTATTTAACTCTCCTTGTCCCCAGTGATAATTTATTCATAATGTACTTGCATGAACTGTTTACATATCGTGAAGATGAAGTAGAAGCTCTTTTAAAACTTACCATGGAAAGCTATCATGGAAAATGTCTGTTGGCAGTCATGGAGGTGGAAGACCATTAAACTGAGATTTAAAAGAAATATTTAATTCTCTTCCTTATATATGTTTTCTCTGAATTTTGCTGAATTTGAGAACTCAAACCATTTTATACTGGTAACTGCAGAAGTCTTTAAAGACATTAATGGAAATGTGTAGTTCTTCATGAAGAAAAGTATCAGTTCTTCTGTGTTTCTATATCCTCTTAATCACAATTTACTTGATAAAAAAGAATGTGCCTTAATTCTTCCAGCGGTACCTCTGTAGTTTCTATAAGATAGTTGTGTTTTGGTTTGGTTTGGTTTTTCTTGGCCAAATTCAGCTGAACTATTAGAGTTGGTTTCAGAAGTAATTTGCTTTTAGTTTAGTTAAGACTGGACTCCACTCCTTAACCCCATTTTAAATTAAAGTTACACTATTATGCTTATTTTGGACATTGGAGGATGGAATTTTGTTTCAGTAACAGGATTATATGATTTTCCTCACCTATGTATCTACTTGCTTACACTTCTAGACAATCTCTAAATGGTATTCTACATTGTTTCAGAATTAAATGCTGTATTTTTGTAATTGCTCTGCAGCTTCACAAGCTAAATAAAATGAAGAAAATAAAATGTAGCACAAAACTGGAGTAATCATAGGTTTTGGCAATAAAGATGTACCTTTATTTATTACATATATATGGCAAAGCATATTAAAGTAAACAAAAACTGTTGGCTTGATTCCATGTCCTTAGAAAGACAGAATAAATCATCCACAACTTGCTGAAAAGGATTATACCCAATATTAGAGTAGAATGATTTCTTATACAAGTCTGTGGATATTCCATACTGTTTTGTTGGAGGATTCAAATATAAAAGAATTAGGACCTGTTCTAGATATTTGCGAAGTCATTAAGTGATATAGTTCACAAGTAAGAATCTTTCCACTGAAAGGGAGAAGGATGCACCATGCATAGTAAAATGAAATTAGGAAATCTATTCAGACTTTCCCTTTGCACATAGTCAGATAGACAATTTAAACTGTGTCCCGTTCAGCCTTTCACAAAGACTGGTCATTAACCACTGACTGCTGCAATTAATGGAAGGGTAGTTCTTGATCTTAATGAGCTTTGGGTCATGTACTGGGTGTAATAATTCTGTAGAAGCAAATCAGACTCATTAGAGAGCTATTTCACATATTCTTCTGACGGCAAAGTAGCAAGTAGAAAATTCTGGTCAGTTTGATCTTGCAAGATTTCTAAAGCAATCTACTGAGAAAAGGAGACTTACTGAGACAAATTCTTCGAACCCCATAATAGACTTCTTTTTTTCCCTTTCACCATGTAGATAGTATAATGTTGCTAATGCGTGCTGTCCATAGTTGTGCAGAAATATGTTCCATATTCGTCTCTTACATGTTTTGTCTATTGCATTCCCTATTAATGTATTTTGATGTGGTTTCTAATTTCTTGTCTTGTTGCAGAGAAACACACATATGTGATAATGAATGTAAAAGAGTGGCTGTTAAAAATGAAAGGCTACATTGTATCTCTGCAGTATGTTTATTGTGAATAATATGGATCCTTTGCATTTTGGATTTCTTATCATTCAGTTAAGCAAAGCTGTTAGTAGAACACTGGAAAATAAATTTTCCTGTAGCCTGGTCCTAATTATAGGGAAGGAAAGAAGAGCTATCTTCATATATAGTCACTAAATTTTGTGCAGAAGATCAGGCATAGGAACTATAATCTCATTATCGATTTCTACTTTAATATCATGCTATATGTATTTAAATGACAAGACTAGAGGGGGAAGCCTGCTACTGATGTGCAAACCAAGATTTCTTGCATTGCTTGACAAAGCATTGCAGTGTGAATGCAAGGCTTAGGTGTTGATGTGTTGACTTGTAGGTCCATATCCTTCCAACTTGTTTGTTCCTATTTCAGTGACAGCAACAATTAATCAAAGGTGTAACAGATACCGTGTTTGCAAATAATGCGAGTTATCACCAAAGCAGATGGTGCATGATAGAAACTATAGTTAATAAAATATTTTTCCAGAAATAACCATTTTAGCAGAGATGTCTAAAGAAGTGAGGAAGAAAAAACTAGGTGGTTCCATCACAAAGAGGGGCTGAAGTGAGCTGTTTAGGGATGATCAGAACATACTCTTTTGGAGTGAGATCCTTACATATTACTGAAACATGCTAGTGATGTTAAATACTTAGCTTGTGCAGGACAAAACAAAAAGGTGCTGCAGTGTGCAGTGAGATGCAGTGAACCCATAGTTGTAACATGGGACAGTCTACGTATAAGGCAGAACTTTTTTTATCTGAGGGAGGGCAAACACTGGCAGAGGTGTCCAGGAAACTGGGAGTCTTGATCCTTGGAGATGTTCAGAGCTGGGCTGGACAGCCCTGAGCATTCTCATCTAGGTGGTATTACTTTGAGGGTTGGGATTGGACTAAATGCCTTTCAGAGGTCCCTTCACAGCTGAATTATTCTATGAACCTGTGATGAATAAATACCTGTATGCTACATTTCTCAGTAATACTTACTGACAAAGAAGTTACTGGTGTTGAATGAAAGGAAATGGACTTTGATATTTATGCATTCGGTCTGATAACAGAACTTGATGTATGGCCTTTGAGTAAATCATACAGTAAACTGGCATTAGGGCTCAGAGAATTTGATAAAAAATATATATGAAGTAAAATGTTATTTCGATATGAACTTCCACTGAAGTGGGATCCAAAATGTTGCATTGTTTGTGATGCACTAAGTTTCTGCAAGCAGAGTTTATGTTCATCAGGGTAGCATCTGTCCAACCCTTCTTTATTCTATTCTGGATCATGTATCATTTGTCCTCCCACAGCTGTCATAAAAGTGGCATAAAGTTGGCATAAACTCCATGTCATCTGTTCTGGCAGTTTTCAGAGAAATTTAATCCTTTTCTCACATCTGATCTTGATTGTGTTTATAACTGCTGTGTGATCCAATACTACATGGATTATACAGCCACAACCCGATTTTACTTAGCCACCTTCTTTGAATGGGTTTATTGTGAACTCTTCATCTTTATGATGTAAAGCCCAAAGGATGTAACTGGAAAAGTCTTTCAACATGAACCGAAGGCAATAACAAACAACCATTAATCTTTGAAAATTGCCCATAAAAATGGAGTATGTGTTTGGGCAAAGATTCCCTCTTTTCACTTATAAATAAACTTCCATCTTTTCATTTACACAAGCTAGTAAGCATTGTCTGCTTTCTCTGCAAGGAGACATGGGTCTTTAAGGGCTGGCATTTAGGTGAAAGCAGAAGAGAGATTCATTATGAATGCTGAGTTCAATAGATGATTACTTGGGAAGAAAGGAATGCAACATCTTAAAATGTGTTCTAGAGTTAGGGACAGTCTGCTTACTGATCTGAACAGACTCCGTTTCAATTAATTATATACAAATAAATAATGATGTTTCACTATTATTTAAAATTAGAGCTGCCTGTAATTTTAAAACTTGAGACAAATCGAATAAATAAATGGGATGGGTGTATCTTGGTGGTTTTATCTATTTGACTGAGCTTTTCTCATTTTTGCATTGGCAACTCTACTAGCATAAGTCATTAAACAATGATAACTGTCCTTAGTACTTTGTTAAAATATTGCACAAGAATTTTTCTAAACTATTAAGGAGGATGATTAGTCTATATCTATTATTTGAGCAAATATTGTTTTAAATAGCTAAAATAATTTATTTTTACCTTAGGAGGGGTATTGGCATATTGTTTTGTTAACATGGCCCAACAAATATATTGTTGAAAATGCTTTTTTTTTTTTCTCCTGGTTTAATTTTTGAGAAGCGCTGCATACCTCTTGGTGGCAGCAGACCTTTGATATTCACCAATGGAAAAATGATATAGATGATGAATAGTCTTTGTTCAATCCATGTGTGGTTAGGATTGCATGACAAGTGCATGTGCCTAGTGTTCAGCTGATGATAATGAGAAAGAAGCCTGCATGATTCATGGAGATGGAAAAGAGAATGAATTGGGAGTATATAGACAGGAGACACTGCACCTGAGAGTCAGAAATGTTTGGAGTTAAGGGAAGGCTTGGATACCTTGGACAAGGTAATAAGGTCATTAGACACATTGGGATGAGGACAGGATTTGAAGGGGGATAATACTGAACAGAAGCCTAATAGTGGAGTGTACCATTCACTCTGCACCTCAGTGAGACAAACCTCTTTGATAGGCCAATGAATAGATAAAAGCTGCACAATAACTGATGTGCAATAAAAGACCTAATTAAGATAACCCAGGCAATTTGTTGTCCCATTTGGTATGGTGGAAGTTTTGGGTTCCTCCCTGCAAAGCTCATGCACAGTAGAGGTTTATGGCATCCAATAATTGTTTATCCTTTGTCACATTTTGGAGAGAGATGAGAAAAATAGCTAGTAGCTTCATGGAGTGTCCAAGGCAACATGGCAGTAGGTGAACTTAGAATGATGTGTTTAGAAGCACTTCATAAATGTATTTTAAAGGGGAACAAAAGAAAAAGGTAGGGGGGAAAGTCCATCTCTGTAATGCCTGCTGGTGATAGAATTCTGGACAGGAGAAAAAGGGGTAAAGGGAGTAGGAAAGAATAAGGGTAGGTTTTAGTATGTTACATGTGTTCCACAGTCTGATAATCTAGTTCAGTGATGATCAATTATTTAATCTGAAGGCTGAATGTGCATCAAAACAGTTAAGGATTCACAGTAAATTCTCAGGAGTAGTTTCATTAATTCTTCTCTCTATTACTTGAGTGATGCCAAGAGTGCGATAGGAATAATCTCAGGATAATGAAGTTTTTGCTAGAGTGAAGCCAGGATAGAGGCTGTAGGTCCTCATTGAGGACTCTGCTTCTCTACCAGAGTTAAAGAGAATGAGAAGATGAACACGTGTTCCAAGGTGACTGCTCATGGCTCAGTAACTAGCTTACTTTAAGAATTACAGGGGAAAAAAAGCCAATGTTTTGGTTCCTAATACTAATATATGTGTTTTCCTTTGATAAAATTATTCTTGAGAGACATTCTTGGAAGATAAAAGCTGGGCATGTTACTTTGGTAATAGAGCTATAGACTTAACTTCTCCTCCTTGCCATTTATCATTCAAGCTGCTTTCAGTGCTTTGAGAAGTCTGTGTGAAATAGTGTACTCTTGTAGAAAGTTAGGTCTAGAGAAAAGGGAATTATTCTGTAGCGGGCATGGAAGCTAATATGTTTGGTATCAGACAAGTGACTAAGGATGAAGTGCGCATCATGTAACTTTAACTCCTTATAAATTATACAGCTATTTTTTTATTATCAAGAAATTCACTGTGAGGGTGATCAAACACTGGAACACGTTGTCCAGAGTTGTGAAGTCTTTGTTGATATATTGAAAACCTGACTGGACACAGTCCTGACTAACCAGCTCTAACAGACCCTGCTTGCACATGGGGGTTGGACTAGATGATCTCAAGAGGTCCATTCCAACCTCAGTAATTCCGTGTCCTGTAATCTCCCTGGCAACTGGAGAAGGGTTAGGCAGTCTCAGAAAGGTGTTTATCCCGTACTGTTACTCAGTATGGATGGAACCAAGTACTCAGTGTGAGAGGAATTTCTGTCTTGTGCTTCCTTTTTTTTTTTTTTCCTCCCTCCTTTGACTCTTGAAGAAGCCCACATGACTAGTTTAGAATAACTGCCAAATATTTTAAAATGGTTAAAATTAGGTGAGATCAGTCTGGCATTTTGAATCATGTAGGTAGCTGACAAGCAGCTGGGATAAGTTCGGGTTTGGTTTTGTTTTTTTTTAATGTGCTGTTTTGCCTACATTGGTAGTGATATTGCAGATCATTATGTTAGGTATGCTTTGCAGTTATTTCCATTTCAGTCTTTGTCTTGAGCATTTATAGGGCACCTGCCTGCAAAACCAGGATAATATGGAAATGCTGGGATTTGACAAAATTTTGTTTCATCACCTGCCTAGCCCTTAAAGAACAGAAACTTAAAAATACTTCAAATACTGTGAGACTTGTGATAAAATCATATGAGAAGATACCATTGTTTGTCTTTTTTGCAATATCTTGGGAGAATAAAACTACGCTAAGCTGATATAATAGATTTAAGTGTCAGTAGTCTTAAGACTTATGTACTAATACCTAAACAGAGAATTTTAAACCTGTTTCTGAAACACAAGTGTAGGGTATAGTTGCATAGTAAGTGATTAAAAAATTTATCTTTTTTTAAAGTAGGTGATGAAGAAAGATATTATTTTAAAATTGCATTTACTTATCAAGTAAAACATTTTCAAATTTGTTTGTTTTGGTTTGGTTTGTTTTTTTTTTTACTTTGTCATTTTGCAATGGGTGTTCTAAGACAGGAAATTCAGTTGCAGATAGTTCTACTTTGAAGCC
>JAOBAS010000007.1:10689368-10710438 GCA_025311575.1 Elanoides forficatus | reverse complement strand
CATCCCCCAAACACCCTCTTTTAAATTTAAAAACAAACAAACAAACAAAAACAAAACCCCAAACCCAAACAAAAAATCCCCACTGTAATTTGCAACATAAATTTACAAATTTGTAAAACCAAATACACAGTGTTCAGTCAGATTAAACTTCTTTCAGTTGAGTGAGAGTTCTGGGTAAATTGGATAAGAAATTTTGTTTTCAGGTCATGGTCCAAATCCTCAGCATGTCTGAGTGAAATTAATTGAGATGTTAGGAAAAACAGGACTAAAAAGTTTTGGCATTCAAAGTCAATACTGAGTATTTCTTCCCTTCCTTTTTTCGGGTATGCTTATTCCAAAATACTGTAATTTGTCATGAACATGCAGTTAACTTTACAGTTCTTCTGTAAGTTCTAAACTGTTTTATGTGAATAAAACCAGAATATTTTAATTAAGGAAGGAGAACTGGTGTGACTTGTAAAATGAGCGATTTATGTTTCTGTTACAGGTACTTTTCCTCTGACTCATATATCCATTCTTATCCAATCTTCAGAAAGACTTCTAAAAATTTTTGTCTGTAGCTTACATAGTAAGAAATGACAATATATGACTTAGAAAAAAAGATATTTTTCATGTATTTATAGGTCTAATGTGATCTCTAGAAGCGTTTAGTATTTTCATGAGATTTATGCTCTTGTTTTAGAATATTAAATTCCCTAGCTTTAAAGCTGACATTTACCCTCCTTGTAGTCCAGAAAGTGTTGATTGGATATACGTACTCCATTTATTGTCCCAGGAAGAATTGTATGCATGGAAACTGCAGTCACACAGATGATACGATTATTAAATATCTACTGTAGTCAGCAGTGATTTTAAGCCATTTCCATATGAAAACAATAAGCGGGTTTTTTTGTTTGCTTGTTTGTTTGGTTTTTTTAAGTTTACAGTTTTGGAGTTAAATTGGTGATTTTATTTTTTTCCTCCAAAATGAGTTTGCTCTGTGTTCCCTATCTTCTCCAAATTTAAGCTTTTTTCTTTTTTTTTTTTTAAATGAAAATTTATTAATATTTATTTCACACTTTTATTTCTTGAGTAAATAAAAGAGGAACAGAGCTAAACTGTCTATGTGCAAAATGCTGCAATATTTGAATATCAAAGCTTTCTGGTAGTCACCAAGTGTTTGTTTTTGATTAGTGATCTAATTAGTTGGTTTTGTTGCCTGAGAAATAAAACAAAAAAAAAAGGAGGGATAATTTTGTTTGCTTTTTTGTTTAATTGCTGAATCTGATATATCCTGGACTGTTATGTTATGTATATTTCAAATATTGTTACAGGTTTCTATTTTTTTAAAAGACAGTAGATATGATAGCTGAGTGGTATTCTTAATTAATATCAAGGTATGTAGTTAGCATTTCTTCATAGTTTCTTTTATGATGAATGAAAAAAAAAAGGGGATATTACTATTTATTCCTGTTATGTTGGCATGTTACTTGGAAGAAAAGCACAGTATGGAGATAAAGAGCTTTTGCATCTTGCCAGTGTGCATATGTTAAGTTGTTTAATAACATGAGCATTATTAATTTGATGGCTGATGTCTGTCATCATTGATTCAATAATAATCACCTCTGTGGCTCACTGGAAAGAAAGAAGGGGGGGTTTTTTGTACCTTTTGCTTTCTGATAGACATGTATAAGGAAAGGAAGAGTGGGACTGGATTATTGTTTCTCAGCTACATCTGTGGTGGTGTGCTCTGACCATCTGGCTGCTGAATGCCTTGAGTTAGGGAGAGGAAGGGATTTATTCCTATTGCTCTCTTTGTTTTCCCGAGGACTTAAGGACTTCCTGTGCTCTCTTGATACTGTCACAAGGAACAGAAGAGAAGTGGTGATCCTGAGTTTGAGAAGTTCTGATCTTGAATAAGATCACCAGAGTTATCAACAGATCCTGAACCCCCAAAACGTTAGGTATATGTTCAGCTGATTTGCCGAACCCTCTTAGGTCACACCAAGCAATCAGTGAATAATGAAGGAAGCTGGCATTGATTTATATATCTCATGGTATGAGAGTCATGTTTTATTGAAAATTTTACAATAATTGCATGGCGTAATTCTTCACAAGCTCCTTTTTCCTTTGTATGATGGTTGCTATGGAAAACTCAAAGCTTTAAACATGCTTGTCACATTCATGACTGAGGTTTGTAAGAAATAATCATGATTGTGTACATCTCTTTATAGGCTCTAAACTATGGTGTGGTGTTTTGTGTTTTCTTGTGTGTTTTTTTTTTTTTTTTTATTGTAGAGTACCCTTCTGAAGCTTTATCTCTTCTAATACTTCTTACAATGTAAAAAGAGAGGCAAACTGTTGCTAAGTAGAATTGTTGTGTATCAGATTTGGCTGGTAAAAAATTCAGTGACATGTAATATCTTATGTTTAAATATTTACAAGGCACTAATTAATCACTAAATTATCCATGTAAATTAATTGTTACCTAATTAACAGTGTATTTTGAATAGTCTACCTTTGTAGCTGTGAGAGTTGCATGTCTCTCCTGACATGGAAAAAAATGGGGAAATGTTTTGTTTGCTTTGGTTGCCCTTTCTTAGTGTTGCCTTTTAGCCTGTGAGTTGAGCAGCACTAAAAGAGTTCTGCTGGAATCTAACCCACATTTTCTTAGAACACAAATAAATTCATTGTAAAGGGCAATTGCTTACAAAATTGTGAAGACAGGAAGGGTAGAAGAAATTGATTTTTTTTGTAACTTCTAGTTACTCAGGTAGGTAAGTTAGTGTGTTTTATATCGTAGTGTCTGTTTCATAACCTATCTTTTATCATAATGGTAAATGTAATATTAATGCTTTTTAATCATTCACAGTACTTAGTATTGTTTTTAAAAATATTTCCCCACCCCTCATTTACGTGAGTTCTAACCTCTTCCTTTTACCACTAGAAGTCCCAGTGTTGACTGGTGGAATTCTTCAGAGCTGGTTGGTGCCTCAGGACCTGTTTTGGAGCACATTACCCACATAACATGAAAGAGTGCCTTACTAAGAGAAATTATCCTACACACTGGGCCTTCTGAGCCTTGAAATCCCTGCAATTGTAGATTTCTGTGTTTGTCAGTCTGTGAAAGAATTACATGCAGTGGTGTCTGCAGAGGAACACAGGCTAGGATAAAGGCAGAGAAACACGTACAGAAATAGCAGTTAAAAGTCATGTCTCATGGACATTTTATAATTATTCCATTTGTCAAAAAGTGAGAGTATTTTGAAGTACACTGCAGAGCAAGTTAATTTCTGACACTATTGCCTTATGTAGGGTGGCATCTAACCTAGTTGAGGATAAAAGAAAATTACCTAAAATTAGAGCAACTGCATCACAGTTGTTCATACTTTATTTTTATTTTTCTTTTACCTTTGAATTTATAGTGCAGTGATGTACTCTGTGTAATGGGCAGGATGGGCAAAAAAAGAATTAATATTGAAATGGCTAATTTTGGATTTGTATAAGGAAGATAAGTTGGTTTCATATTCAGTGATTCAGTCTTAGCTAAATATGATTTTTAAGGTAGTATTAGAAATAACATGGCTCTCAAGAGCAGTCTTCGCTGACAACCAATTTTAATAATTTTGGGGCAATTGTTATAGAGGATTCTGAACCTGAATATCAATGCTGTTGACTTTTACATTTGTCATACTGAATTAAGGGCTTATATATGTGTGTGTGTGTGTGTGTGTGTGTATGTATGTTTTGAGCCCGATGTAGATATTTGTCTGAGAAGGCTTTCATGCATTTTAGGAGTGCTGCATCATGGCAGAGTAATAGAAACTGCAAATCCTGCTTCCCTACTCATCTGCTAATTTCTGTTTCATACACCTTATTGCTCAATTTATATTAAATACTTAAAATTTGAGTGAGGTAGTAGAGACAGTTCTGTGGTTTTTTTGGTCTGTATTTGGAAGACTTTTTGCATCAATGAATATTTATTATTTTAAAAAAATGACATGTCCTATAAGAGAAATTTGATCTATGTTTTGATTGTTGTTTTATCAACAGTTTGAAAGAAAGTTTCAATCTGAGTCACCATTGTTCCAGGTAGATGCTTCGGGTAGTGATACAGAGGGTGGAAGCCACTTTCTTCTGTCTTGCGTGTGCAGCTGTTCACACACAGAACATAGGGATCAGTGAGAGTTACAGACGAAGGTCTAGTGTGTGAATTTTTCTGGGCATGGATTCTGACCTTCTCTGTGCCGCCTGCAGTGGGCTAGTTTTAAGGTAAGTTCAACAGTAGAAATGTAGGTGCCCTGGAGATTTTACTTCTGAAAGTAGACATGCTCCAATGTCACCAATATATGAGAAAAAATTCAGGCTTCAGAATTGAACACGGTGGAGTTTGTAGCCAAGAAGCAGTACATGCTAGGCAGAATGTCGCTGCTGCCTTAGGCTAATACAACTGTGTCGCTTTTTTAATTTATACAGTCCTAAATATATATGTACTGGTTCATTAGGAGTTACTTCAGCTCTGGTGCTGTAGTACACTATATATATGAATGGTGAGAGTAATGAAAATTTTAGTGGCTATGATGCACTAGATACAGGAATCTTAAATATAAGTTTCTTCAGAGATTAAAAGCTAAAAATGTAGTCCCCTTTCACCTACATACAAGGAATTGTATTTTCCTGTGGCTAAAGTTATGAGGTCTTCCTCCTTAATAAGGATTCTTAAGCACAAAAAAAGTTAAATAATATAGCAGAGATGGCTTTTGAACTGTAGACTACCGGCGTGGCAAGCCCTGTGCATCCTCTGATAAACCAAAGGATTTTAAGAGAAATTCTCACCTCTTTTATAGAACAGAGATATGAGACTTTTCAGTGGTTTCCTTCTACCATGTTTACAATGTGGACACATGCTGATTCTGAATGCTTGCTGAACTTTTAATGAAGGTTTGTATTGTGTGGAAAATTAACATGAAGTATTCATACATGTCCTTTTCATAAGGAAATGCTTTGGGTGATACAACATCTTGTCTATATGTTTAAGAAAAATAGCTAAGTTGCATTAAAATGTACTTTATATCTTCATGTTAATTCATTATTCAGGATTTGTATTTTGCAGAAATCTTAGTTACTTTCAAGCAAAATTGTTTAATCTTATGGTTAAAGCGTGAGAAATGCAGAAGGCAGTGTGGAAATGGTTAGCATAGAAGGTTTTCAGTAACTTATCTGTAAACGCAGAAAGGTAAAGTCTGTTTGTAAGATTCTGTTACTTCATACAAGAAATGGAAAAATAAAACCCTGTCGGTCATTTCAAGCAGATTCTAATTACAGTTTCTGTCATTTGTTAATGCAGAACAGCATGAAGACTGCATAATAGATACTGAGATACATGAAGCCGAGAGCTTAATGAAGCTGAAAGATAAATGTATTTTCTTTAAGCTGGGCAGTCTAGTGCTAAACTTATGAGTTTAAATGTAGGAAACGCAAATGTGCTTTGTGTTGTTTTCTTACGTTTAGTAAGATAAGGCAGTATGACCAGTAGTCAGAGAGTAATGAAAACCTCTCATGAATACAGGTGCAAAGTCTCATAGAGAGTAAGCTTTTAGTGGTGAAGCCACTTGTATGCAATTACCATGCCTATTTTTCTCAGGTAAAGAATGCAGCTAGTATACACTGCTGATAAATTTGGACAAGATATGTAACACAGAATTCTATGTTACAAGCCTCCTGAACCATTAAAAACTGACAGATGAGAGATCTTTCACAGAATGTAGGTACTGTTACTTGGGAAACAATTTTTCTGGCATGTGAGCAGCAGGTCTGTTGCAGTTTAGTGCTGCTTGTCTCTGAGAAAACATGGGGACATAGAGTTAGGAATGGGTGAAGAAGTGGAGGAACTATTGAAGATAAGTCGCTGAAAGCACTTCAGATGTTAACATTTCTGTAACAGTTATTGAGCATGTTGTATTAATGTTGTTATACACGATCTAGAATTACGGAGTTATTGTGGCAGAATTTCTCTTTCATTACTTTACTAGAAGTAGTGGGTGTTATGCCCCTAAAATGTAAGAATGTTAAGTGTGTGCATTGTTAAGGTGCTTTTTTTGTGGGGATGGGTGCCTGCAAAAAGTAGTGGACTGTAATACATTTCACAAACACAAAGTAATATTGTGGAGAAAAAAATGGCATTGACATAGACATGGGTGATGATACAGAGGAGGAAAAAACAATGTGATAACAGGTGGAAATCATAGCATTTTTCCATACCGTTTGACCATTTTAATTTCACATTTGTGTTCAAAGGTTAGTTCTTCTATATTCCCTTTCTTATCTGAATCTGAAATATGAATTCTTGTATCAATGAAAGGCAACAGGAAGTTACTGTAATGTAATCGCTGAAAAGCCCTACAGTTTTTACATTTTGCTTTTTTTTTTTTTTAACATAGCTTGGCTCTGATTGCTGCATCCTTCAGATAAACAGAGGCATAGATTCAAGATTCCTTAACTCCTTTTCCCATCTGAATGCTTTTTTGCTCTGAAGTGTAGCTAGTTGCCACAGGTTTTGAGATTAACTCTGTGTTATTTACAATGTAGAATACTTGTAGGAATCTCATTGCTAGTAATCCACTGTTAGCATGAAGGGGATCTTAGCAGAATTATGAACATTAATTAGAGACATTAATGGAAGGGATTTCGTGGGTCATGAGATGCAATTCCATGCTTTCACAGACAAGTACATCAGATATGCACTTATATAATTTTATCGAGCATCATCTAAAAACCAGTATTACTTTTCTGTTCCATGTTATTCCTTGCAGAGGACTGGCCAAAACAATTCTGTGATGGCTGGAAGTTTTTTTCAACTGTGTTAAGCCATAAGCAATGTTTATTTTTGGCAAGGTTGTTTCTATTTGAACACATGCTAACATTCCTTTTTTTTTTTTAATTATTTTATTTTCCCCTTTCTTTTTGTGAAAGGGTGGCCTTTTACTATGTGCTTTATAATCCTGATTTGCTTACAACTACATTCGGTAACCTGATTTTTCTCTCAACATCATTTTGCTAACTCAAGGAAGACAAGTTCATCTAATTTTCTCTCATGCAATTCATAATGTAAACAATATTAATTTTAGCTTTTTCACAGTGGCACCATTGCTATTTATTTACTGAAGTGGCATCTTTGAAAGTAAAAGTAACCCTAGACAAGGTAGCTGCCTTTAAGCTGATTCAGATGGCTCTAGAAGAAGTAGTGTACTGCTAGCTACATATTTAAAAAAGAAGAAAAAATTACTTCACACACATATATATAAAGCCTACAGTGTAACTGTGTAACTGTGATGTGCAGTGTGTTAGCAACAAATTGTCGCTACCTTTGGGGAGGCCCATGTAATTGTATCAGGCAACCTATTGAGATAAATCAACCCAGAATCAGATTGCTGCTTCTTGTTTATTTCTAAGTGGAGAAAACCTGGTTTTGTTGTTCTCTGAAAGACTGTAAAAGAGCTACTGTCATTGCCAGCACTATCAAGGGTACGTCCTCCTTCAATCTGTGGCTTTTTCAGCCATGAATGGAGCTCTCTGAAAAGTGATTGACACCTGCAAGCTGCGTCACTTGGTCCTGAGCCTGTAACTCGTGATGACTAGTAATTTAATTACACAGACAGGTAAGAGCTTGCTGGGAAAAATATTAAGATAGACAGGAATGGAGCAATGAGATTTTTGTCATATCACATTTTTTCTCTCTCTTAATTCATCTAGAGTTTTTATCATGAGTCTTGCCTTGAAATAGACTACTTAAAGTAATTGACAGAAATTGGCTGCTTCATAGCTTTATTTTAATATAGTTTGGATTGCTGAATTTTTGGACAGTTTTCGAGATGGTGAGCTACTTTGCAGAAGTGTCTTTTAGGAAGTATGTGCCAAAATAATGAGTACTTTATTTCTGCTGCCACTCCAACATTGTCTTGGTCTTGTAGATTTGAGGAACTAAACTTGAGCTTAATAAGCTTACATACCCTTTCAAGGATGAGATATGTGAATGAAGTGGGTTGAAATAACAGGCCACACCTTTAATGCATGTGTGAAATCCTCTCCATAATCAGATGTAATCATGTGGGCCCAAGATTCTTCCATACCTCCTGTGACCAGAGGACAATAGAAATCTTTGATCCCTTTAATAGTTAGGTGACCAGTTCTGGAGATTTTTGTCCCCTTTCTCAAAACTCAAAGTCCATCAGCCTGTTTTTTGAAAGATGGGTCCTTGACTATGGCTAAATTTAATCTATGTTCTGCGTACTTTCTGACTTGTGAGAACTGATGCTGGGACATGTGAGTAAGGTGAATTGTACTGCCTGCCACTCTCCACAGTTCCTTTAGTACCTGAGAGAAGATTTAAGTGGTGTCCATACTAAATAGCTTCCATTTCACTGATGCTCTCTAACAAAGGTGAAAACCCTGCTTGTTTTCACCTCGTCTGGCCTCCCCCCAAAATAGTTTCTTCCTATAATTACAGACAACTTCTTCACCCTAACATAATTGCTACATTTCCCTGAATTCAGCACAGGTTAGCTTTTTTCTCCACAAGAATCAGTTTTGAGGTCTTGCAAAAACCTTTCTAGTTTTCCCTCCTCTTCCAGTTTTCCTGATGCATACATCTCTGGAGCAGGTGGGGACAATGAAAATCCGCTATAACTGTCTTTATATTCCTAAAGAGAGTTATAAAAATGAGGAGATATTTTAAAACTTTAAACTAAAAGAAGATCAAAAGACAGGCAAGCGAATTCTACCCTTACGGGTGATTCAGAGGCTATGTAAGGACATCGTATTGGAATCTGAGGATCAACACATATAACTTTCTTAAAAAAGGCTTACTTTTAAAACCTTCGTGACTAGAATGATATAGCAGAAGAAGAGTTACTGGCATATTTTGAAGAATTTTATTTATGTTCAGATGAAGAATGGATCAAAAATGCAGGCGGGTGAAATATAGAAGGAAAGAAGTTTGAGGAACAAACTAGCAAGAAGAATCAAACCAATGAATTTTCACTCTGTGACACATCACAAAGCTTGCCAGAGAGTCTGCAGGATGCACTTAATGATCCATGAGTGCTCAGAAGATAAGAGCATTGCAAAGATAAGAGCATTTCACATTGGTGAAATGTGTGCAGGAAACTGGGAAGATTCCTATGCTAGAACCTGCTTGGAGGGGATTCGTATCAGAGAGGCTGTCCAAAAAAGAGGAGGAAGAAGTACTCCAGGTGCCTGAGTGGAGATTCCCCTGAAGCCTATGGAACAGACCACAGTGGAGCAGGTATTTCCCTGCAGCCTGTGGAGATGACCAAGCTGGAGCAGATACCCACACTGCAGCCTGCGAAGGACCCCACGCCAGAGCAGGTGGATATTACCTGAAAGAACGGCAGCACATGGAGGAGCCCATGGAGTATCGAGGAGATAGTCTTCTGTCAGGACAACTGTCAGCCTTTGGAGAGACCCATCCCTGGCTTATCCCAAAGGACAGCCAGCCTGTGGAGGGGACCCGTGCTGGAGCAGTTCTTGAAGGGCTGCAGCCCATGGGAAGGACCCATGCTGGAGCAGGGGAAAAGTGAGAGGAGGACGGAGCAGCAGAGAGGACAGGTTACAGACAAACCACAACCCCCCATTCCCCATCCCTTCTATGCCACTTGGGGGTGGAAGGAGGAGGGAACAGAGTCGGGAATGAAGGACGGAAATTGAGCCTGGAAAGAAGGGGTGGGGGCTGGGGAAGGTGTTTTAGCTTTTGTGTTTGTTTCTTACCATCCGTCTCTATTTTTAATTTGCGCTACATTAAATTAATTTATCCGAGTCTGTTTTGCCTATGATTATAACTGGTGAATGATCTCCCTGTCTTTATCTTGACCCATGATCTTTTTCATCTTATTTCTCCTGCTGTCCTGTTGAGGAGGCAGAGTGAGAGAATGGCTGGCTGGGTGGGTGCCTGGCTGCTGGATAAGGTCAACCCACCAGAATCATTTGACAGTGGGGTGGGGGAAGACACTTTTTAGGTATTAGTCCTTAAATGGAATATACTCCTGTTTGGTAGGCTCACTGTCATAGTCACAGTCATAATTTTCTTTTTTATTGTTTCTCCTAAAGGAGTAGTCTTCAAGGAAGAGAAAAATCCCACCTTCCCTAAGCAGACACATGTAATTGGAAACACAGCTGGTATTTACTGTTCTCTGCAGCAAGAAAACTTTGTCTCCCAACAGATTTACAGCCCCATGACAATCAGTATATTTATCTGAAATTATGATTGTCATTTCTTCAGTTACTATAAAGCAGAAACTAGTTATTATATGACACAGAAGAGACCTGGACAGTGAAGTTGGTATCAAAGCAATTTTTAGATTTTTATAGGGTTTCAGCGCAGTGAGAAACATTGTTTTTAAGATTAATGATTTTTGTAATCAGCTAATTGTCAGTTGTTTTTCTGAACAGTAATCAAACGTATTCTGAAGTTGCACTTATTTTTGGAGTAGTGCACCTTTTGCAGATTGCCTACCACATACTGAGAGAGCTGTACAGGAAATAAGACATTGAAAACTGGAGAAACTGAGCAGAAGATGTGAGCTGCTTTGTGTAGTGATGGCACCCATACTGTGAGATTACCTTTCTTCAGTTAATAGAGATTTACCATAGTTCTGAAACACAACAGAATGTTGCAGTTAATTGACCATTAGCTGTTTTGCTGACATGACAGTACCAAAAAGATAGGTCTTTTAATATAGTTCAGGATAATGTTGGAGGTTTTCTGAGCAATTATGAGATTCAAACATCTGGGTAAACGGTAATTGCTTCTGAATGGTATTTGCTTCAAAAAACCACATAGTGATCTAATGAAATGGTAAGAAAATAATTTATACATACTATACAATGTAAATTATCGTGCAGCGCAATCATTCAATTTTCAACAAAATAATAAAACTATAGTTCCTATTTAAAATTTACTGTTATTTCTATGAAAACAGATGCTGCTTTTGAGCATTTTTTTCCTCACTGAAAGCAGATTTTAATAAGTAGCTCAAAAACTGAAGCTAATATTTTTAAAGTGCTGTGCAAAAAAAAAAAAAAATCACATTAACAGTGCATATTTTCATTATAAAAATGCACTGTAGGCAGTTTGTGCTCCTAAAATGTAAAATAGGAAATGGCTCATATTGTGAAGTTCTTCACAGCTCTAGACAGAGTAAAAGGATTAATATTTATGCAAAGGCTTAATTCCATGAAAAGTTATAACTTGATTGATATCACCTTTACCACTTCAGTTGGAAAAACATCCACAGTAGGTATATTAATATCTGTTACATGGTGGTTTAAGTCATATACTTGAAGGTATAATTGTTAGCAAAATTTCTACTGTGTCTCTGCACAAGGCTGTGCTACACTTTAACATATGGTGGCACTTAATTATTTATTTGTGTATTTTCATAAACAGCACTAAAAAATACTTAACTTATTACTGAAAAAATATTTACATAGGATTAAAAAATTAGGACTTTTTTTTCCTATCCATCTTATGGATTGTGGATATGGAAATGCAGCTAGATCAGCTATATCAAATGGTCTTACAAATGAAGATTCCCAACATATAAGCTTATCTGTATTTCAGTAAGCCAGATAGCCATCTTCTGTATAGTATTATATTAGCAGCTGATGATGGTAAATAATCAATGGGACTTAAAGCCAAATTTGGGGGCAAGAAATGGAAGCTTATGATTTCCATGTGAAGATGCAGGATTTTAAATTTGAAGAGAATACTCCCCTAGATGAGCAAATAACAAAGTAAAATCAGTATTTTTCTTCTGTAGTTTTTCTTCTTTCTTCCTTTTAAATTAAAATATAGCCTTTGCCTTCAAGAGGAAAAAGCAGTTATTTGGTCAATATCAGAGCAGATATTCTAATAGGTATACTTTCAGAGCCAGGTCTGTTGTACTTTAGTACTTATGGGTATTTATAAAAGGATGGTTTTCCCAAGTCCAGTACATCCTTTGATTGTGCACTCACAATTACTGAATTAGTGGATGGTAATTTTCAGGCAAAAAAAAGATGAGTTAGAGCTGTTTTGAGTTCCCTATCTTTAATGTACTGCAGTGAGGTGCTGAATTTCCATTGCAATTCTGTGAGCATCTAGACCCCTTTGAAATTTCAGTTGATAGACACATCCCTGGGGAGATGTCAGAAAAAGATGTTGATATACTGAATTGAATATAAGAAAATGTGTCAGAGCTGGTTGTAGGTCTGTGAGTCACCAGTGAATAGAATGTAGTTGTGATCACGGGAATGAATTAGCCGATTGAATGAAAGCCTGTAAAGGGAGATGAAGAGAATACAAATGGCATCGTCAAGCAGTGCCATGCAGAGACGACTAAGCTATTCCTGAACCAAACAGGGCATGACAAGCAGGGCATACTAGCACAGGCAGAATACTGTGCCACTGTAGTTGCAGTGCTGCTCCTATCAAACTAGGTAAGCTGGATACCCCTGCACACCACTGTTTTGCCAGGTACTATTTTGGATGATGCAGCAGGCAGAGATACCTAAAATTGTCTGTTGCCTCAGTGGCTCTGTGTCTTCATGAAAAGGACGGGTATTCTGATACTTGCCTCGGTTTTTCTGTGCTTTTAGCACAAGAACCCCAGGCGATTGAGTCCTTAGGGAGAGAAATTGATCATATTTGATACATAATTTCAGCCATTACTTTTTCTGTCTTATTAGAGGGCATGTGTATAGCATATAGGTGGATGGATAGATACATGCTCAAATAAAATTGTGAAAGGACACTTAATGGATTTTGGTTAAAATAAGATGCAGTAAACTGATTAATTTAAAGCAAATAGTATCATGATGAAATTGAGCAACCTTAGCTCATTGGACTATATAAATTCTTTCAGGTTTTAATATGGAAAAAGAGTAAGATGAGAGTTTGCTTAATCTGATATTCATACTTGCTTTGTCTTTTTGTGGCTGTATGCATTACTACCCCGGCTGTGCATTTAAAACAATCCCCATGTTTTTCTGATAGTTAGACCTTACAGTACATCTCCTTATAGATGTCTATAATGTTACGTATGCTCCTCTACACCCAATTAAATCAGGGAATTGGAAGAGTTAGACAATACTGTCACCTGATGGTAAGAAATGATGGTATTGGAAGCTTAGAACTTCAGAAGAAGTCTCTTCTGTTTTATTATTAGCCAGTCTTAATGGCACATCTGACTTTGTGTTAGAATTTAAACTTTTTTTTATTATGTTTCAGTAAAATTGAACATGCAAAAATCATTGCTTTCCCATCATTCAGGAAGTAGCTTTACTCTTCTGTTTTGAAAAGACTCGTTGTGATCCCTCACCTGCATATTTTAACTTCTGTTATACTTACGGCTTTGCCACAACTCCAAGTTTGGAAGAAATTGCTTTATACAGCGCCAAAGGATATTTAAATAAATGATTTGGAAATGTTCTCCAATTTTTTAATTAGGCAATTAAGTTAAATTTAGCTCCATTAGTTAATATAAATAAGAATATAAATAAGATCTGTCACTTCTCATGTTTTATTTGTACACTGGTCTTTTTTTGAGATGATCTGCTAACGAAGTAACTCCATAACTTGTATTGAAAGAAAAAATTAAATGAGAAAATTGGAGGGCGCTAGTGCTATGTCAG
The DNA here is from genome assembly GCA_025311575.1 of Elanoides forficatus. Classification (NCBI taxonomy): domain Eukaryota; kingdom Metazoa; phylum Chordata; class Aves; order Accipitriformes; family Accipitridae; genus Elanoides; species Elanoides forficatus. Next base: position 10,696,770 of record JAOBAS010000007.1, on the reverse strand, counting down.
ACATTTTTAATAATGAGAAGAAACAATCTGAAACTACTCTCAGGAAAACAACAAAATTGTACATACTGATCTGAAAGGTAGAAATGGTAATGTTATTTTTGTTTCAAGGAAACAAAATAATTGTTTCCTACTTTAAGTATACTACATTTTTCTTATGAGTCAAAGAGTCAAGCTTCTCCGTTGTGTTAGGAAGAAAATACTGCATCTCTGAAAATTTTGTTTTGGTGTTGCTTGTTCTTATTGACCTAGACAACTTAGCTGCTTTGTAGTTTCACCTCTTCTGAACTTCTAGAATAGCTTGTCTGATGATGGAAACTTCAGATAAGAAAAAAATAAAATGTCCCTAATAACCCCATAATAAATCTGTGAGAATCTAAGCAGATGGCTTTTATTTAATTAGTTGATTTCTCTATTGAGAAGTGGAAGGCAATTTAATAACATGGGGTAACTTATACAACAAGGATAATAAAAATCAACTCATTTCTATGCTGTGATTGTTTTACTCTTCTTACAAAAGCAATACACTGGAAGTGATAGTCTCAAAATGTGAATAGGTTTGTGTGCTTTCAGATGTAGATGGCTTGTACTACTTCTAAAACTATGGAAGACTCAGGTTATGTGGAGCCAGAAAGTCTCATGCATCTTTGTGTCAAAAGAGCAGCAGTGATGTTTCAAGTAGAATAGCCAGCATGTTGCTTTGTTCTTGTATTATCCAAATGCTGCAATTAATTTTGGGTTTTTGTCTCATGAATTCAGCTTTTTCTACCAGTGATCTACAGGACAGAATTTCCCTGCCCTGTGCCTTAACAAGTAGTAAGAGACTTCAGGTGGTCACCAATGTCCTTGAGATAACTTCACAGGCTTTGGCCATTTGTTCAGCCTTGGATACTTCACTGGTAGCTGTCACGGTGAACAGATAGAGGCTGGACATCAAACTAGCGTGGAATAAGGATGTATTCCATGAATACAACTGGACATTAAGAGAAGGAAATACTGGGGAGGAACAATAGACTTCATTAAAGGAATGGATGTTCTGTAACTTCTGGATTTTGTTTGTCCCATGCAGTTTCCATCAGGGCTTAAGTAGATGATTGAGGTAGTGCATGATACTGAATTAAGACATCAGTATTTCAAGGTTCCTGAGGCTCAAATGAGGTGAGGTAACTTGTGGAATTTTTGTGATTTACCATTCTGTTCATATTGCTGGAAGGCCAGAGCCTGACTAGTATACTAGTAGGTATGCTGAAATGAGTTTACATACCAAATATATCCAGGTGTAATAACTGGAGATTGAATATAAATGTTTACAATGAAAAATAAAGCCATAGTAGATGATATAGAGGAAACTCAGGAAGAAAAGTGAAAACTTGCTAGACATTTCTACTGGTTTTGGTGAGATTGACATTATATTGTACAGATTAAAAACCCCCAAAATAATCTTTAGATCAATCACAGCTAGAAGATTAAGATCTGATGCACTTATGCTAATGAAGCTGAATTTGATCATAGTGATTACATGAGGCTTCAATGTAGTGGCCAAACCAAAAATCTTCTGAGGTTTTTCAGGAGGTTGATATTCATCTGCAGTGGATTATAATGCACTTTGGGGGAAAAAAATGAAATGATCCAGTCATCTTCCAGATGCAGAATTTTGTTAGAATTCCTTTTTCAGGCATATCCTGGGGAGACATGTCCTCTTTCTACGTGTGCTACAACAACATTTTTCAGTTACAGTAAGCTGTCACTAGATGCCAGTTTGTTCAAATATACCATAGAAGTGGAGACAAAGATCACTTGGAAAAAAAGGTTTTAATGCACTTCTGAAAATTTCCACAGGGTATGAATTTTGGACTACTTCAAATCCCAGATTAGTGAGCACTTGGATTCACAAATAAGCCGAACTACAAGGTATGGTGGATGGAAGGCTAGATTTTACTCTTTTATTGCTGTCCTCTAGTCCACAAAGTCACTCACTCAGAGTGTTTTGTTCCACAATGGTGTAATGAAAATATTAAAATGAACCTTGTGGATTATGCAAAAAAAAAAAAAAAAAAAAAAAATTACTTGTTGGTGCTGTTTAAAGGGTACAGTTATTTAAGTCTCTGAATTTGAGAAGTTGTATGAGGTAGATACTTACTGAATTAGAAGAAACTTTTCCATTATCTAGTAGTGCTTTCACAGAAGTACCTGTTAGCTTTACTGCTAAATTTTTTAATTCACAAGGAAAAAGACAAATTATAAATGTGGCAGAACTACAGGCTTGCTGGAGCACACACTTTCACTGCAATTCACTTATAGCCTCAAAATCCTTAGAAAAGATTGCAGGTTACTGAGCAATGCTGTGTGAACTAATAAGCCTTTTGTAAAGGGTAGATGTATATAATTTAATTCCCACATAGCAGCATTATAACAACTGATAATTTTTCTAAAGTATATCCTTATATGCATATATTCCAGTCTTGATGTATTATAAAATATGATTTTTATATTTTTCAGTTTAATTATTAAAAAAATTAAGATTATTATATCTTTCCTGGCAAAACAACACATACCTTATGGGGGCAGAAGTATCCTGGAGAGTTTCAGAGACTACAGCCTTAGATTTCAGCAAAGATAAAAGTCATCTGTCTTCATCAAAGATCAAAACAATTCAAAGGAGAAGAGTCTTTGTCACAACAATTGGCATTTGAAGCTATTATCAGAGAAAGGCTCCTTTAGAATACAGTTAGCAGAGCATGAAGAAAATTATATTCATAGTGACAATTCATCAAATGTAAGGACAAACTGCATCAGGGTACGAATCTCTAAGCTAACTCTTCCAGCAGTTTCCAGGTCTCCAATTAAGAAGCAAAAAGTCAATTTTGGTTATTTCAGCCTACTTGAAAATCCATTGAAATGTATCCTGGAGCTCTCCCACCATACGCTTTCACAGACCGATCCTCACCAATATGCTTCTGAGAGTGGGGCAAAAATGGTTGCAGTAGGACATATGCATCATGTTGGCTCCTGCCCTTCTTCATTAAGATCTCATTGTGTTAGGGTTTCTTAGTGGGGTTTTTTTTTTGGTTTTTGTTTTTGTTTTTTTTTTTATCCATACTTTTTTATTTTATCATCTTTAAGAGAACCTTTGGAGTTTAAAATAGGCTGAGTGCTTAAACCCAAATTTTGCTTATCTCTTCCAGTCAGTGGTTACTAGTATGGGTAGAATTTAATTTATGATTTATTATCTGCCAAGATTAAGGAAGCTCTGTTTCAGTTCAGTTCAGTGGAAAATCAAGGAAACTGTTGCTAACTTTTAAATTGCATGTATTGAATCAGGTCCATGAACAACGAGCACATAGAAAGACAGCCTAAGGCAAGCTTGGAGCATGCAGCCAAAAACTGTGACCAAATCCACTCCATTTGGCACTTAGTGTGTTCTGGGCATCAGACATAGGAAGAGGTAAGTGTTTTGTGTGCCCCCGTTAGGAACAGTAGTGTACCACTCAGAGGTAGTTGTAAATGCAAGGAAGATTTGCACCTTAAAGAAACCTGTGCATTATAAAAATCTGTGCATTAAATCACTGATGTAGGTATACACCTTCCCCTTTAAAAAAAAAGAAAAAAAGAAAAAAAGAAAAAAAAATATACTGACCATCTGAATGTTTAGTTCCCTGTGGGAATATAAGCAACAGAATAACCTTTCTGAAGGCACCAGAACGGCAATTACTATAACTTATTTCTAGCATGGAATGACTATGCCTTTTTCAGAAAAGCTTTGGACTACAGAGAAGCCCATCCTTGCATTAATCCTTACTGTGAGGGCGTGCTTTCCCTTGCAGGGACAGGGTAATTTAAACTGTTTGTTTGAATGGAAATAGAGCTCAAGAGGTTCTGTGTATTCTATTAGAGACTCTATCACATTTATTAGTGGAGTTTAGTCTTCAGGAGTTGCCTGAATTAAAGTACTGATAGTTTGCACCTGTTCACTGCTGTTTATAATAGTAAAAAATTCTGAACAGTTTCAATGAATGTAGCTGTTCAGCTTGTGAGGGATGTTTAAAATCTTGAATGTTCACATGTGAGGAAAGAATTAAGTTAGCCAATTGGGCATGCTGAGTAAAATCCTATATCTTAAATTACCTTCTTCTTTAAAAATGGCTGTATGGGAGAAATGCATTCTCTAAATCTGATGAAAATATTTCTCTTAGTGTTGAATCATTAAAGTTAATAATGTGTAATTCATATGGTGACTTTCTGCCCCATTTGTGCTGCTCCAATGCGGAAAATGTAGTGGGGAACAGTTATTGCAGTATTTAATTTCTGATGTTCTCTGTCATTTTAATTTCTACTACGTAATTGGAGGTCTCAGTTTTTCATGTGAGCAAAGTGAAGTGGATGAGGCTTAAAAGAGGGAGGGGGGGAGAAGAGTGGCTGTGATGCCATTGACATATACTGTTTGTTGCACTGGTGATGAGAACCAGCACTTGTCTTGTTACAGTCAGTAACAAGTACAGTCAGTTCTTCACTCTTGTCTTGTTACAGTCAGTTCTAGACATTTTTTTGCTTTCTAAAGCCAACAGCTGGCAGCTGAAGTCATCCCAGAAAGTTAGGTCTTCCTATTTCTTATGTGAGAGGAGGGAAGAGATCATGAAAGACTGATAAAAGCAGGTGTAAGATCTTGTAGAGATGAAGATCAGAAGTATGGAATGGCTTCCATGTGAGGAACAGCTGCTTTAAACAATCTCTTCAGTTTGGAAATGCAAGAACTGGGTGGAGGGCAGAGAGGGTGAAAATGCTTAAGAAATCATGAAACAAGTAATATGGTAACTAGAGGGCCTCAAATGAAGCAGCAGCTTGTAGGTTTGAAACAAAAGAGGGGATACTTCTTCACACACTGTAGTTAATGAGTAATTTTTTGCAATGGGATTTTGAGGTATATCCCCATGAAGTTTGAGTTATGTAGTTTTGAAATGCAACTTACTTTCTTCAGAGTAAAGTAGTAATGTCACATTTTGCAGGATCAGGCTCTCAGTACAAAGGAAAGAGTGGGTACAAAAAGCATATATGGGTCAGCACAAGAGAATAGTACTAAGTATAAACCAAGCATATGAAGCAGCAGTTACATTATGTTGTAGTGGTCTTGTCATTTAAAAGGGGTGTTTGGACCTCCTACTGCAGTAGAAATTTTGATTGCTTCTAGAGCAGCATTGAAGAGTTTGTATTCAAATTGTGTGCAATAATGAACTTTGAAGGAAAGTTTCATTTTTATTCAACAGAAGGAGTCTTTTGGTACTGCCTCCTGTAGGAGCTCTTTGACTAAAGATCTGGCAGAGGACCATGAAGATGACTGCATCAAGTCTGTGCTCAGTATATTCTAAGAACTCCCTACTCTGTACATAAGATCTAACTGGTGCAGAGAAAAGAGATGGATTCTTTCCGTCTTCATTTTAAAGATTCCATATATGTGAAAGGATGTAATTGCTTATTTTATGACTGAATAGATACCTAGCAACCTTTTAGTTGCTAAAGCCTGAATTAAATTTGAATGTTATGGCAGGTATATAAAATGTAAATAATACATTTTAACTTTAACTTTTAGAGTACTTTTATTCTTCAAAGTTATCCAAGGATTCAGTCTCTCAAATCCTGATAGAATATAAACGACAATATTTAGGACACCATGTTGTAGAATGACTGTTCCAATAGTCCGTACTAAAATCTTCATGTAGGTGAGGGTTTTTAACTTGTTTAACTATCCTCTTGCAACCTTGCAGTGTTGTGTACTAATTGTATTATAGTCAACTTGTTTATCCTCCTCGCTGATCACTTTTCTTGCTCAGTCTGTGCAGTCATTTTAAAAAGAGACAATTCTGGCTGAGCCACAGTTATAACTGTTAGCTCCAGTGAAATATCAGTGCATGCTGAGCCAGACAGAGGGTCTAACATCTATTAATAGTAGGAGTGAACTAAAGATCCTTAGGATAAAAGAAGAATGGGAGTAAAATTCCATGTGACAAGATAAAGATGTCGTAACACAATTAAGCTTATAGGCAATTTAAACTTCTTTAAAAATCATCTCAAAATTCATGAGACGTGACATAATGGAGAGAGTGCTAGTGATTGCAGTAAATAATTGTTTTATGAGCCATTGTGTTATAGTAACCCTAATAATAAATTCTGTTTTTCCCATGTTGAGGCCACTTTCCCCCTGTCTGGAGCATATCTTGTGATGATATTTTCTTCAACTCTACTTCAGAACTATAATCTCAGTGTAAGTAGAGAAAAAAATCCTATTTCCTGGGTAGGAGGGAAAAGATGCTCTAGTTTCATAAGCTCTTTTGAATTGGTCCCTTCATGCGATCATTTATATTACTTCATTACATAGTATCATGGAGCATTATGTCTGAAATTCTTTTTGGAGAAGAACACAACCTTGTTTTTCAAAAATTATTCTTTTAGATGATCATTCTGCTTTACATGTGCAGGGGCAAATTCCTCAAATGTGCTGTCACTTTCATACATGGTTGAGTAGGATTTGCAAGTGATATTAGTAGGGCAAAATATTTTTAAGGAGGCCCNNNCCCGAAATGACTACTTTTGGTGGTTTTCAGTAGCCAAGACCTCTCAGGGGATGAGTGGAGTTTGAGTATTATTTTACATCCCAGTCACCTTTCTATTATTTTACGTAACTGTCAGTTATGAGTGCCATGCAAATAATACTTTGTAAGTATTTTCTAATTAAATAGTCTGTTTGCCATATCTAGCAGTGTCATTTACATTTCATTCCAAACAGCCATTGCTGGTGGGTAACAATGTGCATGTGTGTTTATATATATAAAAAAATTACACATATGAAGATGTATTCCTGTATTGTTATGACTTTGTCGCTGGTGTAGCATACTTAAGGATGTTACCTAGACAGAGAAGACCTCATATATCTGCTCAGCTCAAATAGGCCAGATGAATCTGATATGAGCTGGACAGCAAAGGAGAAGCTGATGAACTGTGTTATGCTGTTATGCAGCTGTCACTGAATTAACATTTTTGGTGGGAGCCAGAGGCTGATGAAAGGGGCTGAAATTCTTGCCAAATTCTCATCTTAGTGTGTAGTCACATAGTCTTATGCTGTTGGAGTTAGTAAAATCAGTTGATGGGTAATGATTCCTTTCTCTCTGCTGGAACTGAGCAAACAGGTTCAGCTACTGCAGTGCACGTGTTCCTTCTGTGGGTATTCAATCTTCTCTACAAGGTTTACCCTTTACTGTGGAGGGAACTGGCTTTGCAGCATTATTGGAGCACATGGAGAATAGCTGTGGTTGTGCCTGTACAGAAAATAAGGGATATAGCTGCCAGGAAATGAAGGGGGGGAAAAAAAAAAAAAAAAAAAAGAAGAAAAAAAAAGAAGGGTAGAGGGGTAGAG
>JAOBAS010000007.1:10670898-10686071 GCA_025311575.1 Elanoides forficatus | reverse complement strand
ATACCATTCCAATTAACATAATTCAAAACCACCACTCCCAAAACTAGAAGACCTAAAATAATTTCACATTTTTACCTAGTATGTCAAAACAGTTGAGCTCTAAACTGTGATAGTGCATTATTTTCCTGCTGAGATAGTGTGAAGACCTTTTTTTAGAAAGTGGAAATACTGAAGTATAAGACCTAGTATTCATCCTGTTCTAATGCTGCTTATATAATGCCATAATGAAAGGAAAAAGTATAGGACTGAAGTGCTTTCAGGCTTAAGATAATTAAGTAGACAAGTAGACAAGTGTTCTTGTTCTTTTCTTTAAATGTCAGCTTCAGTTCTCATTATTTTAAGAACTTTAGTTAAAAAGTAATTGGTCAAGCATTACTTTCATCAGGCATTTTGGTCCATGTGCCTCAGCTTCTCAAATGCTAATACCAGCTGTATTTTGTTATCGTTCTTATCAATGCAAGAAGTAGTACAGTGTCACTTTTCCCTTATTTTTGCCAGTGAAAAGGTTACTGACGAAGTATGGCTCTTGCTTCTTGCATTTTCTGACTGTTTTCAGTTTTAACTTTCAGGATGCATTGACAACATTGCTTAGAGCTAAAGATGACTTTCTTACTGGAATAAACTGTCAAATATAACCAATTAAAATCCATTTACCTTCATTTGAATTTTACAATATTTTAAAATATGTATTATTTGAAATTCATTAGATACTATTTAAATAAGAGCTGGATTTTTCCCTGCTCTTTAATACCCCAGAAAATACAGAGTTAGAACAGCCAGGTCTAAACAAGGATTTGGACCACCCTGTGTACAATCATATGCGCTTGTTAGCCAGGTTTTTATTTATTTATTTAATTTTTTTAAATTATTCTGTGGGGGTGCTGTCTACACTTCTGTAGTCTCTAGTCATATTCACAAAATTCCTGCGTGATCAGGTCCAAATTCATCATGTCATGCGAAAGAATCTGTCCCACTGTAGAGCGCTGCTTGGTTAGCACTGGTCGATGAACGTAGTGGATTGCTGTCAGCTGCCTTGCCTTAGGGTTGTTAAAGAGCAGAGGATGTTGTTACTCTTGCAGTAGTACTGTTGGCAAGTTCAGGCCCGTGTCTGTGCAAGGGGTGGTATATCAAATCATATTCTAATCCAGAATGTCTGTTTTAGCACGTGGCAAGAGTGCTTTAAAATATTTATGTTCGTTAAAAGTACAATTTTGTCCCCGATGATAACACAGTTATTTGGAGTGAAACAAAACAGTTCTGTCTAAAGTATGCATCACAGGTATGTAGAGAAAGAGGTGAATGAGTCTTCCAGCTGGAAAAGAGTTCAGAGGAAAACGGTGGATATGATACAGAAAACTGTGGATGCAATGAAAGTGCTTTACCTAATGCTCTCTTCTACAAATAGTTACATCTATTATACAATATTTTTAATGGACTTTATATAAGTCACTCAGTAATAAATGCTAAACCATTATAACTTCAGTTAAATAGTGTCTCATGATTGTGGCCAAAGGAGGAACATTCTGATTAGTGTCCCCCCTCTTTCTGAATGAATATTGAATAAGTGACCGTAGTTTGAAAAATACAGGAAGGGATATTCAGTCATTGCTTTTAGAATAATGCTTTCACATTCAGGACTGGCGAATTTGACATGATTTTTTTTTTAAGACCTAAAGCTTTGTACAGTATATCTTAATAATTCCTTGTCCTGTTTGGCCAATTAAGAAGAATATGTGGAATTTCTTCAAGAAGTTACTTATAGAATGCTTGAGGTAGAGAAGGGGAATCTTGGAAGGAGGGTGTACAAATCCAGAACCCTGTAGGAAACACTGCCAAACTGTACTTTCTCAAGCCAAGGCCAACCTAAAATCAGCAGTGTTTGCTTTGTCTACCCTGAAATTTCTAAGAAAGCCATGCTTTGAAAGGCAACATCCACAACTTGAAAAGATTATGAGATACCAAGAAGTAACTGCTATTGCCAATGAGTTTTGTGGGGAAATAATCAGATACTAAGGTAAAGGTTAGAAATGTATAGAAAAAAACCAAAACAGATGACACCAACTGTGAAGGGACTTCTGATGGAACATTCTGTTTCTAATTAAACAATTTATAGTAGAGTTTTGCAGAAAGGTTTTTGCTTTTCACAGGAACCTGTAATTATTCTGGAAAACCAAAATATCCCTATTATGTGGAAATAATACAGCTTCCTAGAAAATAATAGGAGTTTCATGCTAATGATAGCTCACAGTACCTTCAGCACTTTGTTCTATGTAGTAATGGATGTGTTACATCCCACATGGAGGATACAGCCTGTAGTATGACACATGAAATCCAGTATGTGAGCCCCTGTTTGAAAGCTGGGTAATAGCATGAGTAATAGAATGGTATCTCATGTGAGTTACTGAGATACTGTTTCTGACAGATGGACAAAAATTCAATTCTTACTCCCTGATAAAAACAAAATTGTTCACAGCAATGTTTTTGGTAGAGCTAGTATTCTTCAGCTATCCATGACCAGTAAGTGTCATTTACCAAAAAAGGAGTGCAATTTTTTTTTTTTTTTTTTTTTTTTTTACTTTAACCTCACTGCTGTATTTGAATTGTATCTAAAAATGATTGCCCAAGAAGCAGGGCATGCTAAATTATTTTCTGAGTGGTAGGGTTCAAAAATAATAGATGCTGCTTTTTCCTTATTACCTGCTAAACAGCTCAGGTTGTTTCTTGACAGAAAAATATACTTTCAGTTGCTTTATGTGCCTATGTCCCTCAAGGGTAATCCAGAATACAAACAATCTGCAGAAATTTGATGAAATTTTGTGAGTCTAATTAATTCCCTATCCAACAAGAATTCCTTTGTCAAGCTTGTCAGTATGGAAGCAGGACATGAGCTGGAAAACATTGATAAAACATGACAAAGAGCTTTTAGTGTGTTTGATGTGTCATTCAAATGTAAACAAATGCTGCTGCATAAAGCAAAAATGTATGGCAAGGAGATGGAAAACAGTGGAAAATGCCTCCCCAAAACCAACAAAATAAGCAAAAAGACCATGTAAAACCTGCTTTCCTTTTACACTGCCTGAGAATGTTGTGCAAAACATAGCACTTGCTTTTTATTTCTCAGCTAAAACACTAAGTATACTATGCGCAAGATAAACAAACTTTGAACAAACACCAGAAACTTTCAAGAGCAACTTGTGTTTTACACCTAATAAGATTGAAGTCAACAACTATCTCATTAGCTGTTCAGAGAAATTTTGAGGCAGGTATGATGCACAGTAGTTGGTTAGCATGAATCTTACAAAGCAAAGGATGTATCTGCATATTCCAGATGACACCAAGGCAGTTGGGTAGTGCTTACTAAATCAAATCAATTTATTTCAGAACAGTTGGAGTGCAAAGCATTTCTTCTGTTGGCATTTTTAGAAATGTATCTGAAAAGTACTAGACTGGCTATTTTTTAGTATCAGGCACTTCCATTTGTGCTCAAGAGAGAGGAAGATTTTTTTCCTTTGAGGGGAAAAAAAACCCCTCAGGGTGTGTAGGAACTTATTGAACAAATGCTTAAACCCTTTAAGGTAGAATCAACATGCAAGTGTTGCAGCACAGGGAAATAAACTGTAGCTGCACATTTTGGTTGATAGGAGGAAAAAATAAAATGAATGGTATATCAGCTATAAGAGCAGAATTTCACACTTTCTAGGAATTATCTGAAAAACTGAGAATTTTTATAACAGTCTTTATCAGTATGTAATCAAAATTCAGAATTTCTGAGAAGTTCTTCAAGATTCCTAGTTTTGGTGTAGCAACTCACCTTACCAGCCAACAGAAAGTAAATAGAGCAGTGCTTGATGTCCTGCGTGCTTTGTGCCAGCCTTTTGTTTAAATTTAGGAAACCAATACAGAAATTGTTTTCTTGATGTAACTGCACCACTATGAAATTCTCTAACTGTTGACAAAGCTCACAAGTCTGTGTGCATTAATGGCGAGTAATAACATGCGCTCCTACAGGAAATGTTATGATTTGCTTCAGCATTTTTTTCAGGGATACTGAAAGAGAAGATGGATTGAAAAAAGCCTGAAATACCAGCCAGTGTGTACATTTCTTCTCTTTCTCTTTTAATACTGAATTCTTCCGTTAGGAGACTGATACATGGATCGTCTCTCCATATCTCTCCACCCACCCACCCTGTCTCCTGTTGAAATATACATTAAGCTCATCTATTGTGAAATAAATCCCCAGAAATCTCTCTGAAATAGACTTACAGGTGTAATGGATTGAATTACAATTGAGTGTGACATACTTTTTAAAAATACTTTGTAAAAATAGTTAATCCTGATGAAAGGTATAAATACCTTGCCTGAAGCAAAGATAACTTTGAACTATAAATAATGTAATACATTTTAATCAGTTTTACTGCAACAATTTTTATCTATGAAATAAGTTATCTTGGAAGCTGTTTTCAAGTAAGTTGAAAGGAGAATATGATTTCCTTGAATAGAATTTTAGTAGTGAAATCTCCTTAGTTTGGAACCTGGGCAAGCTTTATAATGGTGTACTCTCTTACTTTCTCTGTGTAACAACAACTAAAGTTGCCCCAAATGGTATAGAAACTACAAGTTTAGATGCAAGTTTCTTTCTTGTCCAAATAGTGCTGATGGACCGTATTTATTCAGAAAATCACAGAAGATTTACTGGAGCAGAATTCAGTTTTGAGCAGATAATCACCACAATATTATGCACCATTGAAGCTGGTTGTTTCTGCTTATAACAGAAAGATGATACCTAACATAACTTAAAATCAGTGTGCAGAGAGTTGATATTTTGGCATTTGAACTGCAAGTTTTGAGCCACTGTAAGTCAGTGGAGTTCCTAGGGTTCTTCCTTGACCAGCTAATACAATTTAACAAAGATAAAGCTTTATAACTAGCTCCAAAAGTTTAATACAGATCCTCTATCTTGTTCAAAATATCCTTCTTCCCCTCTAGAAAAAAAATACATCCTTTTAAGGACTTTAACAGGGTGTAACTGTTATACTGGCTGTCTTGAACTAAGCTCATTGCGTATTGCAAATCACTGGTCTGACCTAAACATAAATTACATGGCACACTTTTCCTTCTAAATGAGCTGCCAGCACTCTTACAAATTTTCCAGAATGAGGAAGAAGAAAAGGGGGATCCCCCCCAAAAAAACCCCCAAACCAACCACCAATAAGAAGGGAAGGAACATCCTGTAAGGAAGCTTGCCACTTTTACACTGGAATTAATGAGATTTATTCTTTACTGTCTAGTTTCGTGTGTAATACTTTGCATTTTTAGAGCTGCGATGTTAAAATGCTAACATGTCACCAGTATTCATGCTTTGGAATACGTAGTAGCTTTGCACAACTGCTTTACTTCATTCTGCAGCATTACATATGACTCAAAATGCCAGTGTTTTAAAGTATTTTTGCCCTAAAATTTTAATATATTATATCAGTTGGGATTTTGGAACAAATTTGGAATAATAGACTGTAGAAGTGTGTTCAATATAAACACAGTGAACTGAAGTCTGGATATATTTGAGGAAAATAAATGGTATCATTCTCAATTGCATGTTCCTGGCACCGGAACCCAGTACATTTCAGAATCTGCACAGCATAAATTTGACCTTTGAAGAAAGAAGACTTCTTGGGTTGACACAGAGAATTTATTCTGGTGGAAAACTGTGTGAAGTTATTTAACATATATCTGGCTGATTTAAGGGGAATAAAGTAGAAGACTGATTGGGTACCGCTTCCTCTTAGAAGCATTTCAGGAGTTTTTGCATTATTTTAATGTTTAATATAACTACAAAAATCTTGTCATAATCAATTATTTATGTGGGGGTTGTTTGTTTTTTTTTTTTTGTTTTTTTTTTTTTAAGTAAAAATTCCTAGTGGCACAAAATTTAAAAGGAAAAAGTACATTACAGAAATATCCATAGAGATGAGGGGTACTAGCACAATGCTCGTATTAATAATGAAGATCAGATTTTTTGCAAATATAGTGTAACACCATGAAATGCAATGCATATCACTGCAGTCAGCTAGTTATTCATTTGAATTGTCTGTATTCAAGAGAAATTTTCTTCCTTCACAAATTTTTTTTCGTTCACCAAGACAAATTAAAGTTCTTCCAGCTTTGCATGTTCCTCATTGCTACTGTAGCTTTCATTTCAGGCCCAGATTCAGCATAGGGTGGTGGTCAGTGCCAGAATCAATTGCTCGTGCTGTACCATCAGTTCCTGAAACTGGAGGGAGGTGCAAGGCATCGCACGAGGTGTAAAACATTTTGGTGGTGGTTTTTTTCTGTCTGGCAGTTGGGGTTGGCAGTAATGCAGGAGGCATGCAAACATGGCAGAACAAAGGCAGCTGATACCCTCTCCCCTTCCCTTCTTGTCACACTCAGCAGAGGTTCTGGCAGAAGACTGCAGGATTAACTTTATGGTCCTCCTTTGTCATCACAACCTGGGAGTGACGACCTGCAATTTAGGAACTTCAAAATCATGCAGAAGGATACCTTCTTTGCCTTCGCTATACAGTACTGAGACCCACTGATAAGACTGGTTTTGCTTTCTTAGGTGGGTCATTTTTTAATTGATTATTTGGGGGGAAGGGGAAGCAGGTTAGCCAGCTGATCCTGTTGTGGCAGTGGTTGCTGTACAATATTCAGAAGTAGAAGATGTACCTAATACCCTTTGTAGCTGGGTTTGTGCTCACACCTATCCCCCAGTATTAGCTTACTTTTAGGGCATTCATCTGTGTGGTCTATGACACAGGGCTAAGAACACTAATGGAACATACACTGATCGACTTTGAATATGTCTTGGTTGATAAAAAGTTTTTTACTTCCTGCTAATGATACTGACAATAAAATGAGGCAGTGATAACTGGTGATGAATTCAGGCAGTAAAGAAGGAAGGGAAACATGGTATGTCTGTAATGTTGCTTTAAGTGGAGAGGTGTGGTGTCATAGAGTGGTATTATTTGACCCTGGTATCTCTGGGCCTTTGGGAGGGTTGTTTTTGGTATCAGATTTTGGAAAAGGTTTGCTTTCACCATTTGCCTCTTCATGCCTGTGCCACCACCCCCTGAAATTTTCATGGTACTGTTGATTCTGTGAAGTCATACTTCATTTATATTAAGAATGTTGCAAAGTAGCAAAGAACTAATAATGCTGAGTGGTACAGTGTCACTGGCAGTGGAACAACTTGTGTGTCTGTTCTGTTCCTCTCATACTTACTCATAGGTAAAACAAATGGGAGCTGTGCATGTATACTCTTTTTTTTCAGTGAATGCTGAAAAGTGAATGCTACCACTAGTAGTACCTTCTACCTGCTGATCAGTATGTTTTTGCTAGGTCATTTAAGCTTTATTAGTCTAAAAGAGGTTCTAAAAGTTGTATCATTGCCGAAGTGTATGTTAAATATTATTACTTTTCTTGAAAGTGTTTAGGTGTCTTGCAGAACACTTGTGAACCTTTAGATTTGTGTTCTAGACACCATCATAATGTGCCCTTGTTTCAAAACTGTCAGTGAGGTGGCATGCCATTGTTGTTCTGTCAGAAATGTTTCAATTCATATGGGTCTGGAGCTTTACTTAAGTGTGTATTTGAGTCTGGCACTAATCCCTATTTATTTGTTCATTTGGCAAAGAAGTGCATTGCCTCATTTCTTAAACGACAGGACATGGATTTACAGGCACTTGCTTGTTTAAATGAGAGAGATTGACTGTGTGACAGGGCGCTCGAAGAGGCACAGCCTGCTTGGCAACAGAAGGAAGTGGGGAATAGAATAGGGATGTTGTGGTATTTCTTGCTTTTCAGGATACATGTTACAGTTTAGCAGTGATGGTCTTTAACGTGGGGTTGTCTAGCCTGCCTGACAATGGGCGTCAAAGGGAAGAGGTAAGAATCGTGTAGTTTTAAAGGAAGTTTCTCTTAACCAGACATGTTTTAGTTGAGTCTAGTTTAACATTCCCTTAGTAAAGCCAAAGATTTTCTAGTAGCTAGACAGTGTGAACAGTTAGAAAATTTGAACTCAAGGACTGTGACGAGGGTGCAGTGACAGACAGTGTGAAGTTAAGTGTCAGAAATTTTAATCATAGGTGACTGCTCTGCCTCTTGAGACAATATAATGTGTGATAAATATAAAGAGAACTGATTCAGAGCAGGTGTAGATATATCCCCACTGGTTGAGTGGAGATACGCTAGTTAACATCAGCTGAACATCTGGGACTTGGTTTTGGGGTTGAGGCAAAGAAAGATTCTGTTATTTCTGAATAGCTGGATAATCCAGGCTGGTGTTCCTGATCTCTCACTCCGTTGTTTGAACTTACCACTGTGGAATTCAGTTTGCCAGATCATTGTGTTAGTATGCTTTTTCTCATTTTTCCACCTAAACCACTTTTTTTTCCTTGCCAGCCTCTTGATACATTTAAATCTTCTTTCTTCTTCTAACTTTCTACTACATTTTTTATTAGCCTGAATTGACTCTAGCTTTCCTAGTTGTTTCTCAGCCCTCTTGTTTCTTTACTTTCATTACATATCCACCTCACCATTTAAGTCTATCCCATGATGAGAAACATCTTTCATTGAGGTGCTGTATACAAGGACCAAACTTGAATAAAAGCATATAGTAATGCAATAAATTTCAGTTCAGCCATAGTGCATCACCATGGCTAGCAAGGCAGCAATTGTTACTGTAGACTTTTCCAGACTTTTCAAAATAGTTGTCTTGTAGTTCGGTCTAATTCTTAATTGTGGATCTTATTGTAAGGTCATTATACAGTGTATCAGCATCCGCTATAGTACCACTTGATTCCCAGCTAGGGGCTCTGGTCAGTAACCCCAAATATGTAACACAACAACCAGTATCACTGCCAGTGCACAGTAGTAATGGAACAGCTTGCCTTACCATCTGCTGTGTTTTGTAGTACGTATTTAAACTGCCCTGTTGTTACGAGAAAGGTAGCAGGGGACTGCTCCCCTTAAGAGTGAGGAAAGGCACTTTGAAATTACAAGCCTTTGAGACAGTTATTTTCAAAAGATTGTAATGTTTTCTTTCCTCTGTCCTCTGTGAAGTCCAATTAGCCTTGTCTTTGTGATCTAAAGTAGTGTGTTGAAGGCTATTAAAAACCTGGGTAGAGACATAGATAAAATAATAGGGCGCCAAGTACATTTTGACCCAGCTATGCTGCTATCTATATCCAAGGTACATAGTTGAGAACTCACAGACAAATGTATATCTGGAAAGCAGTTTAATCTGTAACTGGTATGGTGAAATACTTGAATGGACAACAAAAGTTTGAATCTTTTTAGCATGTCAAAACAAACTTAATGTATTGGGAGTATTCCTACTTTTTCCTCCCTGCAAAGATCTAGAATATTGCTGAAATGGCTGCAGAAAAAAAAGCTACGGTCATATCCTGACAAAAACACTTGTCTATTAATGAGTAGGTTCAAACTCCTTCCTTTGTTTAATATTAAGCAATTGGTAGTTACCTATAAAAAGTCCTAGACAAATATGGACCTTGGCACATGGGATGTTGTGGCCTGGCTTTCTTTGTCATGATTTTCTTCAGCAGTCTCTGTAAACAGTTTTGGGACCTGGATTAAATGACTAAATATTACTAAATCAGGACATCTTTCTTTCATCATTGCAGTCTCTCAGAACAGCCCTACTCTCCATGGAAAATTCACAGCTGTTCATATAACAGCCATGTGTTAAGCCCCAAAGGTGTTTTTTTTTATTGTAACTTCTTAAAGTTTAATAGCATATTTTTTCTGGCAGTACTAGTATATGTATTTTTTTTTGCATGAAGTACACAGCTGTCGAAGTTTCTTCTAATCTGATGTACTGTCCAAATAAATGTAACGTTTTAGTCCTTGAAATGGTTAATTTTCTTTTTCTGCATTTATTTCAGCATGAGCTTACTGTCTCTTGTCAGTTTGCAGTGAGTTCTGAAATGACCTTCTAAGCAAATAGGTAGCTGTCTCTGAAGCAGAATACTTGGGAATAAGTTTTGACATTCTGTCTGCCACCTGGTATTAGCTGTCTTGTGGCAAATAGTAGTTTTAGTAGTATTAAACACATAAGAGATAATTTTCAAGAAACAATTATAATAAAGTAACTTGCACATTCTCTTTGAGAAAGTACCTTATTGATAGCATTTATCTGGGTAAGGTTAGTGTAAAAGTGTGAATTCAGCAATGGTCTCCCTTGACATTTTGATGTGTGCTTAAAATGACACTGAAATACCACCATTGTCTTCCTTATTGCTAGCTAATAATTTTGGTGATGTTTTAGATACTGTCTCTCTATAAGTAACATCTTCGGGAGACCTCAAGTAGAAAATTGGACTAATGTTCTACTAAAACTTCCCAAACCTCTGACTGGTAGTGTTTTAGTCTCTTATTCCAGCCTAATCCATTACCATCATCACTTGAAATTATTAGACAAAATGATTTGTATGATCACTTTAATCCATTGAATATATATGTAGGCTGAGGGTGAAGGGATAGGCATCACGCTTGTTACTGTTGCTTCAGTAAATGTTTTAATAGTGTTCCAAACTGTAATTTTGTTCAAGTTGTGCATTGTAGAGAAAATTAAATCAGGTTTCATTCTTTCATAATGCACTAAGCTAGTTACACCTAGTGCCTTGTGAGAGAGGCTGTATGATGGTTACACTGTAAGAGAAACTCATTCCACTACCGTTCGTCTTTCTTTTTTTAATATGCTCAGTGGGACACTGCACCTCACTTAGGCAGGAAAAGCAGCAATGAACATGGCAGAGCAAAAAAAGTCAGCAATTCATTATAAAATCAATACAAATGTAAGTGCTGGCATTTGAAAGGCTGTGAAACAAGTATGAAGGGATCTGAGGAGTATAGTAGTTCTGCTGAATTTTCTTTCATTTGTATTTTAATGACAACTTTATGCAATCATTTTAATATAGGTCCATCCCAAAATAGACACCTAGAATAGCCATTATTACAGAAATAATTTCACCTGGAGGTAGGATAGAGTTTAAAATATCTACAATGCAGAGATCATAACACAGCAAATACTGACTCTCCTATAAAATGCCAGGTAACTTTAGTATCTATAATAAGCAGAATTTATTTAGGGACAATGAAAGGCAAATATTAACCTTGACAAATGAGGTGCCAAGAAGACAGGACTTAACACAGAACTGAAATGGCAAAATGCTACCTTTCTTTTATGGTATTCCAATCCTGAAGGGAGAAGGAATTGATTGCAAAGTTTTGAGCTTTTGTGAACTCAGTAATGTTCTAAATAAACAAAACAATTTTTAGTCCTTAGGTAGGTTTTTCATATGAATATAGTTTGTCCCTCCAACTTCTATATTTCTAGCATATAGTCTATTTGGATGCTGTTTCTACTTAGGTACTATCAATGGTTCTGAGAGATTTCTCATTTGTTACTTGATTTATGATAGTTAGCATAGTGGACAGTCTAATTGACACTGAACAAACTTTTTGAATGATTGTGAAGTAGCACTACTGATTTTATAAAGGCATAAAACTGACATAAAGTATTCATCTTTTCTCTTGTTATTGGCATTATCTCTTGAAAGATAAAACACACATTCTTAGCTTTATCTGCTGGTAAAAATGTTATGCTATCTGTTATACTAGAAATTCAAGACAGTAAAATCCTGCGTCAAACAACTCGTAGAGAAAAGGCCTTTGTTTGTAACAAAATGCCAATGAATATTTGCTTTCATTTGCAGTCAGTTCAGGTGCCTGTATAATTTCGATGGAGTTCCATTTATTCAAAAGGAAGAGCTTTTTCACAGTTTATGCCAAGGACTTTATGGATAATTAATTGTAATGGATACCATAAAGCTGAAAGCACTTTATTTGTGCTGTCATGTGCATTTGGGATAGTATTGAAATAGGTTTTCTTTTTATAGATTGTGTAGGGAATTAGATGATGGCTAGCTTGCATGTAAATGAGATCAGCTACTGCATTCACAGTAGCAAGAGATTTCCCACCATAAAGCCACTACTATTTAATTGTGCAGATGGACTATGAAAATGCTTAATCCAAACACTTAATGACATAATTGTTTAAATGAAGCATGCATATTTGCTACAGCTAATACCAAAAATAGGTTATTAAGCTGGAATTTAGACCAGAGTTTTTCTAAACAAAAGTTTTGATCTGCAGCAGTGGGACACAACTATTTTTGTAAGGGTTATTTTTTTAAAGTAGACAACGGACTATCTGTTAAAATTGGGTGAGGACGTTACATAATTTCATCACTGACCTGGTTTACCATTCTGCTCCTTTGGCACTTGGCAGTACTGAAATGATTGCTTTTCTTCCCTCCTGTGTCATAATTGTGGCATGTTTTTCCTAAGCTACTTTTATCCAGAAACGGAGAATAGCCCTTAACACATTTACTTCATATTATAAGCAAAATCTTCATTTCAGTTTTGTTTGTTAATCTAAATCCATTTCTCACTGAACTGAGTACTAAGTGCTAAGAAATTTATAATTGGTTTCATGGTTTCAAACATAAAACACCAAAAGCTCTTCCTCGTTTCTTACTGCATTGTGCAAAAGAAAGCTAGCCCTGCCACACTGATTCCGAGCTGGCTGCTGATGTCATACTGTGTGTTTTTTGGATAGATCAAATATGCTGCTAACTGATCTGTCATTCCATTCTTATTTACAAGGGGTCAGGATTTACAATGATTTTTGCTGTAAACTTTTTGTGGTTCTGATGCAGCAAGAGCTTTTTCACAAATGTGCTGCAATAAAAGAGTTCACCTAAAAAAAAAAAAAAAAAAGCATTAGAAGAAACCAATCCATGAATGTCCCATGCAGGCAAAAGTTCTCTAGGCAAATTTTGTTCTCAGATGCTGGACTAGAAATTAACAAAGTGGCTGCAAAAAATGTCCTTTGATACAGATAATGGCAGCCAACTTTGCATGGTCAGTTAAGTGTAGGATATTTGAGGAAACCATATTCATCTGAAATAGATAAAATATAAGTAAAACAGTATAGAATTATGATTTCAAATTAAATTTATCATAATAACTGGAACCATTGACAAATTCACTGAGTTTTCTGTATTGTCAGAAGTTGTTTTCATTTTCATAAAAACCTACCTCTGGAGTTGTAAAGACCAGTGGGTATTTTGGGGATGCTGGCTTTTTAGAAATGTTGTAGGCAGATCCACTGCAAAGACCTGTGTAACCTGGGGACAATCAAAGTAGCATCGGAAGTGGAAAGCAGTCAGCCTGAACACTGAGGTTGAAGGTAACCAAGCAAATTCCACTTTTTTTTTTTTTTTTCCCCAAAGTAATCCAGAAGGCATGTTGTTTTCTTTAAATTGCAGTGGTGACAGCAGCATGAAAATATGTCCTTAAAGCCAGAATGCAGCTGCAGACATCTATCTCTTTGAAGAAAGGCAGATTACTGTTTCTGAAGAGTGACAAAATCCCAACTTCTACAGTTGCCGGTCATTTCAGAGGCTTTGACTGTGCTCATCACCTAGCTCCAGAGAAGGTTTTGGCAGGGGATTCAAATGGTGACTTTGATGCACCATCCTTTGCAGAAAAGTCGCAGGACACAAGATCTCAAAGACCTGCTGCTAGGCAACAAAAATGACAAGCCAGGTCACTGGAGAGACTGTAGCTGGCATTGACCTAGCAATGGGAATTCAGCATCAAAGACAAGCAGTGACACCACTTGAAGGAGGAGAACAGATGGGAGAGTAAACTTATTTAGTGGTCTGGTAAACTCACCTAAGGAGAATGCTAAACTTCTTTACAGATAGACAGAAGAGTCTACTACTGATAGCTTTCTTAATACCTGTTAAAGAATTACCATGCAGGATAGACTGTAGGATATCTTATGCTCTGCCATTGCTGTAACGGACCTCTAGCAGACTTTCACAAGAACAGCTCTTTGGCCAGCTCTCTCTGTGGATTGCACTGGGAACCCTGGGTGGCAGTGCACTGGGTTCTGAGTTTCAGTATGTGTCTTTTTCACCCAAGACAGAACTGCAGGGAGTCATGGTTTCAGGAGCAATTAAAACATTGGAATTACACTAATGTACAGGTGATAAATAGTACTGACCTGAGGAACACATACATCTGAGTATTTAATACAGTATCATGTAGTTCGAGAAAATTAATATGTCCTATGGTCAGTCCTCTTTCTTTGCTTATCTGCTGCGAGCAAAAGGCAGCTCCTGTGTGGACGCTAAGTATTTTGATGTTCTAGTGCCATTCAAGACAACATATACTTTAAATGTTCCTGTTGAAATATTCAATTTGGCACTAAAATAATTCATTGCTGTGAAGTAAAAAATAAAATTGCAGAAGCTTTAATAGATTCTTTAAAATGAATAGATGTTTCAGTGACTAAAACAAGAACCTTAGTATTTCACAAGTATTCTACATTTCCTCAGGGAGAGTGTGAATTTAATATTGGAGTAATTTAAATTGGAGTCAGCTTTTAAGTCATTAACTATTGAATGTACTCATCTGCCATATCTGTACAATGGAGTACATACATCTGATCTCAGTACCAAGTATTAGGTACAGGGAAAAACAGTATGTGATTTAGCAAGCAACTGGTTTATTAAGGCAAAGTTTTCTAACTTCTGTAGCAGCAGCCTAGTGATAGCTGAGTGGCATATTCAGTGGAAAGACTAATAAGAGGTTAAGTTCTTAATGGAGAGTTTCTTCCTTTCTTACTGCTAGAAGGGAAAAACAATCCAAACAACTAATTGGACATAACAGAAGTTTCAAGGATTTGCAAATGGAACAGATAACATGCACATAGCTGCAGTTATGGGTTAATTATCTTTTGTTACCAGCTTAACAGGTGGTTTCTTGAACCACAGAGACAGCAAAAACAGCTAGGAATGGGTCTTTATTTAGACAGAAGCCTGGTGTACATGTAGCTCTTTCAGACCTCTAATTAGTCCACACATTAGTGTGTCAGGCAGACCAGGACATTTTAAGGCCAAACTGCAATTAGTCACTTTAATCTATGGCTAAGGCTGAGTATGGAAATTCCAGGGCGGAGAAGTAGAAGAAAAAGATATGAAGGGTGGTGGGGGTTTTTGGTTGGTTGGTTGGTTTGGTTTGGGTTTTTTTTTGGGGGGGGT
>JAOBAS010000007.1:10634524-10664327 GCA_025311575.1 Elanoides forficatus | reverse complement strand
TTGGGTGGCTTTTTCAGGTTCCTTATCAGAACTGCAAACTGGTCAACACATTCCTTAAACCTAGTTTCCCAGGCATGTTTCTCATCCTCACACCTGCAAACCGGTCAACATACTCCTTAGACTTAGTTTCCCAGGCATGCTTCTCATTCTTTCTTGCTCTCTCAAGGGAACACTGTAATCTTGTCAAGGTCAATATCCTTCTCAGGCCTCTCGGCCCAGCCGAGGTCCTCCACAGGGGACCATCAAGACAATGTTGGGTAGTGTGGAGAAACTCCATTACAGAAAGGTTATCTCAGAACGGTTGACATCTGACAAACTTGCCATTCTTCAAGGGGTTTACAGGAAAATTGCTGACGCTTCTGAAGTCTGCTAGGCATGCCTGTTTGCTAAATCCACCATGCCAAAGGCTGGCCTAATGCAAAAGCACCAACAAACATGCCCTTCGTGTCTACAAAAATGGTGGGTGAAGAACAGAGCAATGTGATGGAGACAATTTTTACTCTTCCTGTGGCTGTTCCACCTGCATAGAGGGAAACAAGCTGGTATTATCCTGGATGACGTGGAACCCCTGAGGTGCAGTCTCCCGTTGGGTGAGGTGCACTGTGTTCAAGTTGAGATGAGAGTCACCAGGACCATTCATAGGCCTGGGAGCTTTCAAGACTATTGGTTTTGTAGACAATTTTGCATTTGAAGCCATGATTACAGCAAAATAGATCGCTAAGAATATCAGAGAAACGAGTAAAAATTCAGCGCCAGGCCTGGACCATCTGAGTCTGAAGGACCTAATGAAGACAGATCCCTAGTATGTCCAACTAATGGAACTTTTTAATTTATGGCTGGTGCTTTGTGTTATGCTGGACATGATGAGATGATCTAGGAAGATGTTAATATCAGAATATGTGTTGCCTAGACAACAGAGCAACATCATTAATTGGCAGCCAGTTGCGATTGGGTCAACCATTTTGAGGCTTTTTTCAAGGATCTTAACAGTCCAGTTCACCAAGACATGTCCTCTAAGTCCACAGCAGAGGCGCTTTATTATCTCATCTCTTTGCTCCAAAGATTTAAAACTGCTACAACTAGTTCTTGTATAAACATAATCTGACTGTAAATAAAATACATTTGCAGGTTATCATGATCAGTGACCTTCTACGGTGGAGTAACTGCATCAGTGGACAAGGGAAGAGCTACAGCTATCTGGGCTTCTTTAAGGTCTTTGATATGGTCCCCTACAACATTCTTGCTGCTAATGGAGAAATATGGGTTTGGTGGATGGACTATTAGATGCATAAGGAATTGACTGGATGGCCATATCCAGAGTTACAGCCAATGGCAAAATGTCCAAGTAGAAACCAGTAACAAGTGGTGTCCCTCAAGGGTCCGTACTGGGACCAATACTTTTTAATATCTTCATCAACAACATAGTGGGATTGAGTGCACCCTCTGCGCGTTTGCAGACAATGCCAAGCTGAGGGGTGCACTTGATTGACTAGAGGGAGGGGATGCCACCCAGAGGGACCTTGACAGGCTTGGGGAGTGTGCTTATGCAAACTTCATGGAGTCCAACCAGGCCAAGTGCAAGGTCCTGCACCTGGGTTGAGGCAGTCCAACTCAAACCATTCTATGATTCTGTGATCAGGGAATTGGAGGCCTGTTGGAAGAAAGGGGAGGTAAAAGGGATAGTAGGTAGGAACTAAAAGGGACTCGGTAATCATGACGCATCCTACTGGCTGACAAAATCAACTGGCTTTACCTAGGTGGACAGGTCACCTTGCTTAACCCAGAAAAGGAACATGAAATTTATACATGTTCAATAAATATCTGCTGTTAAATGGCTTCCTACCAGGCTCTTACAGTGTCTTCAAAAAAATTAATGGTGCTTCTGTGTTTGTTCTGAAAGTTATTGAATAATAATACTGAATTATTAGTGCAATTGTGCCCATATTAAAAAGAAGTAATTTTACCGAGATTTGATAAGAAAATCAGCTTTATTAAGGCTCTGTGAATAATTGCCCCAAGTGATTTATCTCACTTTAATGGTATAGCAGCACACATATCTGCAATGTGTATTCTCATTATTAAAGACTCTTAGTACAAATATTTAAATATCTAATAATTGGAGACCTGACATTTATTAGAATGTAGGTTTTGGGAGGGCTTAATAATGCTTTTAATAAAACTTGACAGCTTAAAAAAAATGTGCGTTAGCTCCATTATTGGAATGCCTTAAAGTAAAATTACAGCAATGCAACTTGGATTTGTACTTTTATTCCACCTTCTGCGTCTGAACAGAGCTATGCTGTAGTTAGCATTTGCTCAAGTGTTTGGAACAAAAAAGGGATATTGAATCTTAATATTTTTTCTCCTTCACCAGTGCAGGGAAAACACATGTAACTTCATTTAGTTACTAATAATTTTTGTAAGTATTCGTGATCTGTGTTTAGAAATAGAGTTAGTGTTAAATGTGCCTAACTGATGGGTGGATAGGTAGACAAAGAGATTCTTTGATCTGGAAAAACTCATAGCAGAATCATAGAAGTTGAAGTTTAGGATAAAATGCTTCTGCTTGTTCTTCTGTTTTTCTGCTCCCAGATAGAGAGGATGGTGGGCTAGATACAGACTCCCTAAAGAATCTGAGGATTGATTTTCATATTTGCACAGCCTGTGTAAAGCAGGAGTAGTAAAGCCAAGAATTAAATTCAAGAGCACAAACTGTCTTTTTTTACTGCATCAACACCTGGTGATTGACCTACAAATTTGATGTTTTTGGCAAAATACCAATTAATTTTCTTTGGGAGAAGGAACAATTGATAACTTTATTAAACATGTTTACTGAGATAGTTTATGTTTTAAAATACTGCTTTGGGACTGTAATTGATTATGAATTTTGTTCAGGCTCCAGAACTGGAGGCTTTTAGGTCCTCTCTAAATGTCAGTATTTGATCATTTTTGAGTGAGATGGTTCAAGGCCTCCCAGTGGTGAAGTCAAGGCATCTGTTTCGCAGGATCACAGAAATGAGTTAAGCAAAAGCTTGAGCAGAATCACTGAGAGTTTGGGTGTCTTGAGTGAGACTCTGGGAGGGGTGAGTGGTATTTGAGACAGAGAGTTTAGGAGAGTTTTGAGATGTCTGTACTTTAAGCTGTAAGCCTTTGCATGTTGAGAAGGCTGTGGAGTTTTGTATGGAGGGGAGGTAGAGGTCAGGAGTGGTCAGTGGAGTTTTGAGTAAGTTCACGTCCGCCTCTGAGACACAGGAGTGCCATTCTGAGCTTGTCACCCACCACAGGTCTTCCCACAATTGTTCAATGGCATCTACTTATTTTCCAAGCTGCCAGGAAGAGTTTGAGACGGAGGGCTTGCACCTACATCTGCAGTTTCTCCCTAAATAGGAATGGGAGAATGGAGGAGGCCTAAAAAAAGAAACCTTTCTATTCTTGTCTTCCCTAGCGTTGTTAGGTCAGTATTGCAAAGTGGTTTATGTCTTTTCTTCCTTGGCAGCACTTCTTAACCATGTCCTCTCCCTCAGTGACAATATCAGGAGACACACAGAACAGGATAAGGAAAAGATGACATCTGTGTCTCACTGCTGCTGTAGACAGCTGCCTATGTGGCTTTTGCGTTGAACCAAACCTGGTTATTGCTTCTTACAGAGACTTTCGCTTGGTTACCTGAAGTACTTTAGCAGTTACTTTCTTTTCAGTTGTTACACATCTTTGCAGTTTAATGACTAATGACTGTTCATATAGGCTAGTCCCAAACTGGAACAGATAAACCACATCAGGGTATTCATGCTGGTTTTTCCCATTTAACTTTAAAGATGGACTCCTCTTAGCCTGCTGTTCTTTAGAAGAGTACATATTGACCAATGACACTCTTTTAATGCTTTCTGACAATAACAGTGCTTTTCGCCAATTTATGCTGCCAATAATAATGACTGTCTGTTAAAGCAAACAACTAATGAGTGTCTCCAAATGACCTTTTAGCAACTACTGTCAACATTAACTACTCTCTAGCATTTTCACCTTCCTGTGGAATTGCCAGTGTTTAATTTTGAGTGTATGAAGATAACTGACAGAATGGACAACTATATATACAGTGGTTTGAATGACATTGCTACTGCAACAGCTGGTCTGGTTCTGCAACTTGTGATGAACACTTCAGGTTATATTGACAGATTATTTCTAGGGACAGGAGAAGTGCTTCCCTGTGTGCAAGCTTCTCACATAAAGGGCAACTAAAAAGCACAGAAGAGTTGTTCTTCATGGCTTCATGTTAATACGAGCACTCCTGCAACGCCTGGTGGCAGCATTATTTTCTAAGGGAGAAAAAGAACATGTGGACTCGAAATATACAGTGCATGTTAAGATGAAAAAGGGTGAGTCATAGTCAGTGCTGTTTCTCCACATGCATAGGAGAGAAAGACATTTCTTGCTGTGTTCTAAACTCCTAACTGACCAATTGGCATCGACTGTGTGTGAGAATTAGGGAATGAGCTTTAGAGATTAATGGATCACATGAAGATCATGTTGTTCAAGATCCCTTGAAACAACTACAAGCATACACGTTCCTGCAAAATACAAGGAAAAATAAGCTAAAGGAACTGAAGCGGGAATTGGGGAGTTAAAACTCCAACTGAATGACAGACTTGCTGTAGGACCAGTTAACCAGTTGCAAAACACATCTCTTCGTAACATAAGTACTACTTCTTTATCACATTAGTTTTCTGTCCTGTGTACAGTGTGACCCCACTTTATTCCCAAGAACCTATATGTAGCTTCCAACTCGAAATGAAAATGTGGTACAAACATTTGAAGGTAAACAATAAGCTCCCTCAGATTTTAAGGAAAACAAACATCTCGTCCTATTGTTTAGAGATCCTACTCTCTTGAGGCTGATGTTGGAAGCCCTCTTCTTACTACTCTACATGTGTAATTAAAACTTAATATGTGTGAAAAAGCATGGTCAGATAATTAAAACTTAATGAACAACTGAAATGCAAGCAGTGGGGTTGTTGCAAAATAGGGTGCTCTATATGAAAATATGGCATTGGGAATTTGAAAATTTATTTCTTTGCTGAAGTATAAATATTTACATATAAATAATTCTCTAATTAGCTTGTTTTTCTTAAGTATTTTAGTTATAAACAAGTGTTTCCTGTTAAATATTTTAAACTATAGGTTCTTTTTGCATGGCAAATAAAGTAATGATATATAAGACTTCTTTAAATATTCTATTACTTCATTTGAAATGTATCCTCTACTATGAATTTATAACCTTCATTTAGTTTCAGCAGTGTCACAACTCTCACTAGTGTGTTTGATTAGCAATATTGAAATAATATTTAAAATCAAAAGTTGAGGCAAGAGAAAGCAACAAAAAGTGTGTCTTTTAATTTCATGGCTACTTGAAAATACTTGTCTTCTTGCTGCAGGCCCTGCAGCAAAAAGCAATGCTGAATTGCTGCTTGTTTCAAGATATGGTTTTGGAGAATTACACCTACGAATGGCAGCAAAATCAACAACCTAGAGGATATCTGGACAAGCTACTGTGCAGAAATCAAACATGGCCATTATGAAGGGCTTCATGCTACTCTGAACAAATAATTTCATGTGGAAAATAAAACATTTTGATCTATTCATAGAACATTTGAAAGTTAGCTCCATTGTTACAAGCAGGATGAATTTGGATTCCTTCTGGTATGAATACAACTGAAATGGAGGAGTCATCTTGTAATGTATGGTAAGTGTTCAACACAGCAGGCAAATAAGGATAACTTCTTTCAAGAGAAAACTTAGATGTAAGAAAGTAGCTGCACTCTGGCCACAATTGAAACATCATAGGAATAGACTAGTTGAAGAAAAACACTTGTAATGTGTGAACATTTGAAGGAGGTAGTTGAAGGAGGTCCTAAAGAAAGCATTGAAGCTTTTAGGAAGTTCTTGAAATCTGAAGAGATACAGAATCAATTATTTAGGTATTTGTGCAACTGATGATCTCTTTACATAGTTAATAAAACTATTCACATAGCAAAAGTTAACCATGCATATAAGTGCTTTCAGAGTAGAACTGAAGTGCTCTATATTAAGCATCTGTTGCCACATAACATCGTGATACTCAGTTTTAGGATGAAAGCATTGTGATGTTATCAGGGGGAAAAAGATCGTGATGTGATTTTGGGCTGATGATAATAATATTAGAGCTTTTATATGTTTTCAGTAGTATTAATCTTGTTGCTAATATATAGTGTATCATTCATCCCATTACCATTCATTTGTTATTACCCACTTTGGTAAATTTGTACATGAAATGTAGGAGTTTTTCTCTGCCTATTAAAAACAACACTAAAATCTGTATTGGTTTAAAGACCAGGATTTTACCTGAATGTGACTTACTTATTAGCAATAAGAAAGTTACAGAACCAGGAGGAGTATTTTCCTCGGTGTTACGTTGCATCTTATCAACATTTGAAGAGGAGTATAAAGAAGAGATGTTCTGTCTCAAAGTCAGTCTAATGTGCAGGATAACTCTCTTCAGTTTTCTTTTCTGCCATGTGAGGGAGGATGCCCTGTTCGCCCTTTACTACAGGTTATAGGAAAGCTTTCGGTATTGTGATTCAGTGAGTTGCGGGACTGGAGGACGTGGTTATGTGACACAATTTACTTTCCATCTTGTTATTACCTTTCGTTACAAAGAGATTGTACCTTTCACTTGCAAAACTACTGCCTAGGTCAGTTCTTTAAAGGCATGATATAGTGTGTTATTTAAGGCTAATCTGTGGAAGACATGCATAATGCACAATCTGAAATTCAGTGCAACAAAAGTAGGACAAATCCTCCCGTACCAAGGAAGACACCTTATGCTTTACCAGTAGCACAAATGAACGTGTAATTTGGAAGACTTACTACAGCTGTAACCCTGGTTCCATAGTATGGAAACAGACCTGGAAAGGCCTATAAGCTTGAATTCAGAGGTCTATAAGCTTGAATTTAATTTTACATGACGGTACAAGACAGACGCGGCATGAGTGCTGAGAGTTTGAGTAGAATTTGAAAAAGCCTTTTGTATGTTTGCATATTGTAGCATGGGCTGCTCTCAGCATCGACTTTTGAAAGGTAATTTTCTTACAAAACCAAGGAATTATGTTATTCTTTTTGGCAGGGAGAGGAAAATATAACACTGCCAGTGGAGGAAGGAGGTTGGGTCTACAGTGACAGAAGCAGAATTTATGGAGCACCGGTTTCCCAACTTCCCGTGAGCGCACTGGACACAGGTTAGCATCCTGGCTTTTTATGCTTCATGACCTGTCTGCACTGGATGACACTTCAAATCCACAGCATGGGTCTTCACTAAGTCATGAAGATGTAATAGACCTAGATTGTTACCCTATGTAGGGAACAGTATAGTATAGTTGGATCCTTAAAGTACTACTTGGTTTGTGGAAACTGTTCAAACACTTTTGCTGTAGTAATGTAAGGCAGCTATCGGGCATGGAAATCTCATTCCCAAACACCAAAATTTAACAGCATTTTAATCAATTAAACCACAGTGTTTTTAATGGTAAATTTTAGGTTGGTCTTACTATTGGACTAATATAAATTAAAGAACTGCCCTCTCCACTTCCTGCCAGTCCCCGAGCAGGAAATGGAAAACCTTTGATATGATTTCTCTCTGTAACATAAAAAGAAAATTCCTGAATAAAATGGCTTTTGGTGATGTGGTGCACAATATAAAAAAGCATACTGTAAATTAATTATTCTCTGCAGACTACATTATTATGAGACTGAGATTAACTTTGAGATTAGATCAAAGGCTTTGGCCTTTGATGCATTCATTTGCATAATACAGCATGGAGTACCATGCCATCGTGTATTTTTCATCATCGACATATGGTTCTACTTTTACTAAAATGTGTTCACTTAAAATGTTTTATTGTATGAGTTTTGATTGCAAACATACTCTTGATATTATTTGTTGGACTAAAGTAGTACTGAGTACAATCTATCTCTTAATACCCATTGGCTTTTGACACTTGAAAGACAATTGGATATTGAGAGCACTACATGTTGATCATAAAAAGTCCATAGAAACATTATGTTAAACTGTCACACAATTGTTTGTTTTTGTTTTTGTTTTGTTTTTTTTTTAAAAAGGCCAAAATGAGTTAATTGCTAAAAGTAATGTATGCAAGAACCCTCAAAAACCTGAATATTACCTGTTTGGCTGATGATGCAAATATGAATTCAGAGTCATAATTTTCTAAAGATCAGGAAATTCAAAATGCTGACTAGTGTCTATGGGGTTTTTTAGTTAGTCTGAAAAATATTTCTTTAGATAATACTTTCTTTTTTCTGCCTGGATATTTAAGCTCATCAAATCCTTAAATAGAGGAATTTCTGCAGAATAAGAGGTTAACATGAATTTTCAGTTTAAAGCTTTGTTTCTTCAAATCCAAGAGAGAAGCACAGTTATACTTGCAGGTTCTAATCTGCTTGTTATCTACATGACTGACCTTAACAAAGGTGAGGTACACAATGAAGTTTTCATTCAGTATGTGCAGACAGAATGAAAACAGTTAAGAAATATTGTTTATTAGTAGGATATTTTAAATACAGATAGAATGGTATGCTAGACTGGCTTCTTGGCAAATTACTACAATGGACAGATGGTTTTTCATTATCTGTTGTACAGAAATACAAGGCTTGCAGCAGTGTGTTTTGTATTGATGCTTATTCATCTGTGAGAGAGTAATTTTCAGGCTGCTTGTCCAGAAAACATTCTAAATCTTCCTTTGCATCTGCAGAACATCTGCTTAAACTAGGATTGTCAATGTCAATATTTTATTGCTAGTAAGCTACAGGCTGTCTTTATGTCTTCCCAAAGCCAAAGAAATGAGTATAAAATAGGCTTTCAGGGCTGGGATCCAGGGTTTACTGTCTAGATGCATTCTTCACTTTGTATGTGGTGTAAAATCTTACTCAATACCCATTCTATTCCTGGTAACATATGGTCTCAACAATTAGCACAGAAAAAAGCAATTTCTCTTTGTAGCAGTTTACAAATGGTGGGAAAAAGATACATTTAGTTTAGATATTTATGTAACCAATATGTTTGATGGCAAGAAAAATTATAAACAATAAAAGACCATGTTATAAACATCTTAGTAGGATGCATGCCTTGGTTAATTACTCTGAAGAGGGAGACAGAGGATTTCACATCTAGAAGATTTAAAATTTTTGAAGACACAAATTACAGTCTTTATTTTAAAGCCTCAGTATGGAAGTTGCAGTAGATAACAAGGTCCATTTTTAAGCTCCTTTAGGTACTCAGTATTTAATGAATTCTTTATGTGCCAATATTATTGTTGTTTTCCTCCAATTATCCCACCCCTCATTGTTGACTTCCACTCTGATGTCTATTGGAAGCATAAGCCAATGTAATAGTTTTGAGGGCTTGGATGAAACAGCAGATGAGCACTGTCCATAACATAGTAGGTTTCAATGAACTAAGAATACTAGATAGTTTTTATAGCCTTTCTTTTTTTCCCCATGCTTCCTGAGACCACTGCTTCTAGAGATAATCCTGCTGGCTTGTTGAAATCTGAAGTTACTACCAGAGAGCAGGTGTATGGCAAACCTTGTTGAGATCTGAAGTTACTACCAGAGAGCAGGTGTATGGCAAACAGTCATTCACATTCACAGGCAGTACCATGAACAAAACCCTCACTGTTTTAAAGTCTTCTAAAGACCAAATTTTTTCTCTCTCTCTTT
Organism: Elanoides forficatus; assembly: GCA_025311575.1. Taxonomy (NCBI): domain Eukaryota; kingdom Metazoa; phylum Chordata; class Aves; order Accipitriformes; family Accipitridae; genus Elanoides; species Elanoides forficatus. Next base: position 10,654,562 of record JAOBAS010000007.1, on the reverse strand, counting down.
TTTTTTTTTTCGTAAACCCTTACTGTTGGGATGAACGCTTTGGAAAAAGCAAAAGATTTTGCATGTTTAGTCAAATTGATTACCGTAACATTCATTCCACCAGCATAAAGTGTCAGCTGTCTTGCTTTCGTTCAGGTGAAGAACAGAGCACTCAAAACAACAAGGGTAGTATTTGTATGTGCAAAGTCTCAGAACAGTTTTGTATAGTATGTGCAATGTACATAACAAAGCTTACACATGTGTGCACATTGTTCTGATAGGAGTCTCTTTAGATTTAGGTAAAAAGCAATTCTTGTGTCCCACAAAGCTTTGGGAATTAAAAAATGCTCCAATTCTCTAAGTTCTGATAAAGGAAGATGCTGAGTGAATGCCTGGAGTTACTGGCATGTAAATGTAGTGCTGAAAGTTGAGATTCAAACTCTGAAATTTTTACTTAATCCAAATCTGGGAAGTAATGCAGCTCTCTAACACCCTAGATGAGAATTCTAGCCATCAGATATAGGATCAATATTTGAGGCCAGTAGCAATGACCAGATGTAATACCAAAGTTTTTTAAATAACCGAAGAGACAAGTTTGTTTTGACAGAATCATTCAAATGTTTTTATCGATTCCTGCTGACATTAAGGGGAAGTGGCTTAACAGAATGGAGTATAAAAGAAGAATGAAATTTTTCAAACACAAAAGTGGCATTTCTGTGTCTGAGTCTCATTCACTTTGGATAGGAGCTGTATGGAGCTGGCCTTTGTGCCTTTGAAAGTAAAATACCAAGGACAAGATTTGCGGAGACTCACATCTGACAAGTAATGAGGCAATATTCAGGTAGATATGGGAAACTGTTGATGGGCCTGAAGATGAAGGCAGCTTGACTGATATGCTTGGTTTATTTTGACTTTCTAACTTTCTGACTGAATATGCTGCTGCTGAGAGTCAACTTTTTCTACCATCATGGTTTTTTTCTATTTGATTTAATGTCTTTCTAAGATGTTTTACAGTGGACAAAAGTGAATAAGTAATTTACCATGTAATAGGATATCTGTAACTCAGTTCTTGCCTTTTCTTTTCTCTCTTTCTTTTTTTTTTTCCTTTTCTTTTTCTCCACCTGTGATCTTGTTCCTTTGTCTTCCTGGTCATGTTAAAGTTAATTTTGTTTAAGGTCCAGGGTGAACAATATTTAGACATTACTAACGTATTTTGATGCAGAAAGTTTCAAAAGCTCTATTTTCAGGGTGTGTATGTTGTGTGGGTAGGTGCATAAGAATCTGTAAAAGTAATCATTGCACAAAATCACTTACGTGGCATTATGTAAAATCCCTAATCCCTTGTAAAAGAAAAATGTAAGCCATTTTCTTTTATTGTACCATTTTAAAATTAAACATAAACATACCTCTTCACAAAAAGAGAGATGACTCACCATTACCTGGAGATCTCAGATGTGTTGTCCAAGTATATATTCAGCCTGTGAGTCTCCATTTGCCACATGCACTCGAACACAGAAACTTAAATTTTCTCCATATGCTGACCTTCACTCATTTGTAACATTTAATATCATAAATAAGTGATACAAGCTTTTCTCAGTCAGTATTCTGAAGTTGCTGAGGTCAGATTCATAGAGTATTTGGAAACATAATCCTAAATAGTAAGTGTATTTAGATGTTAAGATGAAATAGCTTTATTTATCCACACAAAGTAAAGAATGTGATGGTGATACAAACTAGATACTGGAGCCACCAGCTAGAAAAGGTAATGATTCTGCCTAGTAGCTGTTTTGCTTTAGCTCTTTGTTGAGCATGATTACAAGGATTCTCGTTGTTACTGTTTCTGATACGTGGATGATACGAACGGAGTCAAGACTGTTAAGGCATTATAGGAGGAGAATGGTTATTTGTCTCTGTGCACCCAGGTGCCCTAATTTTTTAGTAGAAGAGGTTTATTCATCATCTTTGATTTTTTTTTTTTTTTTGTAATATGTCCTGATACTAGGCAGTGAGACAGCCTTTAGGCTGTAATAATGCCTCTGCTTTGTCCAGAAAATTCTGGTCAGCATGTGCTGAAATTTAAACTATTTGTGTACATGTATTAAGACATAATCTTCAATGAGGTGCTCATATTGTTTGACAACTTCACTACGTTGTCTGGAAAGAGAGCAGCTATATATAGGGACAACAATAAAGTAGTTTGTGATATAACTTTTGACTGGAGCCCACATCCCTAAAAGCTGCTGTAATGTAGTGTTTTTTCAGATGTAAATTTGTAAGTTACAAAAACACTGTAGTAATTTCTACCCTAGGTTAGATTCAAAACTTTGATGTGAAACACTTCCCTGTGTGCAGGGGCCATCCGGGTTCCAGAATAAACTCCATTAATGTAGTTGTTTGTGTGTGTCCAGTTTTTATCTACACTGAAATATTTCCTCCTATATTCTAGACATGAGTAAACTTCATTGCCTTTACTTTAAAATTTAAGACAAAACATCCTGGAAGTGCTATTTTTTATTTCTTCCTATAAACTTTACACACTTGTTTCTCTCCTGTTCTTTTTTCCCCCTCCTTTCAAAACACATCATAAGTATAAATTTAATTTCCTAACGTATATTACTAAGACCTACCTAATTACATTTCTTACCTTTGATACTCCTTATTTTGCATAAGCACTGGCATTCAGCTCTAATGTGAGGAAGTGAATTATAGGTATTGGTTGCAGTTGTGAAGCTGTTCTGATTGAATGATGAGTTCCCTGATGTGTTTTTCACTGTTTACTTTGTTACCTGGAGATGGAAAAGAAAATGAGTACTGAAGTAGCTAGCTTAGTGCTTCTTTCAGGTGAATAGCGTACTCTAGCTTGTACATGCAAGTGCAAAGCCACAAATACGAAAGATGTGTTTCTAGATTTGTGTTTTGAGTTAACATCCTGAACAAAGCCCTGAATACACTTGCAGAGATGGTCTGTGTTTCATTTACTCCATCCTTGATCCGCTTAAAAAGGATCTAGTTCAAGAATATATTTCTTGGATTCCTTTACAGAGAAAAAACTTCAGTTTTCATTGATGGTACTTCCTAAGTGCGTGAAGTGAGAATTCTGACAATGCTTGGTGCTGTGCCTGCCACAGCTGCTGAAAGCTTCTTGAACCCACTTCCCCTTGAGACCATTGTTGTTCTGTGGTTACTTAGAGAGGTGACTTTTCATTTAAGAGTGACAAAAAGGACGACTTCCCTTTTTCAGTTGCAGACATTGCATACATTTTAGAAACTGATGCACAGGTACTATCTTTACTCCTAAAGAACAAGGAAAGGTTCATTAACTTCACATGAAAATTCCAGGATCATCATACAGACAGATTTATTAAATGTCAGGAATAGCGCTAGGTATAGTTGGATAATTTGAAAGGAATCTGTGTTGTACTTCATGTTTTACATGTATTAATTATAGATGTGATATTTATCTCTTTGAGGTAAGATTGAACATATTGTGAAGAAAAGGGGGAAAGAAAGTAACCCTTCATTTGGTTCTTCTCTATTTTCCAGTTTGTAAATCTGTAGTAATTCTGTCTAAAATGAGTAGGAAAAATAACGGGAAATCATTGAAACAAGAGAATCAGTCAATCTGGTGAAAGTTTAGGGTCCGTAACTTTGGATACTATTTTCAGAATCATAAATTACAACTGTAGATGATTATGTAAACTAGATCAGATTAGGGTTTTTTCATTTTGAGAAGGCTTGACCTAATTCCACCTTCACACTGGGTGTTTAAATGGATGTTGCTGTTAAGAAAAAATGATCACTATTGTGATCTGAGCTTTTCTGTCTATTGATTAAAATTATCTCTTCCACCTATTTTGGCTCAGCATGGACTTTTAATTTCTCTGTGAACTTTTCTCCTTTGTTAAGGGTTTAGTTACTTACATCTTCCCTTTACAAAGAACATTGCCTTCCACATCTTAATTGGATCAAGGATCGGCTTGTGAGCATGTGGAATGAAACCATTCAACCATGCACACTTAGCGTCTTAGCACAAAGCAACCTTTTTCTAGGGAATATTTTCAAAATTCTAGAGAATATTTTTCAAAATTTCAAATAGAAGAAAGTAGATGAATAAATGAGTGTTCTGCTATATTACTTCATTGAAAACAAGCATTAGGTTTCTTTTCTAATACCATATCCTGTGAAAATAAGTCTGTCTTTTTAGACACAAAATGATATTTATTTATAGTAATTGAAATAATCTAACGTATTATACACAGTATTACCTCTGCTTTCATTAATCCTTAGAAAAACAATTATTAAAAAGGACAGAAATGAATATTTCGTGCTCTTTGCAAAAATACACCATTATTATAGTATTTTGCTCATTCATTTAACTACAGTATGACCAGCAACGTAGACTTTTAACACTTAAACAGAATTTTCATAGAGGAAATTTTACTTATGAGCTATTTGAACATATACACCATTTTTTTTGTTTGTAGTCAACAATATGTAAATGTATTCTAGTATTAATTGCAGTATTAGTGGGATGATTAACAGGTTAGGTTAGGGTTACTGGTAAAGCGAATACACCATCTAGTATTTTACCAACCAGTTTTTGAAAGCCTTCCAAAACCTGTATATTTCTTGAATCATCCCGAGACAGCCATGCTTTGGGGACAAGCCTGTCAGCTGCATGTCACTGAAGTGTTTCGTAAACCCTTTAGTTGCCACTTCTTTATACAAAACAGAAATTGACTCTTACAGCTTGATAGCGCAGAGGCAATTTGTACTCAAATCATCTGACATTATCCCAGATTTTAACGTAACTGTATTTAAACCTCAAGGAGCAACAGGACATCCATCCTCACTGCACTTCTAGCTATCCCCTCTGGCCTTCCTGCTGACTAGTAGTAGCACGGATCTGATTCAGACCAACATACTTGCAACTTGATTTCTGTGTGGCACTGTTGGCAATAGGATTTTGATGTAATTTGTGCAGTCTGCAGGAGTTACACTAGTACTTAGTAATCTGTTCCAAATAATCATGAACAAATAGACCTGAGGAGCAGAGCGGAGATGATACTGCAGCTAACAGTTTTGTTTTGATCCTTGTTTCTGGATGCATATTATTCCTTTTTATATTGTTGCAGTAAGGTAATATTCTGTACAAAGGTCCATAAAGCATTCTGATCAGTCTCCTGATCAAATATAAAATGCTATGTATTTCTACAAAGGTTAAGTTTTATAGCCTAAAATCAACATCTTTTTATAAAGAGAGTTGAATATGATTTTGGTTTAATGTTACTTTTCTTAAGGTCCAAGCCTACACCTTGGCAGTGCATTCTGTAGAAGGATAGCAGATTTGAATTCCAGTAGCTAAAAGGATGAAATGGCAGCTTTCATTTGTCATTTAAGGAACAAAAAAAAAAGTTCCTGAGGAATCTTTTGTAAAATGAAAATTTAACTTGTGCTCTGATCAGAGGCAGTATCAAGTATTTTATTTTTTCTGTTGAATGTGTGAAAGTTCCTTAGAAAGCGATTTCTATCTATGGATTACAGCATGAGGAGATTAAATTTGTAGTTGCCATATGCGATTTAATATTGCTTTAAATGTTGTGATCCTCAAAAAAATATGTTGCAGAACTCATCATAAGCTGAACATTAGAGAGACTTCCTAAATGAAGGTGGTAGTTACCCAGCAATTTCCTTCTGTGTTAATTGGAATAAACAGCTCATCAAGCCAACCTGAAATTTTAAGGTAATGACATTGCTCCTTATGGATGTTTTCTCAGCATGATGTGTATAGCCTTGTGGTTATTAGTGCAGCAGATAACTGAGTTTTCTTGACACTTATTCCAGCTATTTGCTCTGTTGGAATTTTACAGATACATATTAATGCCAAGCACTATACCACCACAAGAATGTCCTTGTCAAATTAGCCTGGTGAGCCTGCCTATAAAAGGACATCTATCAACTGATTTCATCTTAGTTCTGTAATCTTAAATTTTGTGTTATTTGCACCAAATTGTTCTGGAATATAAGGATGTTAAGATAATGTTGAGTCAAGTGAAAATTAATAAGTTTTTTTTAAATAATGTAACTATTTTTATCTCCCTTTTGTGATTTCATTGCTTAAATTCAGTTGTAAATATCATAGTCCAGTTTTTGTGGAAGTAGATTCCCCCCCCCCCCTCCCCTAAAATAGCATAAGATTTGGTTTGTCAAAACAAATTTTGTTTGCTAGGGAGAAAATAGTATAGTGAGATTGCTCCTCTTCCGGACAGATGCTGATGTTAACTACTGTTACTAGCTTTCTTTCATGTATGTACTTAAAACTTAAATACCCATATGATTTCACTTGTGATGGGTCATGTGCCAAGTACATACACATAGTCAAGAAGGCTCGGAAATACTTCAAGACCTTAATAACATGATAGCAGATACTTAATGAAATAATTATTTCTGTGATTAGGAGATGCTGATTACTTTTAAGAAGAGTAATACTATACCAGTCAAATGCAAAGATCTTAAAAGTGACTAGGGATCTTGGGTACTTGCACTGCATTTGAGTTGGTAGGGTCTTCTGTGGGACTTCCAACAGGAAAGTTATTTTTAAATGGTTGTTAACTCTCATTTCAGGTCTACTTTAACTTAAACTAAATGTCAGCAAATACTTGTTTTCTCACTTTCCCTCTCCAGTTCTTATAATTTATGTGAAAATTGATATGACTGAAGTTACTCCTTCCATTTAAGTAGCATTTCATTCTTTTCCAAATGTTTGGACATAAGTTAATATTTATTTTTTTGTTTGATTTATTGATTATTCATTCATGGCCACAGAAGTCTAAAGATTTCTTCACAGCTTTGAACCTGTGACAAAATTATGGTCTGCCTTTGAAATGCAGTTTCATCAAGTGGATTTAAAAAAAGTAAGCCATCTTTGTTGAAGATGGCTTTTTTGAAGCCACCATTTGAATGGTGATTTTGAGCAGTTGGTTCAAAATAAATAGCCACTTGAAGACTTTGAAAAAAAATCACCATCATTTGAAACCTTAATCAATCTATGCAGGGAAGATCATATTGTTGGGCTGGATGTGTCTGTAACTATTTTCTTGCTATGGCATGTTTTAGCTTAAAAACGTTACATGAAAATTTCACCCATTTTATTTTTTCCTTTAAAAAGTATGGTTCTGCAAGTTTTTTGTTTACCAAAAGAGATTCATGAGCTTTTTCAGGATAAGTAATGAAACTTGGAACCACAGTATTCTTTACTTTATGAAGTTTAGATAACTTTACTAAGTTTACCCTGTAGGAACCAAATTCTCTTCACGGTATGTTTGTGTCCGTTGTTTATCCTAACTGTGTTTTCAATATGTTAGTCGGGAAACATTAGACCTGCATTAAACAGAAATCTACTACCCCTCCCCAAAAAGCTGTCTTTGTAGGCATAGCAGAGATCTTCTGTTGAATGAGTTGCTTCAAAAAGATGGGATGTGGACTCCCCAAAAGCAAAAGTAAAAGATATTGTTGATTCAAGAAGCTAAAACAAATAGTACCATGGTCTTAAGCCATTTTTTGATGTTGTAAATGCATTTTTGGTTGGTTTGTTTGCATGTGAGTCCACTCTCCTGACTAGTTCTACAGCAAGTTTGGTAGATTTGTCCTTGCATTAAAAACCGTGAAAGAAAACAATGAAAAGATCATTTTCAAAAGGCAGTGCATTAGATTCTGAAAACAATTTGTACATTTGATGAGTCTGCTCTTGGGGGAAAAAAAAAATACTACAGTTTATATTATGTAAAACAAAATACTCCGAGTTGGAGGCAGAGCATTGAAGGTACTGCTTTATGTGTCCTCCTTAACTACATTTTTCATAGAAGCTGCATGACTTGCATTTCTCTCCCTCTAACCTTTCTTTAGTCCAGCTCAGCAAGGTACTTGAGCAAACGGGTAACAGTAGGTCATTAAGATGAATGGGACTGGCAAATGATTAAGTGCCTTCCTAAATCAGAATCTTTGGTCTGATTGTGCAATATGTGGAGCCAGCTTAATAACTGTTTAGTGAAAACATGTTTCAAGAAAAACAATTGGCTTCCACCCATCTGGTCCATATATTTTGCATATTGAAAGGAGAAAAGTAATTTCTTGCGTTGAGAAACACTCTTTCTGGTGAAAAATGGACAAAGTTGTTCCACTGAACTTTGTTATTCATAGTTTTGTCTAGTTGCAAAATTGGCAAAGTTTTGAAATGGACCCGTTTTGCTTTACTTGCACAGTTTTTTTGACAGTGTAGTGTACATTAAATGTTTGTGCAAGGAAAGATGATCAATTGGAGAATGTACAGAAGGGAAAAAAAAAAAAGAAAAAGAAGTGCTCAGTTTCATAAAGAGTTTTTTTAAACAGCCAGAATCAGAAGATAGTCAATGTTTTATCATTCACTGTCCTGCAGTGGAATAATGTCTTCTAAATGCACAGCAACAAATTTAATGCAGAATTGTCGTAAATTTGTTGATCTTCACAATGCCCAATTCTTTTTATGATTATCATTAAATGTTTATTGTTGGTGGTTATAGCTTATTGTTAGTGATCATGACTTTTTATCTGTCTATAGAGAAACAGCTAGAGCTATTTACACTGCTGTGTTAGTTTATCCTACATCTGTGGTTGGTGGAGATAAAATTTGAAAGTAGCCATTAAACTTACATATGGGAAAAAAAATTTACACTTGTTTTTTTTACAGTAGCAGGAAGGACAACAACTGGTTTTAGGCATGAATTATTGTTATTAATTTCAATTGTAAGTATGCCTGGGTTTTCATAATATGAAGTGATAAACCCTTTGTTTACATTAGTAGGTTTTTTTTTTCTAATGTTAATGTAAGGGGAAAAAAGAGAATGAGAGAAAGTAATAGAATAGGCACAACTAGAGCATTTTATGTTCTATAATAGTTCTTTCACTAGCAAAGCTTAAAAGTTAATAGACAGTCTGAAAAATATTTAGACTAGTTCTCACATAAGAAATACACAGAAAAAGACAGCTTTTATTTTAGCAAAGTTTTCTGCAATGCAACTATCAATGTATCAAGAGGTCAGGTTGGTAGACAAAGCAATCGTGGTAGGAAAAAATACGTATGTGTTCTGGATGATATGCGTAATTGCAAAGGAAGCATAAAGGAGGAAGGTCACATCTGCTGGGGACTGTTCTGGGACAGTCTTCTGATTGATTTATAGTTCAAATAGGGGAACAAGATTCAGGCTCGCTGATTGTCACTGACTTTATTCTTGAAGTTCTGTTGTAAATGGTATTTTTAATATTCTTGTTACACATTTTTTACAAGGGTGCAAGAAACCCACCAACTCACACAGTTTAACAAAAACATGGATATAAGTGAAATTCCTATCTAGTATTCACTGACAGTATATCTGTAAAATTATTTACCTTTCAGTAAGCTAAGACTGCTCAAAGAAATTTATGAGTTTATTGAACTCATTCAGTCTTCCCCCAAGTTTTACTTTTTAAAAATGAAAAATCATTGATTTTTTTAAGAATTTGATTTTATTTTTTTTTAATCCGGAAGTCTAAACTTGTCTTAAAGTACTTTTTGAAAGACTAAACCGTGAGGAAGTCTGTCATTTAACCCAAAATGAAATTAATGAGGTTCTAGAAGCAGAAAGGAAAAAAAAGGTTAATTACCAACACTTTTCTCTAAAGTTTCAGAGAGCAAATTTGTTATTCTGACACTACCAGAGTGTTTTCTTGAGACTTTCTGATAAATAAAATGACCTTTTGAGCTTGGGTGCTAAGACAGTTTGAAGTTACTTATTCCCATACCTTACTTCACATTTTTTGTAGCTGGATAATATTTGTGTAACTCATTACAGATAACTTCACTGCATTTAATAAATGCTAAAGCATGTGCTAAAATGTGCTTAACACTTTCTTCAACAGAGAAAGAATCAAGTCTTTGAAAGACCTGAATATGTATTTGCTTTTCTAGTTATTTTTTTAATAGCTATTTTCTGTTTGTTTATTTGTGTATATACTAGCATTAGATGTATAAATGTATAAACTAGGATTAAACAACCTCTGTGAGATAGTGGAAAAAAATTGAAGATTTTTTGATTTGAGAAAGAACAATTCCTACAGGGAAATTACTTTTTTTGCGGAGATATGTAGAAAATAGTGAATGTCTCAGATTCCTTTCCTCCAACCTGCAGCTTTAACACCAAAATCTGACTCCTGAGTTGAACAATGCTAGAATGTAGGGTTTCAGTCTTCTACAAAAAAGAGTTCAGAGCAGGAGTTTTCAACCTTGGTGCTTTATGACATGTTGCATGATACAGAATCCATTTCAGTTAAAAATAAAATAATACAAGAAATTTAGAAGTATAATAAAGAAAAAATAAGGTTTCTTGTTCTTAATTCATAAGAAGAAATTTAGTCATTACATTAAGAAAGGGGCAAGCCTGAGGCACAATTTATTCTGAAGTAGTTTTTCTGTCTCCACATATCTTCTTAATTCAGCTGTTTTTCCTAGAAAAAGGAGCCTTTGTTGTTTTTTGCAGTAATTGTTAACAAAAGGACAAATTACTCATTCCGTAAGAATAATGCTCTTGGTTTTTCCGTTACACAAACAATAGTTTTCTGTTTCATTTCTAAAATATAAATGTGAATACTTGAAGACACAACATACAGAATGGAAGAGGGAAAAAAGTACCATTCTCGCAGAAGATCTTCTAGTTACAAAAATCCTTTAGGAATTTTTTGTTTCATAAAAATATAAATGGAATATAGTAGTACTGCAGGATAAGGGTAGGCAGAGCCATCCTATATCTGCAATGATAAGTGAATCTGTATATGTGATGGAATATATGTTGATGGACAAGAGGGTACAGTAAATCGTCAGGGATTTAGTGATACAAAGACCCCTGATATAAATAGAAAATAATGCAATCTAGGTGCTGAGCTTTTTAGAAAGATGTGGAATCTGGACCAAAAGCTAGTACTGATGTTTTTGAAACTGGTCGTCATGGAAACAGTAAAAGTTGGGGTTGTATTTATTTCTGAAGTTACTATAGTGGAAAGTGAGAACAAAGGGATTTTAAAGGACCACATGTCTCATAAGAGGGTCCTTAATTCTCAATTTTAATGTTTCTCTTAGTGAGTGTAGTTGTGAAGAGGAACATCTTGATGTCCTCACACACTCACTGGCTTCAGAATTAACAGTGGCTCTGCACAAGCAAAAACTGGAGGGTCAGCCTCTGTGAGATCTTTTTGTTTGTTTGTTTTTGTATAGGACCCTGTGTTTATAGTGTCTGTGTTTCTGACTCTGAGAAGTCATTGGTTTCATGCAGCTCCACATCTCAAAGCGGGGAGTATGACAGAGTTTATTTTTGCTTTTGTTTGGCTATTTAAAAAGAATGATTAAAAATGAATGATCCCAAAGGCAGATTTTATAGCCTTTCCTTTTGCATTTTTAATGTTAATGGACCAGTTTCAATATGAATGAAAAGTTACTCCTAAATAAACACAAGGTCACATTTTCTGTAAGGAAAAAGTTCCTCCTCTAGTCATTCCTACCTCTGTGGGGAAAGGCTAGGGCAAGCTTTCTACTTGCTTATCCTCCCCAGTCAGTATCAGGGGATGTAGCCTCATCCTCTCAATTGCCTCTTTCTGGTTCTCTGTTAATGATCGTATTTAATCACATGTTCTTCGTGCTCTTTTAAAGTGACTCCCTCTTGGTGTCATGTATCAGAAGGGTCTTGTCTGCTCTTCCTGAGAACTTCTGTGGCTTAACTCTATTTTAATTATCATTAAAATGTTGATTCGATCTCCAGTGGACCTACGATACCAGCCTTCACCATCATCATTCACTTACTAATTGTTGAAAAAATTATGCTGTTTCCACCATGATCTTTCTAAATATCTGCAAACTGATTTAATTACCTTCTTTCAAACCCCTTCCTGTAACTCTCCTCTGGTGTTATATCCAAAAGAAGCCGTCCCAATGCTCAGGTGGCTTGTATTTTGAGAGTGTATCCCATCACTGTGACCACTGTTGTCCTATTGTTTCCTTGTGCTTTCTAGTGTTTTTTTATTTCTCGGCTTTAATTTCAGATTGCAAACTCTGCAGTCATGACAAATATTTTAGGGGTTTTGACAGCACAGAGTCCCGTTAGATACTGGGGCTAGACTAAAGCAATCCCTACAGTAAAACAAAACAAGTAAACTGAAGAACTCTGTTACGACTGTGTTAGGGGGATAATTAGGGGTATAGATGCAGCAGCACTAGAGACCTACCTGTAAGATCTGTTCATATGGTTGTGAAAATTTTGTGTTCTTCAGCCCAGATACTATGTGTTATAGAGCTGGTTTTGCTCATGCCCTGCTATTTAAATATCACAGAATTAGTTCAGAACATATCATAAGACAAAGGAAAAATTCTTAATGCAGTGTCATAAAGTAGTTAACCCTTTCTTTATGCCACTATTGTATATTATTTGGGAATCAAATCCTACAAACAGACTTCCCCACAAGTGAAGATAATTTTTTCCATGCAGTATGCAAAACACTTTGCATCCACAGACTTCTTGGGGGTAGGGAGGTGGTGCGTGTAAATCTTACTGAGATCTAAGGCCTCTTAAAGGTCTTCCCGAGAGCTGCGCAGTTGCTTTGCATTTGTACTGCTGCCTAGTTCTCCTTGCTTCCAAACTCATGGATTGTGACTTACTGCTCAAGATATTTCTGACTGTTATGCTTTGAGTTTGATGACTGAACATAGTAACTGTAGCACTTGATATGTTAGATCAGATTTAGAAAACTACAGCATGTTGTTAGGATGTAATTCCTTCCATGTGAATTCTGGTTAAGGTTAATGTGATTTAAGCTCCACTGCTATCCTTTCTAAGTCTCGAGCTGTGCAGTAAAGAGTATTACAAAAGCTTCATTTGATCCTGGCTGTTGGGTCTTTGGGGAGAACAAATAACAGGGGATTAAAGGAAGAAATGTTCTGTAAGAATTTGGCAGGAAAATCCGTAACAAAAGGATTAAGTAACTGTCCATGATGAAAGAGAAGCGACTGAATGTGTCTTTTTGATTGAAAGATAGAAGAGGTTTTAATGTAATTTTATTCATTGGGACCTAAAAGGTCAGCTTAGTACTGAAGTTTAACATATGAAGTAGTGTGACTTGGAAGTGATAATACTTGGGTAAAAGGAGTAGGTAAAAATGCTGTTGCATTCGTTCTATTTCTTGTCCCATTACTGCTTGATTTTAGCTTGGTAATTGCAAGAGAATTTGGACTTTATCATCTCCATCTCAGGCTAAATGCAGTGTAGGTAACCAAACTTCCTGGTTTTCTGAAGGTATCTGAGCTTTTCTGTATGTCTGGGTTTGCAATCCACAGTTGCCTGCAGAGAGAGATGTCTTAAAACTCTCAGCAAGACAACATAAAAAACCCCTGTATACTGCAAAATGGTAAATGCTTCTAAATTGAAAGAGTGACTATGAATAGACAGTGAGGCAGGAACCGCACATCAAAGTACTCGGACTAGTTTAAAATATTTGCTATTCCAATGTGTTCATAGTACAGCATGAAACTGAGTTATGTTTCAGCTGACAAAGCGTGTGGCTGCACTGTCAGATGGAAAAATCATCAAGGGACTTACTCAGCCATTATGCTGTGATATTCAAATAGTCTCTTAAATTAAGAATATTGGGAATCTGTTGATAACTACTTTGTATTTTAAACAGTATTCTGAGTATTTACTATCAATGATGACTTTGAAGTCACCTGGGGCATGGCAGAGCTAATTATTTTATTGGGCTATGAAAATGCAACAGGAAATGGTTGTCAAAATACGATTTTTTTTTTTCTCCACCCATCTTTAAGTATGCATTACAGAAGTGCTCACAGCCCCTGTAAGCTATAATGCAAGGGATTCCTCAATTTGCTTTTAAGAACTACAGCATTCTAAATTTACTGTTGCTAGTGAATGTAGGTCTTAGTCTTTATTACAGTTTTGTAACTATATATCTTTTCCTGAATGACAGTGTTGTCACTGCAGTGTAGTGCAAGAAAGTTACTGTGAGTAGTCCTTCAAGTCTGTAAATGAACATTCTTAGTCTGAGTTCATATGCTTATTATCTGCAAATAACAATCTGATAGATACTAAATACAGTTTTGAAGCTAGCTACTAAAAATCTGATTCCATGAGCTCTGATAATTTAATCAAGAAACAGATTTTACCCTGTAATCTGTGTGTCCTTTTAATGTTAAAAAAATTCAGTTTTTAAATATGAGAAGTTCAACACAAATCACTTCTGTGCAATATACAGAAGAAGACGAATTAAGAGATTTTTGCCACAGGATTTGTGGCAGCTAATTCTGAGAGTTATTTTTATGTTGTGAGCTATTTATAAGCAGTCCACAGTCTTGAGTATGTCACAGTGCTCATGTATCCATCATAAAATCTCCAACTGTGTATAACTACTGTCAACTTTGTATCTTCTTCTGTGTTAAATCAATAGTGAGCGTCACTCAGATCCTCAAGGAGACTCCCCATCCCACCCCTTGGATGGGATGCTCGATGGGCATCCATAATGCAGCTCATCAAAATGTCTGTAGACCACCAAGGATGATAAATATTAATTTCATTATATACTGTAAAAGATGTCTTTGAGCCCTTGTTCCACAGATCCTTGCTCTCTTTGGTATGCTGTTCTGCCTTCTGTTTTCTCTCCATTATCTCTGTTGGGAAATTCTCTCTCTACTGACTCTGCAAGCTTGGCCCAGAGTCAGGAAAACTCACCAGAGAATGAAACAGAGGCCATTCAAGGGGAATTTTTTTTCTTTTTAGATTTTCATGTATACAAATACAATTAATATCCTTCTCCAGACAAGAGAGTTGGGAGACCACATGGGTACGGCACAAACTTTGTTGTCTCCCTTTGTTCTGGAAGAAATCCACTTTTCTCTTATTTCATACTGTCTTGGACAAAGACAAGGCCCTTTGTGAGTGGCAGATACAGGGCAGTGAATTTTTAATCAGCTGAGTCCTATGAAAGTCAAATTACTTGTCAGGAAGTTTAATAGTCTGTCTTGTGGCCAATTCTAGTATGTCTTGAAACTGCCATCTAATAGGCCATGAAGCACAAGCAATGTCAGAAGAAACTCCTGAAGCAGCTATGGTGAGGGCATTTTGTCCTCAGCTGTGTAACACTGCACTAAGAAAACAACCCTACATCCCAGTTCGTCCTTCCAAACCAAGGAACGAGTCTGCTTCCCCTGCACACTTACAGAGCTGACCTGGGTGGAAATAACATAAGGTAGCCAGTGTTCTAAGGGAAAATCCCCAGAGAAGAGAACACAAAACACGACAAAGCCTATTCATATGTCTATAAGATGTCTGGTTTCTGTTCTTGCCTCCAGCTCCCTGGTTTGTGAGCTCTCTTTAGAGCAGGACCTGCCCTTCCTCTTGTGGTGTAGCCGTGCTGGTCTGTCCCGGCTGCCCTCTGCGTCCAAGTGTAGGAGTGAGGTGGGTGCTAGCTCCAGCCATGAACTCCTCTTCAGTCCCTGCTTGGCAGCCCCAGTGGGAGATGTGTTCTGGGGCGTAAAGGGGCCCCTGTCCTGGTGGGTACCTTTCAGCGTGGTACAGACTGGGAGATTAGGGAATGAGGTCAGGTGGCCATTACTGGGGGTAAGAAATGGAGCCGTATAGGAATAACCTTTGGGACCCCTTCCATAGTTAATACAGACAAGATAGCCTACCTTCATTGATTCAGATCCAGTAAATCTCGTGAGTGCTAGATGGTAGTGATAAAGAGAATTGGTATTTTCTGTATGACGTTGTGAATTGTTGAGACGATGGATTGATTTTGTTGTTCTGTTTTCCTCTGAGTTTTACGTAGACGTTATTTGAGTGTTGGGAGAAATCATGTAAAAGAATCTTTATGAGCAATTATGAATACTGAAGCAATCTACCTAGCGTGCAGAAGATTAAGGTAATGTGGTTGAGATTTGATTTGCACAACCCACTGAAATACAAGGGTTAATTGTCTGTGGAACTGTGGCATGTGGGTTAATTTGAACAGATTAGATTACCATGATTAGTGGTGCCTGGGGAACAGCATAAAATGATTCACCATTTAAACTGGTTTGCTGCTGCTAGAATGAAAACAACCTGTGCAGAAAAATCAAATGATCATTGCTAGGGAAAGAGAACATGAGTGTAAAGTTTGGAGGGAGCTAGCGGGGGTAGTTCTTTTATATGTCTAATTCAACCCAACTAAAACAATTTGCAAATTTATTCTGAACCCAGAAAATATATCTGAAAAATGACCCTGAATTGTTGCGGAGACCTGGACTATCTGGAAAATCACATTTTAAAATGAGAGATTTAAAATGTTGAAGGTACTTTGTTGTTGTTTGTTTGTTTTTTGTTGTTTAATAAATGTGCCAAGATTAGATGATAAATAATAACAAATACTTAGAGTAGTAAATGCTGAAACATAATGGAGGGTTTATTTTTGCCATATATTTTTCTAAAGCTAAGTAGAAATGGAAGAATGTTTTTGAGAAGCAGGACTGTTTCTAGTCTGTGTTTTCAGACAGAACTACAGTCACTCAAACAAGCTCTGTATAGCAGAATTTTCCTCAATTTTTATCTGAACTAAATTTGTTGAAAATTAACATCTATAATATGAACATATGTGTTAACTATAGCCATAAATTATATGTATACTGTATGTGTATCTTCCTACCTGTCAGTGATGAATTTCTGTCTTTCAAAGCTAACACTTGCCATTAATTTTACCTCTGGTCATGCCCATTGTGTATTGTCTTAAAGATTTAATCAGACAAATTATTTTGTGTTATTTAGAATGCAGTACTTGGATATTACAGTTAGATAGTCTTTGACCACATAACACTTATAATTGCTTTACATGTATCTTACTGTTAATGTGATTATATAAATTAATTGCTAATCATTAAACTGTATATAATGTCTTACTATTTATTAGTGCAATTTCTTAAAATAATTGCTCTGGAAATTATGTTTTCTGTTTTAGTTTTAAAATTGTTCTTAATGAAATCTATGTATTAAAATTTGGGTTATGTGTATTTTATAATTACTAGTCTCCAGTGATACTAATTATCAATCAGGATTCACTTAACACTCAACAAATAACCTAATAAATCTATAGTGCATAGCCAGTTGTCTAATGCTTAGAGCAAAGCATTGGGAAATAGGCTATATGTATCTGGTACGTAGCTATACTGTACAGTGATAAGAGTGTATTTACTTCATCATTTGATTCTGAATATGCATATAAAATAATCAAGCATTGGAGTCTGTAAGGCAGAGTGAATTATTCATAAAAAAACTAACTCAAGTTCATCTCGAGAGCGTATATGGTGCTGCTCTGAGTTAGACTAGGTGTGAAATGAGTCAAAACTATATTCTTCACCAGGAAAACTGGGGGGGTGCAAGAGAGGTGCTGGCTTAGTTGCTGCCAGCAGTTTATCCTGGGATGTAGTAACTGGCAGACCCCACAGAAGGAAGGAGCGTGATCTATAAAGAGCAAGATTTTTCTGCCCATCCTATTTGTTCAGAACAATAGAAGTGCGATGTCTGTCTGAATCTGTTCTCTAACATGTCTTTCTGTCATATGGCTTCACACTGAGGTAGCTTGTGAGGTTATAATTTATCCAAAAGTAATCTGAGCATTTTTTTGGTGAAGGTATATGCACTTTTTTTCTACTACTTTGAATGGTTCATTTTGTTTCTTAAACATGCACAGTTACTTGGTGATAAACAGCTTATTATTCTAACAAAATCCCATGTGAATAGATTATTTTTATTAACATTGTATATGTCAAAACCTTGTAGTCATTCAAACAATAAAAGGAGTGTTCATTGTCTCTCTCCCCCACTGATGTTCTGAGTTGGAGTTACAGGGTTCAGACATAAAGTAATACTTCAAAACATTTTTTTATCAATCTAAATATGCTGAAATAGGGAAAGATTATAAGAAAAGACTTTTTCATAAGGTATTTCTTACTAAAATAGTTTAAGTTGCTTTTTGTTTGTTCTTGGCACTATTTTGAGTAATTCTGAGCTTCAAAGACGTGCTCAAGACAATTAAATATTTATGCTCCCAAACCTGAATTTTTAAAGAACATATTCTGTTTACAGGAATCAGGCTTGCTTAGGTTTTGTGGTTTGTCTTACTGGTTATAAGATACATCTTTTCTTCCTTGGGGGAAAAAAATATGTATTTATGTGTTTGCGAAGACTTCGTTCTGCTGAAAAAGCAATAGGCAACCCGAGTATTAAAATTTTGTGCTCTTCCATATTTCTGTTTTTAAATACTAATGCTTGTAATAGTTTCCACTTTGTTTTCTATTAGGCCTGAAATTGGAAACTATTTAAAACCTAACAAACCCCCGCATTTTTTCCGCTGTTCTTTGAATAGCAACAGAAGTATGGCTATTATGGTTTGAAATATAAATGAAGTACAACCTCTGCTTTTCAGCAGGTAGTCGACTGGAACTTTTGCAAGTGGAATGCCATAAGAAGTGAAACACCTAGCTGCTGACTCTGCTGCTTTTGGCTACAGACTGCTGCTTTTATGAGTCATTTTTGTCCTTCTGCCTTTTTTGTGGTTTCTATGGACTTCATGGAAAAAGAAGTACTTGTCCTTTTGCTTTGGAGGCCCAGCAAGTCCATTGGAGCACGAGCAGAAACCTGGAAAACTGGCCACTGTGTATGTGCAGATTCATTATAGGTTGTTTATATGGTGATTCAGACATACCCGGAATACATAGGGTATTATATTACCCTATGTATGCAGTGCCCAGTCAATCTTCCAGAAGTCACAAGCAGAAACACAGAAGTCTAATGAACTATGGAAGCCCAGTCGTTGAAATGGATAGAGGTAAGATTAGGATTTGCCACATGCTAGGTGATCAGCAGTGGTCCTGAACAGCTACAGTGCAAAGATGCTTTATTTACTTATGCTAATAATTTTTTTTTCTGCATTATTATTATGCTTTGTTTCCAAGAAGAAGAACCCTATTGTAAGTCCCTGCATCAACTACTGGTAATTAACAGTCAGCGTGCTATGTTTTGGATCAAAATCAATTATTTCAGCATGTTATTATCAGCTGACTCCCTTCAGCTTACCCTTTCCATTTCCTCTCTGTTTGTCACCATTTTTACATGGGATCATAAAGAAAAAAAAACCCTGAACTTTTACAAAATTAGGTAAGGAACTTTCCTCCTAGGAACCTTTTACACTGAAGGAAATTATTATAATCCAACATACTTGCTTTTCTGTCCTCAACCACTGCTTTAATGTTACTAATAGCTTTTGCTTGAAAACAGAATGTCAGTATGTTTCCCACATTGCCTAGAAACAATCCTCTCAAAATACTTTTTTGTTTTGTCTTTTTTTTTTTTTTTTTTTTTTTTTTTTTTTTATACTAGTACACACTGCTTGCTTTGGATATGAATGCAAAGTTATTGAAAGCCGTTTTAGTTGTCTGAACACTGAGAAGTAGACTCTCTACTTAGTAGTCTGCCAGGTAAATTTGTGTCTATTCATTACTCCTAATAGGAGTTACCCATTGTCCAATCACAGTTGTTGGCTGCCAAAATTATTGTAAAGTCGTGAGGATTTATGGATTGAGATAGAAACAACATCCAAGAACAGATTAATTCTCAGAGGAGTGTTTCTTTTTGCATCTGTATTCCCACAGTAACTACAGAGAGAACAGGAAAAAAAAAAAAAAAGATATTTGGGTAGGATTGTTTGGGAGTAGAACATTGTTCACCATTTCAAGGGATGCTGCCAGCATTTGAAGTACTTTATATAAACACACTCTATAATGTGGATAGGAAGTTATACAAATGTGTTACTTCTATTTAGGGCTGAACTTCTATATTGTATTCATGCCTGTTTTGGCCTATCAATCACACAGGTTATCAAAGTTTTCCCAGTTCATAAAAATTTTCTTCCTATGATTTTTGCTTTCTTTTAGACGTAAAAAAAAAAAAACCCAACCGAGAAA
>JAOBAS010000007.1:10595111-10631024 GCA_025311575.1 Elanoides forficatus | reverse complement strand
CTGGGCAGCCTGCCCTGGGTGACCCTGCTTGAGCGGGGGGACTGGAAGAGATGACCTCCTGAGGTGCCTTCCAGCCTTAGCCATTCCGCATGTGTCTCTATATCAGAAAGATAATACATTTAGGTTACAAAAAAAATCGGAAAAGTTGGAGACTCACCTGATTGAGAGACTTAGAAAGATTGTTTCAAAACCTTTGTAGAAAGATTTGGGGCCTGAGCAGAGAAATGGTCAAAAAGGGAGCAAGTCAGCTGTGAATGCTATATGTGACTGTCATATGAATATCATTGGCAAGGGATAAAAATCAGATTCACAAAGGTGGTGATTATAATAATGCACCTTCTTGCACCTTTAGCAAGCATCAGAAAAGCAAAGGCTGCTTTTCTTTCCTTCCTAGATTGAAAGAAAATACTAATCCGTTAAAAAAACCAAGTGATGTTATAAGAAGAGTGGTTAGTCAGATAGGAATGGTATGTTAAAAAGACATTTGAAAAACAACCCTGAAGTAGTAGCAAGGAAGCATTAAATTACCCTACATTCAATATCTCAAAGGCAGGTTAACTGTACTGCTAGCTCGCTTGCAAATAGTGGTTCAGCAGTGATTCAGAACTCAGATCCAGATAGTAATAGGTACTAATCCAGAACTAAACTTCAGAATTAATAACTACTTACATATCTGCAAAACCTCACCATTTACATGGAATGTTCCATGCTTTCTCAGCTGTTTGGATCTCCAGTTCAGGATTGGTAGGGCAAAGAAAAATGACGGTAGAATCAAATTTTTATTGTAAAAATTAGGATATTTCCATTCTTAAACATATATATAAACTTCCAATGCTTTCACTGGTCAGAAAAGATGACATTTTAACAAATGTGCAATTTATACAGAAAATTACATTAATTTCTCACCTTTATTTTTTCTGAAGAAGATTGAAATTCTTCAGAAGCAGTTTAAATCATTCTACGTTATCCTGGAACACCTTAAAAATCTGATGAAACCCTAGTTAACCAGGTATCAGGATAATTCACTGGATATGTTTAACAGTATGAAGCTCCTCATATAGTTGATTATAGTTAATTAAATTATAAGTTGTTAAATTATAGTTAAGTCAGCACCCAGCTGTTTATAACACTCTTCCACAATCCAAGTCCATCGCAAGTAATTGAGGAATTGTAGTGACCTTCTTTCATACTCATTAAATCTCTACTTTCTCTTTCTGTGTTCATAGAGTTTGGACATTGCCCACCAGAACAGTCCTCACCATGGTCAGACGATTCTTCCTATCTTCTTACAGCAGTACAAGTGGTTGGACACTGAACTTTAAAGAAGGTAATACTAAGACAGGTCCCTGACCTGGATAAGTCTGAAAGTAAGTTTGGGGTGTTCTTAACCAGGGATAAAGATGATAGACAAAATTAAAAATTATAATGGAGATTATTAGAGAGCAAAGACTACTATAGAAATGATCTGAGGTTGTGTCTGATGTCACTTTAGCACTGCACTTTTAAAATCTCTTTGCATACCACAATGGGATTAGGATCTTCATGGTCACATGTTAATTTTGGCTGCCCTCATGGGGAAGTTGAGAAGGAATCCAAGAATCGTTATGTGTATGAGAAAAGTACTGTAAAATTCAAGTAACAGTTGATAAATGCTCTTGGTCAGGTTGTTACCCCTTCAGAAAACTTGGCGCAAGATTCTCAGACCTATGGACAATGCTTAACTGTTCAGGAATGCAAAATTAAAACAGTTTGCTGTAGAGTAACTGCAGAGTAGCGAAGTCAGGACAAGAAGTGGATGCAAGAACTGGATGACTGAGAATCAGATTTGAATTTGGTAGCAGAGAGACTCAAATGTTAATCAGTGGCAGCCTAGGTGAAGGCCTTTTTAGCTGATCTATGTGCTACATTCAGCTAGAAACTTTTTTCAGCTCTTCTCTTCCTTACCTCCTTCAAATACTGTTTTAAAATTGCAGGACTCTGCATTCTCTATTAGAGACAGATGTCCTCCACCAAGAAAATCTAGATCATCTGCCTGGATAAACCTAGAAATAACTGTTCTTTGTGATTTTGAATAACGTTCTTCACCCAAGAACCTCAAAGCACTAATAATTTTAGTGAGGCAGCTAAGAGAGCCACTGCCATCTTTTCTTACAGTCTAGCAGCTGTTTGAGTAGTTCACATGACAGTATAATAATTTGGGCAGGAAAATAAAAATTGAAACTATGGGATGAACTTGGCTTTATAATGTCTTAGTCAAGGAAACTTGTGAATCACTCACGCATAGAATACATATGGTATTTAATGAGCACAGGTGATCAGGCTAAACTTTTTGCCATTTTTTTTTTTTTTCTTGCAGCACTGGGGATGCACTTTACAGAGTGCATCTTTCAAATGCCTCTTCCTGTAGCATTTTTGTACATCTTGGAGAACTCTCAGCCAAATAATGGTGTAACTCAACGCAGTTCAATACTTTGACAATATAACCAATTTGCTAAAGCAAAATTTCCAGTAGCAGTAATAATGGAAAATTGCAATGCTGGTGCCTATTATGAATAATTTTAAACATCACAAATAAGTAAAACCACTAACAAAAGCCTAAATTCCTAAGTTAACTTCCAAGATTACAATTTTTAAGGACTCAAATATTCCAGGTTCTGAGAAATCTGGGGATTGATTTCTCCTCTAGTTTTGTGTCGGAAAGTCACACACAGTGGAACTGTGTGTGCACTGAGGGAAATATCTCTCCTTTGTGGGATTTTTTTTGAGCTCAAGGTCTTCAAACAGCATTAGTGAGAACAGTAGCAGCTTAAAATACTTCCTAATCTTAAAGAAAGCATAAGTAACATATTGCTTTAAGAAGGTGTTTTTGAACCAGCTTTGGCAAAGTGATTAGACTTTTTCAGTGTTTTAGTTTGATTTTTTGGCTTAACACTGAATTGTTTTAGCACTGGAATAGTTTAGAATATTCAGCACATACATATGTAGTTTACCAGAGGAAGCAAGAATAAGATTTCCAGAGGTTTGTTCTTAGTGTTCATGGTAATGTGAGTTATGTGGCTAAACCCTTAGTAATCTTGGGAAAATTTATATTCTAAGGAGTCAAGGATTACGTTTTGAGGTGGTTCTGTTATTCTGGTACAGACTAGAATGTACTCATGTGAAAATACTGTGCATATGTTTGTATGACATCTGGAATGAGTGAGTCCCAGAAGATTTTAAGATTGATTTTGAGACTGTTTCAATCTTGAATATAATCCCCAAATGATTTTTATCAAGTCCCTGCAGATCGAACCGTCTTTGAGACTAATTACATTATGTTTTAGGGATTAGAAGCATGGGGAAAGTGTGTGAGAATTGGGCAGAGAAAATTATTGCCTTTCAGTAAAATAACTACCAATCCAGATCTTGTCATATATTATGAATGATAAACTCATTTTTGTTGGAATTCCTTTCATATATTCAAGACATTCATGGCTGGTAAAATTAGCTGTTGAAGTACTAGATTTTTTTTCTTAGGTACTTTTGCACCAGAAGATGGAGCTGGAGAGCCTGTATTCAAGATCTCGGCGGCACAACAGTTACCTTTAGTAGTGTTGACCTGAGTTTTGTAATCTCCATAGATGAGATCAAACAAGGAAAATTATGATTGCAGCTATTTCACCATTTTATAGCCTTGTAGCCTTTAAAACATAGTAAACCCGAGAATAAAAACAGAATCTGAATAAAGTCAACCTAAAGTAGTTAGTGAACAAATACACGTTTCAGTGGGAAGCATTCATAAGATAATATCTAGATTTTCTTTTTTCTAAGAAATACATAGTAATTTTAAGTTCCAGTGGGAAAAGTCTCAAATGTTAAGCTGAATGGAGTTACATGTGTATAAGATTATTCATACCTAATAATTTGCAGAATCAGGACTTTATTTTGTTTTATTAAACTGTGAAAAGTAAGGAATGTGATTCTGCAAACTATTTTACAGACAGACCTCATGTAGGAACTGATGAGAATGTGCTGCAAAATTTTTAAGTAAGATGCCTAACACCAACTAGTATCAAGAGCTAATGCACGTTTGGATACTCTGATGGGTGGCCCTGATGGACAGTGTTTTGTGTACTATTTTATACCTTACAGAGCTATAGTCATGAAACGTGCATGTGAATGCCATTTTTAGAGTTTCTAAGAAAAATTAAAAAGTGTATGTTTTATTAATAAAGATGGTAGCACTTTAAAAAAAAATCCTGGTCATTCACAAACATAGCATCTTCTCCCTCTCCCACTAATATTTCAGTCACTAGGGATTTAACTAACCCTGCAAAAATAATCCTACAGAAAGGTTAAAATAAAGTTTTATAATTTCCCTTTTTTAATAACAACCTTTTCCAATGTATACATAACATTGCTGCCACTTTATCTACTTACTGTAAATATCACATACAGAACACTAGGTTTTTTCCTTTCCTATTTTCAAAACAAATCTTAAATGTTTGAAAAGCACTTTGAAGATAAGTACTATTTTGATACTTAATTTTAAAAGTAGTGTATTCTGTCACTCACTTCTATGCAAAATCCATGTTGATTTATTAAGAACTCCTCAGGGGCTTTTGCATTATTTGCCATTAATTCATTGGTGGGTGGCACCATATGCCTAAAATTCTTCCCTGTTTGAAATGCCCATACCGTCTTTTAGTCCATTTATTCACTGGAAAGAGAAGTCCCTTCTTTCCTGAACCTTCTACTCGGTCTCTGAGCTTCTATGTTTTACATCAGGTCTTTCTGCTTTTAATTACCATGTAAATCCTGCTGTATCATTCTTTGGCAAATATTAAGCTACTTCCAGCCTTCCCTGTTCCCCTCGGTCACCACCCCCACCCCCCAAACACCAGACTACCACAATTATTAGGCTTGCACATCTACAGCTTTAATGGGCAATTACCTAATCGAGTTCCACTAATGGATAACCCTTTTGCATAATACTTATCTTCCTTTTATCAGTAAAGTTTAACAGTACAGAGTAACAGTTCATGTGTTCTTTCATTCGACAAAAGCTAGGAAAATAAATATTCTGACATGTTTTCAAGCTGCTAGTAAAAAGTGCCTGGGACTGTATCTTGTATATTCAGTGTTAGCAAGCTGGCAAGAATGCATATGAAGAAAGGTTCACCTATCTCTGTCTCTGTAACCAGTAATAAATGTTCAGTGAAAGGCTTTAAGAAGGAGTTTCATACAGTCTTCCCTGACCTATTATTCCATCTTCCAGAAAAGCCACTGCTTGTAGGACTTGATAAACTTCGGGTTGCTGCTGGAGTAATAGACAATTGTTTAATTTCTTTCATGGGACATGCCTCCATGTTTGACCATCCTTGCCTTCCCCCCTTTTTTTTTCTAGCACTCATTTGTGCTTTGTAGTTATTGTAAACACTGTCCCTGACCAATAAAATACCAATAGTTCTAGTGTCACTATTTGGTTTCTTTTTTCAAGGTTATGACATGACACGGTGTGGGTCTGATTCACTGGTGCATTATTGCATTGAAACAACTGCTTTGAAATCAGTAGAATTACCACAGTATGGAAGTGCGGTAATATAGTGAGGAAGCAGCATAAAACTGAAGTAACACAGGCAGGAATCAGCATCACTTCCACTGCACATAATTCTTAAATAATTTGTGATAGTAAAAATTACTCTATTTCTTGCAGAATTTTTTCTTGAATGGATATACCTGAGGAAGGGACTGAAAAATGAAGAACTCTCAGCTGACAACATTGTGAGTATGAGAAGTAGTGTTCGATAAGAATAAAATATGGAAACCTTATGTGTAGAACTTTGTCTTAATATTTTTCTGGTAATATTTTATATATCAGCTATTTCACAGTGCATTGAAGGTTCTCTAAGGTATAAAGAGGTGCACCATACTAAAAGACAAATCATATTTATGTTGGTCATATTCTGAAACCAGTCATTTTATGAAATAACTACAATTTTTGAGTCACTTTGCAAAATGACTTGAATGACAGACATTCTGTTACATTGTTTGTTTCACTCAGTTATTTCATGAGATGCCTAAATGTTTCAAGCATTTATTGAAATGACTATTACATTGCTATTACATTTGTATAATCCATTCCTATGAATACTGTTTTGAAGTGCTTTTTGTGAAAAGTAAATACTTCTGTAGAAAAAGAAGTACCTCAGGAACTTCTTTCCAACAAGGACATTTAATAAATAAATGACAGAGCATGAAAAGGATCTTATACATGTATTTATGTGTTTTGCTTTACTGTCCTAGATTTTCTAGGAACTTTTTCTACTTGCCATTTCTTTCAGAAGCCCTTGTTATTTATCTTTTTGGTCATTTCTCTCCCTTGTTTATTTGAGACTGAAGGAAAGATGTTTTTGTGGTAGGGTTCAGCTCCTGGCCCCAGTACCTCTGGTTTCTTTTTAGAAAGCCTTGCTTCTTTTGGAAAGATTCTTCTTAAGCTACAGGCAGTTGTTTCACATTTCGTTGCTGAGATCCCAGCCTTAGACCCATGCTTGCTAAATGATTTGCTCCAGAGTGAGTCAGATGTCTCATCAGTCATGTAATGGCCTGGACTACTCCAGAGCAAGCTGTGATGAGGACAAGTTTCTAGATCTGGCAGCCTTGACCTTGACAGGAATAGTTTCACCTTCTTTCTCTTGAACATTCCCAAAGACTTCACAGGCTCTACAAATACCTGCAGATGAGGCTCTGTTGAGCTCTGAAGCAATCCTGTGGCCACTGCCTCTGTCCTAGCTGGAGTCAGTTTAGCAAAGAAACTTCTGCATCATCTTTGTACTTGGGCGATCATGAGATCAGGTTCTCATCTTTCCACACACCAGCCGTCTCAGCAGTTCCATCTCAGATGAAACAGAGACTCTTTCTGGTCCATGCCGAGAAGATATCCATGAACCTCACAGTTCTCACAGATGTAGGACTGCGGTTCCAGAAATATGCCTACTTTTGATATTCCCAATGGCACCATACCACTATTTTAGTGTGTAAAACACAGGCTCTCATAAAAGTTCAGTCCCTTTGCTGGTTTGCTTATATTTATTTCTAAATAAATATTATATAGAGATCTGTATGTTGTATCTGACTGTATATGGGATTCTTACTATGTTATTAGAATTCCATATTAAGCAGAGTGTGATTATTAACAAATAACAATATCAGGTTATCATTCATGCTCAAATATAAACCAATAGACTTGAAAATTAGAGAAGACATACTCTCTTCATTTTCTGAAATGTAAAGCTTGACCATACAGACTTCTTATATAGTGAACTCTCAGGTAAATCAGAAGACTTGGCTCACAGGAATGGTAGAGTACTGCAGATCTGCCTGATAAGTCTGTAATTTACATGTGGTTCTACTTCACTCCCTGTTCCAACTGTGCAGTGCCAATAGCATCAAGTTCTCCATCTTCCTGCTTATATTAAAGATGATTAATAAGCAAAATATGGGCGCAGGGGATGCAGAAGTCATCTTTTAAATCTAAACCCCCTAATATTCAAAGCCATATCTGTTTCTTTTTGATGTAGAAAATAATGATTTAAAAATCTTCTATTTTCACATAAAATTCCTGTGTAGTTTCTAATGGTTTTGCTATTACATTAATTCCATTGAAAATTGGTAGGCATGTCTCAAGTCACTGTTCTCATGGGTCTAGTTTCAGAACCTTGTGTACAGAGAGAAGTAATACTCCTTAGCCACATGACTAAATGAGTGACTGCTATAGTGAAACATTGTCTATGCTATTTTTCCTTAGGCAAAAAAATCATTGCAGTAAAGGAACCTGCTTACACCCACTGAAGGGGATTTTTCTCAGAGCATTAGTACCTTTAGTGGGATTCAGGTCCACAGAACAAATGTTTATGGTCACCCTTTATGAAAAACTAAGAAGGATGAGAATCTGGTCATGGTTTTCCAGTTTACAGCGTTATCTGCTTGAACTAATGTTTATTGTAAAATATTATATTCCTGGGGCTATTACTCTAAAATTTGAAGTAAGAACACAATTAGCTTGTGACCTCATTATAACCAACAGTTGCATTTGCTGTTTTGCATTTTTGTAGTTAAGAGTAAATTGAGGGGAAAAAAAAGCTGATCTCAAAGGTGAATGGATAATAAATCTTGCAGACCATTAATAATCTGCTAAAGCCCACAGTGCTTTATCTTATGTACTTTTTGTCAAATGGTTATACTCTCCCAGACATTTTCTAATTAGCTCCTTTCAATCTCCTTCTATCAGTTCTATCAGTTTCATTTCCCTGTACTACACTTAACACTCACATTTCAAAGCTTGTATTTTTATGCTAAATGCTTCTGCTGCATAATTAATTTGTCTTAAAAGAGAGCGTGTATGAATAAAACAGATTAATATTCTTCCCAGTCTTCCACAGTCTAAATTTATTTTGGAAAACTGTTAAGAAAGCTTTTCTCACTCTATTTCTGTCCTTGAATGTAATTCCCCAGACAATTTTGAATCTTTTCTACATAGAGGAGGGCAAAGACTTCTGTTGTTGCTGCAAACTCTCCCAGAACATCTCTACTGTTACTGTAGAATTCAGTGTAACCTGAATCTGTGCTTGAAGTATAAAAGTTATAAATAGCATTTCTGCAAGATAAGAGAAAGCACAGCAGTGATTTTAACTTTAAACAATATAGGCAAAGCCAAATATGCCTGTGTCTTCTGTAGTTTCCCCTCTACCTCAGTTTCATCCTAAGTTTTTCCTCTTCTCTGCACAGAATAGAAGAAACATGTAAGTCTTGGTGCAAAGCCCACTGAAACAAAGGAGTTTTCTCTCCGCTTTCAGTGACCCAACCATCCCTTGTTATTCACATGATCCTGTAAGTGCATGAGATCATTCTTTTAGAAGAAGTAAGTGGTATATATATTGCTTCTCTACCACAAAAAGTATGGAAATAATTTTCTGTTGTTATAGTTCTGAGTTGTTCATTATGTGAAAATTGCAGCTCCTCATATTTCTGTCAGAATCATATCTTGTCATCACATTTAACCATTTGTAGGTGCTAAAGATGACCATTTCTAAAGTGAGTTCAGGTAGCAGTGATTCTTTGGTCTGGACTCAGTAACTGTGTGATTCAGTCAAAAGGCTGTAATCATATGACAAATGAGAAGTAATTAAATATCAGAATTATTCAATGACTCTTAACGTAGGGATTTAAATGTGTTTTGTTTCATTGTAGTGCTTTAGAATATTTTATGTTACTTGCACAGGCATAAAGTCTGTAATCCATAAAACAAGGAAAAGGGCTAATTGCTCTACGCATGGATTATTTATAACTAAGTGGTCTATGAAAGAATAAGAGTCCATAAAAAGACTGCCACTGAGTGTTAAAACCAATCTGTTTACCTCATTTTAATTGGGATGAGAATATTAGCTCATGGTTTCAGAAACGTTGCATTGTGAATGTGATGCTTGCATTCTAATTTTAAAATGGAAAGACAAGAAGTAAATATTGATTAAGAAACCTTGTGTATCGGGGTATAGTCACTATATGACAGATGAAGCCACTAGGTCTTGTGAGTTTTATATTTGTCTTATTTGTTCAAAAGTTTATGTTAACTGAGTTATTTGGGAGGGGCAAGGAGAACTCAAGATTTGTTTAACATGGGATTTTCTTCATAGAGTAGCTATGTCTGCATATGGATTCATGAGTGCATAACCAGGCATAACTCGAGTATGCAAAGAGTGTTTAGGCCAGCCTACCTCATTCTCTCTCTTCCCGTTTTTTCCTTTGCTCATTTGTTCTCTCCTCTGTCTTACTCAACTCATGGATCTTGACCCCTTAGGACACATGATTAAGCTTCCTTCTTCTCATTCTCTCCTTGTCTGGAAGTTACTACCATAGGTTATACCAGCGCACAGTTTTTGTAGAATAATCTAGGGCCAGAATTTGTTTAAAGTTGGTAAATGGGGATGTCAGGCATGCAAAATATATTTAATTTTGTTGAATGTGTAATATAATTTCTTCCTGGATTCCCTTAAGTGCCACAATTCAGCCCAGAGTCAAGTTTTACATCCAAGTTGTTATAAAAATAGTAATACCTCAGTCGTATAATGGCTTGAACAGCACTGTTACAGTGCACAATTAAAACCTGTCCCTAAGGTGATACTAAAATCCATTATTACCCTTGAAAGCTACTGTGGACACTTGACACTTAAATTGATACACCGATACATTAATGCTCACCTTTTGCTAACCTATTGGTTAGTTAGTCTCATTTAATTTTCCCCTTTAGTGAAGTTATTGCTACTGGTGTACATGTAATTAATAACTTTCCTGACTCGTGGTCCAATATGCACGCCTTTCAAAAAGTACAGTTTGGGAAGCTCGTGATGGGTTTTTGTGGGGGGGACATAGGGAGCTTGGTGTTAACCATATTGTCCACGGGTGCTATCGAGAAAAGGAAAAAAAAAAAACCCCAAACTCAAAGTTGATGTACTGTATCTGTCTGATTTATATTTCGTGTGAACTAACATTTGCTACCGATGACTGAAAAGAAACAAACAAAAACTGGAAATGAATAAGACTGCATAATGGAAAGAGCTGTACATTGTGAAAATTAATTGAAGTAAAATGGTACTTGCAGTTGAATTAGATGTAGCAGCAAATAGCTTGCTCTGTTCTGACAAACTGAGGGTAGAATAATATAAGAGATGAAGAGTAACCTTAATACTCGAAGGTCAGGGAGAAATAATGTATGTTAATTTTCTTAACAGCGTATTTTGATTCTAATTTTACTCTGATAATTGGCAGCCTAGCAGAATCTATATTTAGCAATGACAACAATAAATGTGTGCCACATTCAGTTTAACAATTTTACCCATACAGTAGGAAAGCAATGCTATTTAATAAGGACAATGGAAGTCTGAATTGTGACTGGAAACACTTTTACTTAGTAAAGTAAGTCTTCTGTTAAAATATCTTAAAAAATACTGCTTCAGTAGAGTGTCCTAAAAAATATATAGTTTGCTAAATGTATATATTCAAACAGCGAGTAACTTTACTAAATGTGTATACTTACGTACCTAGTAGTGCTCTCTCTGGAGACATGACAGAAGGTGGAGACACTAAGTGGTTATTTTTCTTGGAAGAAATAATTTAGCTTCAGCAAATTGTCTGCTGATGTTGAGGGTTATCAGATGACATGTACCTTCCCATACCTTAACTACCACCTGCCTTGAAATCCCATTTCGATACTTTTCCTATACCTTAAATAAGAACAGAAAAACTGAAAACTCAGAAAAGATATGACACTAGAGATATCTGTGAAATGCAGTTATTTTTCTTCCATTTTTAATTAAAAATTGGTCAGGCTTTGAAAAGAAGCAAGCCCATGTACTGTTTTGAAGCTAACTGTAAGATCACTGCTTTTTGTAATAAAATTGTTATTTAGTACTCTTAAATGCAGTAGCAAAACGCATCAGATCAACTGCTTACTGTTAACAGTAGATGCAGAATGCATTTTAAATGAAATTATTACTAACTTGATATAGGTTTCAAAGATAGAAGACCTGCAATTTTCAACTACTTCTGGTGCCTAGTTCATATGTTCCTTTAGGTTTTGGTCTGACATCATCTCTGAGACCCCTTCCAGGTGTTCACATAAGGAAAAAAAGACTTTTCCTGCTGGCCAGAATCTATCTTGGACTACATGAAAATACCTTAGGCATAGGTTGGGGCATAAGCACTCAGAGGGAGAATCCACTCTAAGTCTTCAGCCATAAACGTGGATACTATTGTAGTGAAAAATGTCCCTACAAAGGGAAAGATCCACTACAGGGAGGGTGTAAGTACAGTCTTCTGTTCAAAACAGCGAAGATGGAAGGTGGAGCTGAAAGTCAATGCTTTGAAAGGCTTTAGTATGTGTGTGTGCATATATGTGTCCCCAGTTTTTTGGTGTCTGACATATCAATTTAGCTCGTTATTTACATTTCTTCAGAGAACCTAAATAGATATTATGTGACTCTTAGGATGCAGCTATTAATACTGCATCACAGTTACTATGGCAGAACTCAAACTATTAAAAACAAGCCAAACAAAAAAAATCTAGTAAGCAAAACTCCTATTTAATTTATACTTTCTTGCAATCTTTTTTCTGACCTATGACAATAGTGCGTCATAGATGTTCAAGATAAAAGTTCATTTCAGGTAATAAAGTACACTTAAATTTTTGTAACTCCTCATGTAAAAACCAAATCCTAAGCTGATTGACTTGTACAATTTATGATTCACCCTTAGTCACTGGAGCTTAGAGCAGAGAATATATTCTAAAAATGCCATGTTATCAGTGGATTGTCAAGTCATTTCTGATTTAGCCCCTGGCTCTAACCAGACTGTCCTGCTTTCTGCAAGAGTAATAAAAAGATAAGCCCTGAGAGGTGTGTATATATATGTAGAAGCTCATTTACATTCAGATGAGCTATTCTTCCAGCATCTCTTTCTATTTTATCTTACAAAAATTATCATAGATTTGATCAAAAGCAGAGAAAAGAAGCATAAATCCAAAGACAGGTTAACAGCAGAGTTTCTTATTATGATAACTTCAGTAGATAACTGATGCATACAAAAATGACTTTCCACTCACTAAAATCTAGTGTACAGTGTATTACATTATTGATCAGGAGTATTAGATGTGACACTGAAATGTCAAATAACTTCACAACAAGCTGAAATACAGAATTTCATCTTAATGAGGCTCCTCTTAAAATGCTGATATGGTCCCTTAAATTTGATGACATTTAATAAGTCTCATTTTGGCCATCATTGCACATAGCATATGAAATATTTTATTGCTAGAAGCAATATTAAAGGGATATAGGAATGTGTTCATAATATATACACTGTACAAAATATTTTCAACCACATTATCTGATATGCCCCCAGCAGGAGCCTATAGGGCAATCTATTTGTAAATTTATGTATATAATTGTCTAACGTAAATGTCCTTATATTTAGTACAAAGCAGTGAAGATCCTCAAGCAGTATAAAGTCATTTTGCTCCACTAACCCCAGAACATTAGGTAGTGGTATTTACCAGTGCAAAATTTTGGTAGGATGCACAAATGTAGACCACTTTGATGCAGAGCAGACCCTTTTCCAAGGTTCATTTAGCCTGTGAAAATAAGATTACAGGATAGGGATTAAAATTTGGTGGCAGACAGCAAACACTGCTGTTTCTTTCTCTATGACAGACTATTCCAGGGGAGGTTTAATTCTGGTAACGTTTTTAACCAAAGAAATAAAAGTAAAAATTAGAAGGTAAGTACCTTTGAGCATGGGTAAACTTAGAACGTGGTTTAAAAGGGCAAATTTCTACAAGATACAAAGCAGATACTGTTCTTTCAATTTTTTTTTTTTTTTTTACATGAAGCTTAGCTGTGAAGAGTAGATGCTGTTATATAACAATATGTGAGGAAAATAAAACCAATAGAAATTACTGCTCCCATACAGAACAGGAGTCTGCTGCGCGTTACAGCATATTATGTGGCTGTCAGTGGTCAGGCAGTTATATTCTATGCACGGTTCTTAGTGGAAAGAAGTTGCATAGGCTTAGACTATTATAAAAGTTTAATGAGAACATGGAAAGAAGCTGCTACGTGCTCATTCCACATAAGCTACTTCCTTTCTTTCCACAAACTGGGGAAGAGGGGACCCAAAAAAGGCAGCAGAAAGGGAGAAGGACTAAGCTACTCATTACGCTTGCCTTTGGAGGATCAAAGCTGTTGGCTGAAACCTGTCTCAGCTGAGTAAATTTCCAGTTTGTAAAAGTTTGCTGCATTATGAATATCTGCATCTCAGCTGGATACTCAGCATCTGTATGTTAAGAATCCTCAGTGGTACCCTATATCCTCACCTTGCCCCTTTGCACCACCACTAAAATATCTTCCTTTCATTGTAAAGTTAGTGAGACTTTTACTCAGGCGGAATTTTGCAGTATTAGGGAATGTGGTTTTTTATACATGCTCCGAGTAAGCTTTTCATAAGGGCTTATATATTACACAGAGGCTAAATATATTTGGGTGAAAAGGCTGGTACAGTTCTAACTAGTTTAAAATTAAACCACTTTGATTTATATAAAAGGCAGCCGTTCTCTCTAGTACTGACTTCATAGAATAGTTTACTCAGGTTGAAGAAAACAAATGTCTGTTGGAGGTAGATGAAAAAATGCATAAAGGTGATCATCACAGGGATGGTTGAGAACTTCATAAAAACACCATCAACTTCTTCATACCATTAGACTTGAGATCAATATGCAGGCCTGCAGTTATGCTTTAATTTTACTCCATTATCATACATAGTAAATCCTTTAATATTTAAAGAAGTAAATATTAAAAAGTTGGAAAATGGTTAAGCAAAGTCAGAAGGAGTTGGGTTTTTTAAACTTCATTCTTTATGGAAGGATGGGAGAGTCTTTGCCTCTTACAAAAGTAGTTTTTAAATTTCTGGGCAGTACTGATCTGTGAAATATAAATTGATGGCTACATGGTCTTGCTTCCAGCAGCTACATTACATCAAATAAGTAAAAGTACATTGTTTTAACTTCTGTGGAAGCGATGGTTATAATTGCCAGAAGGAAGTGGTGTAATGGCAGGGCATATGTTGCATACTATTAGTCCACAGTATGAAAGGATTTGAAAATAGCAGTCATAAACAAATGATAGGTCCACGTATGTAATTAAAAATTAGTTCTTTGTACCATCTGTGCTAGTCTACTTTGTATCAGCTTGGTGACTGGGTAGACGAATCTGTTGGTACTTAAATATAAAGCAAAGTAGTTGCTATATTTTAAATCATGAAGATAAACCCATGAAGCAATCAAATAAATCTTTCTTTGCCTTTGGCTTCTAGTAATAATTTAAAACATTGCTAACAAATATACGCTGCATCACATGTTTTTAATATATTTACTTTGAAACATGTACGTATCATTATATTGTATAAATATAATTTATTTACACATGCAATTTCACATTTAAATAGCCACAGGAAATTTGAGAGTTTTTGTTTTCTGTTGCTGCTGTTTATTAATGCTTTAAGGTGTTACTCTGTATTTGTACATAACTGCCATGGCATTAGAACTAGAATGTTCTAAAAATAGGAGTAAAACAAAAAAAGTGTGGCTTTTTTTTTTTTTTTCTTACAGAGAAGCTAGTCTTTGCAGCAGACACAGACCACATTTGATACTAACTGTTTTTGCAAAGCATCTTAACTGAGAGTCAGATGTTAATAATGCAAACTTCAGAGTGCCTGTGTCTGCTTAGCACCTTCAGGCTAGATGTAGAAAGAGCAGTGTAGAGAGGAAGGTCAAGTTTTTTAATCAACTAACCGTAAGCCATGCAGAACATCAGGGTCAACATTGCTAATATATAACAGGGTAAGTCAAGAATCAGGCCCATGCTAATAGAAATGAAAGTTATAGCTTTAGAGCCAAACAATATGCAAATAAATGGTTTATATGTATTGTAGAGTGTTGAGCATAAAGTTTGTGTTTTATACAGTTGTTTGAAAGCAACAGGGGCTTCCAGAGTTGTGTTTGAATTACAGCTTTAATTTCCTCATTTGTTGTTGTTTAGACTTAAAATGTTCTGAAGTGGTAATAAGAAAAAAAAAGTAAAATGTTACTTGACAGGACCGTGGTGGAGCTTTTTTCACAGACTTGAAATGATTTTAATCCTGATATTAACTTCCTGCTGAAACTCAAAGAACAGCATGTATCATACAAAAGATTGTTTCTGTGCCAAACTGCTACAGCCTATTTTGCAGTGTAAGTCTATATTAGCATTTTAGTTCAGCTCGGGAGTGCATTTTTGAAGCTAATCTACCAGTCTTACCTATGTACTGTGCTTTGGTTCACGTTTTCTAAGCAGGGAGTCACCTGTTCAATCAGTGTTAGCTCTCCCCTCTAAAATAGAGTGGGAGATGGCATTAGGAACCCATTACAATGCACAGAATGGAGCTGCAGTTACTACTGTAATACTACTGTATTTAAGTAGATTCTTCCTCAATATGGTCCAACTCTTTTAAGAATTTAACTTGCCTTCTGTAGGTTTAAATTCAATATCCGTGTTTCTCAAATCAACAGAAAAAACTTTTATTCTGTATTTTCATGTTTTGTTTGCCTTTCACTAAAAAGGAAACGTTTTTCTTACCCTCTGTTGCATGATTTTCTTATATATTGCTGGCAGAGTTCTGAGCCTTTTCAAGTTCCATGTGGTGAAAAGTCATTGCTAAGAAGAGCTGAAGTCAAAAAGGATCTTTCCTGACCTATTTGAAAAAGTAATTGGCACAGGAAGCATTTCTAATCAAATTGGGAACAGACCTTTGATTGTACTCTACACCTGTGAAATAGGAAAAAAAAGGAAAAGAAGGGGGGAGGAGAGGGGTAGATTGTAGCCCCTCCTCCTGTTTTAAGCCAGATTTTCAAAGAAGGATCTAAAATTGCATCTGAAGGTTGGGTTGGGGTTTTTCCCCCTTTCATTCACAGTTTAAGGACTGGAATTTTACAGGCTTATATAAATTTGGTCCATAAAAATCAGTCTTTGCTTTGTATTTTTGGAATTTCTTAATCTTAGGAATTTCTTAATCTCCTCAGGCCATTGAAGGTCAATCAAATGCTACAGGTTTCAGTCTTCCTTTAATATAGTTTGTTTATTGGGATTTGACTTTCAGTCAAAGTAATAGATATTTTCTGTTAGCAGTCTAGCAGTTGTAGCATGGAACTCTGTGCAGCTTAATTTACTCTAGAAAGATGCGTAAATGTGCTCCTATGAAGATGTGCACTGCCTGGCCCTGATACTTCTGCTTCACGATGCAACATACTTAAGGTCAGTTTGGCTGTCTCTGACTATCTAAGGTCTGCAGTGTTCACACGCATTTTTCAGTCTGCTTTTAAATGTGAAATACACGGTGTAGTTATGATCAGTTGTGGAAAGTGAATAATCTATGGAGCAATTACTTAATCTCGTCCTGACCCCTGTGTCCTGACCACAGCTCCCCCTGCCCAACGCTGCCCATTGCCTCAGTGAAGGGACTGAGTGTAACCTGTGGCCACAACAAGGGGGGAGGAGAGGTGTCTGGGATGAAGTTGAGTCTGAAAGTGATGATGAGCCTGGAAAAAGAAGAAAGGTGTTTTCCCCAAGTGTAGAAATGTTTCTTTTCTTTTCTTTTTTCTTTTTGTTTCCCAGTAGCTGAATCAGTAATTAAATATTTATTTTAATTGGAAATAAATTAATTTTTCCAAATTGAATCTTGTTTCATCAGTGACAGTACTTGGTAAGTCATCTCCCTGACTTTATCTTGAAGCAACTTTCTTTTCCCTGTTTTTCTTATTTTTTTCCCCGTCCCTTTGACGGGAGGCGGTGAGCAAATGATTGGTTTGGAGTCTGGCTGCTAGCGAGGGCCAAGATGCCACAATAACCATGTATACCTGACCTTAGAGATCTGATCAAGAATCTACAATGTTTGTTCATAGGCAATATTTATCATGAACATGTGGCATGGTAAGTGGGAGATGATAAACCCATGCTTACCCCCAGCTCCCAGTTTTTCCGGTTCATCTGTTCTCAGGATGCTCATGTGGTCTCAGGACTTGTCTGGTACTATACTGTTGAGATGAGCCATCACTGTCAGAGGAATAATTTCTACATTGCCAGTCTTCATGTTTCATTCAGCTTTGCCCTCCTTAAGACATTGCCAAATCGGTTACAGACCAACTAAGTAACATCTCAGTTACTCTTGCCAGATGAGCAATGTGAGAAGCTAGACTGTAGCTGTAGCCCCATACTGACAGTATTGATATGTGCTCTGTAGCATAGTAGGTATCTTGATTAACACTGAATGAAGGTATGAAGAAAAAAGTTGAGAGAATTTGAATGTTTGCTCCTCATCTCAGAGGAATTTGGGGCTAATGAAATGCTCTTTTGGAAGATGTTACAGATTAAATGTCTCTGAATACTTTAGCCACTGATTTATTGCACAAAAGGGGAAACTTTTTATCATCACCTGCTCATCCTACACATCCAGACATAAAAATAAAACACACCATCTGCTCCACATTTGAAGGAAAGCATGTCCACACTTACCATTCTGGTGTAGGTTTGCCTGGATTTGACTTGCTTGAGAGGATCAGAATTCAAAACACATATTGGTCATCATGAAAGGCAAAGATGGACTTGGCTGTAATCTAGGATTACTGATGTTTTCTTCCGCTCACCCTCGCTTCAACTGTTTGGTGAATATGAGAAATAGTCACTAATTTGTAAAACTATCTTTGAGGTGATCATGGACTTCTGAATTATCGAACAATAGTTCTTAAAGTAGATTCATTGAAAGAGTGACAATGCTGCCATCGCTGTGTTTTAATAGACAATTTTTATTTGTTTGATCAAACCCAAGAACATAATTTTAACCTAAGTGGAATTCTTCCTGGATGAGACTATGAAGAATATAGTGTTTATACTCACAGCATACTGGCAATAGAGTGGAACAACTTATAAGTGATTTGGCAATAAAGACTTATTTTTTCTTTACTAAACCTCTACTAGCAAATTTCATAAGCTGGTGATATCTACCTCTACAGTAGAAAGTATTTATTGACTTTATTGATAATTTAATATACTTTGTCAAGTTTTGTTGGTTAGTTCTTATTGATCCTGAGACATGTGGGATTACATTTGCTTCCTAAGTGAATGAATGTGCAAACGCTTACATTCTGGTTCTGGGAAGATTGGTGCATATGGCTTTAATTCTCTTCTGAAAAGCGTCATAATGATAAATATTTAAGATAGAAATGATAATATTTAACATAAGAATATGTGAAAGGTAATTATATGAATTTATTTTTTAAATTCTGGATAAATTAAATAAAGCTTTGGGGGAAAGCATGAGCTGGATGTTATATTGAGTTTGTTAACCACTGATTCTTCTCTCTTTTCTCTCTTTGCTACAACTTGTTATGTCCAAGTATAGTGTATAGTTTTGTAATTATTTTCTTTCAAATGGAAATGTTCTTGCTTGGTGTTGATATATTTCAGGGAGGGGGGGAACAGAATAAAAAATACCCACTTTTGTAGTTAAAATTTAAATTTCATATGACCTTTTCCAAGATTTCACTGAGCATGGGATCAGGTTAAAACGGAGTGGATAACTCATATCACTCAGGAGTAAAAACCACATTTCATTCCCTGTGTTACAAATTTTCAGTGGCCCACAAGAAATTAAAAAAAGCAAGTTCCACTGAAAGTCCAGAGAAATGAGTGTAAAATTTCCTGTGCTATTTTTAGTTTACTCCTCTTTCTGCAGATGTCTTACCAACTGTAAAATATCTGAAAAACTTTGAACTACATCTTCTTTATTTTATGAGCTATATTGAACATCAGCTGTCAGTGCTACTGCTGTAATTTTTTTGTGTCAGTATACTGAATTTATCCAAGGAATGCTAGTACCAGCAGTGACAGTAGTAACATAGTTGTGAGAGACGAGTGAAACAAAAGTAGTTATTTGCAAAAATTAAACAAATGTATGCCTTGTTCCTCTGGTAGAGCTATGCCTTCCCAATTAATAATACATTTTTTGTTAAACAAAATGTATATTTCCCCAGGTGTTTAATCATCTAATGAGTATAGAATTCTTTTGAATGAAGCAAATACCGAGCAGATTTAAAGCGAAACAGTGCTGGTTAATGTGTTTTGATTATAGGCTACGTACAAGTAAATATACATTTATTTTAAAATTTCAGGTACCTGTAACCTCATACCTTATGCATATTGAAATTCATATTGATGAATGTTGAATCAAAAGCAGGTATAAAATAGTTCCTTTAAATTCTCCTAATGCAGAGACAAACTATTTTTATTTATTTCTTTATTTATTTTTCTGCTCAGGAAATGGCAAATATTTATTTATCCAGCTACCTCCACATTTTCCACTATCATTATTCACAATGAGCCCTGCAGTGATAAGTGGCCAATGACCCTAGTGCAGGGTGAACTACAGCAGTCTTACAGAGTTGCCCATTATTCAGCACAGTGGTAGAACAACTGCAACAGCACAGTGACATTTTGCTAAAAGCTCACATTTTTCCCAGTAGGTTATTATACAGGCAGAATAAAATCTTTTCTTAAAGACCAACCACATCTTTTCTCTGCCTGAAAGGTCACTTTTGTTTGTTCTTTCTTGTTTTGGTGAAAGATTAAGTTAAAAAATGAAGAGGAAACTCAAGATAGTAGAGGAAACTCCAAAACTTCCAAATGGCTTTACTTCTCTATAAATGTCTCCATTTACATGCTCAAACTTGCTCTTAGAGAACTTAGAGCTAGATTTAAAACTTTGTTTGCTAGGTGGTGTCAGCTGCTGATTATCTAAGTGAAATGAATGTTTCTTCTTCCAGTTGTTTTCTCTGTTGTTTTGGTATCACTTCTGAATGTTGCCATTAGTGAAATTGTTGTGTAGCAGTTCAGGGAGTAGCTTTGACATCTTTGAAGTTGTAAAGTTGATTTGTAATCTTTTGTCCGATTGGATTTGTATGAGTGGGTATCTTTTTGGACAAACCACTGAGAAATTACTTACAAGTCTTTCCAGGGAAATTTCTTTCACACATGGACACGCCTTTTAGTGGAGCTAGGGTTAAAAATACATTTTAATAAGATACAGTGTAGTTCCCGTGCCGCAGTTTGGCTCCATTGTGTCTCCTCCTCTCACTGTGCACATCTTAGAAGAGGCTGGCTCTCCTTGTTCCCTCCTGTGCTGACCAGTTCAGAGGGGAAATAACACTCAAGGTCAGGTTAGAGGGGTCTCTGAGCAATCTCATCTAATTGAAGATGTCCCTGCTCATTGCAGGGCGGGGTTGTACTAGATGGCCTTTAAAGGTCCCTTCCAACCCCAACTATTCAATGATTCTGCGATTTCCCTCAAGCTGCTGGCTGCGCTTTTTTTAATCTAGCCCAGGATACCGTTGGCTGTCTTTGCCATCAGGGTACAGTGTTGATTCATGTTCAACTCTTTATTGACCAGCACTCCTAGAGAATTTTCTGCAAAGCTGCCCTCTAGCTGGTTGGCCATGTCGTGTTGCACGGGGTTATTCTGTCCCAGATACAGCACTGTGCATTTGCTTTTGTTGAACTTTGAAGTTTTTGTGAGTTTGTTTCTCCAGGCTGTTACAATCGCTCTGGATTGCCTTATCCTCGGGATTGTTGGTGACCACCCCTGCCCTTTTGGTATCATCTGCCAACTTGCTGAGGGTGTGCTCTCCCTCATTGTGCAGGCCATTAATAGCGATGTTAAATGGTATTGGTGCCAGTATTGATCCCTGAGGGTTGCCATCACTAACTGGATGCCAGCTGGAGTTCATATAGCTGATCACAACCCTTGGAGTCCAGCTGTCCAGGCAATTTTCCACCCACCTTATAGTCTGCTTCTCCAGTTGATATCTCACTGATTTGGTTAAAGGATACTTTGGAAGATGGCTGGTGCTGGCGCTGGTGACTGTGCATTATAGCAGTGGAGTAACAAGCTATCAGACTTAACGTTCTTCTGTAAATAACAAGATTCTCTTCCTGGCAATGAGGGATCTGTGTTTTAACAGAGGTGATTAACTGGTGGTGGTATAAAGGAGCAATATGCAGAATGTGTCACAGAGAAGTCATTTAAGCAGGGACTACACATGATTAATTCTTAAAACTAAAATAAATTGGTTTTTGTTTGAAGGAAAAAGATTCCTAATGCCATTTTGAGTGTTGCAACACAATAGATAAAAAGAAATTGGTGTGTTGCTTCTGACCGCTATGGAAAGGAACATTTGTGCACATTGTCATTTCTTGTAGGTGTACCCCCAGATTTTCATTAGTTTGGCAGCTGTCCTAGTGAAAGCAAGTCTGTTTTAATAAGTATTTGAAAGGTAATCAAGCACAGAACCGTTTCAGTAGAAGTCTGTTGGTTTAGTTTTATTGAGGTTTGGGGATGACTTGCAAAAGCTGAAAATTGTCTCCTTGGGGAGCTAGTAATTTGACAATTTCGATTCTAGGGAGATTCAGCACTCGATGTGAAGGACCTAATGCAGCTTTCAGGACCAGAAATTCTAAACATACAATTGGTTATCCTTGAAACAAAAAACATTTTAAATCTCTTCTGTGGACAGGAGTTGCTTCTGTGTTATTTCACATAACCCATTAAAAATTTCATGCCTGGAGAAACCTCATAGTGCTATGTTATTTCTCTGATACAGTTCTTTGGAATAGCTTTTCCACCATTTTATGAAGCTGCCTACAGAAATGTAATAGCCACCTGAAAAGTTCTCAAAGGCAAATCTGTAGATCTCTATCTCCTGTGTAGAGATTGGTGGTGAGTCATTAGTCAAGTAACTGATTATACATGAGGTTGAAAACAGATTGTTAACTGTTTTGGAGCTGGATGTATTGATAGAATCAAAGCATAGTATGGCCTAAGCTAGCAAATTCTCATCTGAAATGTATCTGTTAAATTGTTATGCTAATACTGCGATAATAATTATGATGGCTAAAATAGCTGACTACTAAACACCTGATTTTTATGTGATTTTTTATGTTTAGTGTAGTGAACAGATTTTTAAGAACTATGCTTTCTCTCATAGCTGAAGAATGTGTGGTTCATACTAACAGGGTGATTCTTATTATCGCTTTGGTTTTGTAGAAGAATAGTTTCATCTCAAGATGAGTTTCCTTACCCTCATTTTCATTTGTATTTTATGTATTATTGCCTGACACGTTGACCTTTTCAGGTTGCATGCTGTGAAATGTTGCTACTAAGGATAGTTGATATCAAAACAGGTTCTTTTCTAGCTCTTATTAAAAGTATTGGAAGATGAAAGATTTCTAATTAAGCTACAGAACTGTGTATTATTAGAAACTTGTACTTTAAAAAAGAACAGATACTTCTTCCCTTCCTGTATCTAGAAAGACAGTTAGTGCCAGCTGAACTTCTGAAATCACATGTAGGGTTCATGAGTGGTCACCACAAATGGTATTCAATTTTGAAAAACGTCATTTTTGTTAGAAATTGTTTTGCTTTAATAATACAAGCTTATATCCCAAAGTAGGAAAATTAGGTATGTCCTTGCACATCTGCATTTGTTTTATATTAACCATGGGGTTGAGTTTCCCATCTTTTTAGCCCAACTACTTCAAATATCAGTTTTATATACTTGTTTCCTTGTAATTTACCTTTTTAAATGGTATAACTTAGGAATGTAATTTGATGTTATTGTGAACTGTGAAAACAATTATTTTTTTTTAAATTTGTCTTCATTTGATTAACTGATTTCTGTGAAAGGACGGGGAGAGTTTTGTGTTCTAAGATGTAAGAAGATAAAAAGAAATGTCCAGAGACCACTTACAGGCAAAAATATTTTTTTAATGTTTCTCAACAATATAGTAGTTATTCTCAATAATCAAGGCTGTCCTGAGGTGAGGAAAACCTCCCTTTTATTTGCACAGACAAGGCTGATCAAGTTTTGGTTTTCCTTGAGGTTATATAGAAAGCTTGCAACTGAGCTTGGAGGACCTAAACCCAAGACACGGATGACAACCCAGTATCCTTTATTCTTTGATACCCTCCTAGAAAAAGGTAAACACACCTATTTTTATTTTTTTTTTAACAGTTAAAAACTGACCATACATTCAGGTAAGTTCTAGGAGGAAGCTACCTATATGAAAAAAAAAAAAAAGTCTTTACAGGAAAATTTTTAGTACATTTAATTCTTATCTATTAGTTTATGCAGAAAATTCACTGATCCTCTAAAGGAACTGACTATTACAGTGTTTTAAAGTATCTCATCATTTTAAAGTATATTTTTATTTCACTTATTACTCTAATACACTCAATAGTTTTAATTCTGTCCATCTGAAATCCCTAAGATATTAGAAGCAATTTTTTTGTATTAATGAAAGTGTAACTACCCAGTTAATAACCAATAACTAGCACAAATTAGGAACTTGTTTTTATACCAGAAAAACAACCTTTATATTTCTTGTTCTGTTTTCATCTTGTTTATGGTAAATCTTCAAAGACTAAAACTTCTCTTCGAGTGTTCAGTAATAAAAAACAGGTAACTTTTTTTTTCTTGAGTTAGACCAAAGTTTTTTAATGAGCTTTAATAGTAATATGAAGGCAGTTTTGGCTCTCCCCATTTTCCTAGCAGGTGTAAATCTATTAAGACTGGCAGATTTATCACCAGTAATTTTTATTTGTAATTATTGAAACCCACTACTTACTTATCTTGGCCATATTTTTTTTAGCATCTGACCAATTGTATTTTATAAATAACAATTGCAGAGACTTTGCATCACTTTTTCTTAATTGAAGCTGCATACATTTATTGTTATAATTTAGTTTGGATCTTTGTGACAGTTAGGAGCTTTGTAGCTGCCTTGAGTACATAACATAACATGACAGAGAAGACAAAATGTGGTTTAAATAGATAGCAACTCTGTGATTACAGCCTGGCAAGCAACTGAATAGCGCACAACAGCATTCTTCCCCAACTCATGTTTGATACCACTTTTTAGGGGTCGCCGAAGTCGGGCTTCCTTCTTGCCACTTGGTCTCAGTTTGCCTGCAGTCCTGCAGTCTTCTCTTTCACAGGACGTGTGAGGTGAGCTGATGCAGCACAATACTAGAAACTGGAAACCTCAGACTTCTTCTATCCAGCTTTAGGAGGGTTTCTTCTAATGGACTCTCTTGTGGAGCAAGTGCCTACACAAAAAATCCCACTGACACTGAGGAAAGAAAATAACGTATGCATTTGGCAGTGAAGCTTTTTTCCTTCCTTTCCAACTCCAAAGAAAAGAAGGGTGACAAATATGATGAGGAAAAAGC
Organism: Elanoides forficatus; assembly: GCA_025311575.1. Classification (NCBI taxonomy): domain Eukaryota; kingdom Metazoa; phylum Chordata; class Aves; order Accipitriformes; family Accipitridae; genus Elanoides; species Elanoides forficatus. The sequence goes on along the minus strand of JAOBAS010000007.1, from coordinate 10,606,127 downwards.
AAAGCATGTAAGTCATCCTCTAGTCCTGGAGTTAGTGGAGTCTGTGGTGATAAGAGCATAACAGTGGGGAGCAAGGTATAAAAACTTCCTCTTTGGTGAATTTCCCTTCCTCTGCATTGCTGGTGAGACTTCTTTTCTTTAGGGTGGAAGGCAAAGTTTAGCAAATGCATGTCAGGGAGCACATTTTTATGTCTTCAGTATTTCTTGAACCTCAACAGCAAGATAGCGTCACTATTTTTTCTGTCTTTCATAATCTTTTGCTTTCCTTTTTCTGATATTTTTCTTTTCCAGTGTTATTCTGCAGATTTGCCCTCCATACTCTGTGCATGTCCTGTATACTTGTGAGTCTTTACAAACCTTTGATTTCTTTTTACATTGCTTTGCTCATCTACCTGGTCTGTCTTCTCCTTTTAGTATTTTTTTGTTCCATGCCATTCATAACCCTGTTCTTTTTCCTTTGAAGATTCTTCATTTCCTTTCTGTGTCCTTTTTAGTACCTTTAAACATTTCTTTGAAGCTGATACTGCTTGCTTTCATCCAGTGTTGAATTCAGTCCTTGTTTCTCTGCTTTCATTCCTAATTAATGGAATCCATTCTTATAGATTTTTACAAACCTAAACATTTTAACACTGTATCTCAGCAGGTAGATAAAAGGAAAAAAACTAGCATTTGTTGTCTGTTATTAATTCTTACAAACTGTGGACCAGATTGTTCTCTGGGATATATGGAGCTAATAAAAGATCTGAGAGAAGTTTTTGTCTCCAAAACACAAGCAATTATGAGAAATGCAAGATTTAATGTGCAACATATACGGACTAAATTTACAAGAAAATCCTTATTAAATTTGACTTCAGAGTTTTGCATATTCCTTTACTTTCATTGTCAAATTGGCAGATAATTGAAGTCTATAAACAAAAAACTGTAAGGGAAAATGAATAGAAAAAAAGATGTTTGGTATTTATAACAATAAATTGAGGCCACTTGGTGGTGGTACCAGGTGGCAGGTTACAGTTCTGCAATTATGTTATGCAATTTATTTCCACAAGATCGAAGTTCAAAATGGCAACAAGCAATTTAACTGAAGAAAACTGATAAGTACCTATTATATACAGTGGTGTGGAAGCAGTCTGTGGCTCAGAAGATCTCCAAACTCTGACTGATTGCTGAAGTCAGAAGAATACGCAGGGAAGGGTTGACGCTGTGTTTGGCCTTTCTTCATATGTAGCCAGTTTCCTCTTCGGGCTAAAGTGATATGGCCGCTCTGAAGTTTACAAAAAACCATGGATTAAGTCATACACAATCGTCAGCACAAACAGAGAAGTATTTTTTGTTTGAAAGCTTAAGTTGTTGCGTCCTCTGGAAAAATAAGCGTGATGAGTGACCAGAACTCTGACTCTCTCAGTGCAATCATCTGGCTTCAGGCCATACTTCTTCTTCTAGTCATGCAGAGGCTCGCTTGCTTTTGTATCACAGCTCCAAGAAGCTTTGTTTGATTCATGGAGCAGGAGAGGCAGACTTGACTCTGTCAGACCACCAAGTCACTGACAAACTTTTTCCTATACTGAACTCAGGGACTCTCAAGTCAGAAAATGCTAGAAGCATTTAAACACTTCTTCAGGATTTGAAGGCTTCTTAGCTAGATTCTAGGTATTTAAACACTCTTTGTATACAAGCCACAGCTCTATTACAGCTTACAGCCATTTCATCAAGCTTTTCAAAATACTTTGAAAACTTTTCAAACTGACAAACAGTAGAAATCTTATGGTGACAAAGGTCTGATCTTCCAGTGGGCTCTGGCAGAATTTTGTCATTCTTCTACAGTAGCTACCTGAAAGTAGATGGACATCCTGAATTGATTCCCATAGTATTCACAAAGTCTGTCTGATGATACCTTCCAGTGGAGGTAGAATACTGTTTATGCTGCATTTTTCTTAATGATTCATGTCACTTAAGGTATGATAGCTTTTCTTAATTAACAAATGTTCATTTTAGAAAAAAGCAAGTAAAATGATATGCTTAATGCTGTCTTCCAGATTTGTGTTTATGATGTTCGGGGCTCAACAGGCTGACATTACAATTTATTTTATTTTATATTTTAATTAAGAAAAGAAGCTCCATTAAACCCAACAGTGCTTAAAAGGAGTATTCTAGAAAGCAGAGTATTCAGGGATGTTGATATTCAGGGAAGCTGAGGGACCACTGCTGTTCTGTGTGAAGACTTAATCAGTTAAGACAGCTGTGCTCCCTTTGCAATCAAGGGGACTTGAAAGAGAAAAGGTCAGGTTTAGTATCAGAAGGCAGTGCTGGATGAAGTACTATGGAAAAGGAGCAGTTTTTATCTTTTTGGACATTTCATAACTTTATTAAGCTGTAGGGCTTCCTGATAATTCTGCTTCCCCTATGCCCCCTCCCTGCCCCCTGCCCCAGCTTCCCTCTAATAGACAGTGGGTCTTTGCCATGTAATTTTCTTTGGTTTTCTTTCTTTGCTAATTATGAACTTTTAAAATATGTAATCTTTCTATAAACTTCATCACAACTGCAGCTTATTGCACAATGTTGTTCCTGATAACATTTAAATTTCTAGTGGCTTGACTGAATGTGGTAAGGTAATCTAATGCTCTTTGACATAAAGACCAAAGTTTTTTAAAACTACTGTATCAAATTTTAAAGTAGAAATTTATTTTTATTTTATTCATAAAAATACATAAACTTTATTACATAAATTTCATATTTGAAAATGCAAATTGATAATTAAAAATCTTTTACATGTATATAGGAATTAAAAGCTAGATTAACAGAGGGTACTTAGTCACTCTGTTGTTGAGTTTTCTGACTGTGATATTTAACTATCTACTGATCAAAGGGAGTTCATAGTCTTCAAGACAATATCTAGGGAGAGATGAAAGCAAGGAGGGAAGCCTGAGCACTAAGCCAGGAGCTAAAAAATTGGTAAAGACATACTGTAAAATTTGTCACTTTCTACCACATAGAAAACTTTCTTTATTTGGCACTGTATTCTGAAACTTCTTACTGGAGGTAAGTGTCTTTTCCACAAATCAGAAAGAAGTCCATTTTTTTCTCCTAAAACTGCACTAAGAAAGAGAAGTGGACTTTTTACTTAGTAATTTTGTGCCTATCTGGAACACTGCACATTGGTGGTAGAGAGCATTGAAGTATTTGGAGCCAAGACAGAATTCTAGACTTTACTTACTTCTTGAGATTGCTATAGCATGATTAGAAAATGAATTGTATGTTCCTTACACTCTTTTACTGACTCGGTGGTTATTTAGTTCATTATAACATAGAGTAACTTTCACAGGAGTGAGGGAGGGAGTTGAGCAATATCTTCTGGGCTATGGATGAGTCATCTCACATTCCTTGTTGTAAACAAGGAATACTGATCTGATTTTTTTTTTTTTTTCCAACTATAGGCTATGTACCTCCTGATGCATTTAGAGATGCTTTGAGAACATACCTTAGATTGTATCACCAGCAGATTTCAAACCTATTTTGTGAATACTAGCAAGGTGTAGGAATAAGGTAAGTCACTGAACTGCCATTTAGCAAGCTTGAAGCACTTTGTCTATGACCAAAAGCAAAAATTTAGATACCTGATAACTTTTATTTTTCAGGTATGAATACCCAGAGATCATGAGCAGTTTCCACTCATAGAAATGCATTCTCAGCTGCTATCTAAGCCTAAAATTTGGACTTATGATTAAGCTGACTTATAAGTATATTCTACCCAAGTTACCTTATGTATCTAATTCAAAGGATGTAATAAAATATCTTCCAGATATTTTAAGACCTCTAACTTGGTATCTGTATTGATGTAACTAATTATATGTATACTTCCTGATTACTGATTATACTGTCACATAAGTGACAGATTATACTTTGAAGTGCAATATCGAGTAAATCCTATGTGAACTATCCCAGTAGAAGTAGATCCATTTCAATATTTTAAAGCAGTTCCTACGAAGAAGTAGATACAGGAGACGTGTGTTGCAGTTCAAAAGTAATGCAATTCAGTGCAGTAACCTCTCTTCTAGCATATAATATTTCAAAAGGAGAAATGAAGCAGTTCGTTTCGACGAATTCCATTAACTGAGGTAAATCAGCAACACTTTCCTTCTGAACTAGGCATTTATTACGCTAGGCAAAGGATTTTTAAGGCTAGCCACAGTTTTCTTTGAAAAAGAATGCAGTGTAGGTTGTATTATTTAACAAAAAATACCTGCGTGTGTGAAGGACCTGACAAATGAGAAAGTCTGACAGCATTTGAAAGAGACCAGCATTTTTGTGCATACAAATAAACTTCTGTGGCAACTTGAGTGTCTTCTAAAGAGCAGTGCTTTTGGCCTCACTTTGCTTAGACAGGAAGTAGGATTTAATGCCACGAAAAAAATTCCCAGCGCTGAGGCAAACAGTTGATTCAAAACTGACTACTGCATGAGCATCACAGGGATTCTGTTTTACTTTTCTCTGAAGCACAGGCTAGATAGAAGACTTTGTGCACCAGTGATCTGATAGGGTATAGCAAAACTCGTCTTCCTTTGAAAGCTTTCTGCATGCATGGCTATCAGAATGAAGAGATTTTAAAGAGCTATATAGGTGCTAGGGTTTTTATCTCTTAATCTTATTTCAGCTCTCTAATGTAGAGGTAAATTATTTTCCTCCAAGAAGACAGATTCCATATGTAAAGCTGAGCATGTTAAATGATGTTCTCCAAGATGTAAATCACTGTTGGAGTACAGGAAGACGGGGTGAGTCACAAAGTCAATTTTTGTGTGAAACTTAAAGCCAGCATGAGTATGTCTGTATGCTTGATACTAAGCAAGCTATTGCCATCTGATCAGAAAAACTGGCTTCCATAGACAGCTAGAGGAGAAGGAAACAGAAGCAAGTGAAAACTGGAACATCTACAGAAAAAACAGGTGAAGTCTTGGACATTATTGGGCAGAAAAGAACATCCAAATGCTTCCTGTATGGAGTAGTAGGGCTTGTTACTGCATAGTCTGTAATCAGAGAAAGAGAAAAGGGAGGGCAGACTGGTGTTTCTTGCTGTTGCTAGTGTGTCCCTGGAAGAATGGCTTACGGTTTGCAGAGGTGCTTATAAGAAGCAGTCTAGAAAGAGTAAGTACGTCATGAAATCTACATGCTTCCCTATTCTATTTCAATTTGTAAGTCTCCGTAATTTCTACAGCTGGATGGAGATAATAGTGTAGGAAGGGGTTTGAGCAAGTTATTACAAATAGTCTGATATAAACAGAAAACAAAACTATTACTTCCACAAATTTGCTCTTCTTAATTCTGTTCTATGTAATCTCGATTACTTTAACTCATGTACATCTTTCATAAAGATTATAAGTATCCCAATATTCAAAGATTCTGAGAATATGCAAGATATGGAGTTTGAATCAAGCAATGCTCATGTAAAGGTTTAATGTCATTGGGCAGTTTAGGATAAAGCTTGGAGTACACAAACAGGCCTGGTAATTTGGGTAGCCTATGAGTTTAAAAATGGAAGGTCATACCTTCCAAACCATCCTCATGCTATATTCAAACAAAAACAAACAAACAAAAAAAACCAAACCCAAAACCACAACCACCTCACCCAACTCAAAAATTCAAAGTGCAGTAGTCTTGGCAAGTAAGTGTTTAGGTGTTTAAAAGACTAATACTGAAACATCTATTGTTTCAGCTGGAATATATGCTATTCTAGTTTACTAGTGCTGGAGTGTGCTGTTTTGTCAGGCAGTGAACTTGTATTCTATACAGTATAATTTGTCAGAAGTGCATTTCACTTTTACAATCCCTCTGTTTTCCCACTTCTGAATTAATGGTTTTCTCCATGCCTTTTATATGGGGAATTCTTGGTGATAAAAATAATAGATGGTACATAATGTCTTATGTTTCTGATTGTTTTTTTTGTTCTAGTTTTTAGATAATTACCTTTTGTTTCCATCCTGTGGAGAAATGGTTTTACAGTTTTAGTGGGTTTTTTTCCTATTGCTAATCCTATTCAGGCCCTAAATTAGGAAGAAAAAAAACAGTTTCAGGGAAAACATTTTGTGTTCTTACTTACACTTAAATTAATTAAAATATGATTTTATTGCTCTCTGTTCAGTTTCTTAATTAATTTAATTTTGTAGAGTTTAGAAATCTCTTAATGTGAAATAGGTAGTTAAGACTGCCTGCTTTCCTGTGTTTAAGTGCTGGGTGAGTATTGCTGGCTTGGTGTAGAGATTTGCTTTTAAACAACTCTTGTTCCTTATAAAGTCTATCTTTTTAGCATGTTTGTGGTTTTGTTAGAACATTAATAGGAAGGGGATCATTCCCAAATATTTCTCATCTGAGCTGAATTTGTATCCTACAGCTCAACAGAGAATGTTCCTTATTTTTCTAAAGGCATGAAGGACATTGGGAACTCCTCATAGACTCTTTTATTTTCATTTCTGTTTGGCTTCGTGAAATGCTTAACATAGTAGAGCTGGAGCTCTGAAGTGCAGGGACGTTCCAGGATGATGAATGATAAGTAATTTATATAACTTGAACTGTTTCAAACCTAACATAGCATGGAGCTTAACATTAGAAACAAATTTATCCCTAATTCTAAGTATAATGGCACTCTTAGAAAGTTTTGCTGTTCAAGAGCTCCAGTCTAAGATGTGTAAGGGTTTATGTGGATGAGAAGCAGTTTGTGAGACTTGGCCTTCATTCTGTGGGCAGTCCTACAGTATTATGCAGGAGTGTTAAGAGGTAGATGGATGTGGAATTTAATAAGGATTTGGAAGATGAGTAGATTTGTTGCAGGGGGAGGGAAGTCTTCTAAAGTCATGGAGCCATTATTAGATAAGGTACTGGAATAGCCTCTGAAAAAGAGTGTTACTGTTGCATATATTTTTCCTGGAACTCAGCTGATGCACACAAGATTTGCTATGACTAATAGGATTGCAAGAAAACAGAATACAGACATTTTTCTTGTAATTTAGTGAGGCATCTTTTGATCCGTGATCATCCCTGAGCTGAGGGCTCACTGTGCAAAGCTGGAAGTGAATGACATGCTCTAAAAAGATTTTGGTCTTTGTGATTTATGGAAGGTGGGTAGAACATAATTCCTTTGCTCATTGGGACTGCATATTTTAGTTTTATCTCACTCCTGTGTTTCTAGGCAGTGTTAAAAAGGAGCTATTTCCCTGAAGTTTGATGGCAGCAGAGACTCAACTGATTAGTATGCATCTATGTAATGTTTGTAAAAAAAATAAAGTAAAAAAATTGTCTGACAATCTTTTAGACAACCCAATAAGCAATCTTAACAGAAAAGGAAGAAACTAACCTTCCATCTTAGTTTCAGAGATGATTCCTCCAGAATAACGGTAAAGCACACTGTTGGATAGGGTAAACGATGGAAGCTTCTTGGGCTATTCTCACAACTTCTGAGGATAAAAAGAGAAACTCATTCAAGAGTACTGTGTTACACTTAAGGCCTTGTTAAGGGAAATGGGCAAAAACTGTATATACAAAGAAAGAATTTATTGCTAATCTAATTAAAGTCTTAACAATCTATTAAATACAACAACTATTGTTATTAACGATCCAATTACAATGGTAGTAGCACTCCCAGATCAGGCCTAGCTATTAAAGCAGAAACTTGCATGGCAAGTATATTCAGAGCTTTTTCAGCTGTGTTCATTGGTGACACGCATTTATAGCAAGGGTCATGTTTTGTTGCAATCACAGCTCTTCCTATTCTGCCTGTTTTCCCATACTGGATACGTACCCAACACACCTCGTTCTGATCCTTAACACTGACTACATCAAGTTACCTACCTTCTGCTCAGTGCCTTTGCTTTCTTGTCAAATGGAATCACTGAAATGGAAAACACAGGCAAAAGATGGTCTTGTTTAGTTTTCTTAATTAATACATTTCGGCAATTTTTAAAGTCTGCTTTACACTTTTATCTTAGGCTGAATACTAGTGCTGGAATATATCTAAGGTAGTAAACCTAGATGGAAATGCTGTACCGAACATAATGTAAATATATTTAGAAGAACATCCATTGCCACACTTTGGAAAAGAATTAAGTTGAGCCCATGAAACAATATGCCTGATTATGCTAATTGGTACCTGTTGTTTGTAATGCTTAGTAACTCTGTTTTGGTTTGTTTTTTCTCCCCCCTCCCCCCCCCAAACTGTGAAAGAACACTTGACTGTCTAATATGGTCATGCAGTTACTGCAATTTCATGTTGCCATGATGGGCCATGCACAAATGACCAGTTTAACATTTAAGTCTCCATTTATGGATGTGCCTATTACAACCAGTTGTTATGGTGATGTCAGTTTGGCACGAGTGCACATCTATTTAAAAAAATCGTTAGCAGAGTTGTTAAGGTTTTCAGAACACTTGCTTCTGCTGGATCTGATGTTAAAAGCTTTCATGAAATCTAATGATGAGCTACCTTTTACGTGAGAGAATTTCTTACACTGGAAAGGGAAAGGTTTAGTGTTTCTCACACACAAGGACATTCTCTCTGGCAGAACTTCATGGTCTCTAAATTAGTCCTTTAACATGGCAGCATTCATTCTGATAAATTCATTGTTTCCATATTCCTCAGGTAGATTATGAACCCTGGCATTATACTGGTGGCTTTCATTTTCTTGGAACAGAAATACAACTTACCCCTATTGGAGAGGTTACAGCAGAACAGAACCATGATTCATTCGTCACCCATACAGGCACTGGAAAATCTTTAACAGCTCACATCCCATTTTCTGATTTGGCCCAAAACAACCTTGTCTCATCACAATAGCAGATCTTTTCTTCATTGAAGTCCCATAGATGACCAGGCAAAGCCTCTTTTTTCCATGCTTGGTAAGTATCAAGGTCAGCATCTGCTTTTTCACCATTGGTTTAGCAAAACATTGCTAAATCATGCTCCAGTTACAGTTTATCTGTTGCTCTTGCTACCCCATTGAATGGAAGGAGCGCTTCAATGTCTGTCTTGTCTTTTCCAGGATTATTAGCAGCATCTATGAGCTTTAACTAATTCTTATGATGTATTTCAGTAGTCTCAAACATTTAGCTTTTTGTTGATAACATAAAGCAACCATAAAGTTATTGTTCAATCCCCAGGTATATCTTTTAGTAACCAAAGCAGTCAGGCTTGTTAATGTTGTGTGACAGGTAGCAGTAAACCACAGCTCTGATTTTTAATTCCCTTAAACATTTTTATATATGTATATTTATTTATTTATTTAAGAAAATTACCAAAGTCTATTCTTGTAACTAGTACCTTGCTTTTGCAGCAGATTAAGAGAATTATTTTAAGTTTATCCGCTCAGAGTATAACTAATTATTATTAGGATAAAGTTTTCAGTGTATTTATTTTGTGTTTTTATCTCTGATTCAGAATCCAAGTAGCCAAAATGATTAGAAATCACTGTCAGTTATTTTTATGATTTAATATTGAAGCAACAGGCTAACAAAATCACGTTACTTTGATCCTCCGCTTCTTAGTACGAGTCTTTAATTCCTTTAATGAACTTTAACCAGACAAGCAGAGCTAGCTTACTGAGACTAACATCTTCTGTCCCTCTACATCTGTTACCTTCTGTGAAATCGTAAAGAGGTACTGTGGCAACTCCAGTCTGCTTTAGGCTTCTCTTAATTGATTTTCTGTGAATTTTAATGATAAAGCTTCTCAGATTGCTAGTCTGAGTCGTAAATGGATCTGGGATGATCACTGCATGCTTCATTCTTTCTTAACATGATACTGTCCCCAGTGGACCTGCTTGAATTAACCCAGTGACTTCAATTTCGCATTAGTTGCTGACAGCTTCATGTTAAGAAGTCCTCTTCATTTAGGACCAAAGATACCAGACTCGAGGCACAAAAGATGGGTCTCATTCCAAACTCCAAGAAAAGGACTATTAGCATAGAGGGAAAAAGTTCTTGTCTTAGACTGAGCCAGAAAAGTTAGCGTCTAGCTCTAGTTGGGCATTCTAGTTGTCTGAAGTACTACATGCCTCTGGAATAGTCCAAATGTCCCTTCCCTGCTTGAATAGATCATGTGAATGTAAGTGGGACTCTGCTGGTACAAAAGCTTGATCATAAATCCTTGCCTGGGAGAGGTAGTGAATGAGCAGGGTCTCCAGAGGTCGGAGTTACCCAGTCATGGTGGTACTCGGCTCTCTTCCCTGGAGATGCAGTGGAATCATTTAGTCTCCTGTTTATCATGCTGGAAACACCCTCTGGTAGGTCCCCAGATTATGGAGTACCCTCAACTTGCTCTATTTCCCACTAGCATCCATGTAGAGTCAGAGAGGCCAGTTATTCGTCTCATCACTGTAACCCTTATGCTTTAGCAGGCCTAAGAAAACTTAATACATTTTTTTTCTCCTCCGTGGCTTTCACAACAGTTTCCCAGCTGGTTGCCTGTAAAACTTCAGCCATCCTGGGCATATGGCTTTGTATGTATTTATATCTAGTTGCTCTAAAACATCAGGAGGCATTTCAACTACAGTGTGGCTGGATAGCTGCAAAACAAGACCATAAGAGATTTATAAATAAGTCGTGTGCAGCTGGCTTCCAGCCTTATTTTCAAGCATCTTTTTTTTCCTCTGCATGTAATGGAAGTCAAGATGTCCACTAGAAAAGATTTCCTTTTATAAAAACAAACCACCCCCCTTGCCCCTCTCCAAAAAACCCCAAACCCCAACCAAACAAAATCCTGAAAACCCTAAACCAAGATATTCTGAGAATGTGGTGGTGGTGTTTCTTTGTTATAACCAGACTGTGTTTAGCATGAATTTAGATATGTTTTGTTGGAGGATTGATGGATGAAAAAACCCTGTAAAATCTGAATGCATAAAAGAAAAAGGCATAGGAAAATCTAATTATCTTCCCTTGCAGCCCACAATCGCCAACTAATTGGAGTATAAAGCTGGATTGGCACAAAGAAAGAAATTTCAGAACATAGCAGTTTCCTGATGTTGAAGAAGGGGGTGTTTT
>JAOBAS010000007.1:10512087-10579364 GCA_025311575.1 Elanoides forficatus | reverse complement strand
CCCAACTTCTTGTGCCCCTCCAGCCTTCTTGCTGGCTGGGCATCAGAAGCTGAAAAATCCTTGACTTAGTCTAAACAGTACTTAGCAACAACTGAAAACATCCGTGTGTTATCAACATTCTTCTCATACTGAATCCAAAATGTAACACTATACCAGCTACTAGAATAAAAATCAACTCTATCCCAGCGGAAACCAGGACAATGGCTGACCTTGGTTGTTATCATTATCTTGACTACAGGACATGCTGAGACAGTAAAACATGGAGTGCTTAGGGCACTACACTAATACAGAAAACTGAAGGGATCTCTCGAGTATGGACTACCCTGAATGCAACAGAGACACAGTGAACTAGTTTGCTATATAATGTTTAATTAAATTCAAGATTTCAAGTCCATGTGCTCAGAAGTACTTTTCTGACTTTATGAAAACTGAATTTAAGAAGGCTATCCAGATAGGTGGCTGGCAGGATGAAATATTCAAGGTCTAATTTTACTAGCATTGGATTCCTTTCTTTCTTTCTTTTTCTTTTTTCTTTTTCTTTTTTTTTTTTTTTTTTTAATTTTATTCTGCAAAATGTTTCTAGGGAAAGGAGGGAGGAGAAAAAAGGAAGTGTTCTGGCTTTTATTTTTTTTTATTCCTGAAGGAATTTAATTTTCTGTAAAAATTTAGTTGTAGTATTGAACATTATACAAGGACTTGGAATTACTAGAAGAGAAATTGTGCCCTTTCAGGAAATGAAAGGCCTTTTACTCAGCACTGTGTTTAGATACATAGTGAGGATAGGTAATTAAATAGTGAATAGGTGCTCATTTACCAACCATAGAACATACAGGTCTCACCACAGCATACACATGAAAATACTCATGCATTCAGATTGCCTTTAGTACGTTCACATTCCATAGTTATTACATCTTTATGTGATGTTGTGTCATAACAAATGGGAAGACAACCTCACTTTTCTGCCCATTCATCTTTCTTTTCTTCACTCAGATTATTAAACAGAAAGTGACAAACACAGCAATTTTAGTATTGGAGGAAACTGCCATTTTTTTTCACTCCATCTTTCTTTTAGGCATATCTCTCAAGCTCCATTTTCTTTATCCATGTGAAAAGAATGCAAAACATAAACCCTCTGAATCATATTTTCGAAGCCATTTTTGTCATCTTTGTTGTTCTCATCTGCTTCGTTTTCCGCAAAATGGGTGTCTGTGGCAGGGAGTATGCAGAGAATGTGTTACAGATTAAGAAAAAGTTTTAAAAAATGGTAAATGAAATACACTCTGAATGGCTTCATTCAGATGTGATTTAGAGGTCCCCACCAGAGAGAGCTGTTTATCCAAAGTACCAGAAGCGGTTTGGAACTACGAGGTTGTTGTAAATTGATGCAGATAGCTGAAGAGCAGAGGATCAGATAAGAGTCTCCAGGAACAAAGGCGCAACTGAGTTAGGTCATGTAGTAGGCAAGTTGCAAGATAGTTAAGTTTAGGTGAAAAGACCCTCCGTAGAAATAAGCTTAGTAAGTGCTCCTGACTGAAAAGAGAGCTCTGCCTGGGAAAGCTGTGGACTGGAAGGCAAGTAACTGGATGTTAAATCCTTCAGCATAACGGGGGTAAATTCTTATCCATTCACTTGTATATCTACCGAATTAGTGAGTCTCAGTTCATCAATCAGATACCTGATGTAGATCAGTTACAGTCTTTTTTTTATGCAGGTCAGCACCCCAAAGATAATTTTTTCATTGTTGCTTAATGAATCTGCAGTAACTTGATTGTCATGGAGAATACAGATGGCCACGAGTGCTGGCATTTTACTCATTCTGACATACTGCAGTAAAAGGCAATGCTATTGCTATTAATTCAGGAAAAATAAACACAGTAATGGTGACATTTGAAACAGAAGGGACAGTAGACACTTAGTGGTGGAGTGCAAAAATTTGCTACTAAGATGTCTTAGCTACAGATACCACCTCCTGAGTATTGAAATTGATTTCGAAATCAATAGTTGAAATAAATTGAAACTATTACTCTAGATCACTTTACTTGTTCACTACCAAATGGACATGTAGCCATGCACTCTGCTGCAGATGTCAGTAATGTTATAGATTGACACTGCAGAGGGAGGGGAAAGGCTAAATTAACTTATTTTGGATATTAAATGCTATATGCCTGCCTGATGGTTGTTTCATTTTTTTATGTCAGGAGAAACATTCTTAGGAAACCTGCTTAAGACACTACTATAACTTACATTGTGTTGGTATCTAGCTAACCTAACAGGTCAGACTCCTGTTAAGGTGTACTCTGTACATACAAGTACTCTCTTGGATTCAACCTATGTAAATAAATAAAAGTCCTCATGTTTTAGTTCCTGTTAAATCTTCCAGTCAGTGATCTTTTCACCTTTATAATAAACCAAGTATTTTGCCTTCTTAATATATAGGTTCTAAGGATGCGATAGTTGTTTTCTGCTTTCTCCTGTGACCAGGCTGACCAACTTTCACATCTTCCCAGAAAACAAAAAAGAGTAGAGCTCTTCAAGTTCCCGTTGCCTCTCAGAGCAGACTATATATAATTTTACTAGTTCTTCCGCAGATCAGCGAAAAAAGAAAAAAACTTTTCTGGGATCCTCTGAGTTCAAAGTGGGAGGTCAAGAGTATGTGTTAGGCAGGGGAAGGTAATAAAACAACCAACGCTTACAGATGTTAAAAATATCAGGAAATCAGAAATATGAGATGACCAGTTGACTGTTATTAATGAAAATTGCCTAGTATTTACTTTAATATGGTTAATCTCAAAGACAGACATTATCTGGAATATAATATAATTAATGCATGGATGCACCCATACGTGCAGCCTTGGATAATGTTTCTTGATTTTGTTTGCTTTTATCTATCTAAACTACTTCTACCATCTCTGCAATATTTACTTGTAAATACTGAAATTAATTATTCTCATACCTTAAAAAAATAGAAAAAAGAATTCTTCTTTCCCTGAAACAGTCCTACTTTTAGGCAACTGGAATTTGAGCCAGATTATCTTGTTGGAATAGCCTTCTTGGCATCCTTTTACTACTTCTGTGGGTGAAATGAATGGTGTTTGAGATACTGTAAAATGCACTGAGCAGCCCCAGTTCCCATTGTGTGCAAAATTCTTATGCTTGTTTTTCAGAATAATCCAGAACGGCAATTCTACAGTAGCTCCCCTGTGGGCATTCTAATTCTGCATCAGGAATACTTTTGTATGGACTAAATGGGACCATGTTGGGTGTTAGTGGAGAACAGCTATTACACTTGAAATTCACTCCTTAATTTATCTCATAGTGGCTTCCATCTGCAAACAAGCCTGTATCATTTCTTTTTGCTCATTTGTGCAAACTCCTTCTGCAGAAGTCAAGAGAACTTTGCCTGAGTAAGAACAGGTTAAAATCTCAGAATGTAGATGATTCCTTTGAGAGTTGTGGGCACTTAGCGCCTTGCAGGATTGAGCCTATAGGCACCTACTTTTTCTTCACATTCAGACAAGTTTTCAGTTCCTGAAATGAGACTGAATGCCATATAAAATTGAATGCCCAGTATTTCTGTTGCTGTAATTCTATTAGAGAAAGTGTCTGGCATATGAGGAAAGCCAAATGTTACATTAACACATTAACTAGACCTAGCACTATCAAGTTCCCTTACTTTTCATTATAAAAGTAGTGAAGTCAGCCTTTTATGGCAGTTATCAGCATTATGGAATGAGGGAAGAAGACATCTACTAAATTCTCTATTGGACCATTTTCTTTAGGTGAAATTTAGCATAATGATTTCAGCAGAGGAAGGGAATGCTTGAGAGCAAAAACTCCTCATAGCAATGTATTCACTTTGATTTTAGTGGGGAAGAAAGTGCATGTGGACCAGGAAAATGGGCAAGCACAAGGGCTTGGAGAGCTGTCTTTTGTTCTGTTGTACACCAATGTGTAGCATGGTGGAGTTTTGATCCCTGAAGTGGCCTTCACTGCAATGGTATGGACTAGAGTAAAAGCAGTGAAAGTACTGAATTATAAAAATGCTTATTTCATGACTAGCTGGTACCTCCATGGTGAAAAAGCCTACCCATGGGGCTGGGAGAGGTTCATTCCTCTCCACAATCTTTCTTTGAATCCTTTACCCTGAAGAAGACCAAAGGAGAGTGGACAGACCCCCACTCTTTACCCTTCTATCTACACTAAGCTTTTCATTTTACTACAGAGCATATTGTGGTGCTGTTCTTTAGACTGGCATTGTATGTTGTGGTACACGGCATTTGCCAAGATGTGCTGTCGATGCCTTTCTCCAAGTCAATGCTTCCATGTGCTAACAACCATGCAGAATAGCGCAGTTTGCCTCTTCTGAATTATCCACAGAACCACACAAAAGCAAGTTTGTCCCATAACCCTAATCAAAATATGTATTTCTGTCTCATCTTTTAAGACTTTGCCCTGTGGAAAATCTGTCTGAGGAAAGGCTAACAGTGAATCAAGGCTCCTCTACCTCCCATGCTGGGAGCAAAGGATTTGCATATGAAAGGGTCCGCTTCCTAAAAAGGTGCCAGGAGAACAGTCAAACACTCTGCTATGGCAAGAGAAACCTGGGGAAATCATGTAAAGTCAGGTGAATTATTCTGACATATATGCAAAAGAAATTATCAGTGTAATTTACTAAAAATACAAGTGAATCTGTACTGTATGCCCAACCACTGGATTACACGTGGCAATGTCTATGGTCAGTAATGAGTGGGTAAACACTGTTGTGGGTGAAGGAGTAATAAATTTCCATTGGAATTAAAAAAAGCTCAAATTAAGCTTTTTATAATTTTAGGTTTTGTATGCCCAATCAAAATTCTGCCTTGTGATTATGGTGAAAGATAAAATTTTACGATAAAGAAAAGTAAGAAATCTATGTAAATCTATTTTGGTAAGAATGCAAATATTCCAATTTTGGTTATGTTAACCATTTAAACCTCCAGGTTTTAATGGAAATCTATGTAAAGCTGAAAAAACCCAAACACCTCAATGGTGGTTAGGCTAAAAATCATGCTGAACCTGGACATACTGTCCACTTGCTGTACTATTGCTTTGCATTATTCAAGATTAAGAATGAAGTGACTTAGTTGCATTCTTCCACCATGAATTTCTATTTTAGTCAGGTACAGGCTAAATGTGCTTTAACTACCCATTGCAAGCTGGAAACTGAGGCTAACCTGCATTTTGCTCTCAGGGGGAAAAGCTGATACTTTCATGTGTACTCTTTGAAAATATGTGTGTTGTTATGGGATGTATTTTAAGTTATACTAGACATTATTATAAGTCTTTACTTATACTAGACATTATTATAAGTCTTTACCTGCAGAATGCTCCCTGCACACATTTTAAAATGAGGATATAATGAAATACACTGTAAAATATATACATTTTTTCTGTCAGTAAATCTTCAGTTGCGTATAGTGTCAATTTGGGTTACAAACTATGAGTTGATTTTTTTTTTTTTTTCAATTGTGATTTAAATAAATCTTTCGCCATTAAATTCAGTGTACTTTGAGGAGGGGTTATAAAGAAATGGGAGAGAGTTATAAGATAGAAATTGATAAAAGACTTATTTGGTGTTTGGGAGTCCTGTGCAAGCAGCTAAAAAAGTCTTTGGAACAGAACCAATCTTTCTGTGAAAGCTTTATTGATTACACAGAGAAAAGTCCATTTTAAACACTTTCATAGCACTGGGTTGCCTGAGGAAGCAAAATCTATTACACTTAGATTATGAACTTTTTGTTTATGAACTCAGCTTAGTGGACAGCTGGAAGAAACTAGCATTATTATTTCTTTTGTCTATAAAGTAGAGTTATTAAAAAGCCCGTATTTTTCCCATGTGTGTACTGCTGCTGTTTTCAAAAATGTATGTAGCATGAAGTGGTTTGCCGTGTGCTCCTGCTGGACCCGGTGCATGCTGCTGGCTCCTAGAATGGTTTTTCAGGACAGATGGCTTCTCAGGTCCGGACCCTTGGAGCAACAGGGGTACCACACACCTCTAGCGGATAAGATCTGAGTTGTAGTCCCTGATTAGTGTTTTTGTAATTAATCCCATTGCTTCAGGCATTTATCTAGCTGTAGGTGATTTATTTGTGTTAGGAGAATGACTCAAATATATCTACGGTTAAATAAGCTACCCAAGCAACTATCACTCATCAGTGTCAATACTGTTTTATACAAAGAATTTCCGCTTCTCTTTGACCTAAGGAAAGGTCTAAGCAAGAAAGATGAGGGAGAAGAGAGTTTCTTTTCCTTTACTTATGATGGGTGAATGTTAGGCTGCAGTTGAGGACAGTCTGAACATGGAGGGTGCCCTCCCTTGCAAGGGAAGGCTGCAAGAAATCTCCACCTCATGGGGAGAATAATAGATGCTGGTGCTGGGTGGGGGTTAGGAAAAGTGTAGGGAAGGGGATGGTGAGGCCCAGAAAGAGCACAGTGTCTCAGCTTCAACCAGCAGTGGCTGTGAAACCTGGGGGCAGTGGACGTCATCTCTGCATGCAGTGGTTGAGGTTGGAACCACTGGGACTGAACTAATTTTTGGAGAATTCACCATAAAAGGTGAATTGCATGCGTACAATGTGTTCACATATTTCTGCTTGTCTCTAGTGATGGGCCTGACATTTGACATCTCATTGAGGGTGAAATGATGTGACCTGCTTGTTGTAGCACTGGGTCTTTTTTCAATTTGTGCTTATATGATCAATCCAGCTGAAGTTGGTACCTGTAAGTTCTTTAACTCCCAGGAACTGTGCAGTTGATTAAATTGACTCAGAAAGAGCATGTTCAAATACTTCCCCTCCGCCCCCTTCCCCCAAAAGCTCAAAGCATGGAGAGAAAAGGGTGAAAATGATAAAAAGGCTTACTTACTTTCACCTAAATCTTTCCTTGGAGCTTACAATTCTTTTCACTTCATCTGACCCTCATTTCTGCCTGTGAGAAACAGACTGTGCTGTGCACAGCGTGTTTTCTCTGTCCTCTTGTAATACCTTGCCAGCCTTAAAGGTTATAATGACTCCTTGGAAATTTTTTTAGCAACAAAATAGAAAAAGATGTGAGAAAGTTTTCTTGCCTGTAATATCAGAAGTTAAGAGTGTGGTCATTTGTACAATAGTGCTAGATAGTTACTCTTTTACCAGAGATTTAAGTCTTATACAAGTTGTGGACAAACACGTAGAAAGACTGGGAAAGCGCCTCAAAGCACTCACAGTTTTATTCTCTTTTACTCAGCCACTTGTTTCAATGTGACTCTGAATGGTAACTTTAGCAGTAGAATTCCGGCAGATTATCAGGCATTCAAATAGATTAAAGTTCTTTCTTAGGAAGCTTGTGGGTTTTTGTTTCATTTTTTTTTTTTCTGAAATGAGAAGTTTGTAGGAAAGATTTACCAGGGAGTTAATAATGCAATGAAACGATAGAATAGTTATGAATTTAACAAACTCCCTACATTTAAGGCCTAGGCATACCAACTTTCATGAGATTCTTGTTAGTTGTGAACTTGCATTTTCTGTGACAGTCTTACAGAAGTACGTCTAAAATAGAAAACATTTAAAACACTTCAAAAATAGCGTTAGGATTATTTACAAGCATTAGTCAAAATTAATCCAAATGTTTGCTCTTAATATGAACAATAAGGGTTTGTAAGAATGTCTGCAAGTGTAGCAAACTGTATGATTGGATGAGTGGGAACTTTTTTTGCCTCAAAATGACTTTATCTAGATGAGCTTCTTACCAGCAGAAGCTCAGTGATGAATGTGCACTGGTATCATCTTAAAGCAGTAGCCACAATTAAATGTCCAGGAGAATTTCCAGAAACTCTGTAGTGGGCAATGTGGGTATCACTGGTTTTAGGGAAAGATTACTCCTGATTTCAATTAACCATCATTTTGAATGATAAAAAAAATAGAATTCTGTCTCACCAAGTGGACTGTTTGTGTTTGCTTTCTGATATAAGTGTATTTGGGTGAAACTGTTAATTTTATTAAGCGCTATGGCACAGAACCTGCAGCTCACGAGAGTGGGCTGACTCAGGTGTTTTGAAGATATCTTTGCACCCTTCTGATTTTGGTTTGCTCCTAGCTGTGAAGTACCCTGCATTGTAATTCAGAGAGCTACCTTTACACAAGCATTATTGTATCAGTGGAAGACGAGTAACAGAGGGAAGCACTCCGGATAGACCCCTGATACTGCTGTCCTTAGGAGATGTTTCTATATGAGACAGCCCCTCCAGACTCACTACCTTCTTTCTACAGGAGAGTAATCCTCAGATGTGTTTTACTACTCTGAAAGAAAGAACTGAAACATAATAGGTAATATTATTCTTGAGTTCCTTTCGGAATCTAGCCCATCCGCTAGACAGTGAAATAATTATCACAATGGGCTTCGCAGCTTAAATTTGGAAAAAGAAATTATGTGAACCAACTCTCTTTCTGTGGATATCCCATTGTTCTTATAGTATGATAGAAGCTGAATAAAGGTCCCAAATTCACTTTTTAGTTGATCTTCTCCTCTCTCATGTGGGTTCTTTTTTCATTTTTCTTATAGACCATGGAAGCAGTATTCTACTCTTGATCTAACAGACCCTGAATTTAATGGAAAAGTACTCTCTGACTTTGGGTTTTTATTTGCACCCCTTATATTGAGCTATTTTGGAAAGCATCTTCAGTAGTGATAGCCAGTAATCTGGGAGAAGTACTGTATAGGAATACAGTCAGTTCAGTTTGGAAGTACCTAAACACTCATATATTCTGAGCATTGCCATTTCTATAACTTTCATTCTGAATAAGAAAACACTGCAATGCCACATTTTTGGGAGCCAACTTCAAATTCTGCTTTTTCTGCTTTTTTCCATTAACTACATCAGCTTCCACTACCTCATGTCATTTTGCAAAGTAGTCTAAGCTCCAAGAAACCCATGTTTCCTTTAAAGGTGTTTTACCTCAATTTAGAACTTGCCAAGTACTTTATATCTGCTGAAACACTGCTCTGTGAGTAAATATAGACCTCTAAAATTAAATAAACATTTGTGATCTTTAAACAACTTACCTTAATTTGAGGTTTCTGGCTGACAACGATACCTGATGCATCTGTGTTGTCTAAAACCACACTACCTGAAAGGATGAATGGTATTGACAAGCTTTAAATTGGGCTGTTTGGTTTTACTGAATTTTAATTAAAATAGAATTGGAGTTCCCTGAAGTAGTCACTGGGAAGGAAGATTATATTAGTGAAAAATTGTGTGGGTAATTTACAAATACACCTACGAATACCAGCCAGACATTTTAACGACAAACTGGACTCTTCAGGTTACTTTAGTCGAATTTAACTTAATTGACCTTCATCTATCTTTTTGCATAATGTTAATCTTCTTTTTAGGCTTTAACAGACTTTAACAACCAGACCGGAAAATACTTGTTTCTGCACATAGGTATATGAACGGTTGCTATGGGCTAGCTACAGCTTTGAAAATGACAGGAAATGATAATTGCTCAAATTCCTCTTCTGAGCCTTTCCTGCTTCTTCTGTGCTTACAGAGAGAAAGCATATAGTTTTGAACAAGCAGCAGCCCACTTCCTCCCCAACGCCTGGGATGTAGGAAATGGGCAAAAAGGTTTTTTTTCCCATTGTCACCTACTTTCTGCTCCTTGTAACTCAGTTGGCTCATTCACAGAACTGCAGGCACTAATCACATGTTCCTGCCTCAAAAGTATGGGAGCAGAACGTGGCATCCCCTACAGCTGCTCCGTGCGGCAGAACTGATTCAACTTCATATTCTGTGCAGATGTGAACCTCAAACTTTGATTATCTAGGGTCCAGTGTCTTTAAGATTTTCTATGTCTTCTCTATATCAATTTTTATCAAGAAATGCTCCAAAGTAATTACTTTCAGATAGTATTTTTTTTGTTCTATTTGTAATATTAAAACCTCAGGTTGGAATTTGGTTTAGTACCTCTAAGTAAGCAAAGGCACACATGCTGTGATTATAAAAAAACAGATTCAGGAGGCGAAGAGTAGTAATGTAAAAGAAAAAAATGGTTCTTGGGTTCTGTCTGAAAATTTACGTAACTTTTTTGTCTGGGCAGACTTTTGATAGGTTGTAACCATATAACTGTGAAAATAAAACTTACTTTTATCCACATGTATTATTAGCAATGTGGTGGTAAAAGCTTGCTTGTCCCCCTCACCTAAAATATCACCATGCTAAATTATTTTCAACACTTAGCAGCCTAGATCTTCTAAGTGAGTATAAATTTTATGTAGCCATGCCAATTTATGCAAACTCTTAAAAAATAATTTGAAAATTAAGTACATGCCTCATTAGTCTGATTTGCAGGAAATGGAGAACTAAGAATTATAAATAGAATGCTTTAAATACAGCTTAATTAATTCCATGTATTAATGTATTAGCTAAATATGGTTCTGCTATTATAAAAATAATGCTTTAGCTAAGCTAAATGTTTCAGCTTCCCTTTTAAATCAGCATCTCTTTACCTCCTCTCTGCTATCTTTGAAGCTGGCCTTCTCTCGGTGCCTTCATTCATAGTGTCATTTCCCTGCTACCGGGTGTAAGGCAGTCTTTCAAAAACTGAGCCCATGATTTTTAGTTGTACACTTGGGGGCACATAGTTTCTCAGTTTGGCTAAATCTGATGTCTTTTGTTATATTGGGCTTATCTGAGAAAGCAGTCTCGTAGGAGTCAGTCCCTCCTCACCCACAAGAAGTAACAACCATCCCCTGGTGACCCAGAGTGTCCTTCCTTGGAGGTTGGGTCAAAGCTGCAGCTTGCAGCTCTAAGACCAGAGACTGTAGTATATAGAGGACAACACAGTGTTTGTATACAAAATACACAGAATGATCAAAAATATGCACCAGGTTCCCATTTGGGTGGCTGGGTTCAAGGAACAGGAAACTCTGAGGTCATTGGTTTTATTACAGAAGTTGTTTCAACTTCGGTGTTTACTGCATGGATTAATGAGGACAGTGGTGTCTTTGAGACACCTCCATCTCATATAGTTTATTAATGTTTCAAAAGATTTCCCTTGGGATCACAGGTAGCATCAGCTGTGTGAGAAAAATCTGGACTTTGTATGAAGTTTGTTGTTTTCTCTGTTCCGAGTCGGTAATGCGTTTCCTCGGAACCAACAGCTTGGTTTCCAGATTTCAACTTTGATGATTCATTTAGAGCATCAAAACCAAACCCCTTGAATTAAAACAGAATTGACATCCCGGTGCAAACCTTCGGACAAACTGATTACAGCTGCCATTTGTTGGCTTTTTCGGCACTGAAAAAAGTCCTCCTGTCACATGCTGATCCCTGGATGTCCATGCTGACAGTATTCAGTCAGTTGACCAGCTGGCCTCATTCACAGGTTGAGTCATTTGGTGCTTGGTAGGGAGGTAGGTTTAGCTCACTTCAGTGTTTCCTCAGTCTGAGGGTATAAACTTGTTCAAGTCCGGTCACGACATTCTGCTTGTGTTGAATACTTACATAAGCATTTGAAAATGTTCTTTGTGAAATTACTATTGTTTCATAGAAGTATTTCATCATTTTGATGAAAGCATAAGGGCCATGCAAGAATTCCCTTGTTATATGAAAAAGGAAATATATTTACATAAAGGATGGTTGACAGGTTGCCATCTAATTGTGTCAGGCCCCAGAAACAGGCCAGATAAGGATGGCTGCTGGAGAAGGATCTGTGTCACAGCCAATTTTTGTTAAGATTTTTACATTTGATTTCACCGAAATGACACAAAAGCTTTCATGAATATTTTTATGCTGCGGTGTTTATATTCAGATCTAAATGTGTGTTTCCATTTGGGAAGATGTCTAGGTAGGATATTCTTTCATGCTGTGGGAGTGCCATTGAAGTCTAACCTTGGACCAGATTTTTTTTATTTCTGATTGCCCTGAATCCCATCAAGCAGGGACTTGAACATGAGCCTTCCACAGCTGAGGCAGTAATCTTGGTCTTCTGATTAGTGAGCATGAAAAAAAGCAGATGTAGGAGCCTGCTACCCCTTCTAAGTAGTTACCCCTTCTGAAAAGCCATTTCGTAATTCAAATAAAAGTAGAGGTTACAAAATTTTTTCATAAATGTGACTGAATGTTTCTTTGGTATTCATTTTTCTGTGACGTTTCTTTTGTTTCTCTGTTGAATAAAATGAATGCCTCTAGTTGTGAAAAGCATTTTGTACTTTTTGTTCATGGTTAGTCCTCTTCTGCAGTCTTCGATTACTTTGAAAAATGCTGCTGAGCCAAACCCCAGTTCTATCCTTTATCCAAAAATAAAAAGAGAAATTGTCAGAACAATACTTCAGAAGATTTTTTTGTGTGTGTGTGTGCCATATTTGAATTGTAGTCATGCTTGACATTTTCTTTGGTGTCTTAGATGTATACATCAGAGAGAAAATACATTGTCAAAATTCCAAATACTTCTGAATAATCAGTGAATTCTGACCCAAACTTCAATTATCCTCTTAAGTAGTAAAATATTAATATTAAATTATTATAGTTGCTTAGTTCTCCCAAGTTTCTGCTAGCCCTACTGCATTTTTGTAATTTTTTCAGAGTTTGTTTTACATATGTTTTAAACTATATATATTGCATATGTTAAGTTATTATAAATAGAAGAATAATTTTATATAATATATTAAATATAATTGTACATAATTGTTTTAATTATAGTTTGACATACATGCAGCTACATGTGATCACCTCAAGTAATATTTTGAATTAATCAGTGGATAAATCACCATGCTTGTTTGGAATACAGAGTGGGTCAGTATTGTTGGTGTAGAGGGAAGGTTTTATATGGTAATTAATTCAAATAGTAATTAGTTTCTTAAGGTGAAAAAAAAAAATGTTTGCAACATTGTGGTTTTCAAATTGCAAAAAGTGTAAAATTGTATTTAAGATGATCAGTTGCAAAGTAGGTAATAGTTACAGTTTAGACAAGCAAAGGTCCAGAAAACAGTCCTACATTTTAAAATGTGATATTTAAAATGCGACTCCTTTCTGGTGTTTTAATAAGTGTCTCACAGATCGCTCTTAATGCGATGTTTCTGTTAGTGAATAAGAGAAATGGTGAAATTGCTTCATTAGTTTTTTCTGGAGTTTACTTAAAGCTCAAAAAGATTATGATAAAAATAATGTAGGATGTAAAATAAGAATACTTTCAAGGCTTTTTTCAAAGTAGATCATGCTTTCTAGACTTCCTGTTCTCAGTGATCTCTGATTTCTCTCCAGCTGGCCTGTTACCTTTCTTGAAGGAATGCCCCTGATGAGAGAGAACTACACAGAGTAATAGTACTTCTAGCAGATGACACACTTCTGAAAAAATTCTTCATAGGCTGAAAAGTAGTTCCTTTATTTATCTGCTCATGTAAAGAAAATTTAATTCGAATGATTTGGCTCCAGATACATACCTTTTTTTCTGTTATTAACTCAAGGTTTAAACTGAAAAAAAAAAAAAAACAAAAAACCTCAAACCCACAAAATACCTGTAGTTCATTAACATGACTATTTTACAGGACTGCTTTGAAAATAGCTGACTACAAGCACCAAAATTTGCATGTGGCAAAGTAGGGTAAAATGTATTTTACTTGTGCGTTTGGAGAACTTTTTGGAGTTGTGGTATGGACGTTGTGAAGGCAAAGCAGTTTGTGGTTTGCACAGGAAACAGCAGTTTGCGGTGCATCTTTGACATGCTGACTCGTGTGAAAAACACAAGCTGCCTCTGTTCCGAGATTTATCTTATGTTGATTAATTCAAGAGCATGTGTTCCTTCTCCCCTTGTTCTTCCAGAGATCAGCCAATCTTGCTGGGCTAAAGGTTAGATTGGGATTTTCAACATGCACCTAAAAGGACATGTCATATCCTTACCAGGTAAGTTCCTGTAAGTGTAACAGAAATGAGGTCTTAAACAGTGTTCACAACTTTGCAGGCACACAAAACCCAACCCACTAAAGTAAAACTTTATTCCTTATACAGGTTGCTTCTAACAAAATATACAGTGTAGGATTCAGTCAACAAAATTCCCACCCTGACCTCCGTAAGTACATCAAGTTTAGCATATGCATGCTACTACTGTTGCTTTGCTTTCAGTACCTGAGCTGGCTGCTATGCAGCCAAATAATTTATCTTGCACCGACATAGATATTCGTTTTCAAAATCCCGTCCATGTAATTATTCACTTTTTTGTGTGGTTGGTTGGTTGGTTTTGAGTTGGTTTGGGTTTTTTTTTTTAATTTGTTTTGTAACAGTGCAGTAGGAGAACTTTTCCTAGTTTTCAGTTGTCTCTGGATGCTGTTAATGGATTTATTTATAACAATCTTTAAGTTTTATCTATTAAAAAATATTCAGAAGTCTTAAATAAGTAGCTGGCACGTTAGAAAATTGTAAAGATGTGTAGTATCAGGAAATTCCTTGTATTTATATTCATTTTTTTAAAATACAAAAGAAGAACTGCCAGCATGATCTTCCTGGAAGGATATAGCTACGTTTACACACATTCACACGTGTGTATACACAAATACACAGACAATGAATTGCAACTTACACTGATATACTGAAACTTTAATTCAGTGTTCTGGAATCAAGAATATATTGCTGATGCCTCTGTGTAGATCTATCCAAATTGAGCCAATTTATAAATCATCAGATATGCATCTCATGTGAAAGAGGTGGAGGATCTGAAGGGGGTGAAACACTGGCACCGGTTGCCCACAGAGGTGGTAGATGCCCCATCCCTGGAACCACTCGAGGCCAGGCTGGAGGTTGCTCTGAGCGTCCGCATCTAGTGGAAGATGTCCCCACTTGCTGCAGAGGGGTTGGACTGGACTAGGTGACCTTTAACGGTCCCTTCCAACCCAAACCATTCTATGATTTTAATATCTAAAAGAAAATGGCAGAATTCTGAAGGGATTTCAACAAGGAAAAAAAAAAAAAGTCTAATGATGGTATGGAAATCAGGAACAAAGATCATGAGAGTTTTGATGATTTTAGTGAAGGTAGCATCTTAGCAGTATTACTTAGTCTATGACACTTTAAAATAATTGAGAAATAAGATCTCTGCTAATTTTGTGATGATAGCAAGTCATCCATGTGCAGAAGCCAAAGATAAAGAAAATTATTTGGAGACATCTGTGGTTCAGAAGTAGATCTGGAAGTCTTGATGTAGAGATGTCAGTTCAATTTAGGTTGGCAGCTGAGAGTACCCAAACATAAGGTGTGAAGAAGAAAAAATGTGCTCCATTGAAGGCTGAGCCTAATGAGATGCCTTACTGAAAGCTGGAGGGGCAATGAGACTGGTTCTGCAAAGGATGAGTTAAAAGAACAGTCAAGGCCATAGACAGAAAACAAGTAAAAGGTGGGGTGAGAAAAGTCAGGCTAGTAAAAGAAAGAATGAAAAGAAGTATAAATAAGGTAGAAAAATATTAAGGGTGACTGACAGGTCAGAGGGTATGAAAATCGAGTAATGGGTCAGAGACTGGAAAGGAGAAGGTCAATGCAGACTGTCAAGAGGAATTTCTATTAACAGCTGGATTTTGGCTGGTGTTGAGGGAAAGAGACCTCAGGCAGTTTCTGTAAACAATGAGCTTAGAGGTGAGAGGGAGAAGAGTGATATTTAGTCCATGAAGCAGGGTTGAGGTTGGGGCATTAGTATTTCCATCCAAAAAGGCCAGCTAAATCATACAGTGTCAGCAAGGAGGCTCAGGTTTTAGGAGAAAAGCTAATTCTAGTGTACTGGTTCACCTTCAAATTGCATTTTAGCCCAAACATAATAAGGAGTTTATAGCAAGGTTACAAAATATGGTTGAAGGAGTATAGAGGTGGCGTGCATTCACCAGTTTGCTGTATTTTTCATGAGACTGCCACGTTACCAACTTCACTCCAGTACAATACGTAAGGGAAGAGGATGCATAGAACCTGCTTATTTCAAAGGAAGAGTTTGAGGCTGAAATTGTTGAGTCCTGTAATCCATGGACACACATTTTCTGTAAGTGTTACGAATATATTAAATACATTTAATGACAAATACTTTGACTCTAAAGGAATGGCTAGGGTAACGTGCCAATATTACTGTATGAAACATATTTGTATCTTTCAAACTAATTTCTGAGCTACTGTGAAAACAATTTCTTTTTTGTTTAAAAACTCTCTGTAGCCAGTCTGATGTTTCTACTTAGTCATATATGCTAGCTATTAAAATGATACTAAAAGTAAAGTGTGTTGATGATTGATTTTGATGTTTTCATGTTATACTATTGAAATTTTCAGTTTCCATTGGGGGTCTGAAAATAAAAAAGAAAAATTCCCACTGAAGTACTGTGTGACCTGGAGCTAAGAATGTAAATGCTCTGTTGTTTGGTTTATCCATACATACACGTGAGTTGAGCAGTATTTGGTGTAAGTAGTTAAGGAGCTGGTAAAGTAGCATCCTCAAAATTGATCATGATACAACTGTTGTCAAAACTCTGAAATTAATTTCTTCTGTGCTCTTATTTCTTAGTGATAGATTATTTTTTTTGTCTTCTTGTAGAGGTCTTAGATACACAACTAGACTTATGGAGAACTGTCATTATTCTCCTTCATTATCTTGACTTTTCAGTTAAGGTAGTAGGTTGTAAGGACACTCTATCATATCTGCACAATAATTTTCTTTTCATTAATCTCTCAGGTTTTCTTTATATAATTTAGTAACATGTGATTAGAGAAGTAAAACACCAGAGCTATATTTGTCCTTTTAGAAGATACTAGATATTAAAAGAAAGCCCTTCTGTTAAATGAATTTTTATAATGCAAGCTGGGCATGAATTCAAAACCACTATTACACTCAGAACATAAATGTGTTAGACTGAAATAACAAAACTAGAGTGGGCAATATATAAAATTCTAGGGGTGCACTTTTACTGCCTTAGCAAAATTAATTCCTTATAGTCATGGAAATTATCACAATATCACTAATGGAAGAATTTTTCTGGGAAAGAGACCAGACTATTTGTCTCATTCCAGCAAATTCAGGCATTATCCATTAGAGTTCAATCAGTGCCATTCTTTTACCTGTTGCAAATTGCCATGTACAGTTGTTGTGATGAAAGCGTTAGATAACAACAGCAAACCCCCAAAAGACACCTCCAGAGCAAAACCTTCTCAGTTTATTCATGCCACTGAAGAATGGCACTACTCTTTTGAACAGATGGGTAGGATTTAATGTTAAAGTACAATAAAAAAAATCCTTAATCAAAGAACTGTACATTAAAAGAATTAAAAGATGATTAATTTTGGTCGCTTAATGCATAGTAACAGCTTTTTTATTGAATTACATTGAAATAAATTTGACCTTTCTGCAGACTTCAGCATGCTATTTGGCAAAGAAAGTTGTAGTTAAGTACAGGACAAGAACAAGTGGGGCAGAAGTTAAAGAAAGAACTGATGTAAGTAGAGATCCAAGCATAATTTCCCAATCAGTCTAAGATTTGGGTGTGGTAAAGTTCTGTTTGATAGTTAATTTTAGAGCTCTTAGTTAAAAGGATTCTCCCATATCTTTTCATACTTCTGTTTGCAAAAGGGATGCTTAAACTGATGTGATTCTGTTTGAAACCAGTGGAGCTTCCTGATGCCAGAAGGGTCATTTGCTACATTTGCTATTGTATATTGTTGCATTATCAGGGTCTATATGGATCCAAATTTTTGGCAAGTTTATTTGAGAAATGACAAAGACATTGCAATATGTTTTAAGTCTCTTATATCTTATATATTGATTTGTGAAACCAAGAGGGCATATGTGGGTATAGATTAAAGAGGTGCATTTCCACTGAATTCCTGACACCTAATCTGAGTTTCTGTAATGTTCCTGCTAATCATGTCAAGAAAAAACTTACTGAATTTTTTTCTCTTATTTCAGCACTAATCTATACCTCTTCAGTCCTACTGTTGAAATAAAATGGTACTCTATTTTTAGATCCTGCATCCAAACATCTACTATTTCTTATTTTCAGGCTTTGGATGCTCATGGCAAAACATTAGAAATAGCAGTCCTTAAAAATGAATTTATTCTCATTTCTGATTTTGTTTATGACTTTTATACTGCATTATTTTGGGAAAAAAAAAGTCCTCTTCCCTCCTCTGTATTTCAAAACAGCTTTGACTTAGTGTATGCGGTAAAGTGCTAGCTATTTGAACTTGTCTGTGGGATATATGAACCCCCATTTCTTGTTTTTAATGCTTTTCAAGTGTATAGAGCATGCCTAATATCTGATTAATCTATGTCTGCATTAGTATTTTCATTAAAGCTATGTTATAGTTCAGCATGTTATCTCACAGATCTGTAAAAGTGTGGTCGAAGAAATGATATATTGATGATTGTGATGATTGTAGTATGTGCAGTTCAAAGAACTCTGGAAAAAAAGTAATGTGCTAAGTTTTCTTAGATACTGTCTCTGCTCAGAATTGATTCTTCGTTGCCAAAAGCCATGCGTGTTCCTCTTGAATGGTCTCACTTTCAACATTTGGAGGAATCGCAGTTTCTGTGAGGCAAGGCATTATTAAATCTCATAGTACTACAGCTTCCTTTTAGAACCTAGTCTTTTTAACTGCTGACCACAGTGTTTAGACAAAAGGTACTTAAACCCAGGAGTCTGGGTAGGACAAGTTTGGTTTTGGTTTTTGATGTGCAAGAGAAGTGCATTTTAAGCTTTCCCTTAATTGGGCTTATCTGAGTCAACTGTGGCCAGACATTTTCTTGTAATTTCCCTGGAGATGATGCATACAAAGATTCTTGTAAAATTTAATATTGATAGCTATATAATCCTAATAATATTGGGTAGGAGAAATGTTATATAATGTCCCACAGAGATCCTTTCTGTAAGTTGTTTAAGAATGATTATAGACATACACACAACTAATTAACTGTGCCTATTTGAACTGCAGGAAGTAGATCAGGATGTATGTATCTGATTGTTTCCCATCCCTTTCTCTTGTTTTCAGTAATAATAGGCAAAATACTATTGGTGATGTCCAATGATTGTAAATTGCTGTATTCTGCAGCTAAAAATGGAAATCTGGAGAACTAATTTCAATTGCTATATTTCCTGTATTATTTACTCCGTAGGGCTCTTTGCACCTGTACCTGATTCTGAGGACTGCATTTGTACTGAGTCTCATTGATAATGACTGTGCTAGCAGGGTTTCCATAGCACTCTTGTTTATTTCCCCCCACGTCGGCATCTGTGAGCTCTCAAATACATTAAAAAAATAAAAAAACAAAACAGAAAAAGCCAAACAAAAACCACAACAAAAAGAAACCCCCCAAAGCCAAAAAACGAACCCACAAAAAAACCCCCAACAACAACCACAACAAAAAAAACCCCAATTATATTCAGAATCCATAATTCTATTCATTCCTCTCTGATGATCATTATTTCACTATCTAGTCTATGTAAAATCTCCTAGACTGGAATTGAATTCTGAAGTCCTGTCTAGGTGCTAGCAACAAACTCTGTCTACTTTGCAGAATCTGACTTTTGGCTCAGTTTTCTTTGTTGAGATGGAATTTGTACTAGAATCATGTTGAGCTGCATGTGTTGCCAGTGGGTTTTTTTTATAATCACCTGCTTTATCTGGGATTGGGATGGTCAGGAATTGATTAATAACATACACAGTATATCATCTTTGAGTCTGTGTGAAGTAATCCCCACCAGCTACATTTTAGAGTGCGAGCTGGTATTGTTAGATCCTGTTTGAAATTAAGACCCACCAACTAATCTGCAAAGCTACCCAAAATAGATGCCAATGCAGTTGAAAT
This sequence comes from Elanoides forficatus, assembly GCA_025311575.1. Lineage (NCBI taxonomy): Eukaryota > Metazoa > Chordata > Aves > Accipitriformes > Accipitridae > Elanoides > Elanoides forficatus. Next base: position 10,559,526 of record JAOBAS010000007.1, on the reverse strand, counting down.
AAATTGTGTAAGTGTCCAGGGGGAACTGACATAGCTGTGCTACTCCAGAAATTACAAATCTTACATGCAGCTACTTAAAAACTGTGAAATATGCTGATTCTGACTTTAAAAGGGTATGAAGTTAAGCACATTTTGTGATAAACAAAGAACCTTGATGAAGAGAAACTACGATTTCAAATTTTGGCTGAAACCAAGATTTAGGAAGCTACGTAAGATTCACGTGTTTCAAATAAATATGAGTTTCAAACCAACTAGTTTTGCTACATGTGCCTGATTGACACAGGTTGGTTTTCTTCCTCTGTATCAGAAGAAGAGCTTGAAATGTCAGTAATGCATCTGTTGCTTAAAATAGCTGCCTGAAAACAAAGTCAAGAGAGCACAAATTGCTTTACTTGACCTGTAGTAGAAGAGGCTTTTCTAACAGTGGGTTAGTTAGGGCATCTCTGCAGCCTTAGGAGCTGAACTTGCTAGTCTACATCTGTGCTTCTAAAAAAAAATTAATCCAGGCTATTTTGCACCCTGTCACGTGGTTTGCAACCATGCCATACCCAGAAGCCAAAAGGCAAGGTATCACACAAGTTCACGGAGCTGAACTCAACCTCTCAAACAAGATGGCTGCATTGAGGCTGCCTAAGGGCAACGGTCCCTGGACTGTGCTAATGCCTGACGCTGTGCTCAGGAGCTGTTTTGGAAAGCACTAACTGGTAGGGGCCTCAATCAGGCTGTGGACATTGCCCCGGTGGAAGGGAAGAGGTGATTGTGTGCCAGGGTCTCTGCCCAAGCCCCTGCCCTGGCAGCGTTTAGTTTCCAGCACAGGCACAGCTATAGAGTTAAGAAGAAGGGAAAATGTTCCTCCTTGGATTGTAACTCTAAGGCTTTATTTTCCCTGGTCCATAATGATGTCTCTCACCATTAAATGAACTTCTTTTCATGCGTTTTCTCACTCTGGAGTTGTTGGTGGGTCAAAAAAAAAAAAAAAAGGTGCTTGTGATGTTTATTCTTTCTTCTGTGAAACAGAAAACAACACCACCCAGCTGCCTTCTAGCAGTTACGTTAAGTCATACAGCTAAGCGCTTTTCACAGGGGAAGGATAAATCTTGATGTTTATGTTTTGACAGACTTTTTAGCACGGTTTCCTAGGGAAACAAGACCTATGCAATCACATGGGAAATGGCAGAGGAGATGGAGGAGAGAAAGGGAGGGCAGTGGAGATGGAGGAAGGGAAGGAGTCTGTCTGTCTGTCTGTGTGAACCCGTTGTGCCACAGGCTGTTCTGTCCCCCTCCATCGGCTGATAGCTTCGGAACCTGTTAGAGGCTTTCAGGCAGGTTTGATAAAGGCTGCAATGACTGTTGAGCAGAGGAGAGTCATTGTTCCCACGCAGAAATGCCCTGGCTAAAAGAGAAGTTGCAGCTCATGCCTTTTGAGATTAAACAAACACCACCACGCACTTCTAAGAGAGATACCGTTTTATTCTTTAACAGTTGGAAAGATGTTAGCCAGACCTTCTTTGACACTGACATAAGCAACCACCAGACTAAACTCCTAACAAAGTAGATGCCATTAATTCATGTGTTAGCAGAACTGCTTCTTTTGCTCTTTTATATTTTTTCCTTAGGAACTTCAACAAAACCTATATGAACGTGAAAAAAATCAGTTTTGCTGAAATAGCTTTCTCAAATGAAAAACCTTCAACTGTTATACTATGCACAGACATGTACACATCTGCACATAGACGGGCAATTTTTTTTCTGTGAAACATAGACACACATACACACAAGAGATTTTTTGTCTATGAAGAAACCTTCATGCTTTAAAGTTACATAATAATCCCATTATTGTCTTGCTAGGGTTTTCTTTCTCCATCTGGTAGATTGACATTTTACAAAGTGGTTAAAGTAGCCTAGCCTTTAAAAACATTTTGAATTGTCTGGTCTTATAGACTTCAGATGAAGGTAGAATTATTTTTGTGATAGTCAATTGTTGTGCTGAGACACAGCTGAAATTCAATCCAACAAATATCTGAAAGTCCAAGTCACTATAGACCATCTTGTTCATTATAAACACATCACATTCAGAACAGCTTTTTCTTCTCATAAATCTACATGCTTTTATAAACAAAGGAAGAGAAAAACAACCAAGTTTAAAATGGATAGTGTTGGAAATATCCTGGCTTCTCCCCAAACTAGATCCAAATTCAGTCATGTAGATGGCACTTCTTGAAAACGGATAGCATCCAGATGCAATACTATATACCACAGCTACTCTGCTGGCTATTTTTAAAATGCTACACTGTTGTTTAAACTACAAAGATAATATCTAGGAATGGAAGAGGAATGTAAACTTCCCAGCCTATGATTCTCTGTTCTATCCTTGCTAAGAAGAAAAATAGAATAACGTATGAATCTCATGTATCAGTAAATCTATTTTTTTCTAAGTAGTAGTCTGACAATATAGGTTATTTCTGTTAGAAAAACAGTTAAATATTGGGGGTTTTTTACCTTCTGCAGTTATCAGTCTAGTAGAAGTAGAAAATATTTTTGTAAAATAGCTTTGAATAAGTCATGAACCTCTGATAGAATGAAAAATGACAAACATTAGTTACATTAGTTGTGTAGTTGACTGGATGAATGGATCTGCATACATATAAAATAAAAGTTCATAACGCAGCAGAGGTACTGCAAATGTTTCTCTGACTCATTGATAGCACTGAAGCTATGTCTCCAATTGGACATAAAACCGAGAGCATTTTAAGTAGAAAAATAAAAATATTGAAACATTCACAAACATCTATTAAATCTAGTTTGTGATACAAATTTTGCCTTTTTGTTTGATCGAATTCTTCAATGTTCTATGTAATTCCATTTTGTACCACTTGAAAAGGGATGGTGGGAAAACTCTAAAACAAGTGTATGAAATTTTGGAACAGCAAAATTGTGTGGGTTTTAGGACCCACATGCATGTTGGCAAGTATTACACAGTTGCATAGATCCCTTATACTAGATTTACCAATGAAGCAAAAAATGAGCAACCTTAAAAAAGTCCCTGTGTTACAGACAAAAGACATAGGTAACATCTTAAACTGAAATAGGAGAAAATCTCCTGAAGCAACTGAGTTCTCAGTGAAGATTTCCATTTTAAAAATCACAAGCTAAAATTATGAGGGACACTTGTGTGGTTTTTTTTCCCAGTTGTCAATATGCAATATCTTGTTTGTTTAAAAGAATAAATGGACATGCATCACTCTGACATTTAGAATCTGTATTCAGAGCAGAACAGTGCTTAGTAAAGGAAGCCTGAGGCCACACATTACACAAAGGGAAGAAAACTAAATGCTGACTGGCTGCCTATTTATCTGAGCATTGTCCACTCTGTGCGGAGAGTTAGGCAGAAGTCCTCTTAAGAGAGTTTGTCCTCAGGCAGTTAAATTTGTATTTAGAGCAGATACACAAGGGTAGCATGGTCTGCCTATGTTTTGCATTTCCCAGTGTTTTAGTGCTTACATTTGCTTTGTGTTTTGTACCTAATTAATGCATGCTAGAGGGAAAAGGGGTGGGAACTTGCTTGTGATACTTCATTGTGGTCTATTATGAATTTCGTACTTCAAGAGAATTGGACCTTACACATCACAAGAAAAAAAGAGCCACAGGGCGCCTCTTGTCTTGCAAGAGACTTCTTCGCAAGGAGAGGTTTAGCTGAAGGATATAGTGCTAGTGCAAATTTACTGGCAACGATAAAGACTCTGAGCCTTCTCCTGCTAGCACCTGCCATTTCAAAGCTCTGCGATGTTTTGAGGGTGCACAGGGTGCTCCCTGGTGCCTGCTAGGTTGTGGGTGCTGCCACCAGGCGTGCTTGTGCAGAGTGCTGAGAGCAGGAGCCAAGGCTGCAGAGTGGTCCAGGGGGGACCAGTCCAGTCCCTCTTTGGGGGTCTCTGCCGGGACTGTATGGCTTTTGCTGCTGAATGAAGCGTGCAAAATCCTCATGCTTTTGAGCACTTCCTTTGTGCTCCATGTGGTTTTGAAACTTCACAATACTTGAAGGAAAGAGTTACTTCAAGAAACCTTAACAGTTTCTGAGAGTAACATGGTGAGTTTGCTGACCTTTGTCTGTATGGCAGAATTCACGGAATGATGGTTTTATGAGGGAGTTATGAGTAAAGCCATACTATACGATAAAATGGGAGTCATAGTTTTGATCCATCATCATGTGAATCCCTTCCAGAGCTGGAAATGATAGTTTCACAGCAGTACCTCCTTGCACCTAAGATAATAAATGCCTTCTAGTCTGATAGGAGAAATGTGATGTATTCTTTCTGCTCTGTGTAGTACCAGTTGGGTAGATAGCAGAATGGGAACAGTTTCTAGGATCTCTGCACTGTATAGGGTAGACAAGTCCTTAATTTATCGATATCGTTACTGAGTTTCCTCAAGGATCTCAAATATGTTGACAAACATAACAAGAAAATGATGATGCTGATAGCTGTCATTTTCAGATGCAAGACTTCCCAAATGCTGTAAGAATACAAGACCCGATTCTGTAATAACTACCTGGCACCGTGGCTGAGATGTTGGCAGATCATCTGCAAGTCACTGCTTCAGGCTTTTCATAGTGCTGCCGGGTAACTCTGCTCCTTGTGAGGCTCAAACCTAAAGCTTGGGGTATATATATCAATATGCAGAGATCACAATTATCTGTAGAATTCACGGACTTCAGAGCCTGTGCCATTTTGGGATGCAAAGTTATTTGGAGTACATCATTCTAGTGTTAAAGTATAGTGTGCATCAAGATAATCTCTTACATGGCTAGTGACACATACATACATGTCATGGTCTAATCACACTTCTAGGCATCTAAGAAGGACTCTAACATTACTTTAAAAGGACACCGATGATTTTTTTCATTTTCCACTGGTTTCCATCATCTTTCTTATGCATGTCACAGCATGATTTATAAGAATTGGTATGTCTACTAGTAATATGTAGTAACATGGCATTCAGCAAGAAGAGAGAAATTTCATCTTGTTAATATTCCAGATTTCATTTGGTTGGCTCAGTGAACCTTTATATATGTATTCATGAGACTGTGCCTGTAGATGACTGTGGAAGTGGAATTACCAACGAAACTAAATGCAGAATGTTAAAAATGATCTATAAAAGGTTTCAAATTCTTCATTTCTGTGACAAGAATTATAACTAGAATAGACAAGAAATATAACTAGACTGGAAAATGGCACCAGGTAAATTAATTGTAATGACACTGACTTTAACAACGGAGAAGAAACTTAGAAATCCTAGTTGTTATTTTGAGAACTTCAAGGTCATCATATTTTAGTTGCTCTCAGATGTTGCAGCATGGAGAATTAAATGATTGTACCAGCACTACATATACATTAGTTAATTTTATGTGATTTTTTTCCATTAAGGTTCCAATTCTCATAGTTAGAATTACACTTTTAAAATATATTTTTTCTGTTAATTTCCTTTTTAAGACTATCATGCAAATAGTTTACATTGAACAAGAATTGACTTTCATTCTTTCTTGCTCTGTCTTCATTTGAATGACAAAAATCATAAGAAAAGTAGAAAATAGTGCAGATGTAATTCATTCTTATGTCACAAATCAGAAAAAGAAAAGAAGTAAGTCAACAATTTATATTTTTGACATGCCTAAGTTACTCTTGAGAGTTACTACCTTTTTTTTTCTGTCAAATTCCTGTTTGAATCTCACAGTGGTTTAAAAGTAATTCATGTGCAAAACATTGTGGCAGGCATACAAGATGGTATCTGATTATTCCATTCAGAGAAATTTTAAAGTGCAAATTTTAGGACTTCAAATATGCCACATGGTATGGTTTGGCTGCAGGGTACATAAAAATTTTGAAGATACTAATTTGGTAATTCTGGGTTTTCCAACACAAAAATGTTGCAGGATACATGGAATAAAATCCTGTTAAATATACAGGACTTAACATACAGAGGTATAGGAGATCTTTTGCTATGTGCCAATTAGAAATAGGAAATTTATCAAACCACTACTGTAACTTGAATTAACGAGCATAGAATACATATTTTAAACAACTTTATATTAAAATGTTTATAATCTTCAGCTCAAACTGCAGAAAGTATCTGTTAGATTTATCTTGAGCTATGTCATTGCAGTCAATTTTGCATCACTCAGTTTTACATGTTTTAACCACTAGCTGCATACCATATCTAGTTATTACAGCATGGCTAGTGTATTTACATTAGGAAATGTTCCTGGGGGGATGTCCTTGTAGGGAAAAAAAAAAAGTAATTTCAACACTATCTGGCATAGGTATGTAGGCTTCATGTAGGTGAAAGCTATGTCAACAGTGATGAGGACACTTCCTCTACTACTTGGTACAGGACAAGAAGTTAGAAGAGTTGCTGTGATGCTGGATAAGCCTACCCAGAAAAAAGTAGATGTGAGTACAGCCTGACTTGACATGCTAAGTACAAGAGCAGAAATCCTGCAGCATCCTAGGAGCCGTTACGTTAGCCAGCAGGATCCTCCTACCATGAACATGCCAACCCGTGCTACTTACATCTACTTTCTACCGTAAGTGTACTGAAGACAAAGTCTTCCTTCTGATGCTTTGTCTTGAATCAAACGGTAGTAGAAGCTACTAGCTATAGTGGCAGCTGCAGCTGGTCCCAGGCATGGCTGGGGACGTTGTCTCTAACCTTCCCATCCACGGATAAGCCAGCATGCAAAGAGGAGGGCTTTGCAGGAGAAAGGGTCCTGCTGTTGTCGTAATGGAGAAGATAGAGCAGATTATGTATGCATTGCTCAATAATTTAACCTTAGTGCTTCTCGTACAGTCTGAAATATTCTTGTTTACTGACTTGGAAAACTCAGACTGCTAGAGCTATTTTATTTTTTATAGTCTCATAGAGGAAGTTGCGATCTGGCTATTCTTTTCCCGCTGTTGAATTATCCTTTGCTGTTACAGTGCAGCATGTGAGGTAGGGCTTCTGTTGCCTGCCACCTTTGTTCAACAGGTGATTCTTATGAACACTGGATTGCTTCACATGTGTGGTACATGAGCAATGATTGTTAATATGTCTTTTCTTAAAGTATACACTGGTTTCATAACAGCTGATGTTGTTACAACTGATTTAACGTGTAATATATAACATTTGAGGTCAAGTTTCTCAGAGCTCTTCAGCTTGTCACCAACTTGAAAATTGTTCATTTTCTTTCAGACTGAAAATATCTCCTCAGTCTGTTGTGTAAATCCAGTGCAATGCAATATTAGCAAGCTAACACAACTAAGAGAAATGAACAAATAAAGGAGTGCTGTTATGTTTTGTTCAACTCTTCCGACTGGAATAATGTAAGATAATATGTAATATCCAAAGAATGCCAAGTGCTAGCAGTCCTAGCTGTAAAATGTGAAGGAAATGTTGGGTTTCCACACTCATAAATCAGCTAAGCAATTGCTACAGTGGCATTAAGAAAAGGGATGAAATCCTGGCTTTATAAAGTTGTTCGGAATTATGCTTCTGAGTTCAGTGGAGGCAGAATTTCGCTATTTTGCCTTGTATCTCTTTAATCCTAGTTTGTCCATGAGTTCTATTTTTAGTGGAACCTTTTTTTATGTTTTCAGTAACATGCAGAAGGTATGGATCTTAGCCATTTTTAGGTCAGCTAAATCCTAAAATGCTCTCAGAGATAGCAGGGAGAGAGCAGAATTCTGAAACCAGGCTTTGGTAGCTCATGTCATGTCAGAAATGCCATCAGTAATCACGGGGTGGAGAGCACTTGCTCAAATACATAGGTTATGAGAAGGGACTATATCAGCAGTGAGAGTAGTCTTAATTCTGGAATTGCTTACTATTTTTATGTTTCAGTGCTTCATCTCAAACTGTGATTCTGCCTTTATATGGTATAAAAATGGTATGTGCTTGCATATATGTTGCTCACAGTGACTTTGTATTAAATATGTTTCATTGTCAGAAGCAAAAGAGAAGAAAAGATGTTAGCAAATCTTTGGAAGCTTTGTCTGCAGTCTGAAAGCCAAAGCTATGCCTTTTCTGGTTTATGCCTCATCAGTCATGAAGATTTCGCAGTGAGAGCTCAGTTTATGCCAGTGCTGGTAAGCCAAAATTGAAACCACCTCACTTCTCTAGGACTCTATTAGCTTTGCAGTGCTAGCAGAACTTAAAATGAATAACCACTTATTTTAGTTACCAGGGAAATCAACCATGTCTATGAATTTACACAGGTAGTAGCTCAGTTAAATAAAAAGGCATTCCATTTGGAGTAGAATTGTGCTTTAACGTTGAATAACTGCTGCTCTGGGGTTGTTGGCTCTTACTTCTCTGTTTCTATACATACATCCATACATTCATCATAGAGACAAGATGGACCATGGGGCTCCTTCACTTCCTGTGATACAGCATTTGGCAATGCATTGATTGTTGCTAAACTTGGAAATGCTTGCATAGTGGTACCTACCAGCAGTATTTACAAAGTTCCCATTGCCAGAATGTTTCTTCTCATGCTTACTTAAATTACCTTATTTAAAACATCTGCTTTGCAGCCATGGGAAACACTAGGTTAACAGTTGTGGTTTTAATAAAAATATCTTGAACTAATTCAGTTTCTTCAGTGTATATAGTCTGTTGTTCATGTTACAAGCAAACATTTGAGGATGTCTAAATTACAGTCTGTAATATTTAGTCAAGGATATTAAGAAAGTAATATTAAATTAGAAATGTGCTGCTCCAATATTAAACTATTCTTATTTCAGTGAGGTTTTTTTAATGAATATCGTAGGTGTCATCCATTTTCTCCCTGTCCTGTATGTATATTACCAGTTTGCATTTTAATACAACAAGCTAATGAATTCTATTCTGAAATAAATCCATAATTCTTTCTTGTTGATATACATGCTTGAATTTTGGTATCTTCTCAAAAGTTCATCTTATGATCACAATATTCTTAGTCTATAAAGGCCTAATTTCAGCAACTGTACAAGTCAGATCAGGATCTATGAAGAGATGCTAATTTCCAAAAGGTGTGTTTTTTCCCCACATTTACATTATAAATAGGCACCTCCCTTCCCCCAGTCTTAAAAGATCAGTCAAGGAAGTATGAACTGTCTCAATTTATACATTTCTGTTAATCTACTGAAAGAATGAAAAGAAAATATAAAGAAATTTAAATGGGTTGTCCACACTCTTACTTTATTTTCAGTAAAAAGTACTAATTGCTATAGTAATAAGTTAAATATCGCAATACTGTTATATAGTTCAAAGTGAAATCTAGTCAGATAACTAAGTTAATTATTTTTCCAGGTTGAAAACCATATAGTTTAAATCCTTACTACTCATCTGCTGTACTAAAGTTAAGTCAGGTAAATTAGAGTAAGTGTGAATGTATTGAAGATACATCTTGAGCTGGTGAAAATTTTAATAACTAAAAGAGATACAATTTTTACCAGAGATGTATCTGTTAACTCTTCTGGGAGTCAGATATCAGATTATTCTGCAATTCTGTTTTTGAAATTCAAGTACTGCTAGAGTGATACTCCGTTGATATTTTAATGTACTAACTCTGTAGCTGTAGATGAATTTGTTTGATGTTGGGTCCTTGCTCTTCTGGCAAATATGGGGTATGCTTTTAAAACTAGCAAAGGGGCAGTGTTTTAAAAAAATAAATGGAAGAGGCAGTGTGAGGGAAGGCAGATTACTTGGTGGCAAACAGGTTCAAAGACAGGCAGCCAGTCCCTCTGGCTGTGCTGGAGGGGCCTCCAGTCTCCTGTGCCAGCTAGCATCTCCCTCGTGTGAAAGCTGGAAGCAGGAGGAGGGAAACATCTTACGTCTGCTTATCTGAATAGTGTTACATTCCTCTGAGCTTGTCCCCGCAGGGGATGGAAAAGGGGCAACAGTGTCTAGGATCCTTAGTGCTCTTGGCCACTCGCTGGCTGAGGCTGGAAGGGAAAAGCAAAGCAGGGGGCTTTGCGCAACCCTGGCAGAAGGGGCACATTCCCCATGGGATGGACTAGCATGTCAGCCTGCTCTGAGAAATTATTGGGTTGGCAACATGTAAACTGTTCAGAATTCCAGACAATAGTGAACACCTGTGCTTAACACCACAAACATACTTGCAATGATGTTCCAGATCCAAACCTTCTGGACTTCACTCAAACAGTTGCTAAACATTCCTTTAGATTAGGTTAAAGTCCATCTGAAATTTCTAGCCTGAGGGGTTCCTGATTTTAGCTCCTTGGGTAAAGCAGAATTTTGCTTCCATTCAGCACACTGATGAGTTTTGTCTAGGTCCATCACAGGGAAGTAAGGCTTAGATCCAACGTTTTCTTACTTGGCATGCACACGTAGCTAACGTACCGCGCTTTTTAAGGCAGTGCCAACGCCATCAATTGACAATGCCTTTCATTTTACAGATGGGGAACCTGAGGAAGACATGCTACAAGACACAAAGATGCAAGAATTCAGGCAAGATCCACAAGGGAAAGGTAATTGAAAAATGTTGTAGTGAGATCTGTCAAAATACTCAGTAGTGTTTAATTCCAGACCTCTCAAAATGTCTTTGCCACTGTGGAGACTCTGGAATAAAAGTTTCACAAGATATATTTTGGTATATTTGACGCTGGGTCCATCAGTATCTGTCTTGTGCTCAGGTACAGTCCAGGTTCACAGTTAGAGACTTCAGCTCTGTGTTATTCACTGCAGGGCCTAGTGACATAGACCGTCTGAGAGGGTTGCTAGTTTTTCTGTTGCACTGTACAGGGAACCACCATGCCAATTCAGTTCTTCAGATTCTGTTTAGCGGAAGGGTGCTTGAGAGTGAGCTGTTACGCAGAGTTGTGATATCCGCATGCCTCGGTGGAGTGAATCCCCTTGCTTTGTTTTGACCTGGTCCTTGGAAAAGGAATGGTATTTCCTCAGGCCATCTGGTTTAGGGAGGTGGAATGAGAACATGTCCTCAAGAACCGGTGTCAGACTGTACGCGTACAAGCGTAGGTCATTTAGAGCCACTGTGTCAGCAGGCTGTCTGGGTAAAATTACAGTCCATTTTTATGCAAGCGGATGTTTATTATTGCTTGTAGTGCACTTGTTTGCACATAAATAACACGAACAAATTCACTGTGGCATTACAGTGACATAAGAGGAAGTTCCAGTGTTATTGTAAAATAGCAGTTTTGTTGTGGTCATCTTAAATTGATACCTCTGTCCAGGTACATTAGGATCCCTTTTGGAGCAGTGCTGCTGCTGTACATAGTGTTACTATACTTGCTGAATCTGTCTGTATCTACCTAAATTAATAAACAAGAGCCAGTGTGTTCTTGCATGTGCTATTACACAGAGAAAGTGTCAGTAGTTTAAGTACTCGCATATCACAGCTATTGGTAACTGTATGAAAATCCAACTCAGTAACATACAGTGCCAAAACAGATATTAAATCAAACTTATATCTGAAGAGTACACATTTCTCACAGTAAAATATATATTTTTATATTTTATGGCATGACACTTACTGCCTGAATTTGGATTATCTATTATACCATTATACATATAACGGCAGGGCTCAAAATATTTTTGTATCTGAATAAGTTAAATTTCTTCATAATAAATATTAAAGATGCACTGTTGTATTTAATTTCTGGAGAAAATGAAGGGCAAGGAAGTAGAGAAGTGGTTACAAGAGGTTTAAAACTGCTCCTGCTATGCAGAATTAAACAGTAAACAAATGAAGTTTTATGGAAAATCAGTTAATATTCAGTGATTCAAAATTTGGCTTTGTCAAGGACACATGAGCCAGACCCATTAGTTGCAAAATGTTCACCACTCAAAAATATTCTACAGTATTTTTATTTAAGTATCGCATGAAAAAAAAAATATGGCAGCTTGTAAACTATATATACACAAAACACCGAAGCTTGCTCTTCAGGCTTATGAAGTGGAATCCTCCAGTCACAAGGATTGAACGTTACACCGTCTTGAATATGCAGAACATCATCCCAGATGTAGACTCTGGTTTCAAATGAGCTATGTAGTCTCGGTTAGAAATTTACAGTCTTGGGAAAGGCAGAAGTGCAGCACTCCCCTGGAGGAGGCAGAGGGGAAGGGGACTCGGGAGGGTTCCTTGGTTGATACAGCTCACTGATTTCCACTTCAAACTTGCTTAGCTTACAAGTACGAATATGGTTTTCTTTCTTTGTTTTCTTTCCTTTTTTTCTTCTTTTTTTTTTTGGCAGCCTGCTCTGCACATTCACCTCAGGCTCTTGACAGTCAGCCTGGGTTCTTTCCATTTCATCTCTCATTGCTGGTAATAGAGTCTCTGCAGGCTTTATTATGCCTCCAACAAATCTCTATGTGGTTGTCTTCAGATTATGCCATCAGTGACACCTGTGCAACCCCATTAATCTTCAGTGGTGTGGTTACAGTATTGTGAAAGGCATAATGAAAAGGCGGTTGTAGTTTCTTTGTATACAGGAGAGCAAAACTTGAGTCCTCAGAGCATTTCCTACTGACAACATGGGCTGCCTGACTTAACCTACGAAGTGGGAAACAAGTGAGTCAGTTTCAGCTTGTGAAATCAGATTTTAGGAGAAAACAGTCCAAACATTTACTTCGAAACTAAGAAATGTTAAATAGAAATCTATAACCAGGTGTTGTCACTGCATGGAAAACCATGCCGGTATTAATTACCTGGTAAGTCCTGAGACCATTAGTGAATTTCTCTGTGTAAAGCGTTTTGTGCTTCCTTTATTTATTTATTTATGAAAATCCGGACCACCGTGCAGGCACTTTCTGTAGCTGCCTGAGATTAAGAGCAACTCTAGGGCTACTCTTGAGTTATGCTTGGGTCAGTTCATCCTGCCCAGCCTAAAGTTCAGTAGAATGTAAAGAGGTATGGAGGCTCTTTCCTGTCTACTCCAACGAGATCCTCTTCACAGCCGGAGGCCTGGGCAGGTAGGTTATGTATCAGACTGGCCTTTTCTCAGACAACAGAAGGCAGGTTTTGAGACTGGCTGCCACTCTGAGTGGCTGAGAACTAACTTCTCTGGGGAAAAAAAAAAAAAAAAAGCCGTTTGTTTCAAGTCGAGCTTCAAGGGAATGAAAATAAAAAGAATTGTATCAAAGGGCAATAAATGCTGAAGAGACTTCTCTGAAAATGGCAGTACTGTGCCAGTTCTTGAATGCCTCTCTGCAGTTAAATAAAGCAACAAAATCACTCCATAACGTCTTCTTCCTTGTGCATGCCTTGAGTCTCTTTCCAAATTAATTCTTTGCTGACCCACTCAGGCTCCAGGAGCTCATATAAGGTGGCTCTGCATGTGAGCAGAACCCAGAACTGGCTGAGAGCTGACAGTTTGGTGTCTTTGGGGCTGTGTTCAGCTCCAATGTCATGAGTTCTGGCAACAGCATAGCAGCCTTGGTGAGAAAGCTGCTAGAGCACAAGCTGTTTTGCTAACCTGACAAGTAAAGTGTTTGCCGATGCAGATGGAAAGAAGATGATTTGAAGCTTGCCGAGTCTGCTGCTGATTTTTCTCTGTTCAGAAATGCAAAGATTATTGAATAGTGTAACACAGAAGCTGAAACGCTGTGCAGGGGACATATTGCCCTCTTTTTTCCCCTATTACATTAGAAGGGAAAAAAACTAGCAGGGCTGGAAGAAGAAATTGAGAAATGAGAGAAGACAGGAGCTCCCTTGCAGGCTTTTGTCACACAGACTTCCTAAAATTGTCCTCGTTTCTGGAAGGGACAAATGGATTGTAAACACTGGAGGCTGAGTGCTCACAGACACCCAGGAGCTAATTTATACTCACAACTTCTGCTTTGCTGAGTATGCCTCCAAGGGAGACTCTCCGAGCAATAGCTATTCTTAAGTGAATTATCTTCTCTGGTTTTCCTACATGGAAATCGAGCCACAGGGAAAGGTAACCCTTCCAAGCCAGTTGTGCCCCAAACACTTCCAAAACTATGAGAATCTCTTTTTGTATGGAGCTGCTGCTGAACGGCATCTGCTCCTCAGAAGGTGTCGTGACAGCTGCATCAATCCCTCCTGTTGAAAAGGCAACAGCTAAATATATACTTCCTTGAGATACGTACATCAGCTTGACATCAAAAAAGACCTTTGAATTAGGGATGATAAACCACAGGTATGTCTTCAATATTCTGCAGATTGCTTTCTGCAGGGTGCTACCCCTCCTGTTATAAGTGATTTTTCTAGGATAGGAAAAACTTTATGCCTCCTTTGCTTCTGCCTCTTTTTTGCATCCCTGTAGAGCTGGCCATGGCAAATTCTCCCTAGGTTTTCAGTCAGGTCAGATTTGTTATCACTAATTTGCTGAGTGATAGTCTGTTTATAATTTCTTGGAAGATTTCACAATGTGTCATGCAAGAGGCAAAATTAGTTTCCGTATCAGCTTTTGTTTCAGATTTACACGTTTTCCAGTTTCTGAATATTTCTTCTTTTTTTTTGCCATTATGTTACTTTCAGTGAATAACTCCACATATATTTGCAGTGAATCACTGCAAATGCATCTATTCTTTTAAATATTTGTCAGTGTAAAATTTCATAAGCCCATTATCTAGCTAATTTAGAAATTTCCAAACAATGAATAATTCTTCAACCTTGAGACACTTGAAGAAATAGCTTGGGATTTTCAAAATTATTTTTAATTTCTTGTAAAAATCAGTGATTTTTTTAATGTACTCATCCAGAATAGAGAAAGGCAAATAAAACTTTGATGGTTTTTCCTCTTATTCCACCCAATATAGTAGTATGTGTATATGTGTATTTTATATCTAGCTTTCTCCATCTCTTTGTCTATGAATATTGGTGTCCTTATCTGTGTTCAGATTATATAAAAATGCAAAAGGAATGGAATTATTATATATGTTCTTTGGAAATAAGTTACCATGTATTTTAGTGTAATACTTCTGATCCTTTGAAAATAATGATTATGTATTTATAACACGCTATTAATCCTTTTTTAAAGCAAAGAATACACATTTTTCAATAGTATTTTCTAGTGTTTCCATTTTTACTCTTACATTTAAAACAGAATTTCAGTAACTGTCCCTCTTATTGCTAGGCTGATCCTGGTCCTGATGAAATGCATGTGCTATGAAGCAATTCAGTAGGACCATGCTCAGTAGAGGGAGGTGAAAGATAGAAGTAAGTTTTCTGTGCAGAATCTTTTTTTCTCTTTCTTTCTTTCTTTTTTCTCCCCTCTTTTCAAGAGCCAGCCCAGGTAACCTTATCATTTTCCAGTGTTTTCTTGATGTGAGCCAGCTGAGTATTGTTAAGAGGACTGAAAATTTGGCTAGAAGCAGAAGCTAGTAGGAACCCATTACTTCACTAGACACAATCCACAACCTTCCAGGCGCTTATGTCTATTTAAGACATACATAGATATTAACTGTCATGTCTATATTCTACTGGTGTTCCTTCTGTAAGTGGGAAATGTGTTGGGAGGAAACAGAATGTTTATAGTCAGTCCTTAAATATGTCACCTATTGTTTATTTTTAATGTTTCTACAAATATGTTTGTCATGTACCTAGTTTTTGTAATAATTTATAATATAGTAGAGTTAAGGAATATATAAATGCTATTTTAAAATGACACTTCACACACACACACTGGTAACTTAGATGGTATCACACGTTGAAGTCAATTTGCATTTATAGATTCATAGTTTTCATAGACATCTTTCTGAAAACAGAATTCAGAAATAGCAGTAGAAATGAGACAAATTAAAATTTCTATGACTATATGTATCTTGAAATTAATATAGCAAAGCTTAGAGGATTAACCCTACTTCCAAAGCACACCTTCAGAGTGGAAAGTCGGTGAAATAAGTGTGGTAGTAACTCAGGTTACTTGAATGACCTGGTTGGTTTTGGCTGTCTGATCAAACATGCGACTCCACGAAAATAATAGTCACTTTTTTCTGTGGTTTAAAAGCAAAGTGGAAGCTTGTTAAGATTAGTTGCAGAAGTCTGAACTTAAGTAGTCTTGAATGATAGGCTCGAAGAAATTATAAATCCTTTGGAAGCTAGAGTTATTCATTAGTTGGGAGAATGGAAGATGGAAGTGTATCATAAGTATCAGGGGGAACTGAGGGGAAGAAAGAATTTAAAAATCTAGTTCAGGCCTATTTCAGAACAAGTGCTAAAGGTTTAATTTATAGAAGATCAGATCTACCAATTGCATAAAGCTTGACTGTGACAAAGAATTTATTATAAAAAGGTTTTCATGAAAACCTACCTTCACCAATATTGTATCAATTTTGTCTTTATTTTGAGCATCAGGATATCATGAGCTGATTTAACATCGATTCAGTTAAGATCACAACTTGCCTTTTTATTCAGTAAATGCAGTCATCCTCCTAAGACTTCATTCTTTCAGTGAAACCACAAATCTAGAATAGTGTGGAAGTCCAATTCAGCTAATAATGTCCATTAAAGCCATTGAACAAAGGGCAAGAAAAACATCTGGTATTGTGGAAAATAGCTAGCATCTACCTAAATAAATGTTTCTCTCTTTGCACTTTATTTAATAATTTGCTATGGTGATTTTGGTTTTGCCTTTTAGGAAGACAGATAGTGGTATTTCAGAGTGAGACTCTATCGTTGTGTTTCTGATGGGAAAATTAGCACTTTTTTTTTTTTTCTGCAGATGATGATGTGCTGTTAGTGGCAAAGCATTATCTGTTCTGTCAACTAGTTTACTATGGACTGTTTTCTCTGATAAATGGAAGCTGTTGAGTTAGAAGGTGAGGTTTGATGTAAGACCACAAGTCACTAAGAGACAAACCATTGTATATGTAATTAGGTTGATCAGTATTTCTAGGTCCTAGCAGAGGTTAACTCATTTGTTAAGTGAACATTCTACAGTACTCTGTCCAACAATGTCTAGATGTACGTATGACGCCACAAAACACAGAACAGCGGTTATGAAACTAGTTTAAGCCTCCTGAGTAAAAGGTTATTAACCTGACAAATTAATGTTTTTCTCCCAATCACAGATATAAGCCCAGTTCTAATTATTTTTTTTTTTTATTTTTAATAAGATTCTGACATGGATGGTATTTGCTGCAAAAGACTTTATTATAATATATGACCATTCATGCATGCATATAAAATTTGAATTAATAGAAGCCATAGAGATGAGTCAGCATTGTAGATTTATGTCTGTTTTAATGTAATGAGAAGGATCCTCTGAGAAGACAGAAAAAAAATGATTTATATTCCCATCATTTAAGAAGTGAAGCCCCTCTCAGCAGCACCTGAATACCTTTAAGGATATACAGGAGGACTTTTCATAAATTACCTGATGCATTTAAAATAAAGGTTATTCAGAGTAATTATGTAGAACAGTGCAATATAGTAGGGTGGTGTGCTGGTTTTGGCTGGGATAGAGTTAATTTTCTTCCTAATAGCTGGTATAGTGCTGTGTTTTGGATTTAGGGTGAGAATAATGTTGATAATACTGATGTTTTAGCTGTTTCTGAGCAGTGCTTATACTAAGTCAAAGACTTTTCAGCTTCTCATGCTGCCCTGCCAGCGAGCGGGCTGGGAGTGCACAAGAATTTGGGAGGGGACACAGCTGGGACAGCTGACCCCAACTGGCCAAAGGGATATTCCATACCATATGACTTCATGTTCAGTATATAAATCTGAAGGAAGAAGAAGGAGGCAGGAGGACTTTTGGAGTGATGGCGTTTGTCTTCCCAAGTGACGGTTACATGTGATGGAGCCCTGCTTTCCTGGGGATGGCTGAACATGAGAGCTGCTGATGGGAAGTGGTAAATGAATTCCTTGCTTTGCTTTGCTTGCATGCACAGCTTTTGCTTTACCTATCAATCTGTCTTTATGTCAACCCATGAGTTTTTTCACTTTTGCTCTTCTGCTTCCCACCAAGGGGGGAGCGAGTGAGTGAGCGGCTGTGTGCTGCTTAGTTGCCGTCTGGGGTTAAACCATGACAGGCAGGAAATTACTTGAGTACATTAATTTCATTTGTGTCTTGTCAGAGAAAAATCAATTAGAGGTTTACATCAGGGGATTGCTCTTTCTCCAGAAAATGTAGAGCATATATAAGATCTCATATGTGTGTGTAAGTTCCCCCAGATCCCTGTTTGGTTAGGGGACTCCACGTGAACTGAGCTAACCCCAGCAGCTATCACAGGACCAGCCCCACAATCATCAGTAGAGCTTATATGACTCCATTAAGATACTGTGAGAGTTCCTTACAGAATTCAGTGCCTTTATGTGGACAACAAATCAGAGGCAAGGAAATGTTAAGTACCCCTTTATAAAGGAGGAGCTAAGACACAGAGACTAATGTACAGTGTGACTTGGATGGACTTTTAGGGTAAGATTCGTGTGATCTTCTGCCATCTCAACTGGTACATTCTGTATAAAGCACTGTTTTGTTTTACATTAAACAAAGTAAAGGAGATAGACAGGTCCTTCATTTTTTTCTTCTGTAGCTTCATCATGTAATACTCGCATGGTCTGGGGAGTCCAAGGTTTCTGTCCTTTCCCAATGCAAGTTTCTAAAACTTGCATCTTGTGCACAGCTAGCAGCATGCTAGAAGAGTACCCTAGTTTGTACTACTACAGATTAGCTTGGGCTGTAAAAAAACCCTACTTCATGCTGTGAATCTGTGCTGTTCAAATAGATCATTAAAGATTTCCTGAGCCAGAGGAAGAATAACAGCATAACTTGCACAGTACACTACATAGGACAGAAGAGATATGGGGTCAATTCCTTTCCCAAGGACAATTAAGATATGTTCTTTAGATTAAGCATGCATCGAATAAAATATATAGACAACTGAACCCACAGCATGCTTTTCCTTGTGAATGCTAGATTGGAAAGCAGCCATATAAAAGGGGAGTACCATGACCTTATTTACTAGATTTGTCTCATATTTTTTCAAAAAAAAGATGTTGGATGTGCCTGTGTTTGTCTGGAAGCCCAGCCCAGAGTTGTCCTTAATGTGTATTCTGGACACAAAAACCAGGTGGAGAAATGCCTTTGTTTTTGAAGACTGAGGAGCATTTGTACAGATGCAAAATCAGACATGTAGGAGTCTATGGAGTTATAAATAGCTGAGTCTGGGCACTTTGAGGATTGTAATTTTGGTTCTAGGTGCCTAAATGTCAGCTACAAATTAGTTTATGTATGTAAAACTTACTGTGGATTTCATCCTAAATGGACTAGCAGTAAAAATCACAGAAAAAGTCTGTGGAAAAACAGAGGTTATACTTACTAGGAGATCTACAGTTTTTATTAAGGGAACAAGCAAAATGTGCCACTCCCTTCTACCCCTTTCTCACCACTCCCAACCCTTTCAGATCCATCTACAAATTCTTCTGGAATAATCTTCTGTGTAACTGCATCTCTGAAAATCTAGGTAAATAAAAAACTGTTCATAGATCTTCAGATTATGTAATAACAAAACCAAAAAGGAAAATAGAGTCAAAAAAATGCCTGTTATGTGTTGCATGCCCTGGATTGTGCCGTAAGGAAACGTGGGAGGATTTGATAGCACATTGCCTATTGGAACAGTGTTGCAAGAGGCAGAGAGAACCGAGCTTTGCGAAGCCTCTTTCATACAACTGTTTGGGAATTCTTCCTGGAATGACCCCAAAGAGATGCCAGATGTTGTTTTGGAGCTAGTTGGAGTGGCTCAACAGACGTGTTCCCCTTGCATGTGCCATTACTTAATGCAGGAAAAAGTCATCCAGCATTTTAAAAACAGGAATCAGAGCTCACTGTGAGACTTCATAGGAGGAGAAGGTGATAATAATTTTAAAACCAATTTAATTTACCTGTAGTCACGCTCTCATACCCACATACTCTCAGGCACCGAGACAGGTGTGCCCCAGTGGTCTCTCCTCCGTTCACACACCAAGATGCACATATCCAGGCAGCCTGGCCAAAATTCTTTGCAGTGCTGCAGAGGATGTGGACACCGGCTCGTACTGAAGTCCTCATCACATCTCCTGGACTGCTGCTCAGATTGCTGGTTGGCTCTTTTGGAGCCATAGAAGAGCTGGCAGCAATCAGTGTCTCCGCTCTGTACCACCTCTGTGAATCTTCAGGATTTACCCATTGTTCTTTTTCTCTGAGTCTTTGTGTTGGGAGAAACTGTATATAGATATGCTGGAATTTTGATAACCTGCTACTGTAGGAGTCATCAACATATGCCATAACTCAAGCCTTTATTTTGCCCTGCCTGTTGATGCTGCCACACTCAAGACATTCATATTCATTCTCCACTCATACCAGTGCCAAAATTTCTATTACAGCTGAATATCTGTGGACAGTCAAGGGAATCTAGTGCTTCTGTTTCCTTCGTTGCCCACACTTACATATCACCTTATATGTACCCAGAGTGGTTTGGGTTTTTTTTTCCTGGCTCGAGTTGGGTTGAAGTGCCAAAATCTTGGAAGTGTTTGTAAGCTAATAATTGAGAAAGTTTTTGGTGTTACGTCAATTGTGAAATTTCATTTTGATGCTGACCTTTCTGAAAATACTATTCCAAAAATACCATTATTGATTTACATCTCTAAGCAAAAAGTAATCTCAAGCCAAAATTTGGAATCTGTCATTTAGAAAATGTCAACATGGGATGTTGTGACAACTGTGAAACTTCTTTTCCGTTTAAATGAAAAAAACATTAAAATCAGCTGTTTCCTTCTGAACATCTTCTTGGTTTCAGCAAATCAGCAGCAGTACAAGTTCAAGCAAAAAGCACCCAGGAAGCTGTGAAAGTAATGCCTGCTGCCTTTTGCGGTACCTAGCCATGAATTCTGTCACATCCTGAAGTGAGGTCTCTGTTTGCAAAAGGGAAGAGCACAGAAGACTGGCACACTTCCAGGTTTCCTTTGTATTGCACTACGTTGTGTTCTACACAAGCTGCATGTGTGTTGGAAGAGCTGCTTCTTCCTTTTTTTTCCAGGCAGGATTGTGTGTTGTAGGTATGTGGTCACACCTGCCACACTATGTCAGCAGAAATCTCTTTCTCTATGATGTGTGAACTTCTTAACATAGGTAAATGGGTAAATCAAGAACCCTACAGTCTTATTACATGTATCATACAGTCTGTAATTTTTACAAGGATCAATAGAACAACTTAGCTGTGTCACTGAAGCAGGTTTTGACAGCCAGCTCTAAACAAATAATCAGTTTTGGTTAAATTTGGGTCTGTCTACCTAGGAGATTGAGAGCAGGATTGCATTCCTTTTTTTTTCTCTTCCAAGCTAACCAAACATTTTTCCATCTGAATTAGTGCAGTGCTCAGCCTGACATACCGAGATAGAGGATATGGTAGGTTTGGCTTGTCATCATGACACTTGCTCTAAGTAATGACAGGATGAACCTGTATCTCCATAGATCTGCAAAATGCCATGTTAGACAACATGTGTGATAGCTGTAGTTGTGGTGTTTATCTAGTTGTCATTGGCTTAGTGTTCACCATGTGTAAGTGAGATTGGCTTAGCTTCCATGATTGCTTTATTAAGCATCTTTACTATATAAGCATCTTTTTCCCAATTTCCAAATAAACTGTGGTGGTGGGGAACCAAAATGTTATATCTTGAAAGGAGGATGTGAAAGGATGCTGCTTTTCCCTTTATTTTGACTTTATTTTCTGCCTACCATCCCTTGCCTTTGAAATTAGAGAAAGAGAAACCATCTAACATGTCACCAAAATAATATAGTAAACAAGCATTCTATCTGTCCAATAAGAGCTTGAAATGTATTACTAAACTAACTCAAAGCATCAGTGACTTCCTCACCAAAAAATGTGGGTAGTTTCACTGCATAGCGTAGTCTGGAGGAAGCCAAACAAGATACCACATGTGTCTGTGGGTAACAGACCCATGTCTCCAGTTCAGGGCTGAACAGAGACTGTCAGCAATCAGTTCCACAGGTACTACATACAAACAAAACCTCCATAGTTGAATTTTTTCATTGAATTGACTGACTGAAGGCCTTGAGAGTGATATATGGGATTTGTAGTTGACCCCCACGGAAATCATATAGTTAAACTGATTTTTGCCTTTCAAAATTATCACTGTCAAAATTGACTATGTCATTGCCCCATTCCCTTTTCAATTAGATGATAATTTTTTCCCTTCCCATTCCCTTTTCAAATAGATGATAAATTCTGTACATAACGATCTTAAAAATGAAGCAAAACAGAAATTCAAACATGTTTTCGTGGCAATGGCTTTAAGTGAACCGAAGCTTTCCTAACTGGAAAAGCTGTTTGTGTTTTCTTTTGTTTGGAACATATGGCATAGCATCTTCAGAGAACTGCATATCATAGACTTGAAGTCATGTGAGGTCCTGCTGTCTATGCCCACCCAGATACAGCTGCCAGTTACTGTTTCACATTGCATATACTATCAATAATGAGTATCTCTGAAATGCTGCAGCACAACATTAATTATAGCTGTATGTTCACTGAAGTACAAAGGAATGCCCCTCTCCTAAGCAGTTTTTCCCTAGAAAGTCCAAAGATACCCTGGTTATAGATGGCTGTATAAAACTGCTAGCTAGAAATAATGTCAAGACTTGACAGAGCTTCAGCTCATAAAATTGTTGTAGTTTCATTTACTTTATCAGAGCCGTATCAGTTTACATCAAATGTGGAACTTACGTAATTGTATTCTTATTATATTTCTTTCTTACTTTCTCTATTTCTTGTTTATTTCTTGCAGTATGTTTTATGTGTTCAAATAAATTTGTAGAAGGATAACAGACAAACTAAAATAATAATGCTGTTCTCTGGCCTGCCATTGAAAAATCCCATTAAGACTATAATTGATTTCAGAATACATGTTTTGTCATCTTAATTCCATTTTCCAAGAGTCTGTAATGGAAAAGTAACTCTCCTGAATGAGGAAATAGGCTTGAGATAATGATATGATAAGAAGAAAGAGCATCCAGATACCCCAATGGAAAACGCCTTCTGTTCTACTTCTGAAGCTACAGAGAGAAACTCAGTAAAAAGTAATTGTCTTTCTCAGTCTAAAGAGTACATATCGTCTGCAGAAATTAGTTCCATTTTTTTCCCTAATCCATGCAGTTCTTTTGCTTGTTTATCTGCAGAAACATTTTACATGTCCCACCAAGAGAACCAAAATAGTTCACACAGAGGGGTAGGGGTTTTTGAGGGATGGGCAGTCTGCAGCATTCTGACCACCTCACCCAAGTTTTTGCAAGACAGTGAAGAAATACGCTTCTTATCCTAGATCTTCAAATACAAAATTACTTGATGTGGAGTGGGCGTTTGATCAGCTTCTTAGGGATTTAGAGAAGGGATTCCCACTTCATGAGACCTGGTTAGTGTCCAGTCTAGATCATTAATTTAAGACCATGTGTTCACAAGGTGATGCACTGCAACTGCGTAGGAAGTGTCTAAAATACTGGTAGCACAAAAGATTGCTCCTTGTTAGAACCATTTTGTTCCATCCAGAGCAATGAGGAAGCTTCTCTGCTTGGCCATAGGCAACAGTACAGCATTTGGATAGCAAAATAAATCTGCCAGAGAATCAAACACTTTGCTTTGCAATCCTTAGCATGGTTAATTTTGTGTTGACTCGTTGACTAAAATGGTCTTCCACACCAAAATTTCATTTAATTGGGAGCCAGAATAACAGCTATTTCAGATAAGCATCTGTTGTCAAGCCTGTTTTAGAGTTTGGGGTTTCATTGCTGTTCCAGGGGCAATCACAGAAAACCATGCAGGTTGTTAGAATTGTGGCAGGTCATACTGAAATCCTTAAAGGCAAATAAGCAATTGACAGTTGTCACTTCATGGTTTTTGTCTCGGGGATTTTCTCAGTTACGTCTCTTTGCTAGTGGTTAGTTGGATAACCCAACACCATTTTTACTGTGACGTCCATATGAATGTTTGAATTGATTTCTGTCAGTTTAGCATGTTCCACTTAATAATTTTGCAAGGTGATATTTTCAGTTAAGTTTTTCTACCATCTAGTAGACAATTTCCAGTTCTTCAGCCTCTTCTTGTGAAATAATACATTGTCTTTGCAGTATGCTAGCTTGTATCTTGTTTAAGCTTAATGAAGCCTGCAAAGTACGTCTACCAGTTTTCTAATCTAGTATTATCCCCATAAGACTCTGTGTAGTCCTGCAATAGACACAGTTACTGGGCAGTGATTTAGATGAGTTCTTATCAAAATATTAAATGAGTGATGAAATCAACAAATGTTTTTACTCTGTTTTCTTCTTCCATTTAATCAGTGGCAGGTACTGTGCTAATAAATAGATGGTGACATAGTAGACAGCTAATATCACCACACCTTAAAGCTGCATTTTAATTTTCCTTACAAGTCTGTCTCCCGTTTTAGCAACAGAATTTTTATCTTCATTACAAAGAAAAAAAACTTAGAAGTATTTTAAAAGTTTCATTTATGTGTTCTTGAGGAAAGGAGAATCAAAGAAAAACTGTTTAGGAATTACTGAAGCATCTGATTAATTGCAGGCCTTTTTCTCACTTAGTGGCGCATTAATCTTGAATTGCTACTTCACTCTTCCTGATGACTGAAAGCTCTCCATTATTCAGGGGACATTTCCAGCTGTCTGTGTTGGTAGCAGCAAATGACACTCATAGGTCTCTGCTAAGAAGCTGCCTAAATCTGAAAGCAAACAGCGCAGCAGCACTATGACAGAGCCAGAACATCCTTTGGGGATGTCTAATCCATCACTTGACTGTGAGAGGAATACAATATTTTCCCAAATTTGTCTCCAGCAAAATGAATTTGTGTGTAAAATCCCATGGGGAGAAATTCTGTTATAACTCACAACACTGGTAGAACTTGACTTTACAGTTACTGCTGATTTACCCTGATGTAAATAGGATGGGAACATGACTTAGTGTCTTGATATAGCAGAGCCTAACATTATCTGTATTATCTTCAGCCATAGATTAAATGGTGATCATCTAAAAGAAATTCCCTCCGTCTTCCTCTTTCCCCAGTAATCTAATTTATATTAAACTAACGGTGCTTTTTTTCTATCTAACTATCCTGCAACAGGCACAGAATTATAAGCACTTGATGCATGCCCAAGTCTTTATAAGGTTTACTTTGTGGAAAGGGGAGCTAGGTTTGTCTCACTTTCTTTTTAATTAGTGTTTTTCCGTACTCTCAAGACTTAAATCGATATGATTTGCGTGAGCCAACTGTCTTTGCCTGAGCCACTTATATGTGCAGAAAGAGAGCAAGAAGCCTGAAGGTACAAAAGAAGGGAGGGGATGGAAATAACCCCCCATGCCCGCAGTATGGGGCAGGTGCTATATAACAGAGTTGGTGTTTCCCCATCAGTGTGTGCCCAGCTGTAATTGTTGGAGCAGGGAGAGAAGCTGCATTGCAGACTGTGTGGAGTAAGAGAGCTGTGAGTCATTCCTGCCGCTTGAGTCTTTTTAATGGGCTCCAGGCAGAGTTGGATTAAGCCAGGTAGGGTGCAGTTGCTATAGCACAGAGTCAGAGACAAAATATTACTTTTTTAGTCCAGCCTGGAGGAGAGAAGGACATTGCCCTGGTGGGAGTTGCTGGGGAAGCCAGAAGGCTGGGGTGCAGCTGGGGGGTCCCATTTTGGAAAATGTTGCAAGGTGGCCCTGCAGCTGCTCGGGCATCCACTGCTTATGAGGACAAAAGCTCAACCCCTGGGACCATGCATCCAGGCAGAGATGGGCTTAGGAAGTGGTAAATGCCCTGTAGACACCTGACGGGTCCTGGGTAGCACACCTGGGGTTGGTGAGGCTCTGTACCTGCTGGGGCACAGAGGAGAGGACATGAAGTTGGGTCCCAATCTCTGGGGCACTTTCGCTCTCCCTTTCTGGGCTGCCCCACACGGTGCCTGGCACAAGTATGGAGGGATGCAGGCAGCGGGGAGTCACCTTGCCAGGCAAGGAACAGGTCCTGGCACTGCTAGGAGCACTGGGAAGAGACCCTGGTGCGGAAAGCAGACCTGGCTCCTGAGGATTTGCTTGAGGCAGGAAACCTCTGTGACTGTTGAGCTGCCTCAGCGTGGTCTGGAGTGGGAAGGTCTAAGCACAGCCCCTGGGAAGGCTGTGGCAGAGGCATGCCTTAAGTAAATTAATAATTCCTGACAAATCTTCCTAAGCTTAGATGTGGGTTTTGGTCTTGACCACTGACAGTGCCAAGTTTTTTGGTCCTTACTTTGTTAGAAAGCATTTGGACAGGGGGCTGGCCAAATGATGCAGCTGAAACTTCATGTTCCTCCATTCCTCCCTGAAGTGTCTTGGAGGTTGTGTCCAGACAGCATGAAGTCTGGCTATCCATTCAGCCTACTCTCCTCTCTTAGAAAGGAATAGAGAGTTGGTGCTATTGGTGCTATAGTGGTAATGAAAGCTCATTTGCCTTTACTGCTCTGCCATTCTTCAGCGATAATTGTATTTCTTCCCCATAACTTGTGAATGGAAAACACGGTGGTTGGCGTCCCCTTACCCTTGCCAGCATTTCATTCTCAGTGCCCATTACTGCCTGATCCGAACTCTGTCTACTGCAGATAGAAAGACTCTTGTTGTCTGCAGTGTGTGGAATGGGGCTGTGTATCAAAAATCAGCTGGTCTTGGTATCTTAATGGAAATGAATATTACTTACAGCATCTTCCTTTTGGCTATTTTGTATTCTCAGCCCATATTCTTTGATTTCAGTATGCAAGCAAAATTATAATTTCAATTTTAATATCAATTGAGAAGTAAATATTGTTGATTCTTTTTCCTTCTTTTCAGGCATTGCTATTGGAAGTTGGGAAACTTCTTTGATCGTATGTGGTGTTTACAGGAAACTATAATGGATAAATGAATTGCAACATCACAACTGAGTTTACAGATTAATTGTTACATGCACAGTTAACATATAACTTACTGAAAATTGTCATGTATGTACAACGTATCCAATTCACTTTAACAGTCATTGGTTATTTATTGCAATGGTTTCATATGTTGTGAAAGGTCGCATCCAAACTTTTTTTCTTTTTTTCCCCCCAGCTTACACACAGTTAAAAGGCAAGACATAAACATTTAAAATCATGAACTGTGGACTCTGAGGTCGGGTTTCCTAGACATTTTTGAAGAGTGGTTGGTGTCTTGACTTTATTCTGTATGGTAAGTATTGCTGTTTCTGCTTACTGTTTGTTTGGTGAACATAAGTAAGAAATGGGAGTTTCTAAGACAGTCCTCAGAATGGGATGTGGAGACATTGAGCTTTTGCTTTCTCATCTGCTTGAGGAGAAAACAGAAAAGCAGTTGATGTACCCAGAACTGAAGCTGTTGTCCTACTGTTAGTGGAGAGGCGGTATTCACAGCTGGGGCAGGATGTAATTGCAATCCCAGAACAAGTCGATTTCAGTAAAACATGGAGATTGCAGTGGGCAAAGTTGATATTCCAAGTCTTTTTGAAGAAGGAAGGGGAAAACATGCACTATTTATGAAAATATTGTAAAATATGTAAGTACAGGTGCACAGCATGGAAACATTTTGGACAGGTACTGCTTGGATCACAGTGTTCGTATGGTTGATTTTCATAAGGCCAATGAGAACCATTTGCTCAATGCTCAGTTAAAAAGATTTTCATTGCATCTGTATAACAGCTCAGGTCTTAAGGATTGTTGTGAACCAGGATTCTCCTTAACTTCATATAACCAAAGCTTCTGACATGGCAATGAGACCATTGGCTGGTAAAGACAGGACAATATTCCAATTCAGTCATTCCACACATGAATAAATCCTGTTAACTTGAAAGAAATCATTGAGTCAGCTCCCAGAAGGAACTTCTCAAAGTATTTTCTATGCTACTATTTGTTTGGCAGCAATTAAAACTTTTGGCTTCACAAGCTAATCTTTGTAGATGCCAACTCCTTTCTGTCACAGAAAAGGTTTGCCTGGTTCTTGGATAGGTACATTCCGGTTGATACAAGTGACATCTGTGTTGGAACAAAAGGAACAAGAATGAATGCCAGCGATGTGCAGGTAAGAGGGCAATTGTGTGAACATGTGTAATTTTAATTACTAGGGTTTGCCAGGATGATCACCTTTTACTGTGTTCATTATGGTACCCAACAACAATACACTTTGTCATTGTGTTTATGAACTACTGATTATAAATGCAGCAAATGTGTACTGAGGTAAAGGGAAAAGATCAAGTATTCAACTGAAGATATGTCTCTTTATACTAATTAAAACCTGACCTAGGTTTACCTAGCTAAATCTAAACTTGAAAACAAGTATATTTGTTTGTGATCATGGACATAATTAAGGACGTGGACCTGTTGGAGCGTGTCCAGATGATGAGGGGGCTGGAGCACCTCTCTTGTGAGGACAGGCTGAGAGAGCTGGGGTTGTTCAGCCTGGAGAAGAGAAGGCTCTGGGAAGACCTTAGAGCAGCTGCCAGAACCCAAAAGGGGCCTACAAGACAGAGAGGGACTTTTTACAAGGGCATGTAGTGATAGGGCAGGGAGTAATGGCTTAAAACTGATATATGGTAGATTTAGATTAGTTCTAAGGAAGAAGTTCTTCACCATGAGGGTGGTGAGGCACTGGGACAGGTTGCCCAGAGAGGTTGTGGATGCCCCATCCCTGGCAGTGCTCAAGGCCAGGTTGGATGGGGCTTGGAACAACCTGGTCGAGCAGAAGGTGTCCCTGCCCATGGCAGGGGGTTGAAACTAGATGATCTTTAAGGTCCCTTCCAACCCAAGCCATTCCATGATTCTATTTTGTTCCATATATACTAGTAAATTATTGAAAAACGTAGTGTTAAATATAATTCTTTATCCTTATTAGCAGCAGCATAAATTCATTATTTAGACCTGCTTCCAGTGAAATAAACTGAAATTTTGTTTCTGATTTAATTGAGACCAGGATTGAAACAATCCGTATTGATGTGGGAAATGAAGGTAGCCAAACTTTTTAATGTGATTGAACATGTGTAATAAAACATAATACCATCATTCATTTAATAGGCACAATAAAAAAAATAGTTTTCATACAGCCTACAAGTAATACAAATGAATTAAAGTAATTTAATTGCAAAATATTTTAAAAGTCATGATGATAACTTAAAAATAACTGCTATTTTAATAAGATAATGACAGCTTCATTAGCTTTAAAAATGTGCATAATTTACAGGAATGTTGTATTAGCATTGAGGTGACATTTTCTATTTTATTCAGATTAAAACTGTGTAAATAGGCCATTTGAAATGCTCACATTGTATATTAAAATTAACTGTTCAGGAATTAATTCTTCAACTTGTCATGAGAGTTATCCTTATTCACACGAGAAGTCCCACTGACTAATAGCATCTCTCAGGCATAATCAGATGACAATGGGATAAGTATAAGAATCACTCATCTGAAAAATACCAACTCCATCATTCTTTGTTAAAATATTTGCTAGTAATGGTTCTTTTCATGCAACTAGTTATTTCAATGTTCAGTGCTATACAGCGGACAGAGGGAAATTCTTTCGTGATCTCTGCGGAGGATCAGTTTCTTCCCTGACACATGACAGGAATTAAACAAAATGCTTGAAGGTGTGGTGGTGGTAGGGGAAGGACACAGTTATTTTTTACATAGATAAATCAACATAATCATTTTAAGAGCATGCATCAGGTGTATTTGTGAGTCCAGACTAGCAAAAGGCCTTCTCCTACCTTACTGCCACCTTGTTTTTTTAACACATATGCTCTTGGGAAAGTGGCTAATTTTAAGGAAAATATCAGTTGGTTGTTGCCATGCAACAACACAAATAGATTCCAGCCTTGCCCATTAAGGTAGAGTTTCATTTTGGGGGTTCTTTGGAGACATCCCTTGATATTTTTCCTGGGGGTATAGGACTGTTTACCATAATTTTTAAGATCTCAACCAGGTAAGATAATACGTGCAAGGTTCTACACTTGGATCGGGGCAATCCCCAATATCATTACAGAATGTGCTATGAGATCAGCCCTGCAGAGAAGGACTTGGGCATACTGGTGGATGAAAAATTGGACATGAGACGGCAATATGCCCTTGCAGTCCAGAAAGTCAATTGTATCCTGAGCTGTATCAAAAGAAGTGTGGCCAGCAAGTTGAGGGGGTTGATTCTGTCCCTCTACTCCCCTCTCGTGCGACCCCACCTGGAATAGTGCATCCAGTTCTGGGGTCCCCAGTACAAGAAAGACATGGACCCGTTGGAGCAGGTCCAGAGGAGGTCCACAACGATGATCAGAGGTCTTGAACACCTCTCCTGTGACAAAAGGCTGAGAGATTTGGGGTTATTTAGCCTGGAGAAGAGAAGGCCCTTGGGTAGACCTAATTGTGGCTTTTCAACATACAAAGGGAGCTTATACATAAGAAAGATGGAGAAAGAC
The DNA here is from genome assembly GCA_025311575.1 of Elanoides forficatus. NCBI lineage: Eukaryota > Metazoa > Chordata > Aves > Accipitriformes > Accipitridae > Elanoides > Elanoides forficatus. The sequence continues at coordinate 10,529,108 of JAOBAS010000007.1, read as the reverse complement.
GTTTTGCCAGGGGCTTTAGCAACAGGACAAGGGGCAACGGTTTTAAACTGGAAGATGATAGTTTTCGCTTGGATATAATGAAGAAATTTTTTATGATGAGGGTGGTGAGACACTGGCACAGGTTGATCAGAGAAGTTGTGGACACCCCATCACTGGAAGCATTCAAGGTCAGGTTGGATGGGGCTTTGAACAACCTAATATAGTGAAAGGTGTCTCTGCCTGTTACAGGGGTGTTGGACTAGATGATCTTTGAAGATCCCTTCCAAACCATTCTCTGATTCTCTGATTCTGTATATTATCTTCTACATGAATTGTTGAGAGTAGACTTGTCGGCTTGGAAATAATTTTATAAAGCATTTTTTGCAGATCCTTTTTTTTTTTTTTTCCCCGATTCAGCTTAAAGTACTAAAAACAACAGAACTCTTAATAAGGGTGAATTGTGAGGAAATTCCCTCTAAGACAGTGGACTGCATGTATAGGGTTTCTGGGTGAATATCCAGAACTGGCTGAATCCAGTGCTACTGCACTGCCCCTCCCATGCTAGCAGAGTTCTTGGTAAAACATTCCTGGTGAAACCAGGGGATGTTGTCAGGTATACCAGAGGCTGACTCCATAGGCATTGAGCATAAGGATCACTCCCCCCAACTCCCCCAGGTGGTGGAAAGATCGTAATTTACTTAAGTAAATTAGGGATTTCACCCTCCACTTCTATTCTTACAAAATTGTCTTAAACAGTTAATATTTATCTTTGCAGAGGAGAGGGAAATGTAGCAAACATGCCCATGCTGAAGTGAAGAAAATTAATTCAGTGATGAGGGCAAAACATGATTAACAATATGAAACTTTAATATTTATTTTTTCTGTTTGCTTTCTGATAATATCATCCTTTCTGAACAGTATGTGTTTGTATGTGCTTTTTTGGCCTCGACTCAGGACAACAGTGGAAACTCAAGAGTAGATGTCTGTCTAAATGGTTGGCCTACAATTCAGCTTTAGGGTGTAAGTGCTGTTGTGATGTTAGTTCTGGAAAAATGCAGGTCATCAGTACCTCAGATAACTAAGCAACTGGCCAATTTAGTAATGTGTAACCTATTTTCATTGCAGATCCCTAAAAACATCTAGTTTGCTTGCAGAGTTCTGTGTAGCAAGTTTTACTCTCTTGACAAATATGCTTGCTTTATATAAGTAAAATCTTTCACGGGACTCCAAAAATCAAAGCATGGACATCAGAGAGTCTGTGGGCCACAGACTAAAAAATACTGGTTCAACTGATATGTTACGCAGTTAATTTCAGTACAACTCGTATTCCTAAATCAGTGGCAACATTTTGATAAACTTATTGATGACCTAAATATTGGTACAGAGCCCTAGTTTTTATTACATATTTCTAATGTTTTCTAGTTTTTCTAGCCGTCCTTTCTTGCAGCTGTGGCTCTTTGATCTCTCTTCATCATGCATAGTATCCTACCTGTGTCATCATTTTCTATGACTTATTAAAAGATACATATATTCGAAATGAAAATTCTCTTGAGCATTTAAAAATCATCATCCAGTAGTTTATTGAAAAGGATTCCTTGGGATTTACAAGAAGCACTTGTTAAAATATGTCAGCTACTCATCCTGTAATTTATAAACAGATAATCCTCATCAAGAAGAGAGATGGAAATGTTTCCTAAAGCAATCTTGTTGCCTTTGTAATAGATCAGATTTGTGCAATATGGTACATAATTCAAAAGAATTTTTGAAGAGTAAAGACACAGATCCTCTTAAAGGACTGTGTCTTCTCCATAAGTCTGGATTGAAGACTACTATCTCCTATCCTACTATACTGATATCCAGAATACATTAATTTTTTTCTTTTTTTTAAAGCAGCTTGCTGACTAATCCTATTTGCTCAGTCTTCATAGCTGATCGTGGAAAAAATTGTTTTGTTTTTATTATTTGCTTTTTGTCAAAAGGACTTTACTTAGTACTCCCCAGCCTGTTCTTTTGTTTGCAATAAGCTTTAAAAAAAAAAAAGTATTGGCAGCTGTTACGACCTCTGAATGCTGGATCCAGAAGCTCATATCAAGAGATTTAAAAAGCAGTATTCAGAAATTAGAATGTTCTAGCATAGTTGTGTAGCCTTCTTTGTATATTCAGCTGCTTAAATAGCACAATCTTTCATTCACCATAAAAAAATAATCAACATTTGGGTTGAGTTATTCCATTGAAGGGCATTAGTTTGAAAGAAGCCAGCACTTTTTCAGCAGCTGAAGTCACAAGACTTTCAGAGAATTCTTAAGGAGTTAATGCATTCCTTCAAAACACGGTTTTGACAATTATCCATTCGAGCAGGAAAAGAGGGGTGGTTGTAATAAAATGAAAATGGCGTTGTTGGTCTATGTGATGAAATATCAAAGTCATAACACAGAGTCTGGTAAGAGGCCAAAACTTTTTATTAACACATGATTTTTTTTAAAACAGAATGGAATATCTCTGGCGAGAGATGGAATCACTTTTGTCACCTAAATTAATTTGCCCCTGTGTCTTGTAAATCATTTCATGCCACAAATAATTGATCAGAGACTGAAGCAGAAATGAACAATTCAGGCTGTGATTTAAAGGGAATTAATTCTTAATTAAGTTGGCTTACTTTGGATTTTCATCTTTAGGGAGAATAGACTGCTAAGCATTCACAATACCGTCACTTAGTTTAATATTAGGAAAAGTCTTCATAAGAGATTAAGGCACTCTTCACATTAAGGAGATCAGAATGAAGTACCTGAATTTAAGTCTAAGAACCAGAACTCGTATCAGTATATAGGGGTCTGGTGTCATCTACTAAGTAAGATTCATATTATCCCAGGAAGTGAGCAAAATGGCAAATTCAGAATCCTGTGCTTGCAAAGGAAGTAGGCAGTTAATCCAGAAGTCTTTGCGTGATGATCTTCCCTCCGGTGTATTTCTCTGATACAGCTTCTATCAAGAATTTCCAGTAAGAATAATACAGTCCGTTCTTTGTCATGTAATTGTACTATCTTACGGGTGCTTATGTATAAGAATACTGAATCTTATTTCTGAGTATTTCCAGAACTGTATATATTGTTTCAAAAGTTCTGCTTCCTCACATCTTCTGGTCCTTCTCTCCTATGTTAATTGTTATTTATACTGTCCTTTTCCTATGTTATTTGTTTGCAAATAGATATGTGTTTTCACATTGCTTTAATGTAGTTTGTAAACTACATTAGTCTAGCCAATCAGTATGAGAGGAAGCATCATTATTTATTTCCAGAGACTGAATCATTAACAATAGTAATTCTGTATAAAAAAAAGTAAGTGCTGAAAAAATACATTTAGGTAGTAAACATACATTCCAAAACTTGTTTGAATCATGTAAGTCAAAATATTTTGTTTGAGTTACTTAGATTGTGACAGACCATTATGAAGAAGCTATTTTAAAGTTTTTCAGAGACCTAAATGTTTAGGTGGCTTCCAAATAGGTTCTTCAAAAATGTGTAAGTGTTTACTTCCACTGTTTGGAAGACTGGCTCTTAATTTCTCATTAGTACAAAAACTGAGTTTTGCTTGCATTTTATTAAAACCAAGTTAACTTTTGAATTGAGATGATTGTAAGCTAAAAGCAATGTTTCAATTTTAAAAATGTGGGGTTTTTTTTTCCTGAAAAGCAATTTAAAAAGTTGGTGCTTGCCAGTGCTTACTCTTCATAAATGAAAGGCATATCATAGTAAATCATCAAGGAGCACTGTGTTATAGAGTGCTGAATTGTAGGCTCTTCTCTTTTGTGATTCTGAAGAGACAGGACAAATTTGTTAGCGATTTTAAAAGTGCTTTAGGCACTGATTAGAAACAGCTTAAAATGGGCTAGAAAGAGAAAGGGAGATGTATGTTATGGCAACACTTGTCGTTGGATTCCTGTATTCATGCCATTTATGCATTTGAAGTCCTTTGCAGGATTCTTTTAAAGGGTTTGGGATAGGACTATGAGATGTAAGATACATTGCATAGAAAATGGCATTAAACAATTAGGTGGGAAACACAAATGTAGAAATGTCGGTGGAGAGACTAGATACCAATACCTCACAACACGTGTCTTGGTGACAACTCACGCGTACTTTGGCATGAAAATGCGTTTGCTAGGAACTAAGTAAGGAAGGCAAAATTGATTGCATGGCTGAGGATGTAGAAGGCATCCTTGGTAATAGTAATGTTTCAAATTCATTCAAAGTAGGTAATGTAAGAAGGTAAATTGCTGGATAGCAGCAGCTCAGTTTCAGTGGAAAGAATTTACAATGTACTTCAATTCAAAGGATAATAAATCTGACATGAATCTCGCCTTTTAGAAGGCCTAACTTCTGGGGTTTGTGTGAATTCTTACAATGTCTTGTATAATCTTTCCTACTACATGAGCTGTGACTTAGAAGAAACCAGACCAGAAGTATACAGATAGTAGTTTGGCAGGTGCATACAAACTTCGCAAACAATGCTTATTTGGGATATGCAGTTGTTCCCCATTTGGGACATTTGTGTTTGGCTCACTCAATTGACCCCATGTGATTTTTCTGTAATACTAAAATTTTAATTAGGTTTAAGGAGAAGTGTGCCAGTGCATCCTTATTTAAGTGGTATGAGGATTTACCAATCCTGAAGACTTATTGCTCTGATGTGTAATAAGTAACAGTTAGCAATAGTGATGGGTTGAAGTTAAAAGAGTGGGTAATGATCTCGCTAATTTCTGGCTACTGATGGATCTTTCTGTGGCTGCTGAACCTAATAAGGCTGTGTAATTGAAGTAGAATAGCAAGCCTTAAATAAACAAAAACCTGAGGCTCTTAGGAAGTTGTGATATCTCCCTATTCCTATCAAGAACTGGAAAATGGTGAGGTGGATCCAAGAGACACCTTGCTTCATCCATCTGAATGGCATTTCCAGCTGATTTATATGTTTCAGACTTCCTTATCTTGCCAAAGCTGACAAGAAACAGTAAATCATGCGGCATGAGCTGAGAGCCTGTTAGGGATTTGGCACATTTTGGATCAGACTGCGCACTGAACATCCAACCATCGAATAATTCCAAACAGGTTTTTTTCGCCACATTTATTTTAGATTTGGAGCTAATAACATTTTATTGATATATTCTATTATGAGGTCTCTTTCAAAAACTAAGTCTCTTTTTCTAGCACTGCAACACTGTAAAATAAATTGCCTTTGTATGTGTCTTGGTAAGATTATTGGGATGCTGTTCCTTCTCCAGTATATTTCAAAATTACTCACTGTTTCTACCTGACAACTTGATGCATTTTAGTATGTTACTTGATTAATTTCTTAAAGTATTTGCAGAAGTCAGGAAATGAAGCATTGTGGTCAGTGCTCATGATTTTATTGTAACGGTTGTGAAGTCATGTAATTAGATGAGTTTCTGGTTTTAGCCCTTGCAGCTATGGAGAAAAGGCAGGAAATGTGATTCAGAAGACTGACAGGAACGGAAGGCATCAGGAAGACTCAAAATACACACACACCTCATGATTTTAAGACAGTCTTACCATTTGTTAGGGTCTAGCTTGTAATTTGTCAGTCTGAGGGTAGGCAGCATCGCTGGAGATACAAACCCAAGTCTGACACAGGAGGTGGTTTGATTCTTCATGTGCATTAGGGTTAGTGTTACCAATTACATTTATCTAATGGAGTGCTAGTGTATTGAATGATACAGTAAAAGTAGCATTTGTAGAATGTTCGGAAAACAAACTCCACTCATGGCTATTTTTTAAAGATTAGTTGGTAGTGAGGCAGAAAAAAGAAAAGGAGAAAGTGGAGAAAGTTAAGAGGAAAAAAAAAGGAAAGTAGAGAAGACCTTGCCCTTGAAAATAAGCAAGTGAGCTATGTTATCTTTTTGTTCTATTCTTTTTGCAGTGCGTGCATGTTGTCCTCTTGACTGACAAAGTTCTTGTGTTTCTCTTGGAGTGTATCTGTTCATTAGTGTCTCCAGACAGAGGCAGTTTAGCTTTTAATTAAAATACAATTTTCAGGTTTTTTAGTGTGTTAATGAGACAGCAAAAATGAATTCATTGAAAGAGGAACAGATATCTAGGCCTTACAGCAGTGAAAGTTAGAGCCTCATTAGTAGCTAATTATGCAGAACATAGTATATAAATAGAGCTGTTATGGCATTAAAAAAAGCCTCAGTGCATTACCTAATGACATAAAATGTTTACAGTCTGTTCTGAGTATGGTATAATGTCTTACTGAAGTAATTAATGGCGTATTTAACAGTGACACAACTGGAATCACAATTGCTTTGCAGGTACAAGTCGAGGGCAAGGGAATGTATAAAAGTCTTTGAGGAACAGATTATTTGTCCCCTAATAAATATGAGAGTATCAGAAGATATAGGAGGAACACATGATTTATGCATTAGGTGGGATAATGTCTCTGACAAGGACAGAGTACACTGGACTTTCTTTTCAGGTTTTCCGAAAGTGAGCAGCGAGATGCCAGAAGTCCAAATTGAAACTCCCAAAAAAGGCTGGTTCCCGGAGAGAACCAAGGCACACCATCTGATAACTAAGAAGGTGGAAAGTATTTTGGAAACCTTGCTGTCCAATATAAAAATGGCAGGCAAGACCAATAATAGGCAGAAGGTGAAAAAGGAAGGTCTTGTTTGACTCTAAGGGCCCACATAATCAGACAGACATCCTCAAATTAATACTTTAATAGCAAGTTAAGTAATGTTTTTAATAAACTAAAGCATAAACATGATTTTTTGCTCTGCCTAACAAGAACTGCAGAGGTAGCTTAACAACTAATTATTACTATTAATAATAATAAACAGCATTATGTTTCCATAAGGTGATGCTTCATCCTAAGAGTAAAGCTGTAAATGGCAATAACTAAGCGTAGCTGCTTAGATGCAGTATGGTGAAAAAACAGTCTCAGTGCCACAGCAGCAGTGGTAGAGGAATGGCTAAAGGAGAATACTGCATTTGGGGAAACATAGTGTCTATGGGGCCTGTCTAGCACATCAGAGGTAATTTGGACAGCAGTAGAAAAAATATTGTGAAAAGCTGGAGAGGGTGAGAACGGAGATGAGGAGATGTTTATGCAAATAAGAAAGGCCGGTAAAATGATCTGTGCATTAGTCATGATGATTCCAATTACTGTTGTATTGACTAGAACCACAGAGCCACAGAATCAATTAGATGTTTAAAAATACAAAAAGCTATTTCCTTGCTCAATTTGTTGAGCAGTCAGCAAGTTTAGAATTTGTTCTGGGAAATTATTTTAGTATGATGACCAAGTTAGGGACTGATTAATGTTTAGCTGAGGGTAGGTGAGTTGAAGTGATTTTGCTGTGAATTCAATGCTTTATTTTTTAGCTGTGATGCTTAGTGAAACAACATAGAATGATGGAAAACATCATTCTTCAGTGCTTCTGTGTTAGCACCATTGCATGTGTTAATGACATTGTCAGCTCTAGTGAGAGGAAGAGTTAATGACCTGCAAGTTTGTGTTGTGGCAGGTGGGAAAAGAAGCTACTTCTTAATTGTGGTGGGTTTTTTTTTAGTTCATTAGTGAAAATAATTTTGTATTCATAAAGAGGTCTAGGTAGGCCAGAGCAGAAGGCCCGAGAAATGTGTTGCATGTATAATGGGGACAGTTAAATAAATGTCAGTGCCATCATTGCCAGGAACCCACCAATTTGCCTGGTTCATAACTAAGACATTTCTGTGTGTGCGCGCACATGTGTTGATCATTTCCGTCGATCAGAGTCTGATTTTTTTTTATTGCTGTGGCCAGCATGAAGGCCAAGTTCCGGTTGTGATGACGCTCACTCTAAATAATGAAGAGAGTTAGTACAAATTTGCTGAAGAATCTTGACTTTTATAATCAATCATATACGACACACAAGGATGGTGAATTATATACATGACATTATATGCCCATAAAAATCTGTAGCACACTTCCATAACAGGTTTTCTGTGTTGGGAATGCTGAAAGATGCACTTTGCAAAATACTTTGATACTTTGTTGAAGGATATGCTATATGGCTATGCAGAGAAGTTATTTTGACTGGCTGTGGATCTAGAGCAGGCTAGCTAACCTTTTGTGACTGCTTGTGGTCACACTATTGCCTCCAGTAAGATAGCACAGTCTATCTTCGTAGATAAATAAACTGCTTTTCATGTACTGTAGAGAAGGGGAATGGCTGTAGCACGGTGAACAGCTCATGTGCTAGATGTCTATAACTTGTAACTTGTTCGTGTAGACGTGATCGTAGGAGGTTTCAGATGTGCTTAGAGTGTGGCAGTGAATATATTATGTATGTGCTTGCCAAATGCGATCTGGTTGCCTTTAGGTTAATGTCTGGATGCACCATCTTTGACTGACCAAACCAGTAAACAGAAGTTGATTCAGATTCCTTGTAAAATCCTCAGGTTTTCTGTGTTAAAAAATTGAAATTTCTACATGGATATTCTTCAAGAGAAAACCATAAGCCTTGTCACCCTTGTCACCAGCTCAGCTCAGAGTCACCAGCATACAGCAATCCACAGCTTGGCTGGTGACTCTGAAATTCAGTAGTTCATTGGTATTTTCAGCTGAGCATTTTCAAATACGTTGTGTTAAGGGCTGCTGCATTATTATGCAGATGCCTGCCTGTCTCTGCTTAGTAGAGGAGGAAAGCAGCAAGGCTGCTGCCAAAGCTACTTTCCTGTTCTGCTTTGCCCATCTCAGAAAGGCGAGTGTGCGCTGGTCTGCGGGTCATCCATCCTGAATCCAGCTTTTTATTTAACACCTGCCATCATCTTCAGGCCAGTCGATAAGTCTCTTTGGCAGATGCTGTGCACCAGGCAGGCAGACCCTGCACAATTTGCTGTTCACGGGGTCGGTGTTCGAGCTGCTTAGGTGTCGGTCCAGAGCCATCTCCCATCTTCTGCGTCTTTCGGCTCCTGTCTCTACAACGTGCTGCATTCTTACCCATCCTCTGCTATTCAGACCTGGCCAAAATGCAGTATTTGCATTTTGCAAGGTGCTTCTGTCGTTGTCGTTGTTTGCTTGAATCGGGAGAACCGAAATTTGCAGAAATTGCTTTTGCAAACCTGAGATGCAGGTGGGGAAGGGATTCAGAAATAGCCACAGCTGAAGAGCTGAAAAAGTATGCATAGAAATCCTGGCTTTAATGACTTTTTAAAAACTATGGCTACAAGAAGCAAGGATCCCTGTCCATGGAGAGATCCTGCATGAGCATTTTTCTGGATTTTTCAAAATGTTTGTATTTCATATTAATAATCAGGAGGGCAAGCAGGTGACTCAGAAACTTTCCAGATGGAAGAATATTCCTTACAAGTATTACAGATGGGTTCTTAATTTTTAGAACCATGGGATCATATTTGTACTGTATAAACATGATTTGAAAGATGTTCTTAGAAAAGGAGCTATTAAATTAGAGGAATAGGAAATGCAGAGGAAATTAATGGCTAAGGGCTTTGTATGATTTTTAGGTTACTAACTGGCTGTGTAGCACAATATACGGGAAAGAAGAATTAAAATGTCCCGTCTGTTTTGTGGAGAAAGCAGATGAAGGATGGAACATTTAATGTTCTTAAAATAGAATATAAATTAAAAGTGTGCCCAGTGGAGAATTTTTCAGCAAAGAATAGAGAACTCTGTATGGATAGATACAAGTCAAGTGGAAATAAAGAAACTAGGAGTAGTGGATACAAGGGGCCCAGGGGTCTCTCTGTTACTAGGATATCTCTGCATAGAAATTCTTAGATAATAAAATACAACTTTAAAGCTAACCTATGCAAGCCTTTACATTAGATCTCATCAGATGGACATGTGAAAACAGATGTTCTTTGGCTAAATTAGTCCTTAGAATGGTAATTAGTTCATTCTCTTTTTACTTTTTTGAATATCTTGTGCTTTATTTGTTTCCTTTATCTTACAGATTTTCACTATTGGATCCACTGTTTTCACATTACCCTTTTTTTTGTTTTCGTTTTTCACTTGTACCCAGCAATTAGATTTTAATAGAGCCCAGGCACGTGGTCCATGAAGCAGGCATGTTCAGAGTAATGAATATTGCCAATAGTTTAAAGGGAGAGATAGTAATGGGAAATCACATGGTTTGGGACAGACTGACCTTGTAAGAGGAGATGTGCACAGGAAAAATATTCAGCAAGTGTGAAAAGATGAAGTAACATCCTCCACATGGTGGCAGTATGGACTCGGTATGTGGGGCACCTCCAGGAAATCCCAGGTTCTCCCAAGATATTTGGGAACTGGTGCCTCTAGTATGTTAGAGCCAGGCTCATTAGGAAAGACTTCGCTCACCATCTGGTACACATGTTTCTGTCCTCCTTTCTCAAGGAGGTGATGCTTATAAGACTGTGCTCTTCCTAGTTTGTTTGTACCAGAGACCCTTTCTCTCCCTCCTTCTCTTTAAGTTACCAGCCCATTTTAACCGTGTTAAGAGAAGACAGCTATCCTGTGCACGTCGTGAAGATCAGTGACTGAGAAGTGGAGGCAAAGCCAGAATAACATTCTCGCTGAGAGGAACCACAGTACAATTCAAAGCCCATCTATTCCAAGGGGCACTTGCCAACCCCATCAGCCAGTGCTTCTCTGCTGCCTTTAGTCCCTCAAACCAGTAAAGGATGTGGAAGGCTGCTGGAGGTAACTGGAGGTGGGAAAGAGCCATGGAGGTTTCTCTCTCCCTCCTCATGGGGAGATGCAGGGAGCATATGGAGATGGAGAATTAGGGAATACTGCAGTGGCAGATAAACATCACTGGGGAAATGGGGCAGGGGAAACTTGTGCTGTTGGGGAGTATTATGTACGGGGTTTGTTATCTGGGTAGCTGCGCTACATCAGATGTTAGTCTAAATGATCAAATGATGCTTTTTGCTCTTAAAATTTGTGTGCTTTCATCCACACCAAACAGACTGTTCTTTTGAAATCCATTTTCTGGTTTGCTGTATGTATGACAAACTCTGCGTTACCGTATGTATGACTGTGCTATACCGCAGGGAGACAGAGGAGCAGAGCTACATGAGTAAGAAGGAGCAATCTCCGAATCTGTTTCTTTTTTCTGTCTGTCTTCATTAGGGCTTCTGGCTGCCTGGACATGAGACAGGGCTTCAGGATTAGAGTGGGCTGGAAAACTTTGCTGAATCATATATGCCAGGAACTGCTGAGGATACAAATAGCAATATTTTCTTGAAAGCATTCAGGTTTGTTAACTTCTAATTGAAAATCTGCTCCTCGTGAGATTTTTGAAACCTGTCTGCTTTCTTGTTTGCTTACCCACACGGTCTCTGGCTTTCCTCTGAGCCAAACTCCTTTGAACTTGGGAGCCAGAGGTACAATCCTGAGCGACACCGAAAGAGCTGAAGTCCTTCTCATTAACGTCCCACAATGTAATGTGTACGGTCTGTGTAGGGTATCTTAATATTTTAAACTGAATTGTGATAGTTTCAGTGTTTTAACTAATAGCAATGAAACAATAATAGTAATAATAATGTAATAATTAGCAATAAAACATGCCATTAAATAATTAATGGCAATAAAACACATAGAAATTATGTCTAGTTCAGTCAATGTGTTGCAAGGGCTTCCGCAGTCCCTCATTCCACCTGAAATAGGATTTTCTTGTCAGCTCTACAGTATTATGACATAAAAAGTCAGCAGAAGAAAGCAGTGGCATCTTTTTTTTATTATTTTCTCCCTACCAGTTAAAAGAAGTGTCCTCACAGTTCCTAATCATGTAGGGGTTGAAAGGAACATTTTATGATTATATTTCCTAGTCCTGGCTTGCCTTACAGAATAGGAGAATGCCTCTAAAGCCATTAGATTTGTATTACCAAATATGTACAGTTAAACTATTTCACAGCTATTTAAATTTGGTGCTTTAGAAACCCTTTAATTTCAATTTCTGCTGAGGTTTTAATATCTTTCTGCTTTCATTATAAAATAAATAATCTGTGTAATAGTATGGTTATTAATGTAAATTACTTCATGTATTGGATCAATGATGGAATCAGCTAGTGGAAAAAAGCTCTGGTATATTAATCTTCATTATAAAATTTATGGATCAGAATGGTTTGAGAGATTGCAATGTAGTGGGGCAAATCTTGTCTTTATTTTTATAGCTACTTTTTAATTGAAAATCTTACCTAAGTTGTAATTCAAAGACTTATTTTTTTCTATTTCTTTATTAATTCATATATTTATTAAGAAAAATATGCTTCTGTTGTATGGCTATGAAAAGTACTGAATTAATTCTAGATCAATCTTCAGCAAAGATGAAAAAATGAAGATTCTGGAAGAATGGTATGCAGTTTAGCTTGGTGTGTTGCTTCTAAATGGTTCCTGATGAAGGAACCAAAGTGGATATTCTTGCAAAAACAGGTACAGGCCATGATCTTTCATGGTATTTCTCCTATTTATTTATTTTTTTAATATCACATGTAAATGATTGCAAAAATAATCATATAAATCAGATTGACAAGACGTTAACTTATATAAAGTACCTCAGTATTCTTAGTATTAGGGGTTATTTCTACCTTTTTATTCACTCTTCATATAGGAAACTTTCAGCTTGGTAAAAAATAAGCATTTCTTATGGGATAACGCAAAGAAGCTGTTGTGAAGCCTCCATATATGTGGAAAATTGCCTAAAAATGTTGCTGTAAAACAATGTTTTCAGTTTTCTCTTCCGCCTCAGAGACTTTGTGCTTTTCTCTTGGCCTCATTTTAATTTCAGCGATAATCTAAATCTGTTCCACTTGTGAGTCATGTAGAACAACTGGCCGTAATAAGAAGAATTTCCAAAGACTTTCTTCTGAATTGGAGAGGGTGTTTCGGAAGGTGAAAACATAAAGTAGAAGTTAGCTGGCTGGCTGGTGCTTGCAAAAAATGGTGATGTCTTAATTGTGTTAGGAGAGCAGAGGGGGTTACCGTGCAAAAGCACTGCTCGAAGAGCTGTATGCCAGCTCTATGCCAAACAGCCAGCGTTTTCTGCTGAATGCCATAGCACTGCTGCTTTTTTAGGTGGCCATTGTATTCTGAGCACAGAGTTGAGTTCAGAAGGATCAATTGTTTCTCTGGGAGGTGAACTAGAGTCATTTGCCTTTCAGTGAGGCTGCTGCTTCCACCCCCATTGAGTTCACAGCAAACGCTGTGGTTCGGGCTGGTTTGGAAACATCTGGCCTCTGCCCCACGCAGAAAAGCTCAGCTGGTTGAAAGTAACTTTCTGAAGTGCAAATAAGCATGGCGAAGCCTCCCAGAAACCAGGGCAGCCCTGCCAGCTGGGTAGCTGCTTTCTTCCTCCCCTGTGCAAGCAGTGCCTCCTCTGCCATCAAGGGAGGTGGGGGCAGAGAACTGGCGTCCCCAGCTCTGCCAAAACCAGACCAATGTCCATTCCCTCTATGAAATACATGAGAAATGCATTTAATCCAGTTTCAGGACAGTCATCCGTGTCTAACATTTCAGAAGAAAGGAAAAAAAAAAATTCCTCCAGTCCCTGATCTGTCAGGCAAAATACTGCAGAATGTGAGGAAAAGAGGCTGGAATTTCCTTCCCACCCCAGCAAATAATGAGTTAGCGCCTTGACACATAAAGACTGAGGTTGCTTGTAACTGTCTGTCTTGCCCACTGGAGCACTAGCTGGTGTTTTCATTCCCTAAATGTCTGCTTCTTTTGGAAGTGTTGCTAAGCATTGCTAATAATTGCCTGAAGACAGAAAACACTGTGGAAAATAAACATTCTGTTAAATTTGCATTACTTCATTTGAAATGTCCCTGTCCTCTCCCAGTTGGTTCTTCCTACGCCAGTCTCTTGTGGGTCTGTCCTAATCAATTTCTTCCCTATCTCTGTATCTTTTCTGTTTTGGCAACAATATGCCCACAGCTTCCTGTAGCATAACTGAAGTACATAAAACTCGGACAGACACAGAAAATAAAATTATGGTCCTGATGTATGGACAAAACTGAATTCAGTTGTCATCATAAGCAACCACAATTAATTTATAACTTCTTTTTTGTTATTGATACAAACAGACATGCTCTTAGCTCATGACCAAAGCTCTGAGCAAGTGATCTTTAGCCATTGATGATTCGCTTGGTTTTAATGTCTGTTGTATGTGTAGGAAAAGTTTACCCTATTTTTCTCTTCCATTATAAATTCATTTGGTGCAACTACCATTATATGAAATCTATTGCTGTCTTTTCCAGGTGGTTTTCTTCCTGGGTGGTTTGTTGGTTTTTTATAAATCTTTTTTTTCTTAAATTTTGCAGAGCCCTGAAGTTTTTACTAGCTTGAGTAATGTCTCTGGAGCATTTATTGAGTCATTACTGAGAATGTCTTTCAAATTATTCATGAATAGATCAAACAATCACTGTACTAAATCTCATGAACTATCATAACGTTACTTTCAACAGATCTTAAATTTGTATGTTCCACTCCCCCCACCCCCCACTCCTCTTTTATTTTGATTCTTGTTTTGTTGTTAAATCTATGAAAATATTTCTTTCTTTTCCTGGTGGCTCAGGGCCACCAGCAGAGCCATGACAGTTGCATATCTCACCTGCATTTGGAGATCGGTTTCGATATAGATCTAAGTGAGTCACTTCAGACAAATGAGCATTTTTTACAGACTTGGCTTTGACAGCAATGCAGAGCTGAATTGCTCGTTTGAGGTTAAGGTTATCACAGAAAAGTCAGATATGTCACAGCTTCTTGCACTAAGAGGAAGGTGATCTGTAGCACCAGCATAAATATAGTCCATTTTCTGCACTTTCGGGCTAGAATATAGTTAGGATTGCCAGCAACCTCTTCATCTCCACTGTCCCTGGGTGAATTGGACAAAAAAAAAGTACAGTGGGAGACTAATATAAAAAAAAGGGCCCGTGTTGTCATCCCAGTTAGACATGAGTAAATCCCATTAACTCGGTGGAGAGTTCTTTTGCCTCAGTGAGAGTATTTGGTTGATATTTTTAAAAATGAATCCCAATTAGACACTTGCAGCTGGTTTTTCAAATCCTCATCCAAGGAGTAGAATTATATTTGTTAGACCCTTAGTTAAACATGGCAATTATGATTATTTAGATAAATTCGATGAAATAAGTTAGAAACAGCTAAAAGGCAACCCAGGAGTTTAAAAACAAAAAGCAGTGACAGCTTAAACCCATGTATCAATACAAAGGTAAGCATGTTGACTTTGGGAATTATAGGACTTCTTTCGGAAGAGCTTTCAAAACTACAGAACAATAAGCACTAACAACACATCACCTTTTGGAAAATCTTTTGGAAATTTAATCCTTCCTAATTCTGGTCAAAACTTTATTCCTCTAAACTTCCTTGTTAATATTAAAAGAAAAAAACATAGTCTTTTAATCTCAGAGTACTCTTATTCCTGTCACTTTCCCCCTCCTCTGTGAAATAAAATGTAACAGCAGGTGAAGCAAAGAGTATCTATCGTGAGGTCTTTACTATGTCCTGCTATTTGTAAGGAAGAAAGGATAAAAGTTAAAATGAATGACAGTGTGGTGGTTTGGCTGGGAAAGCCAAGTGTTCCTCTGGTCCTACCTAGGTAGAAGTCATAGAGGGTTCTAACTGAAATGTGCAATGACTTCTCTGGCTGGTAGAAATTTTGGTGCCGTTCATGCTGACTTTGTCACTGATTTGCAGGCACTGAGGAGGAAGATGAAGGCAATGGCCAGAATTTGATATAGTGAGTGTCTCCGTTTTAATATTGTTTATATTGGAGCATGGTTATAACGTTATTTATTTCAGAGCAATACTGCAGTTTACACATAATATTCATGTATGTGATAAGATGCTCCAAAATCTGTGTTGGGTCAATACAGGGTTTTTTTCCTTCACAGTCGCAGTTTTCTGGGAATGGCAATAATGTATGATATTAAGTGAAGATCATGCCTCTTTATTAAAGGCAATAAATAGTGAGAGTTAGTCAGGAAAGATTACAGAACATATGAAAAAATAAACAATCTCAGAGTGATCAATGATTCAAAACAGCTGATAAACTTTCATGCCTTTCCCTTCAGTGCACTAGGATCACGTCTGTTGATTGCAGTGCAGATTTTTGCCAGGTCCTTGTTTATATTATTTTTCTTTTTCCTACAATTCATAAAAAAACAGTTAATTTTGGGAAAGGGCACATATTGAAGGTGGGCCTTAGCTGTCACTGTGGTGTGAAAAACCATCAGTGAGATACTCTAGTACAGAATCTAGCATTTGTTTGAATTTAATTGAGGCAGTAAGTGGAAATATATTTTTACTTCTAGCTGCAGAGAATCATGAAACCTGGTTGTTCTGTTTATCATGTACCTTGGTGATGATCCTGATAAAACGGAATAGTATCTCTGAGAGAGTTTTCTTACCCTACTTCATCAGTAGAATGAAATTTATACAGAAGAGATAAAAAATACAGGACAGCTTGAAAGATTTAACCTATTCTCTTTACATAGCTACAAGAATATGAAGACAATCCTCTTATTTTGATCATGAATGCTAACATTTTTACATAAGTGTTAAAGATATCAAGGGAATAATAAAGAATTCATGTTATTTTAGTTTTCAGGAACTACTTTCTAGAACACAAGTGGATAAGTTGTTCTTTTTACCAATTAAAAAAAGAATAAGTCCCTTGACTTTAATGACTGTGTAACAGTAAAAACATGATGTGGATGAAAGCAGCCTCAGCTTCCAGATGCTGGAAAGTATGTTAAAGCACCTATAAAATGAGTGCAATGTTTTGCACATCTTAGTCACAGGGATTGCTTACCTGGCAAGAACTGGGATTGTAATATAGCCTACTCTAATTGTTGTAGTGAGTGATTAGTATTTGTGTTTGATAGACATTAATAAAATCCTTCCCCTTCAAACTTGTGTTACTAATGGCCACATTACTCAAGTTTAATATTTCAACAATCTGTGCAAAAATGCTTAATACTGTGAAAGTACTCCCTCTCTCTTTTTTTTTTTTTTTTTTTTTTCAACAA
>JAOBAS010000007.1:10482266-10511953 GCA_025311575.1 Elanoides forficatus | reverse complement strand
GAAAACAC
This sequence comes from Elanoides forficatus, assembly GCA_025311575.1. Taxonomy (NCBI): domain Eukaryota; kingdom Metazoa; phylum Chordata; class Aves; order Accipitriformes; family Accipitridae; genus Elanoides; species Elanoides forficatus. The sequence goes on along the minus strand of JAOBAS010000007.1, from coordinate 10,511,945 downwards.
AGGTAACTGTGTAGCCTGATAACCTGTGACTTTAGAGTCTGTCAGCTGGAAGTTTGAGTCATTTGTACATGTTCTCCTTCACTGGATGGCCTTGTGAATGGAAACACCAGTTGAGAACAAGAAATTCTTTGGAACTGACTGCAAAATGCAGATTGCACTTGTGTTTCATTTCCTTTCCTTTTCGTTGACACCATTGTCAGTAATACTTCTCAAAACTTTTTTAGTGCTTATTTAAATTTTTAGTGCTCTGCTGATCTAATAGGCTTGTTATAAACATTTCATCCAGATTTACATTACCAGAAGGATGTCACCTGTCCTTAGTATGTAGTTTATATTCATTTGCTTCTCTCATTGCTTTGAAATCCTCTGCAGCTGATTTTGAGAGAAAGTCACCTTCCAACAAAATCTTTTGATATTGAAATGTCCACTTATGCCTGTTCTGGTAAACATTACTGCCTTAGGATTTTCTGTTACCAGTGCCTTGATGTGGAGGTAGGTACCATACAAACTCAAACAGACAATCCAACCTGTTCATACAAGGGATCTAATATGTAAGGAGATTGATGTTGTCATAGATGCCAAATGACACTACACATATGTTGATTTATAATTTAGGTAAGTTGGGATTACAATAATTTAGCTATAAAGAAGGAAAGATGGGGATGATAAGAAGATCATTGAAGGAAGTGAATAAAGGAGTTAGGCAAAGCTCCTTTGGGTCTTCACAAAAAGGAACTGTGGCAATTATTTCTTAAAAACCACACACACACACAAAAAAACCCTTGAAAAAAACACCAAACAGATGGCAATGCTTTACAACAAATAGTCTTAAATAAAACCTACAGCCTTTCTGTCACAGACTGATATCCAAGAATTTCATAGCCAGGCAATGTTTTTTCTTCTGCCTCTTGGGTCTTTTCATGGTTCTGTGAATCTTAAATCATTTTCTTCACACTGGTATCACTTCAACAAGATAGACAGTGACTCTCATGCGGGCCAGCCATACCTATGGTCTGAATGCTTTCCTGAGAGCTGGACTTCCCGGGTCTTCCTGAACACCAAACGGGTCAGTGTTTGACTAGCTCTTTCTCTTACTCTTTGCAGGGACACCTGTGGGGCTTGTGCGCTATGTTGTTCAGTTGAGCTGGATTTTCAGTGTCAAATATTGCACTCCAGCCCAGACATCTGACCTGAAAGCTATGTCACATTTGGCATCTGGCAAGTCTGCAGGAGAAGGTACTTAAGACTATAAACTCCTCTGATTTGAACTTTGTGAGCTCTGGAATATTATTATTTATATAAATACATTACATTGTTGTTGTTGTTGTTGCTTAGTATACAGAGCTTCATGAAAACAAGTCACCACTGTCACCAGCATGAGATCATTGTCACGATAAACTTCTAATAAACATGTCCATTTTGGTTCTTGGAAAGAAATGCTGTAAACCTTTACTTTCAGAGCTCCAGATATGCTTCCCAAATGGACTTGGTACTTAAACCTCAGAGTATGACAGAATTTTAGAAAATGCTCCTTAATTTTAGTATATTTTTTGGCTGATACTGTCATATGTGCACCTGATTCTTTTTGTAATTAGAGACCGTATTACTATTTTTAAATCCTGCAGTACTTTTTCCTATTACTGTCATCTGAAATAATGGTATCACTTTCATGGTTCTAGTGACAACATAGTGAATGTTTTGTGGCTTTCCAGTCCTTATTTGACCTTTGCAAATGAGCATTTGGGAACAATGCATCTATCTGACCGTGGCATGCTTTTGAGCATTAGCACAAACTCAGAAGAGAAAAAAAGGACGTCTTCTGAGTCTGGTATTAGAATTGGAGGGGAAGGCTGGGCTTATCCAGAATCTTTGTAGGTGTATGTTAATCTCACAGCTGGGCAGAGTTTCTTGCCAATTGTTTTCTAGTTGGGAACAGTTTGTTCGTTTATATGGATGTTTTCTTGTTTTCTTAATGTGTGGCATCATATCCGTTTCAGTGGAAATCCCTGCAGAGAATGAGTATTTTGAAAACAAGAAAGTGTTTTGTGGGGAACGATGACATTTTTTTCTGCATGGATGAGATCCTTTGTGTATCAGAGCTCTGCCTTGTTGATGTTTTATAACAGCAGCACTTTCCTTAATGATTCAGGACACAAGTAAAAATAATACTTCAAAGATAACATTATGTCCCATTCAAACAGGCAAGCAGTGGTCCAATTTTGTACTACTACCAACATGCTATTGAGTAATGTAAAAGAGAAATTAAAATTCCCTAAAATGGTTTGACATGAAGATTTCACAATTCACAATTCTGAAATCAAATTTGTTCTCCTGAAAATCCACTTAGCTTCTGAAAGTATCTGTTCTGGTTACCTTGGAGCAGAAACAATGTCAAATTTTGAAGTTTCAGATGAAATCAAGTTCTGACTTGGAACCACCACCACTTACAGCTCTCTGTGGCAAAACTGCCATGTCAGTAAGCGTTGAGCACAAATCGCAGAAAACCAGGCATTGGTATAGTTCTGCTCATGACTGCTACTATTACATATTTCAGGATCATGACATTCCAGCTGACATAGGGCATGCAGTGGCTCCACGCTTTTCTGTGGTCTGCCCCTTTCATATTCAGTTGTACAAGCCTGAGTGAAAGTCTGACCTATCCAAGTCAGCACGGAAGTATACTCTTATTTAAAACCTACATGGCATAGCCAAAGGTTTATCCTTAATGTTATCACAGTAACTAGCTCTATGTGAATAGAGGTTTCTCATTTATTACCATCGTAAGTAGGACTACATGAGTGTATTCTAGATTTTTTTTCCAAATTTTGCTTGAAAAGCATGCCCTGTGAGATCTGTATGCGTTGTTAGCATGCTACCTTTGCCGTAATTGTTCAAACACAGAAGGAAAAATAATTATTTTGAAATTACTTCCTATTAGGAAATGGCTATGCTATTCCTAGCACAGGGAGAAGCCACCTGTCCTGCTTTGGGATTATGGGGTGAGTCACATCATGTATCCCAGTGCGTTCATGTCTGAAACTTGTGGGAGCAAAAGACAATTTGAGGGCTCTGGGTGGTTTCAGGCACAGAGCATCAGACAAAAGCTAAAGTTGCTTCCTCCCAGTGGGACTCCCTGGGGAACGCTAGCAGCCGTGCGGAGCCTCTTCCATGGCGGGGCGAGTCGGCTCCCTGGTATAACTGGGCTGAGTCTAACCTGGTATAACTTGCTGAGTTACCGAGAGGGTTAGAAACTGTGTCTATAGAGTGAGCTGGGCCTATATTTACGTGTTGGTGAAGTCTTATTGCTGCTGCCCTCACGGGTGCTCCCCTGACGAACCCATGGCCGAACCCATGGCCGTCTCCCATCTGCTGTATCCCCCGAAGGTCATCCTACTGCTCAGAAGAACTAGAGGAAAGCATTCAGATTGGGGAAACTTCTCTTTGTCATTGTTCTGGACGCAGTAAGTGTTTCAACTGTATCCCCTTACGCTAGCAATAAGTAACGGTGTCTCATGTATGATACAAGGTACCAGGGAGTAATAGCAAATCTAATAGATCTCTGTATCTATGTCTGAGAGTTTCCATTTTCAAAATGGAAGTGGCAGAACTTTATGTGATAAGCTACAGTGATATTCCTTAATCTGTAAGGAAGATAAAATTCCAGGAAACTATTTTTAGGAGCTTTTCTTTTTCTTTTTTTTTTTTTCTTTTTTTTTTCTTTTTCTTTTTTAAGTAAAGAATGCTTAGTGGCATTATTTAACATGGTACTAAGGGGAAGCTTGCAATTACTTGAGAACTCTCAGGTGGGATGATGAAATCTGCTGGACACCACAGAAACGCAGGTGGAATTGTTTACAGTCCAGAATGGAGGATAATGCAGAATTTAAAGTGGAAGGGCAAGAAGAGAAAAAATAAAAGGTCATCTACTTTTAGTGAAAAGAAATATGACTAGAAGCAAAGCTAACTGTAAAGAATAGAAAATATATTTAAGTAATAGTAAATAATAAACTTCTCAGGTTTTCTTCATTTTGTAAATATCCGTTATGCTTTCCATCTTCAGCAGAGAAAGATCTGAAAAACAAAGTACTGAATGACAGTACTGCTAAACCATAATGACAGCCCAGCTTGTAGAAGCAAGAAAGGAAGGCAGCAGAACTGCAACCATTTTTGTTTTCTCTCATGGAGACTAATCATGCCACCTGAAATATCAAAGATTAAAGCAATAACTTGTATAAAGGATTTATGCAGTGCTCATCAAGTGTAATAATGTAAACCAAACGAGCAAATCTATTACAGCACTGTAATCATTCCTACTAGTAACCCCATACAAGTGGAAGGCTTGCCACATGCTGCAACCTGCAACTGTTTGCCACTTAGAAAATACTTTTACTCCAAACCAGCAGCTTCTATCTCCTGCACAGGGAGCCGTGACAAACATACGACAGACTTTGTGACATACATAGAAGAGACTTCAGATGCTTTACGAGCCATTGAAAAATGATTAAATGTGCTGTCTGCTAAGTAAGAGTAGCATCAGGATTCTAGCCAAAGAGTAATAGGATTAACCTCAAGAACATAAAATGTGGTATTTCAGTGAAAAGTGAATCTTCCCTCTTAAACAGTTGTAACAAGTTTGCAGCTTTTGCTTGTTTCCATCATATCTGCTTGGGCTACTCTTGCAAACATTTAATTTAATCCTAAATTTCTAAAATAAATGAGTATATTCATTTCTGCTGTTTGGGTCACCTACAAATAAATTGGCATGGCATACTTTCCAGTGAACTGCTTTAGCAAGCGTATCACTGGCTCAAACATTTTGTCAGGATTCTTGACTTTTATAAGCAAAAACAACAATGGGAAAAAGCCCTACAAAAACTGTAGTAGTGAGATAGAAAGTTCTGAAATAAAAAAAGAAGTTAATTTCCTAATTACCTGGATGTTTTAATTCTTAATTGCCATCTTTACTTATTTAATTCTTGGGTGCCCTAGGAACATGATAAATGAGAGTATGAATGATAAATGGGTTGTGAGAGAAATTAGATGGAGCCGATTTCTTCTTTCATTTTTGGTAACATACATCTGGGAAAAGTCCATGAATTCAAAGAAGACTTTGCCTAACTAAGGGAATGGAAATCAGTTTGGAGAATTTAGAGAAATCCAGAGACTTCGCATAAAAAGATGCTTCATAGTTGGTATGACAAAGCTATAAAGACCAATGCCTTGCTCAATAAAAGAATCACATTTTATTGGATAGAGCTTCCAGTTGTAATAAATACACCTTTTTTTTTTTTTTAATATAAACCAAGAGTGTTATTTTTCTAATCATTACTGGAGTTAAATGCATTATGATACAGTTAATAGTGTGTTTTCTGTAGTTATATATTAGTTGAAGTAGTTTGGTTTTGTCTTTATTACAAATTCTGTCCTTTTTTAAGGGAAAATTGTTCTCCCGGTCCTCCTTTTTTTCTTCTCCTAAAATGGTGAGTTGATAATAGTATTTAATGATACTGTCATTTACTTCTGTTTCACTTAGAAATGAGGCTTGAAATAATTCATTTTAATGTGTACTATGAACCCTCATTTGTGTTTAGTTGTATCCACGTTGTCCCTAAATATCTGTAAGTTTCATTTAAACAAGGTCTTGTAAATGTACAGGTGTGTTCACTTCCACTATTTAGGCAGTAAACTTTATTCCAAAAAAATAAAGATGGTATGACAGGTTGGGTAACAAAAGCATTAAAAGCCAGTAATCCTATGTCAGCTTTTCCCCCTTCATTTAAAATCAGATTTATTGTATCTGTCTTCTTTTCTGAGTGGTTTACATTAGTATGGAACGCTGGCTACGTTATACAGCCCTCCCTCCAGGATTTGCGTCTCTATTGTAGGCATTGCTTCTTTCAAGTTTGTATTTATTGTGTTAGATTATATTTTATGTGTCTATAATACAGGAGAATGTGGACTATAATGTGACCCTTCTCCTTTTTATGTTACAGCACATCAAATACTTTACCACTGTCTACACAAAATGCACAAACACAGTAGACTGGCCTTTATTTCAGCATGGGTTTGGGGAACTTGGGGCTACTTTCTTTGGAATGCTATGGCTGAGATGCTGTAAGCTGCTATGAGTTAGAATGTCATAAAGCTTTGTCACAGAAGGGATATTAATTTATCCCAGGTGGCATCCTTTGGATTTGTGCTTAGCGTACACACACGGATCCATCTTGGAGGCTGTAAGGTAGTTTCAGTAGGGAAGGCACAAAGCCACAATCAGGTCAAGGCAGCCCTTCGAATCAAACCTTTCTTTTGCAAGGAGCTAATTGAAGGGTCCTTCTGCATTGCTGGATACCCTTAGTGAAATACGGTGTGTGTTTAAGCTTTTGAACTTTGGACAGAAATTCTCTTGTTATATGTAAGATTTATTGAAACAATTTACATCTAAAATAGAATCGCAGCCAAACTCAGGACAGCCAAATAGAGAGAGCAAAGCTGATAGCTTGCATTCATAGGTAACTTATTCTATTACTGAGCATCCATATACTCCCCTTATCCATGTAGGGGGGAAAAAGTAAATATTGATGTTCAGTTCACAACAATGTTAAACCTTTTAAATAGTTTCCAACCATAAATCACATCTGCTGTTGCAGAGAATGGACTGGAGAAATACTCTGTCAGTTAAACATAGCTGTTGAAAGAGGTTGCTAAAGCATATAACAATGTAGCCACTGGGATCAATTTTTATAATGCGCAGTGATATTCAATAAGTCATTAACAAGATTAATGAAGTCTAATAAAAAAATGCAAGCTCCTATTCTATATTTTACTCAGCTCACTGTAGCTTAAAATTGCATTTTATGATTTTATTAGACATATTACTTAATTTTTCTCAAACTGGTCATTTTATTTAAGTTAAAACATATTAAATAGATATTTTTCTTTCCACAGAGAAATAGGATTTGGAAAAAAAAATTGACTTTATATTGTAAAGTACCTTTGTAACATAAATAGGTGTCTAATCAATAGGCTCAAGTCTGCTGTACTGCAGTAGCATAAGGCTTAGAGTGAGGCTTTGAGACTGGGCCAGTGCATAATTGCACTACCTTACAGAAGTGCCTGGAGTATAAGGAGTGTTATATCCCAATCATATATCACCTAGTGAGGATTATTTCTTTTGGTGACTTATATGTTGGTGGAGCCCTGCTAAATCTCTCTTTAATCGCTCTCAGCCCTCCTGTTCAAGAGAAAAGTATTGCCTTTGCAGGAGCTGCTTCATTCATTCCCTTATGCAGACCTTTAGCAGAAGAGACTTGAAGCCATTTACTCTGTGGTGAGAAGGGATGGGATGCAAAAGCTGCTGCAGCCATTGAACTACCCAAGTGCAAAATATGAGAGACAGTAGCACGAGCGACAGCAGCATCTGGGTCAGGGGTCTTGTTTTTCTTCTTAATGTCTTAAATTGTAGCCCATGAGAAGGTACTAGTGTAAAAAGATATTCATAGAAACACAGCTAAGTGTGTTCTAGGATGGAGAGAAGCAGCTTTGCACTGAAGGCAAACCAGCTTGATGAGACCTTCCGTGCAACTTGTCTAGGTGATGCTATACGACATACAGAGGCATATCTGTTGCTCTTGGTAGCAGTTGTGAGATTTCTAAATTAATGAACGGGAAATGACTCGACAGAAGTCAACAACAGAATAGCAGATACAATTGATTCTTTGCCAGTGATTAAGAGTGAAAGAGACCTAATAACCATCTTCCTGCTTCTGTATTGTCCTTGGCCTTATTACTTCTCATCTAATCCATTTTTTAGAGTATTTTTTTTGGTCTAAATAATTCAAGCTTTGTGCAGCATCTGAGAAGCTGCCTGTCTTTCATGTCCTACTACTCAGTGCTCTTCCACAGCAAAATTTCTCTTAGGGATTTACTGTAGCCCTACTACTTTCACATACTTCTGTAGTATGCTGTCTCTGAAGACTATCATTCTTTTAAAAAAACTCAGAAAACCAAAGAAAGACCAGGTACTAGTAAGAAAAGTTTAGTGAGTATAGTGGCCATTCTTTCAAAATGTAGTTTCCAATTAGTCAATGTGCTGGGAGTTGGTGACACATCCTTTCACGCTCCACTGAGATTCTTCTGAGAAAATTCACCATAAAATAGCCAGTGTCAAAATGCAGTTGGTTACCATTTATTTCTCCTTCTGTGCAAGTTTAACTTCATTAATAACTACCTTGAGTCTTCTTTTATAAAGCTTTGCTCTGGAGACCAGGTCCAAGATAATGTATTTTTGTGATTTAAAAGTTAATTTAAAGGACATATAGGGTATTACAGCATGCAGGAACAAAGCTTATTTTTGATTCATATAAGTCTTAGGTCCTGGATTGATTGGTTTAATAACATTTCTTAATAAAGTAAACTGAATGCATCTTATTCCTGTGGCCTCGTGGGATGGAGAGTAGGAAGTTTCAGTCTATAACTTGTTAGCTTTGACTTCACAAAGGATATTAGAATGCTATGCTTTGAAATTATTGTTTTATACACACAGCCCTTATTTGAAAAGACATCTTCATTACGCTTGAAAATGCATATATTTACAGGATATAAGTGAGCTTTCAAATTCAGCTATCAAGCGCAATCTGGATATTTATTTGAACGCTCCATTTAGAGCAGTTCTTTTGTACTCCCAGTGTTTTGTCTATGGGCTTTGGGGTCCTGGAGTGGTACTTCAGGAAAGCAATCTTACTAGGAGGAGATGATTAGTAGCACACTTCAGTGATTTCCTCAGCTATGAGTTAAATGTTTGCTTCTTAGTAAAAACTCACCAAAACCCATTTCTTTTCAACATCCATTTACATTGTTCAGCCCAATTCCATTCTACTGTTTTGCCTTACGTGGGAGAAGGGAGACTGGCTGCAATGATTTAAATATTACGATAAGCCATCTGAGAAAGTGCTGACTTGTAACAAGTGTTAATTTATTGTATTCTTCACAGAAAACACCTAGAAAAGCTGCTATTTTTATGGATTCTGGGAAGGCCTTTGAGAGGTGATAAATGTGGGTAGTGACCTTCAAACTAGAACTGATTTTGGATCTTAAACCTCATTCGTTTTCAGCAGAATACATGCTTCCAAATGTAATGAGCTTCTGAAAATCTCCTGTCTACTTGAAGTCTGGACATGAGACAGGTGTGTATTTGATCTTACTGAGAAACTCCAAAACAAGTTTCTTACCGAGAAACAACTGTCCCTCTAAACTTAACAAATGCTATCTGATATGTTAGGCAGAGCCCTGTGAGATTTCAGCTGTACGTGATGAGGTGCAAAAGGATTTGTTTCTAAAAGTGTTATATTTTTACATTCTTCAGTTGTATGTGACTATAGAGGGCATCAGCTGCTTGCAGCTTTTTGCGACATCAGCTGAAGCGTCAAATGCTGTGAGTACTTACAAACGAGGCTACAGATAGCAAACCTGGGAAATGAAATACGGAAGGTGCTAAAGTAGGGGAACGCTTCCAGAGGAGGACAAAAAGAGCACACACAGGCCTACTTTGCTGAGGCAGGTGATAAGTCTGCCTCTGATACTCATTTATGGCAAAGCCAGCCTTCCTTTCTCATTATGAATTGCTGGAGTTCACACCTGTATACTTTCTGTGTATCAGTGCCTCGTGGGAGAGAGAAAAAATTAATATGAAACATGTGACTTGACATGCTTCTTGGTAACTTATCTATGCAAATACATTAAATTATCTAATTACAAGATACAGGAAAATTATTTTGCATTTTCCCAAGGTCCTGAGAAGCAATGAAGGTAGAATGTTCAACCAGTATGATTCTAAACATGCAGAGGTAACATACAATTTTGGTTGATTCTTACCACGATCTCACGTCTTCTGGGAAAAAAAGGTTCTATACTTTGAGAACGAAATTGTTCTCAAATGGTGCTATGGTTTGGGAACAGAAATCATTAAGAGTTTTTTGTCGTTTAGAGAAAGAGTATTTAGGAATCACTTTCTTGGGATCCTCTGGAAGGCCTTTGGAGAATTCAGATACGAGCTAAAATACGAGAATTTAAAATGCAGAAACAAACAAGTAAGCAGAAAGGTACAAAGCAGAATGAAAACCCAAGTTGAAAATTAAGAAAAAAAAAAATACATGTATTCTTGCTGTTTGCGGTCAAGCCTATTGTATCTATTGTTTTGCAGAAGCTTCCTAAAGCACAGTTTGTTTCCATTAAAATATGTCTCAAAAAATACAGTTAGAATCAATCAAGAATAAAAGGTCTGTGTGTAGAAATCATCTGGCATTTAGCTTCAGATTAGTCACCTCACATATGCCACCTTCTACCAAAGATTTGGAATCTTTTTAGACTAAAAATAACATACCTTCCTCCTTGCTTCTTTCCTGGTTTAAGCACATGATATCTACCCTCTGCCAGCCTGAAAAAAACCTCCCAGAGGAGACGATCACTTTGCCTTGAGGAGGAGCATAATGTTGCCTTCTTGTTTCTGCTGTGCAAAAAGCTGAATACACGGGGGCATATACAAACAGCAGAGTAATGCCACAAGCCTTGGAAGAACGGTTGTTTTGTTCATAATTTATTCACGAAAAAGGTCAACTCCAGACACAACATCTGTTTTCCACCGTGATCCTGATTTCACCAAATAATTTTGCACGCTGCTGAAGTTTGCAGGAAAAAAAAAAAAGACAAGATTAATTAGCTGTTTCAGGGGACTTTCAAAAATGTTCTGAAATACTGTTACAGTTATGGGCACATAGCAAAATCATTCCGGATGAGATTCAGCTTGGTGTCTTCCAGGAAGAAGCTTGGGAAGAGATATCATGAGGTGAGAAAAAAGCTAGCTGGAAGGAGAGCCATTATGGGATAGGATGTATACAGTTATTAAGTTGGAGAATTAATCCTTCAGTAAGAGAAGGATACAAAGTGAGTTTATAGCCTAAAAATGTGTTAGTTAATTATTATAATGTGCATCCATCTTTCTCTGTTTCTTGGCTGTGTGCTTAACATCAGTATTGGCTGGTCTCATATCAAGTGAGAATGATTATATAAAGCAAAGTGATTAATGTCTATTGTCTATTTGAGACAATTGGAAGATTATTTTCGTCTTTTACAGTGCTGCTTTATACACAGCATATATGCACAGTACATCAGGTACTCTACTAACAATACAGATAGATGTTTTATTGATCTCCTTCTGTTCCACTTCACTAACTATGCCTATTTTCAGTGAGGCATAGCACCAGGATAATCAAGTATGCATTTAATGTTAAGAGTGCATGTAGCTATCTGGAGAAGCTAGGTCTAATGAATTCAAAGAAATAGCAGACTTCTAAAACATACAGTGAAGAAAGGAAGAACAGGGGGAAAAAAAATAATATTCTGAAGTAGTGAGGTTAAAATGATTTAAAGCACATTGGAGACCTAAAAATAGGAGTTGTCATTTAAAATGGCAACTGCAAATTGTACTCTGAAATTAAAAGACATCTAGGCAGATTTTGAAAATGAAAGTTGTATGCTTTAAGCCATATATATGCTCTTGGAAACACTCACCCAAACTGACAGATTTTATGCAATGCAAAAATAAAGCAAGAAGAGAGAATTATTAAGTAGAATGGTGAGAAATACAGGGCTTGTGTCTGTATACATTTTCAACATTTTTTTTCTACTGGGGCTTTCTATATAAAAATGTAACCATTTGGTAAATACTGAAAACCATAAATGCTTCAGCTGGCTGGAAACACAAAACATGTGATTAGAATCTGATTAATTATTAAATAACAACTTTGGTAATATATTTTTCCTGTAGACATAGTTATAGTTGGTATAACACATATTAAGATAATTGAGACGAATGTGTCTTTATGTGCAAGAGTATACATGCCATTCAGATGGATTCAGTTAAACCCATATCAACAGTAAGTGTCTCAAAAATTAGGAAATAGCTGATATTAGCAGTTGGAGGGCATACTTAATTTATCCCTGCTTGTATTTTGGTAATACTAATTACATGGCCATATTATTTTTTCTGTAGAAAATATTGTAAGTGTACAGTAATTTTACAATAAGTTGAAATGTACAAAAGGGAATGAAACTAATTAAATGATCAAAAGAATAAAACCAAAAGACAATGATGAATGCTTTACTCAGGAAGCGGACTTGTTCTAGTATCTCAAGATCAGCTGCTAGATTTAGTCTTTTTATTTTTCTTAACAATCCTGTGAAAAAGTAAAGGGAATATTAATTAAATTATTAATTACATTCACAGTTCATACTGTATTGTGAAGTGCTAAGATAATAGTGTGAAGAGAAATAAATCTGTTAAACTGGACTCAAGAAAATTAACAATAGTGAAATGAAATGCATTATACTCCATGATTTCCCTTATTATTATCACATCAGGTAAATGCGCCTGAATTATCCCACCAGTTGACAACATAACAGTTCCTGGGAGGCATTTTTACCCCCTTCTTACAGAAGGGGTACTTAAGACATGGAGATACAAAGTTATTAGCCTAAAGTCCCACTGGAGCAGAGATATGAATCGAGATTTCCGTGTTCCAGGTTAGCATCTGAAGCACAGAACTGTCAAGGGAGACTTTTAGTATAAATCTGAGGGAAAATGAAGACCTGCTTGACTGTAAGGCCATTTATCATATTTTTCACTTTCATTGTACCATGCCATAATTTGGAAAATCTTTTAAGAAAGATGGTGGTCTTAAAATGGCATCTGAAGTATGCTGTATGCTAGGATTTCAGTGAATATTATGGTGGAGTAATTACATCTAATAGGGTTATGTTGGCTCTAAAGATAGTTAAGTGCAAGTCTAGCATAATGAATTGTTCTCGTTAGGTCAGCTGAACTACATTTATGCTAAAAATAAATGCAGGTTGGGATGTTAAGAATGAACACTAGTTTCAAATTCTAAGTATTTATCAAATATGATTCTATAAACATTCTAAGTGTTATGCCGCTTTGGATTACTTGTTTTAATTGCTTTTTTGCACTGATGTTTATATAGTTTTTCAGAGATGAGAAGATAATTAGTGAACACTGTTATGCAAAATGTAACAGGAACAAATCTATGCATAATCTTACTGTGAGAGCAATTTTTAATCTTGCAAAAACATTTTCTCATTAGCTCTTGACTACCCAAGTTTAGAGTACTAGGAGAGTTCCCTGAATTAATTCTTCATTTCCTTCTGTGTATTATCATGATCTGAAAGCGTTACAGTGAGCTCAGACCTGTGACTGTATCAGAGATGAGCATCTTTGTGACCTGTTTGTCCAGCTGCGGCAATGGCCAGCTGGGGTTTGTACACCTCTGTGAACTATCCAACTTTTTTCAGAAGTGGACCATCCTGAAACTGCAAGTATTATTGTTTTAGGGGTAGTCAGTATCTCAAAAGTCCTAGTCCTGCAGCTAGTCCGATTCTCTCGGCTAGAGGTGAGAATACCAGGCAGCTCTGTCTGGAAAAGTGTACGTAAGATCGTGTTGTTTCTTAGACATCTCTACCCATTAAAAATTTTCGGAATTACTCTTACCTAAATCTCTAACTAGAGCTGATAGCAGTATTAAATTCATTGTGCAAGTGTGTATTTTTGAATATATTTCTATTTGGTGGGAATCATGCTGAATGCATTTTTTAATTTGTGAGTATTTTTCATCAAAATCCATATATGCGCTAATGAAAGGAGAGGTTGATCTGTCTTGTTAGAGAAACAAAATTCATACTGACAAAAGCTATTTGAAATAGTTTGAATAGTTGTAATTGAACAACTTAAATTTGAGGGAGTAAAAGGCAAAATTTATTCAGCATCTTATTCATTAAGACTCAGACAAAAGGGACCTACCAGAAGGATGTCAGCTTTGAGGCTGAGCAGTATTACAGCACTGAGCAGGTCTAAGTGAAGAGTTTCTACAGGAAAAAATTAAGCATTTTTGAGATTGGAAAACTGTTCACCTGCAGTATAGTATTTTCTGTTAGGATTCATGCGTTGATAAAAGACGTGGTCAAGGAAAAGAGTTGTGAGCTATTACTCAAAATTCTTATAGTAGGACCTCAGAAAACTGGTAAGAAATATGCAGGAAGGGTCCTTAACTGTGTAGAATGTAAATACGTTTTAAAAGACTTTTTAAACCATTGAAGCTGGCAAAGGAGTTAGTATAGTCTCACTGATACATAGAAAACTCAGTTGTGTTTTCCTCCTAGAGAGCTATGAGGTACCATTGTTGGATTACTGGAGGAGGGAGTTCTTTAGTAGTGTGCGTGTTTTGATAATAATAAGCCAAATTTACTCTAAAACTTAGGTTCTGATAAAGCCTCATGTGGAATAATGTATGATATTCAACACCAATTCAACGCTTCCAAGATTAAAATATGCCACTCTTTTAATTGATATATATTTTGAATATATCCAAGTATTGTATTGGTAGGCTCTATTGTTTATGATATGAATATGATAAAAAAGGAGCACTGGCAAAAGTGAAATTGTTTTGCTCATTATCTTGAGTGTCAAAACAGAGGAGAAGGCAAAGAAGCAAGGTAAGCAGTGAAAATTAGAGGTTTAATTTTTTGTTCATGTTAATAGTTTAAACGGGAGTAAAATTTTGACATAGATGGTTTATATGTTCAGACCAAACATTTTCCATCATGAATATTAGAATAATTATGTTTAAGCAAAAATAGAATAAATGTGTTGTTTCTTGAGACTGACTTGTTTTGTTTTTCATTTTCAAAAGGTGCTGCTACTCTGCAGCTGGTTCTTTCATTGGTAGAAGATCATTCATCTTTCACTTTCATTGATCACAATGAAGTCATCATTCTTTAATTGCTGGTAATATCCATGGATCAAGACCCTTTAGAAAACTGCAAGAGTTTTGATGAGGATAACTGATGTAAGGGCATTGGCTGGTAAGAAAATTACTTAAATGTAGCAAATCGATAAATACTGCACCTTTTTGCATGTGCTTTTTTTTCTTTTGTCTTCATGTTAATGAGACTAATATGCTATTCACATGAAAATGAGGATTGTTCTCTAGCGTAAATAGGTACAAGATGCTATGGAAGATGCTTGTGGCCATAAGTTTCTCTACCATCACCACCATTTGTATTTCTGATTTGGGGGATTACAAGTTGATAGCAGCCTCTGTCAGGAGCACTGTTCAAATCCCTTCGGTTTCATATAACTCTTGTGCATTTGGGGAAAAGCACTGTTTTTCCTGTATTACTACTGAATTTCTCCAATGTCTCTGTTTTGAGGAATTGCATGAATAGAAACTGCCACAGCGAGTTTGACTGCAGACGTACATATTTCAGTATAGCCTCGGCTACAATGATCTTCATTGACTTATTTCAGAGGATGTACCGCAAAAAGTCCAGGAGGACCGTAGTTAGTGGTTTAATGTATCGAAAGAGACGTTTCTCCCTAAACCTTAGTGATTGAACATGAGCTTGTATCTGCTTCAGAACAGCTGCTGTTTCTTTCATACGTACCCTACAGTAATTGAATAGTCCTGCCATTTACGACATAAGTACCCACTCCTCCTTTAAATCCTGCAAGTTCATACTGGCTGAGATAGCTTTCCTGTGCCATTTAACTCCCACTATTTTGCCATGCCAAATCCTTTATACCCAAGAGTTTAGCTCTTCCTGCCATAGCAACCAGGTATGGTTATTATGTGCTTTGTCAAGACCTTAAATAGCAGGAGCTATTTGTGTCAAAGGCATTGAAAGTCTATGGTGATTTTTACAGGAAAAAGCAGGGCTGAATCACAAAGCTATTATGAAAATTACTCTAAAGGATGTATTCTGCAGGATCCAGTGCCTTTGGTTCTCACAGAAGGTCACCAAAATGTGCAAAATGAACTAACATATTGAAAATCACGTATTTATGAAAAGTACTAGGTCTGACAGTTACTGAAGTAAACTGGCGTGAGGGGAGAATTTTGTATTTGATCAATATATTGTCAGTCAATATATGAAGGAAGAATGTACTAAACTGTATTATAAAATTACAATTAATACTATGCAGTAATGAAGCTGTAAGTAAACCTGCTCCAGTAGCAACTGTAATTATTCCATAAATTAAAGAAAAAAATGCTTAAGGGTGAATGCTTGTTAGGCACTTCACACAATCAGGCTACTTTAACTGCATTTTTCTTATCAACTATACAGTCTGTGGGTGGTAATGGTTTCTAGGCAGGCACAGATTTTTTTGAGATATGTGCACTCTGCATTTTTTTAATCTGTTGTGTAAATTCTCAATTTATTAGTTAGTTAATAATGATAAAAAGGGTGATTAAATAAAGGTGCTGGTTTAGTATAATTAGCACAGCTGTTTGTGGCTCCATTTCAGATACCACTAATGTTTATTTCATGACAAACATACAAGACAGAATGGAGCTGTTGGGATTAGCTTGAGGATTCTGATCATAGGAACTGCCTCACCCGCATTTCTTGTCAGAAGTCACCCAGAGGCCCTAAATAGCAAAGAACAGGCACCCTTCGCTTGGGCTGCCCCTCGGGTCAGGGAGCAGCAATAGTTAGACGCCGTTGTCAGAATTGTGCAAGTGGAAAGGAGGCATCCCTTCAACAAACCAACCAAATCATTGCAGCATCCAAAGATGCTTCTTCCTTCTCAGGAACAACAAGCCTTTGTGTACATATTTGAGGGTAGGAGGTGGCAAGCAAGGAGGATGAGTGATTTCACAACATTGTGAAAGCATTGAGCATCAGCAGTAGGAAACAGGTCGCTTTCAGACAGTTAGATATTACCAGAAGACTTGTGGGGGTTTTTCCTCTTTTTCTTTTTCTTTTTCTTTTTTTTTTTTTTTTATCTGGGAGAAGTAGGCTAGTTTGTGGTCAGAATGCCTAGCTGGAGTTTTGAAGCTTAACAGATTAGACTTGTCTAGTTGCAGTACCCTGTAGATAAAAGGCATCATTCAGCCAGCCCAGTCTCCAATAATTAGTATCTGAGCTTCATGAATACCTAATTTTATCAATGCTTCTGTAAGTCATAAGCTACTCTGGGTGTACACTGTAAATGAACTGGTAATATTAACTGAATGTGACGTAAATCGGGGCTCTTTAGAGCTCATCGGTGAGCAGGAATCAATATTAAAGAAATTGTAAAATTTCAAATATTTTTTGCTCTGATAAATAAATTGGTTACTTTGGGAGCTTCTGGGAGGAAGCATAGCACAGTAGTTCTGCTAGCACTGGAGCGGAAATCTGGATATCTGCTTTTCACCTTACTCTGCTATAAAACAGTGACAATACCAGTAACATATATTTGCTTGAAGTTTTCTCTATAAACACAGTCCTAGCAGTTTTAGATCCTTGTAGGCTAATTTCAGTTAATGTTCATCATTTACATGCACAGATAAATATATCCTGGAGGTACATGCTACCTATAATAAATACATAGAAGTATTTATAGGTAACAGTTTGAGGATTAGAATAACTCTGCTTTTTAATCCATATTTCTCTCTCTCACTTGTCCAGGTACCTGGAATTTTCCCCCATTCCAGTCAATGCAACAAGCCATTTCCTCTCTGAGAAAAGTGCCAATTATTTCTATTCTGAGAAAGCTCCCAAATGAGCACCTTCTCTGGCCCCCAAGGCCAAGATTATCACCATTCTCACTGATCCATCAGATCAGGCGTACTCCTGGTATCAGGTATAATGATGTAGCCTCTTGTTACTACCATTCACTGTAGTTTTTGCCCTATATTAAGCCATCAAAAGAGTGCAGTGTGACACCAACCGTGCTATATCTGGAACAGTCACATTTGTTAACGTCACCCACTGAATACATTTAGCATGGCTGTGGTACCATTATGACACACTCTAGCAATGCATTCAGATTTAAAAACAATTTTCCAGCAGCACCAGGGTGTGCTTTGAGGATCCAGCAGAAGACTTATCTTGCATTCACCACTTCCACATGAGAAATAAAGAGCTAGATCCTGTAAGTTTATTGAGGGTCCAGCTTTCCAAAGTCACTGTCTAGGCTGGGCTGCTCTTTTTCACATATAGATAGAATTACCCACACATAAAATAATACACATTAAAAATCTGTGTCCATCTATAATACCTACTTCTTCTGGTGCAGACTAGTGGCTTTGTATGAATGCTCAGGTCAACAAATGAGGCTTCTCCTTCTGTGCTTTCTGAAACCTAGTGACCTTCCTCTCCTTTGGGTGACTAGAAGAGGACATAAAGGTCCCACATAAGTGGGTGTGCTGTCTTCCTGACATTAAACAGCATGTATGACCGTAACTGATGATGGATGTGGAAATTAACTTCCAGACTGTGAAGGAGTCTATCTCTCTCCACCCACTGTTGAAAAGCCTACTAATTTGGGCAGCCATGTTAGACATCTAAGGTTAGACAGAGCAAATATTCCTAATAATGGAATTTCAATATATGATAGAAATAACAATGACTAAAAAAACTGGTATCAGAATTAGTCTGGTGGTAAAACCTGCTCTTAGCAAGTCTAATCAATGCACACCACAATTTGTATCCTGCACCACCTATGCTAGGGCTCTCAATATTTTTCATATCCAAGTGGCTGAAGTTATGGCAGCAGCATTATGAATTCCTGCAAAAAAAATTCAAAGGGAAGGAAGGAGAGCATTGGAAAAAGAAAAACCTTGTTTGTGATGTTAGAGGCTTTATTATAGTTAAGCAACAGCTGAAAGAACTTGCATTTTGTTGGGGTTTATTTTATTCCCCCATCTGTTCTACCCTTTTCACGACATACTTTCTTTTTTCATTTTAAATTCAAGTTACTACCATTTTATGAAATGCTTTTCGGTTTTTTGAAAGGCTTTGGAGAAAACATATGTGTTGTCGAAATGAGGAAATGTGAAAAAAAAAAGGTTTTGAAGTAGAAGTGGGTTTTAGTCTGAATATTTGCAGAAATGCAGAAAAAAAAAAAGACAATAAACAAATCCAAAAAGACAAAGTCATTGTTATAAGGGCAATTTTTATTTCTTTAAGAAAATTCTTCAGACTTAGTGATTCCTCCTGAAAGCAAGGAAAAAGAGATTTTTCTATTCAAAGTAATTATATCATAGGGCAGACGAATATACATTCAAATCACTGTTATGTATCACTTGTAAGACACAAAGACTTTCTCAATTCATTTGTTGAAATAGCCTGTCTTTTTTTTAGTACCTGACCCAAGCCTAATTAAAATCAAAGGTAGAACTCCAGTAGTTGATAAAATATGTTAATCTACTAATTTCTCTTAAAATGAGTATTGGGAAAAACATTTCAGGCAAAAGGAGGTGAACAGATTTCAGCCAAGAGGAAATTTTGGAACTTTGTGGTTCAGGAATGTCTGCGTACCAGCACTGTTGTTATGGCTATGTTTGCACGGGTTAGAGGTGTGAACCCCTATTTAAATGCATATTCCCTGAATAGTGGATTTTGAAAGTCTGTCAGAAAACCAATCCTCTTAACACAGCATTTAAATCTGTACTCAGCCTTCAATATTGCTGAAATCTTAGTGGGATCTAAGCTTACGTTTACATGCTGTCCTTAAGAGAAGTTTTCTTGAGGAAGTAATTTTCTGAAACAGGGCCTATAAAGACTCTGAAAAACAGCAAAGCATCTTTGTCTTCCCATTTCATGAACCTCAGTTCAATTATAAAAATGCCGATTTTTAGAAGTTCTTCAGAACGAGCTCTTTTTGTGTCAGACGACACACGTCAGTCACATTTCTAGCCGGCAGTTTGAAAACCAACCTGCAGAAGCAGCTACCTTTGTCATAAATTTAAGTTGACAGCTTCTCTGCAGGGCTTTCAATTAGGATCTTTAAAAAAAATTAAAATGAAAAAGAATGAAAGTGTCAGTCCAAATGCGATGAGCAAATGCTATTTTACAGGAGACCTGCACATACTGCTTTTTGTTCAGACTCCATGATGATCAGGAACCTGCAAGGTCAAGCATTGGATAAAAAGCACTTTAAAAAAAACCTCATTACAGTGACATAAAAATACCTGGTTTTGCCGTTTGAGGGGACGCGTGTGTTGGATGCCGGGTGGCACCTGAGGCCTGGTGGGCTTTCCTGCCGAGCTGAGGGACGAGGTAGTGGAGTGGATCTGTGACACTACTCAAATAATCCCATCTCTTTCACTGAACACTTTGTACGCTCGACAGAGGATGTTTCAAAAAAAAAACCCTCCAATTTCAATGTTGGTGGCTGAAAGCTTTGATTATGAAGCGGCTGGAAAGAGGTAAAAACCTCAGGCATGGTAAAAGCTTTCTGTGCCTCAAGTGCAAACTGCTAAGTGGTGCTGATACGATAATTTGATCAGCTTGTCGTAGCTGCAATCCCTGGCAGCAACCTTCCCGTGGCTGCCTCCCAGGAAAACCCTGGCTGGTTTTTAAGTCACAAGCGATCACGTCTGACCCTGTGTCAGGATTGTCACCACTGCCTCTATCGGTTGTGGTAAATGTTGTCTTCCAGGCTCCAGAACGGAAAGTTTTCTTGGGAAGCATGGAGAGAAAATTTATAATTAAGTTTCTAGCTCGTAAAGTGGTAAAACTAACCCTGAAGCAGTCATTAAATGTAAATTGATTGAATGATTTCTGCCTGAATCTTCAGCAAGCCTTAAACAATGCGCTCCGTAGGTGCGAACGGGGATGCAGAAGCCCCTGTGGCTGGCTGAATGGAGGGCCAGTTCCTGAAATCACGTTGACTTTATATTCATCACTGAAACATATGACTGGAAAACTGATAAAAACACTTAGGATAGGTACAAGGGGTGAATGTACAGAGGGCCAAATAACACACACACCCCCCATTCTTTGGATATCTACCACACCAGCATTCCTCATCCACTGCCTCTCTCTCACTCTTCTGTTAAAGCTGCAACTGTGGCAGCTTAACCAGGTATGTATGTGCTAAATTTGTTAAAGATACTCTTCTTTTTACAGCTATTAATTATAGCTGGGCAGCAACTGAGAAATGATGCAATTATAGAAACGGATGAAGTTCAGAAGTTTGTTGGAATTTCTCTGCGTTGTAATTATTCTGATGCCTTTGCGTGATTTATGTGATGATTATTTTGCAGAAAAGAAATTTATATGAGAGTGTTTTCAGACACCATTCAGCATAGGAGAAGTTGAGGGGGGCTGAAGCCGATGGTAACTTGTAGCCATCAGATCCTTATGATGACTGTTCAGAAACTCTCACCAACCATTCCTCTAAGGGCAGGGGTTTTACTGATTCATGAATTCTGAACTTGAAGTCCTTCCTGGGTAGCTAGAAAATGTCTGAGACTGTTAATTGCCACATGGTATCCCAGCACTAAATCTGCAGCAAACAAGCAGTGCAACCTAAAATTTAAAAAGAGCTAGACTAAGAAACATCATTCTCCTTTTGAAAATATTGAGACTCTTTTTTTTTTTTTCAGAATCCATGTTATTCATTAAACCAACTATTTCCAGTTAATATTTACATTTCAAGAAAGGAAGTCTTTAAATTAAGCTTCATTTTCAAAATTCTTACTCAGCTCTTAGTATCTCACTATTTTGAAAATAATGGTACCTACTGAGAGCCAGAAGTTATGAGCCACCAGCTTTTGTGGCATGGCTGAGAATCAGAGGCTGGAAGAATATGGGAAATGTCATTCACTTATCAAAATAATTGGTATATGGGTATAGTTCTGAGAACATTATAAGGCAGAAAAAAGGAAAGATAATTTTTACCCCAAAGAAATGAGACTCACAGAGTGAAATCTCAGCCTTTTGGAAATGATACCAAAATTAATGCTAGATAACAGTGGGGCCAGCCAAATAGTTGGCAAAAAGAGACAAACACAGGTAAGTAGTCTTACTTTAAAATTAACAAGAAATCTGTCAAAGCATTCAAGTACCAAGGAGGACTTTTAAAAGTAATAAGGCACCTAATTTTGTGACTCTGCACATCTTTCAGGTTAGAAACCCACCGGTTTCATGTCCTAAGGAACATCTTTGTGGACTTTTTAATGCAGTTGAAAGAAAAAAAAACAAAAAACAACAAAAGCATTCATGATTATTTTCTTTTGCTGTTGCATTTTGTGACTTTGTGTTAGACATCTTTATAAAAGAGATTTTTAGCTAAACCATATATTCAGCTCAGTGATGCTCTTATGCTTGTAAAACTCTTGAAAAAGTTTCAAGCAGCAGAACTGAGATTTTCTGAGTTACAGAATTTCAAAGTTTCACTTGCTGATAAACAGAACTTTGTTGCACTTTCTGAAAATGAAAGAAAAAGAGAAATTAGGAACTTAGTTCTGGATCTTGTTAACAAAGCCATCAGATATAACCAGATTTACAGCTGTCTGTAGATACAGGAACCAATTTCTGTAGTATACCAGTCCCCTGCCATTTCTCAAAAGTTGGGCTTGATGTTTTGATGCAGTGAATGAGTTAACTTCTAGAAAGAGTTAAAAAAAAAAAAAAAAGGAGAGGGGGGCAGGAAATCAAAGAGAGATGGAAGGAGGAGTTACGAAGTTGCTTGCAAGGTGGTTCACAGGTACCTGCAGGAGGTGGGAAGGTGGTTTCTAAAAGCGTGAGGGGAGGACAGAGAGTGCTGGGTAGATGGCACTGAGCTGGCACAGCAGAGGAAGAAAAGAATTCTCCTGGTAGAGAGAGTTACTATGGAAATATAAGCTCTCCCCTGCTATACATGTGTAAGGTCTACTTTGTCCAACCATCCCAGCCATGCTTTTCCATTCTGATTAACTTTAGGCCTTAAGCCAGTTAAGAGTGCCTTAAAAAGCTCCCTTGAGTTGCTCTCTGGAACAAAGCTGATTACAAACTCTCTTCAACAGTTTTGACACCCTCATACTGAGCCAGCATGTGTCTGAAGGCAGCAGGAGGAAACGGCCCCGCAAGCCTTTCCCACTGTCGCTCCCAAATGAGTTTGTCACGTTCAAGGGTGAAACAGCCCTTGCGTTAGTAACGTGCCAGCCCTCAAAGGGGGGCTTCACGCAGTCTGTAACTCAGCACAACGGAAGCATATTTCATACTTTTAGAAAGTGCTGTTGCCTGCTTTAGTGTTAACACTTCAGCCTGTCTTCACTGCATCAGTATTGACTTGCGTATCATTAAAAATAAATAAGTGAAGGGCAGCGCATGCCCACAGGTGTCTCCTTCCCCCTAAGTTTGACAAGTTGAAAGCTTACAGCTAGGCTGTGTGATTTCACTAACAGTACTGTAATTGCATTCTCTCTGCTGACATTCTGAGATCTAGAAAGAAAAATGAGGCATGAGAAAGAACCAGCTGACGAAGTCTGATGTTCACTAAACAGTGCTTTGTTAAACCAGACATCAGTATTTATTGTGCATCTATCTGAAAGGTAAAAGTGAGAGAGCATAGTGACGCTGCTATCAGACTGCCATTTTGGATTTAGTTAACTTGTGTTAAAGTTTTCCTGCTGTTCCACACCTTATCTTCAGCTGTTCATCACCCCTTCCCTGAAATTACCAGCCTCCCTGATCTGTCAGTGTAACTGGATGTGTAGTCTCTCCATAAGCCAGTTTTGCCAAACTGAGCTATGTTAGATAACCCCTATTATTAGAAGTGTTTCAGCTGTTGGATTAATTTAGACAGAACTGGGTTAGAAGCAATTACACATACCATTAGTTGACAGTTTGGAAAAGTCTGTAACTTCCAGTAGTGATGAAATGGGCAATGGGATCAGCAGAAAGTGGAGTGATAACCTCTTAATCTGGCACAATTGCTGCCCAAATAGCCTTACTTAGCATCAAGGACCCTACGTGGGCAAGTTGTATTCGTTAATACTGAGAAAGTAAGATAATTATTATACCTTAAAGACTGACAGTGTTGCTGTTCTACCTGCTACTTCTTAAAAGTGGCAGAATCAGACTTGCAGTTACGCTCATCATTCTCTGTCACATTGGGAAAATAGCCTTCTCTCAACAAGGGGTGCTGTGTAACTCTGGAGCAGTCAATGGCAAAAAGCTCAGCAGGTCACCTTCTTGCTCATTAGGAACAGAAAACAGTTGTCATAAGTGTTCTACTAAACATTAAAAGTAGGAGAGTCAAGCAGAACTAAGATGAGGTGAGTTACAGCAGGTTACAGCGTCTGATTTGTGTGAAACTCATTGAGTATGTGAGAGAGAATGAGATTGCAAGAGGTGTCATAAGCCATGCATTCTTCGCCATTCCTAGTAACTTATTAGTATGTGAACTGAAAAATGTCCTTATTTTTATGTATGACATTATTTTAAAATTTGACGATGAGAAGGGATTTTGGTGCCAGCTTCTAGAAGAAGAAAAAACTAAGTGCACAGAAGAGTTTGAAGACAAAATATAGGTGTCCATGAATCGCAAGGTAACCTTTAAAAAACTGCAGAAATTTTAAACTTCGGTATTTAGGGCAC
Source organism: Elanoides forficatus (assembly GCA_025311575.1). Lineage (NCBI taxonomy): Eukaryota > Metazoa > Chordata > Aves > Accipitriformes > Accipitridae > Elanoides > Elanoides forficatus. The sequence goes on along the minus strand of JAOBAS010000007.1, from coordinate 10,487,522 downwards.
TGCAGTGTTGATGCAGCCAGAGGATAGTATTATGGATGCAAATACTATCTAGTATAGTATAGTAAAGTCTAGAAAAAGTCTAAATTTATTTTAAAAATAAACCAGATTTTCAGTGCAAAATTGTATTTGCACTTTTAACTTGATGAAGTCTTTATGAGCAGTTACGTGAAGGTGAATATTTTTCCTAATCACACTATTTTATTTTTTTAATTTTCTCCATCCAGATCCTTTTTGTCAAGCTTATCACTGGGCTGTCCAACCTGTGTTGCTGCACAGACTGGGGCAACCTCTTCCATCCTGACTGAGACAGGAGCTATAGAAGGTGAGATGGCATTGAACATGGAAAGGAAATGAAGTGCTCCTGTCACATGGGACACTTTCATATAGTCTAAAAGATAAATATAAAACGAAACCTAATTCATTAGGTGCAGACACTTGGAAGCATATTAGCATTTTCATGTTTACTTAGACTCATGCCTCATTAGTTTAGTTGCTGTAAACTTCTCTCAAGGGAATAAATTACTGAAAAAAATCCCTTCCCAAATACTGTATTTAGTGAGGTATAAACAGCAGATCTTAAAAGAACCTCGGCAATCGAGAAGAAAATGGCACATTCTCATGTAAAGGATTATCCCATTTTTTTTCCACCAGGAAAATGGTTCCATAACAGGAAGAAAAGGAGTAGAACTCCAATAAAAAGAGGTTGCTTCTGACATTTTAAATCAGTATTTAAGTATGGAGGTGGTAGGACGTTGGCTTGCCTCTGAAGGTGGCTAAAGGCCGTATGAAAACCAGGCAAAGATACTGATTTTGCATTACAGTTTCTTCTGAGCAACATAATCCCATACATGTCCCACTGACAATATACACTGTCTTGCATATGTCCGGATTGATTAAAATGTAATTCGAGGCATTAAGTATGGTACATTCCAGAAGGGTAAGAATAGTGGAAGATCCAATTCTGGGGATCTTTTTTAAAAAAAAAAAAGTATGTGTTTCTGGCTGATAATTCTGCCTTAAAGAATTAAAAAAAAAAAAAAAAAGCTTTAAAAGTTATACCCTCTCCCTCTTTTAAGAAAAGCAATTAAACACAAACCTAGTCTAGGACTCACTGAGCAGAGCACCTGACCACATGTTTAAGCCCCAGTGGCAAGAGCAGCATTTCAGCATGTGTGTTGGAGTGTGTATGCTTTGGTGGGTACAAGAACTGTTTTGTGGGCTGACAGCAGTGGCAGGAGAATGGAAAAATACCTGCTTGTGGGGGGGCTGAGTTTCTTTGTACTTCTGTGTGTTGCACTTTGTAATTGTGTCCAACTTCTGTGAACAGATGTGTTTTTACAAACCTAAATAAACAACCCAGAGAGCACATAAACACCTGGGATGGCTAGCAGACGGGTGGTCATCTGTTTTGAGCCTTCAATTGCATTTTCTCCATAATTAGTTGTCTAATTGCTTGTCCAGAGTTGTAGCTAATGTATTTACACATGTAATTAATTATACTTTAAAAAAAATCAAACAACCATTTTCAATTGTTTGTCCTTTTTTCTTCATTTGTGGAATGTCAAACTATCACACTACTGAACTATTACGGGTTTAATTAATGGAGTACATTATGACTCCATTCTGGGTATGTCTGTAGAAGGACATATGATACCTAATTATTTTTCAGGCTAAATAAGGAAATAATGAATATCAATTGCAATTAAGTTAAGCATTGTGGCCAGTGGTAGGCAGGGCAGGAATACCTCAAGAGTACCTCCAAGGCTAGGGAGAGAGATGGGACATCCTAGCTAGCCATGCTTTTTATTCTGGTCTGTTTTTTTTTTTTTTTTTAATTAAGAAATGGGCCCCATTGGCTTGTATGTTCAACTTCGGAAAGCTGAATTTGGAGAGAGGGCATAGATTTACTAGTTTTGTGAGACATTTGGCAAACTTCTGGTAATGGGTAAAATTTTAATATTCACCTGTGAGAGAACTCCGATATTACTAGGCGCCCAAAGAACAGCTTTGCAAACGTGCCCTTCTCCCCTTTGTGTGGTGTAGATGCTGGTGTTCCCAGGGTTAGTAAGACTGAGACCATGGGGCAGGGCAGTTGTTGCCTCATCCCCAGATGCGCAGCCTTGTCTTTCTGCAGCCATGGCTGCTCGGGGCTCTGGCTGAGCTGCTGTTTTTCCTCTTCTCTCATCCACGTTTAAAGTGCTCTTTGCGCTTTAATTTTTGCTCAGCTCCAGGATCTCTGTGGACGTGCCCTTTCCGCCTTCCTCCCCATGCCAGATTGTGGATATTGCTCACTGTTCGTTCTTCCCACATTTCCTCACAGTTCCTCTTTTGTCGGGGATCTGTGAAGCCACCGCAAATCCCACCTTTCCTTCCCTTTGTCTGGGATATGTCGTCCTGTGGCCAGCACTTTTAACTCCACTGTGGCAGAGAAGTGAGACTGGACAAGCTGCTGCTCTGTTACTCAAGCTCCATGGTAAAATCAAAGGCACATAAAAGAGAAAAGCATCACTAACGATTTTTGCAAGTCTGTCCAATATTAATGTAACTTGAAAAGAACGGCGATTTTGTTTTGAAGACCACTTCAAATGTTGATCAGTATTTCTAGAATTAACGGAACCTTGGGGAAAACTCCCATGGTTTACAGATTTGGGGTTTGTCTTCCAAATGGTAAGCCACATTCAATCTGTGTTAAAGTCACTGGAGAGTCTGAGTGAAAAACACAGACCGAGGAGGGAACTTCATAATAATTAAGAAATATTCACAACTGCTGAATGATTTTCAGGACAAATGGCAGGAAATTGGTATGTTTGTGACACTGCGAGGTCAAGTGCATCCTCCCAACCTCATCTGGCAGTAAATAGTATTAAGAACACTTGTTATTGTGTTGAATGTAAAAGATTAAAAACTCTCTGTATTCTGGGAGTAGGAGTACTCAGGTTGCAAACTGAAGATTTTAGGACGTAAAAGATATTAGATTAGATACTATTCTCTGCTTTAGTCTAACACGTAAATGCTTCAGTGTGGTCAAACTCCACTCTTGGATTCAAAGTCAGCATCAAACAAATCAAACTCAGAGATATCAAACAAAAGCAAAAAGAAACCCGATCCAAAAAACTCCCTGAACAGGTAGATGGAGTTTCATAGGGTGGCACCTCTGCGTGGACCAGTGCAATGCTGTGCCAAAAAATTGGCTCAGGCCCGGAAAGCAGCCGCAGCCCCTTCGGCATCCGCAGGGGCTGTGCCAGTGCCGTGGCCGGCGCTCCTTCTGCAGGAGCTGAAGAGATGCTGCTCTCTGTTCAGGCACATCGGGTACCCACAGCGTGCGTGGGCTACTCCGAAGCAGGTGGATAAAGGAAAGCAAGCCAAAGCAAAGTCTTAAGGCGCAAATAATGAAACATCTACAAAATGCTGGGATTAGGAAAAAAAATGATGTCAGAAGTAAAACTGGTGGGACTGACTCATTGAACTACTGAAAACGAGGACTAGAACACTGTCCAGCTAATTCCTTCTGGTGGACCTATCAAAATTAAAAACACTTCATTGCCAGTTTATTGTCCATTAAGTTTGTAACTTAGTGACACATTAAAGGTGAACAGTGGTATGTTGCAGAGCTTAGCAGGTGTATCAAAGGACCATCACTCACAGACTGTGAACCTGGTAATTACCATATAATTAGTTTTTCATAGCTTTAAAATATGATATCTATGTCAAATGTTTATTTACCGTTATTCTTAACCATTAGTTAATTAGTATAGCCCGACTTTGAGAAGGGTATGAAGAAATTACAAAGGAAAGTACTCCTGTAACTTGTATTTCTCTGGTCTAAATCTTATAGTTGTATCTAATATTAGAAATAATGAAATACGGACGTCTGCTCTTCAGAAAACTATCAAAGAAAATGAAAAAAGTGAACATGCAAGTCAGCAGACAAAATGGGCAGGCTGTAAATACAGCAAAAGGACATACATCTGAGCAAGAAGATGGGCTCAGCAACTGGGCTAGGCTACAACGTCACTGGTGGTGACTAGAACTAGGTGGCTTGGGAAGAGCTACAGAAATTCTGCAGTAGGCAATTATAGATTCACCTTTCAAGAGGATTAATTTCTTTCAAACCCTTGCTACCCAGAGACTCCAGATCCGTAGTATGAGATTTTATATTCTTTCTAAAGCTGTTTAATGTTAGTTAAGAGTTAACTCTGAAGGCTCTTACTGTCTCTAGATAGATCCCATTCATCCTTGAAGCCTGCTAAACCATTAGCTTCAGTAATGTGTTGCAGTAGTTACATGAAAACTGCCTTAAGAATAGAAGCAAAAAGGAGAACCTTTAGGAATTAAAGAACTTGGGATTTAATTTGATATGTACTTAACTCACAATGACACTGGCAAATAACATTTCATTAGAGAAGATATAACTGGGCCTTGGCACCCCCCAGAAAACAGACCACCTTTGCAGTGATTTCTACAGACTTTAGATCAGGAATAAAAAGAGGAAGCAATAGAATAAGACGGCTAAAAAAAGATACTGGCTTTCTGAACTCTGAAATAGCTCCCAGGTAACTGGTGAGATAACAACAATGCTCCACAGTAGCTTCAGTGGTGTGGAAAAGACAGAGAGCTAGATTAATTTGCGCAAACCCAGGTATCCAGCATCAAGGGAGATGCTCTGCAGTACATCAGCGGGCTGCTGCCGGGGGATGATGGACCCTGCCATGGGTACCAGCCCCAGGCACCCTCAGGGGCTGCGTCCACGTGGAGCCGGTGGCCACCTCCTGTCCCTGGGGGAGCCGGAGGCCGCTTAGAGCAAGAGATGAACCCAGATAATTTTCTCTGATTATCTGTATATCAGACTAATGGTCGGTATCAGGTGATATTAAAGAAGCAGTTTCACTGCAGTCAGCGGCTGTGATTCCCATAGGTAAAACACAGAATGAATATTCTGCAGAAATTTCTGCACTGGGTTATTTCAAGCTGTTTACACGGTTAGATGCAAAATCAAATACAAGTTGATTCTGTATTGAACTATTTACCTGAAGCCATTTAGTGATGATAGCTAATACTCATTACTCAAGGTAAAGCTCATTGCATTGCTTCATTTCTGTCGTTATAATGAAATACTGCTTCGTTTCAGATCTGAAGTGTGGCATAAGCTTATCTTCCTTCTGACAGATTTTCTTCTGGGTGTAACTGCTTCTTTATGCCATTCACCACTGAGCTACACGTATTACTTTTTCTCTCTTTCTTTCCCCTCCCCCCCCC
>JAOBAS010000007.1:10427685-10482166 GCA_025311575.1 Elanoides forficatus | reverse complement strand
TCCCCATCTTTCCTGTAGGCCCCCTTTAAGTACTGGAAGGCTGCTATAAGGTCTCCCTGGAGCCTTCTCTTCTCCAGACTAAACCAACCCCAACTCTCTCAGTCTGTCCTCACAGGGGAGATGCTCCAGCCCTCTGATCATCTTCATGGCCCTCCCCTGGACCCACTTGAGCAGGTCCATGTCTTTCTCATGCTGGGGGCCCCAGAGGTGAGCACAGTACTCTAGCTGGGCTCTCATGAGAGCAGAGTAGAGGGGGAGAATCACCTCCCTTGACCTACTAGCCACATTTCTTTTGATGCAGCCCAGGATACAGTTGGCTTTCTGGGCTGCGAGCACACATTGCTGGCTCATGTTCAGTTTTTCATCCACTAATACCCCTAAGTCCTTCTCTGCAGGGCTGATCTCAATCCACTCATCGCCCAGTCTGTATTTGTGCTTGGGATTGCCCCGACCCATGTGCAGGACCTTGCATTTGGCCTTGTTGCACTTCATGAGGTTCGCACAGGCCCACCTCTCAAGCCTGTCAAGGTCCCCCTGGATGGCATCCCTTCCCTCCAGCGTGTCGACCGCACCACACAGCTTGGTGTCGTTGGCAGACTTGCTGAGGGTGCACTCAATCCCACTGTCCATGTCACCAACAAAGATGTTAAACAGCGCCGGTCCTAATACCCACCCCTGAGGAACACCACTCGTCACTGCTCTCCACTTGGACATTGAGCTGTTGACTGGAAATCTTTGAGTGCGACTATCCAGCCAATTACTCACTCACTGAGTGGTCCATCTGTCAAATCCATGTCTCCAATTTAGAGACAAGGATGTCATGCGGGACAGCATCAAACACTTTGCACAAGTCCAGGTGAATGACATCCATTGCTCTTACCTTATCCACCAACACTGTAACCCTGTCATAGAAGGCCAATAGATTTGTCAGGCACTATTTTCCCTTAGTGAAGCCATGTTGGCTATCACCGATCACCTCCATGTTTTCCATGTGCCCTAGCATAGTTTCCAGGAGGATCCGCTCCATGACCTTGCCAGGCACAGAGGTGAGACTGTCTGGCCTGTAGTTCCCTGGGTCTTCCTTTTTTCCCCTTTTAAAAATGGGGGTTATGCTTCCCCTTTTCCAGTCAATGGGAACTTCCCTGGACTGCCACAACTTCTCAAATATGGTGGACAGTGGCTTAGCTACTTCATCCACCAGTTCCCTCAGGACCCGTGGATGCATCTCATCAGGTCCCATGGACTTGTGCACCTTCAGGTTACTTAGGTGGTCTTGAACCTGATCTTCTCCTGCGGTGGGCAGTTCTTCATTCTCCCAGTCCCTTCCCTTGCCTTCTGTGACTTGAGTGGTGTAGCTGGAGCACCTGCTGGTGAAGACCGAGGCAAAAATTTGTTAAGTACTTCAGCCTTCTCCATATCCTGAGTAACCAGGTTTCCTGTTTCTTTCTGGAGAGGACCCACATTTTCCCTAGTCTTCCTTTTATCACTGATGTACCTGTAGAAGCTTTTCATGTTGCCCTTCATGTCCCTGCACAGATTTAATTCTAACAGGGCTTTTTCCTAACCTGATCCCTGGCTCCTTGGACAGTTTCTCTGTATTCCTCCCAGGCTACCTGGTGGAGGAAGCATTGCTGGTGAAGCAATGAACTGAGAGACAAACACCCACACAGACATTTCAGATGGTAAAAGTGCATCTTGAGCTCTATGGAAAAATCTTGTCACGCTGCTGAACCCCACAGTGATGGGAAAGCTTCGCTGCAGCTCGCAGGTAACAAGGCTGAACTCCCCGCATCCAGCAAGCAGGCAGAATCGTTACTCTGAATGCATGTCAGAACACAACTATTTGCAAAACAATATCTTGATGAAAATAGTCAAGGATTGTAACTGCCCTTCAGAATTACACTCATCATTGGCAGACACTAATTAACTTTCAATTTGCAGCTTATTTGAAAATTAGTAGCAGATAATGCTTCTTGCTAATTTCCTAGGAGGATAACGGGAACACTTCACACAACCTCTTGCCACAACTGTCTACTTGAGCCAAGAAATAACTGTTACACACTTGGTATTTTACTTTTTGCTAAATTTTATGCTAGCATTGAATTTTGGTTTTGCACATATGGATTTTAAATTCCATATCTTCCTTTGAAACTAAAAATCAATAACCCATATTTGAACCTAGCATAGGTGTTGCACTTTACTAAGCTCCCTATCAGTGCTGCACTGACCTCAGATAGCATGCTTCCAGTTCAAAAACTTTGCTCCATGCAAAACCCTAAAAATGAGCTTAGACAAGTCCTCCTCTCCACACATTTTTGGTGGATGTCTGCTTCAAGTACAGAGAAAAGATCTCTTACCAATGGTGCAGTTTCATAAGACAGGTCAAATAAAGGTGTTTGTGCAAAAGCATGTATTATTCCCACTCATTCTCAAATCTCATCCACATATTTGTTCAGATGTGAGGGTTCATCACTGTACTGCAGCTACATGTTTTATGACAATGGTAGATTTTCTTGACAAAACATATTCCTTAATTTGTTTACTGACTGATAGACTGACTTCAAAGTGTGCTAAAAAGTAATTTGAAGAAGAATATCCTGCTTTGTCAATGCACATCATTTTCATCTAATATTTCAAGCAGCCATCAACACAATAATGTTAATTTTTCAAAATGTTCTGTTTGTGAGTTTCTTTAATTTTATGAGCTCTTTTTTTTTTGTATTGCAGGAAAGTGAGATACTGAACAAAGCTATAGGATAGCTCTGCATTTTCAGGTGTGGGTGGGGACAAGCTACATTGCTGACCCGCATCACCTTTATTTCAAACATTTAACACCTCACTGATCCAATTTATACTAGTGTTCATATTAGATAAATAGGAGATTTCTGAATTATGCGCCTTCCAGGGTTTACAGCAGCAAAAGGTTGATTTGCTTTTTTCCACCAATACGCTTGCAGATAATTATCTTATTCCCTTAAGCCATTCCTGGACACCATCCTGTGGAGCCTTGACTTAATTTTGGATCAGTTACTGAAAGGTATTCCCATCACAAACCACATTTCAGTGCAGCTATTGAATTCAGTGAACCTGTTCACATGGTAATCTCCTGCTCAGCACGAGTAACGATTGCAGAATCTATCCTATGACATTTTTAATGGAGAAATCTTACGTATAGAGGTTTTTATCTTCACAGAAGCAGCAGCAAGACAGTTACATGAGATGTCTTAACCTCCACTAGTATTAGGGCATTTCATGTTGCTTTGCAGTGGCTGAGGAACATTTATACACACTGGTCCACAAGCTCTCTGTGGTAATTACCTCATTGTGAGATAATGTCACAAAATATTGTGCTTGTTTTCAATGTGGTAGTGCATTCATTCCTTCTGCTCCAGCCAGTCTCTGGGAGCTTCCACACACCTTGAAGAACCCTGTCTGTAACAGCTGAAACCTATTCAGGTATTTTCTGGCTTTCAGATACATAGCTAAAACAATGCTAATCAACTTTGTTTTTGAATGCCAACCATACCTATGTGGGGTGGGGAGTGGTTTTTTGTTTGTTTGGTTTTTAATCTTACCTATGTTCTATTGTTAATAAAACAAATTGTGCATGGCAAAATTGTGAGGTATTTAGGAGTTTGAAGCTTTTTCTTCCAAAAGATTTTTGCCCTGAAGGAACTGCAGATCTAGGCAAGACTTTTAAAACAAACTTGACTATTTAATAACTCTTTTAATGACTACTAATCTTTTTTAAAACAGCTAATATCTTTAAAATATTTATCTCACCCTTTTACTCCTGTGGCAGAAGTAGAATATTCTGATGATTCATTCCTATTCATCTGCAGTGGATGATTTGACTGCATCTATTTCCATCAAAATATTATCTGCAGAATAGTATTCATTATTATTTCAGCTGGTGTCCCAGGTTTCAACAGAATTTGCTATTCTGCATATTGCCCATATTATTCTAAGCTTGTTTTTCATCTGGAGAGTGAATAATGTATTGTAATCACAAAGCCAACAAAAAAAATGAGTAGAGCAGAGGCAGTGCTTAAGTTAGTTTTGATTTTAATTTGCTGCATTGCACACTTCTTTCAAATGTTACTATAGGTAAAACTGGTTTATGCACTAAGGGGCATTTCATTCACTTACAAATAATGAAGTATCAAAAGGCAAAGGTAGTAGGAAAAACAGCATGAAATAGTCACAGAACATACAGAAGTCAGAGCAGCTGGAATTAGAAGGGGGAAGAAAAAAAAAAAGGAGAAATCATATTCATTGTCCACTATCTTTACCTCTTTTATCTCTGAAAAGTATTTCACCTTTTTCTGTCCTTCCCCACAACCGTAAAAAATGTTTGTAATTTTCTTTTCTCATCTTGCCTATTCCATTTGCACTTCTATTCCACTTGTTTTTCCTTCATTCTCTCCCTGTTGATGAGAAACCTCAATGCAATTATTCCAATCGCTCTTGATGTCATTATTTCCATCATTCATAATCTTGCCATTCCTTTGTACTTCGTCGTAGCACCTGAACAAGTAATGAAGGGGCCAGAAAAATTTTGTAGCGTCAGTATCCTTGTCACTTCTGTGTTTCGGATCTCAGGGATATGGACTGCTCTACACTAGGTCACCAAAGGAAGTCACTGTCTCGGTAAGATTTACAGCTTTAGGTCAGTTGCTATTTGCTGATCTGTTTGAAAAGTGACCCTAGTCTACATCAAATCTCGGATGGCTGAAGCTATATATTAGAACCTTAATTACTCTTGATATTGTCAGCCTCGCAGTTAGCAAGAAAAAAACAAGTCAGAGAAACCAAATGATCTTTCCATGTAAAAAGAGGGCTTGTTTGTACTTTTCTCACACTGGGACTGAAGTGCACCTGATGGAAGAGTATTTGCAAATTCAGAAATGGTAAATTCACCATTCAGTTCAGAGAATACTGGGCTCAGGGTTGGATAGTATAACCAGGATTCTGACATGTGCTTGCTTATAAAGTTAAAAACTGTGCTGCCGTTCTGCAAATACCAGGCACTTAAGTCTCCAGAATGCTCTCTGACATGTTTTTGTACACTCACTAAATTAATTCTTGAGAGTTCAAATGTTAAGAATGAACACCTCCCCGCCCTTTTTTTTTTTCCTTTTGGACCAAGAAATAAAGTATGCACTAGGATTTTAAATGATGAGTAAAAAGATGTGCTAGGCCACGACTTTTAATTAAACTGATATTAGCACTCTTCACCACTGTAGTGATAAAACAGCACCTTCATCTCACTGGATGCATAATTATTAAAATACTTCCCATGAAGTAGTGTTTGTGCAGATGGTCTGTATCTTTCTGTATTTGAATTTTATCCATTTACAATAAGTAGTTATTTTTAATAGATGAAGTAGTCAGTTTGTTCTTGAGCACATTCAGAGGAACACAGTCTGAAAGAGCAGTGCAGAATTTCTGAATAAACTCAGTCCCATTCTCTGGTTCTACCATTTGCTCAGGCCACTGGAAGCCCAGGTTCAGTACAGGCTAGCACGCAGAAGAGTGGCTTGAATAGCAGACAAAACAAGACAATATAACTTTTCCAATTCATCTCGCTCTGTAGCAGATGATATCACATTGCTCTTAAGCAGTCAGTGTCATTTTCTGTCTCTGATCTCACCCCATTCTTCCCTGAGGATTTCTGGCAGGATGTAGCTTATAGATAAATCTTCTGTGCTGAACCTAATAAACCATAATAAGAAAACAAACAGAACCCTTCCTCTTACTTCCATCTTATCCCTGTTGAAACCCTATTTCTAGCAAAGAAAAATTATAAAATATAGGAAGGAAACTCACACAATCTGGCTAAAGAAAATTCAGTTTCAGCTACCACACAGGTACTGACAAATCCACTATTAGTCATACTGACGGTGTAACTTTTACTACGCAAACAACATAGGAACAAATAAGAACAAAGTGACTGTATTTTTTCTTTTACTTTAATTTCAGAAGTGCTACATTTAATACAGAAAATTGGACTCACTAGTGAAGTACCTACTGGCAGAGGTGATGGCAAATACCATATTCATGCTCACCACCATACGGGACCTCAGCTTTCTGTGAATGGAAGGGCAAGGCCCTGTTTTTTCATAGGTCTTGTCAATCCTTAGATAATAAATGTTGAAAGAAATTCTGTATTGAAAAACCATATGAACAGAATTTGTTTCAGTAGTAACTCACCTTCTGCTTAAGGGAGGAAAGATGCGTATAAGAAATACGGTTGTTAATAATAGTGAAGTTTAGAAGCTGCACCATGATTTACCTCTTGCACAAACAGTAATAGTTTCAGGTCCATTTAGTGTTTTCCAAATTGTTAACAGTAACATTCTGTGAATTAGGAAGAACAAAGAAGATCTTTCTGAATGAGATTTTCTTTTTCCATTTATAAATCTGAAGCACATATACTCCTTAAAGCAGGATCAGAACTCAGGGAAGAGAGTTCACTTTGATGGAGAGATATGTTATCTGTTTCTAGGCAGTGCAACTAATCTTTGCTTCAACAAAACAGTTTCAACAAAAGGAAAATACCCTTAATAGTCTGATTCATGCACCCTCCTAGGAGGTGATAGATATCAAGGTCTATGTCTGTCTTGAAGACTTCTCTGACCACTATCTCATAGATGTCAGTGATAGCAAACAATGCAATTATTTTTTGTCCAGATCCCAAACTTACGGTTTAGACATGCTCTTAAAATAAGTGCAGGACTGGCCTGTCCGGAGACTGCTTGTTTTTGAAATTCCAGCTATTCTGAACGTGAAACACATGCCAGGCTTTCCAGTGTTACCCCAATGATAGCAACTGGGGAGGGCACATTAAAAAAGAGCAGCTCTCACAGCCTTCAAATCTAGGCACTGACAGAGCTGGGCAGCATCGAGAGGGAGATTTTCAGGGCTGCTGCTCCTAAATGCAACCAAATTTCACATTTTAATCTGGCCCTATGGACTAGCAAGTAGGTCACGTATGCATTTATCATGGAGTAAGACAGAAACACAACAGTAATTGATTTTCTGATCTTCTTGTGGGTAACAGCAGCTATTTTCTTGTGCTGTGGGCAAGACATATTTCATTGCTTTAATGACTGTTGATTATTTATCCTTCTTTATGAGTAATAAACTTGTTCTTCAAATCTGTAACAGAAAGGTCAAGGGAAAAAGGGCACTTGGCATTTCTGTGGTATTTTCTTTTATTCTGGAAATAAATATGGTACAAGTCGTTCCCATGGAAGCAATACAGAACAGGAATATACCTCAGGTGAGACTTATGGATATATAAGAATCAGAAATCACTTGCTCTAAAAGTCAAAACCATGGTACTAAAAGGAACAACAATGGAATAATATAGCTTTGCTCATATCAAGAAATCCAAACCAGGCTGGTATAATATTTAACATTGTCAAACAGTGTTTCTAACATCCCACCACTTTAAAAGCATATAAAGCTGTGCAGATATCTCCATTTCTGCCATGACATGGTCCATGACCAACGTAGGCTAGCAGTATAAAGCTATGTGAGCTTGTGATAAGTAAGCAAAAAAGGTCAACGTGACTTTCTGCAAAGACCCATCACGAGATAATGCTGGGATGCAACGTTTCTACTCCATATAATTGTGTCATTCTTGGCATAAGGTGAAGACAAAATGGAGAGGTTATTTCAAGTGCTCAGAAAGAGACAAGAGAGTGGGAATTAGTGTACTTTTTGTTTTAAAAGAATGAAGGCAAAAAATATAAGAATGAAAGAGAAAACGGGATCATCATCAGGAGAAACAAACAAACACATTCAAATACAGCATAAATTCCAGAGGATGGAGGAATGTAAAAACCTTTTCTTGGAAAGGTTGAATAAGTACTTTTCAAAACACTAGCAAAACACAGTAGTAGACACTATGATAAACCCTAGATTGGTGAGGGATGGTGCAGTAAAAAAAAGTGTTCTTCCAAGATACGGTGTGCTTCCTAAGTGGTCTTAGACCTGTGAAATGCTGAAATGCACTTATAATTCCACCAGAAGTAGTATTTCCCCACCTTGTCTAAACCTTGGTGTGGAACAGTGAGAGACAGAGGAGGGAAGCCCAAGCCTGGAGCGGGCGGTGGTGTTCAAAACCACATGGCCACAAATGCTCTGTGGGTCCAACCATCTCACTGAACAAACTGCTGGTAGTACTTGTGGGACTTACCGTGTGACCAGCAAAAACCTCCGAGATTTTCTATTCTATTATTTTTTAATTTTATTTTAATTTATTTGTCTAGCTGATTTAGAAAAGTGTAAACCACATGCACTTTAAGCACATCACAGTTGTTGCAACAGTAGTTTTTCTATCATCAGTGACTGATATCTCATCAGTAAGGAAAGCTAAAGACACACCCAAAATGAAACTGTCAGCCACATGTTAAATAATTATCAGCTTTACCGTACTCAGAACATTAAGTTAGGTTATAAAATGTTCAAAGTCCTAGGAACATCCTAACACTAAACCTGAGGACTTCAGTCAGGAAAAGCAAGAATAACAGTGTGCATCATTACCAATTTTCATCATGTCAGACAATGAACAACGATTTAGGTAAATAAATACTGTTTGCTTTGCATTAAAGCAAGTGCTTCATTCCTTCCTTCAACTTTATCTCTATATAAATTCTAAAGCAGGAATAAAAAGGCTATACAAGTTACCATAAAATACTCATATATATGCAAATTAAAGCACATACACAGTTCTTTAAATCCTCCCATTGTCTAACACAGAACAAGGACTTCAATGGCTGGTCAAGTGTCAGGGTTTTTTGGTTCTGTTTCTAAATCAGAACATAATTCCAATAGCTTCACTTGAGTAGAGTTTGAGCTTATGTACTAATTTCAGGAGACTTCTCTGAAGAGAAATGTAGGTACCATTTACTTGGCATTCTTAGGGGGTTTTCATGGTTTTGGTTTTTGGGTTTTTTTGGTTGGTTGGTTGGTTGGTTTTGTTTTGGGTTTTTTTGAGATCTACACTTTAGCGTATGCTATCTTTTTATATTATGTAGGTATCTACTTCAGGTTAAGTTTCTTGAAAAGCTCAGCTTAACAAAGGAATCTAATAACTAGGAAGGTATTTCAAATTATCTCAGCATACAAAAAACCCACTTTTGAACGTTTCCTCATTCACCTACTGTCAAAAGTTGAGTAAACATATTGAGTACTTGAAGTATGAAGACTCCATAATGTAGTAATCCACTTCACATATTTGCATTTTGTATTAGGGTTTTCAGTTCTGGAGCCAGAAATTTAGAAAAGTATTTTCATACTTACTGCTGGTTCTCTCTCTCTAGCTAAGTGAGAATGACTTTTAACTAACTTCAGGACTGCTCTGCTAGACAGTTTCCTTCAAAAGACACTTCTTTTAACTTTTTCTTCATGGGAGTTTGTCCGGTTCTTCATTAAAGGGTTTCTTCCCAACAGCAAAACTGAAAAGTTTGTAAATAATTTCCCTTGAAATTTCATTAAGTTTAACAAACTGTATTACAATTTTACTCTTAGTTTCTATTAAATTATATTTTTAAATAACAGTTTTTGGCTTTTAAACTTCCATGTGACAAAAGCTGTACCAGTGACAGTTCTCCACCAAAGTCACAAGATTAAAACAGTGGAGGAAATACAGCTATAAACTTTTTCAAGCATGTTCCATACATTCAAGCCCATATGAAGGAAACTACTTGCTTTGCTAGAAATCTTATTTTCATGGTAAGGAGAAGGGGGGGGGGGGGAAGTGCAAGGTGATAGTAGGAAATATTTTATCTTCCTTGTTAATGAAGATGAACAGGAAAGATAGCATTATGGGTTTTCCCCCAAGGTATCACAACATGAAACTAAACCTGCAGCATGGAAGTGAGTTTAAATGCATGTTTTAAAAGCTCCTGAACAGTTCCTTGGATTTACACACCTGTGTAGCTGGTAATAACTTTTGACCAATTCAGATACAGCATTTGATTTGTAATATTTCTTTAGGAGGAAAATGGAGTAGCTCAGTAGGACATTTTCTACATATGTACTACCACATATGGCACATGTTTTTCAGAGGCTCACCTAAGTCTTTTTGCAGTCTTAAAGGGATTGCTGAGCCCATATATTCTGACATTCCTCCTTCACAACATGGACATAGGGCTGTAAGGTCCTTAGGACAAGTTATGCATCAGATAACTGCTTTCCTCATACATGCCCTTACTCTCGGAATGAACCTTGCCAGTTAACTCTGCCAGATGACTTATACCTTTAAAATTAGACACAAGCAAGCATTCTGCATGTCTGTTAGGATTAGGCATATCAGTTTCCCCCATACATGTATGCACACATGCAGAGTGTTACTCTCCTTTAATGTTTCTTTGACTTATGGAGTCCGAAGTTCATTGGTCAAGATTAATTATTTCAGATTACTACTAGACATTTTTCTTAGCCAAAAAACCAGCCAACAATACTTGATCAAATTAATTATTTATTCTCTTAAGCTAATATCTGATAGGAAAGGCTGTTTGCAATGGTCCCAGTGAAAAGTCATGTGAAAAAATTCCAATATTTATTACAGGTGTTTTGTCATGTTCATGACAAGTGTCAAGCTTCATGTTTCCTTACCCATAAGCCTGACAAGATCTCTTCACATTTGGTTTAAAGGGTCTTGAAGAAAGTCAAGTGAGCCCCAGCTGGAAATGAGAGGGACTATGATGCATTAGAAATCAAGGGTCACCAACGTCTACATGTGCTGTTTTGAAGTAAACTGTTACCTTAAACTAGTATACAAGGTGTAAGTACTACTCAGTGCTCTATTGAACAGAACTGAGCCTTTATTTCTAGACCAGTTTCCTTTTTTCATTGGAATAGGAAGTTTTCATGATACATTGGTGCCCTCCCACTTAAAGGGTTCTCTAAAATGAATGGCATTTAGACAGTTCTGTGATAGTTCATGCTATTATCCTCCAGGGAGAAAAAAAAAAAAAAATTAATTGCAAGATTTCAAACTGTAAAGTTTAACATCACACTAGGAACAACTCCTGTGTTAAAAAAATCTATTACCTGCGTTTGTCAAGAAAGCTACTGACTGACATGCACCCTTCAAAGCCCCATCTTAAACCTCATATTCCTCACAGATCCAACACCACTCCTTCATTGTGTAGTGATGGATGGCTGTCAATCAAAAATGTTTCATTAAGCTCCCCTGGATCTACATGTGTATGAAGGATCAGACATGATGTTCTTCCCAATGACAATTGGAAATACTTATTTTGGTAAATTTTTACATTATAGAATAGGATATTTGTCAATTCTCTAATTCCACAGACATGGGTCCTCTTGCAGGGGAAAAAGAAGAACACAAAAAATCAACCCCAAAACTGCTAGATATCTTTATACAATGAAAAACAATAAAAAGGGTTTAAAAAATTCATTTAAAAGACAAAGGTAATATTTTTCAGACTATAGGCAGGCATAGGTATAGAGAGGTTGAGCAGGACTCAGCTTTCTAAGTCCTTTCAGAATTGCACAGCCTAAGCTTTCATACTTCTATTGCTGCTAAAAAAGTCACTTGAAAATGCCATGAGTGAAATTCTTTACTGGAACAAACCAGTGATATGTTCCGAAATCTGAAGAATTTGTGTTCTTGTGCTTAACTATAGCTAAAGAGGTCAAACTGGAATCATTACTTTGAATTACAGAAAGGAACGGGGGTGCCGAGTGTTTACAAGGTGCACAGGTTGTTTTCTTGTTCACTCTGCTTTTGCAATGGCAATTACACTGCTTGTGTCTGATTTGAAGACCACCACATGGTAATTTTAGCTTTTACTGTAATAGACCTCCATTTAGCTGGAAATAAATACAGCTTCTCATCAGGTTAGCTCTGGTTCAAGCAATATCATTCACACATGCCTTGTATAGTTCTTTTGCATGAGCTGGTCTGAAATAATCTATTGCAGATCTCTTTGAACTGGCACGTAATGGAACTGCATAGCACCATACACTCTGCCAAACATCCTTGTTTGTAAATACCTTCTGTAATCAAGTAAGAGTACCACAACCACAAATAAAAGGACATGAGGGAAATGTGTCCAAAATGATAGAGAAAGTCAGGCATGACCTCAGGAAAGGTATTTAGCTCTTTCATGTCCAAGTTTTGCCAATCTCCACTATGGTGCAGCTGCCATCATATTCTTAACGAGCAGCAAGATCTCTGTCAGTGGAATCTGCCATATCCAGTGCACAGTGACATTTTTATCTTCCCAGGACCATGCATTTCCTTCGGACATAAAAAATTTTTGGTCTTCCACAAGGATGCACAATGTAGGTGCTAAATATAGAAAATACAGACAGTATACTTTACTGCACATAGGGCCTTTGTGGTCTTCCCAGCAACCGTTTTTCAAACACAAGATAAAAACCTTTGCAAAGGAATGGGAGAGCCATATGACTAGAAATTGTAGAGCTCTGGTGATGTTAATAGCATGAGGGCCTACGACCTGCAGCTCCAGCTCATGACCTTCACTTGACAATCTCTTCTCCTTGTGCACAGGTAACTCAAATAACAACTTAATTGTGCTAATACAGATTAGCATGTTTGTTTTTTCTCAAACAATATTAGTATTATGTTTTGCAGTGGAAAAAAAATACTTGACAAAAAGGACAAGTTTTTGGTCCTTCTGCTTTAGAGTATGTTACCTTTAAGAAAATAATGACAGCTGGCAGCAGAGAGCAAGCAAGAGATCCAGACTAAAGGATCTGAGTGAATATCAACTATGAAATCTATAGCTATTTTGATTTTGCCTGTCACAGAAACAGAGCTGCATCAAGAAAACATAAATCGGGATGTATTTTCCTGAACTCTCTGGCAATTTAGCTGTATGTAAAATTTCCAGTTGCTACTGCGTGAGCCTTGGGCTCTGTTTGGCAGAGCGGGTGGTGACTGCAGCATATCTACAGGGACAGTCTCAGCTGTAGGCATACATAAAAGACTGAGACTTAGAAGCACAGCCTAGTGCTGCTCGAAGCACAACATTTCATATAAGGTCATCAACTTTACTGCCAAGGATACTGATTTCACAGTTGCTACTAGCCTGTGGAGAATTCAAATGCTTTATTCCAGCCGTAAGTGAGTAAATAAGTAATTTTCTGAGTGCTGTTTGTGCTATGTTAAATTGTATTCCAGATTGTTGTTATGAAATGGAATTCAAGATCAGTAAGAGTATAACACATAAACACAAACTACATTGACTAAAACACTTTATAATGTTTCAGCCTTTTTTTTTAAGTCTACTGAAAAACATACACTGTGCAGTGTATTGATAAACTGAGAATGCATAAATTACAACTACTAAAAATAAAATTTTCCTTTATTATTTCTAACCCTAGGCAAAAAAAAAAAAAAGTAAAGCTTTAACAAAAGCATTTGTTAAATCGGTTTTCAGTGCAAACCAAAAACAGAGTAAAGAATACTATCTCTTTCTTCCACCCAGATGTAAAAAAAAAAAGAAAAAGTCACATACTTAGAGCTAGACAAGGAGAGATCCAGTAAGCCTGCATGTATTGGCTTCAGTAGCATCTGTAATTCTTCATTTGCCTGGTTTTCTTCCAGTTCCAGGAAACAGAGTTGTATGTGAAATTGTTTAACCAACTGAATTCTGCAGCTTATGTCTCATATTCAAATTTAAGCTGTTAAAGTGGTTGGAATCTTCATACAATTTAAATACAACAACAAAACTTTCAATATAAAGTCTAGGACCATCAGATTGAAGGAATCCTTCAGACAGCTTCAGTCACAATTAGACCTTCCTCCTTTAGTGGTTCACAATATCAAAATCACATCCTTTCTACATTTCAGCCCCCTCCCCCCCCCAGTTTTTTCTAGTTTAATTAATATGATCACCTGGCTTATCAGAAATTACCTGTGCAATATACATGAATCACCTTTTTTAGTTGGTAAGCTTACTTTATGTAGCAGCTTAAGGCATTGTGGAACAGCACGCTGTTAAAATAGGGCTGGCACTTTTCAGGGGATTAATCTACCGGCATAATAGTAGAAATCAGAAAAGATTTGGTAAAACAAAACTTTGTTCTTTCATCCCATTTCCAGCTGTAGGATTTCAAAATGCTTTTGGCTATGGCTGCTTTCAGTGATGGCTGCTTTCAGTCCTGGCTCTCCAGGCATCCTTATTCCAGGCTTTTAGGTGGGGAAGCCACAGAAGCAGAGAGGGGAATTGTCTGAAGCCATTGAAAAAAGTCTGTCAAAACTCAGCGCAGAATTTTGTGATCTTAACAGTGAAAGGTCTCATCTCACTTAAAGGCAACTGTCTGGGGACCGGCAAGGGGGGCTGTGAGACAGGACAAGTGCGTAGATGTAGGTTGTAGGTATGTGGGTGTTTAATTGACAAAAAGCCTCAATTTTGTAGCCAGAGTCCTGTGAAGAGACATTTTATGTATCTAAAGCTCGTAATGGCTCCAAAAATCTTTAAACCACTCAATTAAAAAAGAAACTATAGCTTTAGAAAATGGGTTTGGTTGGTTTCTTTTTTGGTGTTGTTTTTTTTGTTGTTGTTGTTGGTTTTGTTTTGTTTTTTTTTTTTTAATGTAGTTGCAGCTTCCAGAGTTTTGAGTGCAGAATGTGGGGAGGGTTAAGGGGGGAGACTAGAGAAGTCAGCCATGACCTTAAGTACTTGTTACTTTGAAGGTGCAGTCTCCACTTAGTGCCTGCCTAGTGCAGTTCACAGTGGGAAGACAGGCATTTTGCCTGCACCTTAACAGCTTTTGAAAAGGCAGATACCTTGGGCTGTCTTGCATTATATTTATTTTATAATCACTCATTAACCAATGCCCTTTATAAAATAAAAATCAGGCACAGCAGCTGGGTTATTTGCCTTTGAAAAGCTGTTGCTAGGCACACAGCATGCCTTTCTTCTTGTCACTAATGATATCACAAAGATGTAAGAAGGGAAAATGCTACACTGACATCATGCCATGTCCAGTACAAATGAAAGTGCCATAAACATTCAAAAAACATACGAATAGGAACAGGTTCATTGACAAATGCTTCCACAGGGCCATTATGAAGGATGAGGTCAAATGTGTGGTTAGTATGCATGGATAGAGGCTCAGGAAATATTTCTATAGAACTGTCAAGCTATTTTTTAAATTTGTTTCTCTTTGCAAGTCACCTATTTACCTCCACATGTTTCCTGTTTTTGTTCCTCAAAGAGCAATTGAGAAAGAGGTGGAACTCAGTGAATACACTTCTGCAGCAAGACCTGAGCCCCTAACAGCATCTGTCCCAATAATGTCAGTGCCCGCTTCGGCCCAGTAAACGTATATGAAACCATAATGCGTGTGAGAGTCAATGTAAATTCTGCCTCGATTAACTATGCTGACCCTGTGAGAAATGTTAGCATATAAAATGTGTGGGAGAGGCACTGGTTTGAAAACCACACCATGTAATAACATACGAGCTCCCACTGGAGTCAGACCAAAGTCCATTAAGTTCAGCAGGCTGTTCCCAAAGGCGGCTGGGAGTGGGTGCTTACTGGAAGAGAAACTGAAAATTTGTGTAGTCATCCTACAGCACCCTTCCAGATCTCACTGGGAACGTTATGAAGTCTGGAAATGAATTCAGGATTTCAGCCTACGCTGGGGCATGGACAAAGCAACCAGTGCCTGATACTCTCTGACAGTTCTGGCAATCTCTGTCGAACGCCTTGAGCACAGTTAGGAGGAGTTAGGGGCTGGCCAGATAGAAGCAGGCACATTGCTAGGCACTATGAAAATATTCATGTTTTGCAAATACGGTATAAATGCAGGCAGCAATTTGAACATATATTGCAAACCAACGAACTAATTCAGAGAGGCCAAGCATGCGTATGGGTAACTGAGCACACACACACACGTGTGTGTGTGTGTGTGTACATATATGTATAAGTGTGCGCAGGGGTATATTTAAATATACGAGAAGTATTGCAAGAGAAAACGGAAGTGAGCATGAAAGAAAAGGAAGCATATGTGTGCGTGGCTAGTTCAAGATTTCACAGCAGTGTGAGAAATAGCGATAGTATCACCCCAGTAATTCTTCGGGATTCAGTTTTATGGTGCCAGTGACAGCAGCAGAGCACCCAGTTATCAGCAAGAATTGAGGTGTGGCAGTCCGAGTTTGGTAGCATCCAGGGGGTTGATGGGAGCCAAGTCAGGGAAGTTTTCAAGTATTTTGAGCAGATTAAAAAGTTTGCAGTGGGGGCAATGGGTTTGGGAGCCCGCATAAAGGAAAAGGTGAGCGATATGCTGAGGGTGAGGTCCTGTGAGAGGCTTCAGGAGTCACTCCTTCCCCAGGGGCTTTTTCTGTTTTTCTCAGATCGATGGGGTACGGACACCTACCACCGTCTCAGCTGCCTTCTGCCATCACGAACGACCACCACCCTCAGTCCCCGGCAGAGGTGACCTCCCTCTCCTCCTGGAAGCCTCACTTGCCTTCTTGCTCCGTGCCTGCCGCTCAGGGCAGGGGACATGGCAGAGCCACCCTCGCTCGGGGCAGGGGGACATGAAGAAGGGGCTGAGGAACCACAGACAGTGGGATTTTGAGTCCCTGCTTCACCATGTGTTGGCAAGATACCTGTGTCCTCCTTGCTTGCCTGATCCTCGGTGCATTGTACCTTGCTCTTCTCAACTGTTTCCCTCGGGTAGGTGTGACACACAAATGAGTGTTTGTGATGGACAGAGCGGCAGAGAAAACTCAATTTATTAGTAATAGTCCATTTGCACACACAAACACAAATCCTAGAAGTGTGTAATCTATTTAATTCTATAAATAGCCTAGTCTATCTCTCTGAAGACTTTTTATATTGTTAAAAGGATTAAAGTGTGATTGATGATCTCCAGATCCAAATCTGGGTTTCTAAACTATCCAGCTGCAGCTACAACCCTGTCATGAGAACACCCTGCCATCAAATGCCACATCTTTTCAAGGCAGCTGACATATTTCTAAAGCTCTCCTTAGTAATTAAATGACTTTATCACTATTATAACAGATGTCACTCATATTGTTAGTGAAAGCATTAGGCTAGTATTTCAACTACAAGCTTAGCAAGGGCTGTTAGTATATTTTGGATTCTCTGTTTTAAAATTGTTGCCTTTTTTTTTTTTAATTGGAAGCATAATTTGAATATAGAACATGCAGGTTTAAAAAAGCTGCTTAACATTTGAATATTTCTTTTTTTTTTTTTCCCTGCAGTGGCCTTTTCAGATCTGTTCTTTACACATTTAGTGCAAAAGTCAGTTATCAAGAGTAATGCATAAAAAAGATGGATGAAGAGATGTAGAACATTAATATACGGTGGTGGTGGTAAGCTTGACAGCTATCAACTTTGCCTGTGTGCATTTATCTTGTACTCTATATTATTTATTCATCTGAAACACATTTGAAAATGAAGCATATGAAAGGTAACGTAAGGTAAATTAAGCCTGTTTAGGGCAACTAGAGATCAGAGCAGGATAAAATACTTGCAGGAGCAGAGCACCTGGGTGTTGGTGGCAGCTTCCACACATGAAGTGTTTCGCTTAAAAACATGACGCAAATTATTCAAGAGTAGCTAGCTTCTCTAGCCCCAAAGCATCCTTAGTTTATTCTTATGAATGTCCACATAAGAAATATTTTATATTTTAAACTCTGAGTCTTCAAATGATGGGAGGAGGCAAAAGGACAAAAGAAAAAAAAAAGAGAAGAAAGCAAGCAAAGAAGCAATCTAAAAAGAAAGATGGGTGCATTCAAGATACATTTATTGCAGGATTCACCTTGTAGTGAAACACCACACCCACATTAAGAGAGTGGGAAAATGCAGCGCAGGGGAGGATCATTAGGCTAAGCAGGTGTGCCCTGGTACAAGCATAAATGAGGCCAGAGGGTGATTAAGCATTCTTGCATATCTTTTTATGCTGAGCTAGATCACAAAGTAAAACCAGTAGAGTTTCAAATTTTCCCATCTCCTTGTATTTTAATTGTATTTGATTTCATGTAGCTTAGCTCAAGGCAATGGAATTGTTTGGGTTGTCCATATTTTTTGGCCGCTGTTGGATGTTGAGCTAGTATATTGCCATTGCTGCTAGATGTTGCATGAAGGATGGTGGATTGACCTCTATCCACATAGCTTTATGCTGTAAAGTGTTCTTACCACTATGATTTTCATTCCCCTTTCTCACATTTATCTGTGTTACATGGTAGTAAATGGCCTGGGAAACCTGGGTGGAGTTGTATTAATCATAACAATCAAGGGCTCTGGCTTAAGAAACCCAACATTAAGTGCTCCAAGCTGGATTTCTTTTTAAATGGCTGGTTAACTAATCCATTTAAGGGCTCCTGTACTTATTATTTTGCTGGTTTATTTATGTGGGCAGCAGGATTTCAGGCACTATACAGCATATAAGTGATGTGAATTTGATTTGTTCTCATCTTTTCTGTCCCCTCCTACCACATTAGGACCCAGCTGCTCTTCACAGAGTTGTCTTAGAAATATATCTGCAAGCTAGAAGCCAATCAGTAACTCTACAGACTCTTGATGGCTGATTTAATTAAAGATCAGGTGAAATCAATGACCATGTTGAGTACTCACAAAACTCAAAACATAACCCAGCTTTTTTTATTTCAGTGCTTGGGTTTTTCCTTACAGAAGATCAAGAAAGCCTTTGCTGAGATGACTACAGGTAATAATGGCATTTTTTTGAACCCAAAAGTCTATGGTTAGAGCTCTCTGTCAGGATGTGGGTGCACTAGTGTGTCTTTTTTTCCTTGGCATTTTGCACTTAACACCTTTGGAGCTGGGGAACTCTGTCAGCAATAAATAGATTAATTTTAAAAGGGTTGTTTCTCTCTGTTTTTGATAAGTCCACCCCAGGTAATATGTGAATATTTATTAGAACAGTGAGAATGAATGACTATCTAAGAAGGATCTGCTGAGACAAGGGAAAGATCCGGATTCCACTTGCTACGTCAGTTAATTTTTAACCATATTCTACAGTAGAAAAGATTGACATACTTTTTTCAGCCTAGTTATTAGAGACTATATTATTAGTAAGTTGTCCCTCCCTCATCACTGGGTATGTTGACAGAGCTACACTGCTTTTATTTTCAGGGGTTGCTCACAAGGAGCAGGCTTGGCTGTCTTAGCACACTTCATTTTAGCATCCAAAGAGGTACTTCAGTAACTATGTCTAGCTGGCAAATGGAGTTTCTTGAAAATGGGACTGACTGGACAAGGTAGGTTTGGTAAATCTGAGCAAGGGAATTATGTGCTGACATTCCTTTCATTCAGAGACACAAACCTTGTACTGACTGTATCCTCCTCAGAGTCCAGGAACTTACTGAACTTAATCAACTTTCATAAAGTAAATATTTCTCAGCTCTTTTTCAGTATGGAATTGTTTCTGTTTTTCAATTTTAAAGATGGCAAAATTCTGCAGACAGTTCTATAAAAGAAAAATATATTTTGTCATAAGCTTAATTTGTTTTGCTCTATTGCCTACTTGTGTGTCTTTACCTCCTTTTTAAAAAATGGACAGATATTCAGGTATTCAAAGCATGTGGCATGATTACTGCTGTCTCGGGATGCATGAGGATTCTTAATATCATTTACCACACTTCCATAACTCACATGTTTTTATGAAATTTAAGATGAGATGTTCTTTCAAAATAACTTCTGTTTGTATCTTTTTTATATAATAAACATATCTGGAGAGCTGTGCTTCTTGTTCAACTGAAGAATTACATTACTTTGCCTATGATTTAGTTACTAAATGGTGTGAAGATTTTTTAGCATGCTCTTAAAGTAGTGATTTCATAGTGTGAAAAGGCTTTTCCTGTCCTTTCAGGCTACTATGTGACTGATGCTGTTTTAACCTGTGTTTGGTATTAGTCATCTGATTTTCTTCTGGGTTGGAATTGCTACAAACAGCTTGAACCTTTCAGACTGTCTAAATTATTGGTTAATAATAACTAAATTTAGCAATACCTGTTATATAAAGTCACAGATTTTTTTAACTACCTGTGTTATATAGGCATATTTAAAGAAATATAACTATTTAGTGCAAGTTTTTGTTCTATAATCTGGATAAAGGTATCCAGTAACTATGACCTGTTAAGTAGGACCATTCCGTGGTACTACTTGAACTACTCTTGCTTCATCTGTATTGTAGGTGCATGAATATGAAAAAACAACACACACTAATTAAGTGGCCTTTGAAACAAAATACAGCTCAAGCTGGTACTCAGATTTTGTGGTGGTGGTGTTTGGTGAAAACTAGCTGGTTTTCTTTCTAAGGTGTTTAGTTTGTGAAGCCTATCACGGCTTTCACGTAGCTTGGTCTCACTAGTGGTCCTCAAGGGTCAAAAACAGAGGACAGTCTTCCCAAATATGCAATCCCAGCTTTCCCAGCAATGCGTTCATCCAGTCCGGACAGAGAATATGCTCCCCTCCAAACTAGCAGTCGTATGCAAATTTCATCTCGCACATTTTCTTGTTGCTGGGTGGCAGGCACCCTGCGCTCGCTCACTGGGCTGGTGGCAGGTATTCGCTCAGGGTTACTGGGAGAGATAAGCAAGCCTTCAACTTCACGAGTGTTTGTAAGGTGCCAAGCAGCACAGCCTGCTGTCTGTCTGAATAATTTTTTGCTAGATTGAAGATGCCTTTAATTTATAACTATCTCCTTTCTAATAAGTGTGCAGAGTTGAGGTGACAGGAAGGAAAAAGACTTGCCAAGTGTGAGGTCTCAGTTTTGAGGGCTTTTTGTTTTCGATGCAAAGTGACTGGGTGTTTGGTTTCTTTTTTTTGTGTTTTGTTTTTTTTTTTTTTTTAAATCTCATTCTGTTTTTGTTAGATACAGACTAAAATTATGGTATTTTAGAGATTTATTTTTTAGTACATAAAGGAAATTGATTAAATGATACTAAGAATGGAGTGACTTCTAACAGCAGAAATCAAAATGGTATCATTACAAACCGTGCAGCCATGATGCAAAGAGAGGAGTGTATGTTTTTCATGCCACTGGATTAACTTCAAGCTGATGTAAATATACCCGTATTTCTTTTGTGGAAAAAAAAAAACAACAAAAAAAAAAAACCCCAAAACCCCAAACCTGATTTCTTTGTGGTTTTAAGAGTTATTTGAGTTTGAGGTGAGAACAAGGCAAATCTACGCAGTATTATCTTGAAGAGTAGATTAGTGCATACTGGGAAATGAGCAGACTCCCCTAGTGCTCCAGGACAAAGGAAAGCAATGCTCTTAATGTCCTTACCTTTCAGAGAGTGTCAGTCATCCATCATCGGCAATTTTAGGATGCAAGATAGATGTTGTCATTTCAGTAATTTTATTAGCTTAGTTATTCTTCTGTACACTAGCCAAAGTCATCATTTAGTTTAGTTAGAAAAATAAGTTAGGGACTTGCCTTTGCAAGGTATACTCATAAACAAAACCAAGACATGCTCTGTTTTCTTTTATTTATTAATTCTCTTTCCTGTGCACTTCTTGACACAATGTTTATTCTTGAGACTTCAGTGAGATGCATAAGATAGCAAAAGCTAGTTAAAGTTGCCAAGTGACAGGAAGGAATTAATTTCCAAGTCCCAGGCTCTCCAGTGCATGGAAGTAAATAGTTAAGGCCACTACATACTTTTAGGCTGACCTCATGATGTTTATGCAACTTAGCTGAAAAGCACTTCCA
The DNA here is from genome assembly GCA_025311575.1 of Elanoides forficatus. NCBI lineage: Eukaryota > Metazoa > Chordata > Aves > Accipitriformes > Accipitridae > Elanoides > Elanoides forficatus. The sequence goes on along the minus strand of JAOBAS010000007.1, from coordinate 10,460,440 downwards.
TTTATGCTCATCTGAAATCTGTTTTTGAAAATGTCACATTTTGCAGCCAGTCCCATCCTCATCACACTGAGCGTGGTTTCCCACGCTCCTGCGTCCATCCCTCCCTTTGCCCACGAGAGGAGCAGGTGTCCAGAGGAACAGCTTGGTTTCTGGTACGACTTCAAAGCAGGGTCTCAGAGGCCTTCTTCTGAAACACAGTCCTGTCAGGTACATTGAGGCGGGAAAATAATGTGAACTTAAATTGAAAAGTGGACCTCAGGACAAGCCAGTCTCGAGAGCCTTCAATGTGAGAACTGAGAGAGGTGCTTCAGGGCAGAGGTCTGGAGGACAAGGTCTTCTCCACTTAGTCCATCAGTGGGATCCAGTTAGACCCAAGTCTGAAACTGCTTTGACACCTTGAGCTTAACTTTCATAAGTCTCTGCCTTGCTTTTGAGTTTCTCCATCTCTAAGATGGGGGATAATAAAACCCCCCTCTCTTACCTGTCTCACAAAGGTTTGAGCAGATGTGTTAGATGTTATGGATAGGGCAATTGGAAGATGAAAAGCACAAAAGAAATGCTAACTGCTATTAATTTAAGTCCATACAGGGGTGAAACTGTAGTAAATAAAGGATAGATGTCCCAGATATTTGATAAATACACTGCGTGGAAAGTTTAATACCCTTTGAATGCTTCAGAAATCGGATCTCAGTTGTTCAAAAAGTTGCAGCTCCTTGTTTCATTTTTCCCCCCTCAGTAGAAAGTGACAACAAGCTGAAGTATTATTCCAATAATCTTCTTGTTTATTGTTGTTTATAAAAGGGCTTCTAGCTAAATATTCATTACAGTTTTTTTTACGTCCCAACTAATATATATCATGACTTTACAGATACGCTAAATAAAATGACCCATTTAAAACTTTTGAAGACTATGTGGAGAGGCATTGTATGCTGGAAAATTGTATATACAAAAGCAAATCTTCTTTTTTTCATTTGAAGGAAAATGGCAAAATAATAAATTGTGACTGGTGACATTTCCCTATGCTACCATCTATTTGTAACACACTTACTTAAAGGCTGCATTGGCCATATCCATTCATCTTTTCTCCTGGGTCAATTACGCTGTTTGCATTCAAATCAATCCCTTAATCAAACCCGTTGATAATTACAGCAGTGCAAGGGGGATATTTATCATAGAAATGTAATGAAGGCACTTTGTTCCAGTGCAGCCGAGTCTAATATTGTACTGCCACAGTGGACCATTTATGCATATGTGTGTAGTTTATTTTCCTAATCAACAGTCTCAGGCGCAGGCATGCTTGGATCTCGCTGATGGGGTTAGATGGGCATCGTACTAGCCTTAAAACCACCATCTTCAGGGTTTACCATATTGTCTCTTGACATTGCGAACTACCTGAAATTTCAATAAACTTTGTATAGAGGCCTCTATCCTTTCAAAGAGAAGCAATCGGAATTAGACCTTGGACGTGCTCATTAAATGTACCTTACCATGTAGTGTGGAAGTGAAGAAGGGATGGGATTTTGGGTGCAATTCAGACCTGGGCAGAGAATGAATTGTAGCACTGTGGAGGCTTCCTGAAATCTAAATTGTGTCCTTGCTGGTGGAAGTTTGGTATGCTAAGACAGGCAGAATTATCATCTGATCAGTCTCCATGAAATATGCTGGAGCTATGTTATCTATTATCACTGAAAAAATCATCAATTGTATTTAGAAAACAATATTGCTGTCCAAAGGCTCTATTGCCACTGACTTCAGAAACCGTGGTAATTTCAGAAACCTGCTTCTTTCTCCGAGGGATGCTTTGCGTAGAGTAATTAGTGAGAATACTGTTGTATGCCTGATGGTGTGAGGCTGTAAAGAGGTAGGGTTTGTGAAGAGGGAGGATATCTTCTATTAGATTAAAATACGTAGCAACCCAGAAAAGCCTAGTCATGTTGTTTGGATCACTAATATGATTCCAGTCTGAAACAGAAATAGCAAGCTTTACTCTGAAGATAACACTTAAGTATTTTAATTCCTTTACATGTGGGATGAAATGAGCTCCAGTTTTTCCTTTCTGGTAAAACTATTGTAAAATCTTGATTTTTCTTTTTTGGTTTTTAAAAAACATTTGTAAAAACTATCTCTTGTTTAACCTGCTATGAAATTCAAACAGAGATGCTTACAACTGTCCTTGACCAACAAAAATTTATTGCTTTAATAAACTTCATGAGGCCAACATGGCTTTGCCATTTCTGACTCCTCCAGTTTTCTTTGCAAGGTGTGATATGTAGGGGCAGCTGGCCCAGAGGGCTGGGTCCAGGGAGCTCAAAAGGCAGCCCGTACATCTTTTGCAACAGCTCTTGCCCAATTTACTGGCTGCACAGTGCGATGAAAGAAAAGGAGGAGGAGGAAGGTGCCTTCCTCCCAGTCTCATCTAATGAGAGCAGTAACTCTCGCCTCTAGGTTGTACACGTAGATGATGCTAAAATATCTTCCAGTTTGTGGTGGTCATCTTTCCCCCTCTCCACTGCTTTAAGAGAGCTAGTTAAACAGCACTTGCCTTAGCTGCTTCCTCTACCTGTTAGCAAAGTGTAAGAAACATGAGCCAGTAAATTTTAGTTCCTTATAAGGGAATTCAGCAATATTCTTCAATATTTCAGCTAATGGCATTAAGTGTCTAGATTCCTTAGCCTCCTTGCAACATTTCCCCCTGCAGCTTCAATACTGAACACTGTACACTCTTTTGGACATAAACTGTTGTCCCTAGTTAAAAACTGTCATTGTAGATAACTACCGTTTGGGGAAAAAAAAACCCCATATTCATTGTAGAAAACTGAGTAGCCCAATGCTACAAACAGAATACAGTCCCTCAAAATATGTTGCCATCTGTAACATCAGAACACAAGCTTAAATGAATGTGATGAAGCTGAGCTTACAGATATTAATTCAAAAGAAATGAACATTGAAACAATTTAATTTTGATGATTCAGTTTATTAGCACATATTTCTTTGTGCAGCCAAGCCTAAACTAAAACTGTATTGAACTTTTTATACATCGCTTAGTGAGGGTTCTTTGAACTGCCATTCAGCTCAGCAATGTTCCCTAACTGCCTCAATTCCAATTTCACTTTATATTTCAATTCACCAGGCTTCACCCTCCCCTCCCCTTCCCCTACCATGTATTCTCTGGGGATCCTAAACAACCTACAAAAATTCCATTTCATTGCCCTGGTAATAGTGTTATTTGAGGCTTCAGGTTGTTTAGGAGCATCCCAAGTAAAATACTTAGCAAGTGCTAAAACTTCAAAATAGTAGTTAGATGAAAGCTAGGGTCCTTGCTTTTTCTGTTCCATGCTAAAGCTGAAATTCTGCTGAATTTTGACTTTGCTGACACTAGTCTGAGTTTAGGTTTATGCAAGTAGCCCAAATTTAAACACAATTCCAGGTTAGACATACGTACAAGAGCTCTGCTGGGCCACCTCAAATAAAGGAGGTGATTAAATACCTGTTCACATACATCTTTATGGCAAACACAAGAAAAACACTAATTCCCTTGACAACATTTTACAGTTATGGTATCAAGTAGAAAACCTGGATATTGATGTGACAACTGAGCCTGACTTTTCTTATCAGCTGGGATAACTCAGTACTGTCTTAATGATAGGCTTTTCCCCTATTTTTTGTGTTACCAATCAAGTCATGAGCAATGTCTATATTAACTAGCGCAGATGACAAATAAGAGCTGTTGGTGGGACTGCAGTGTCACAGCTGCAACCTAGTGACCTAATATCAGCATGGTTTGGGAGTAAGCAGAATACAAGTCAACACTGATACCAAGCTGGGACCGCAAGCTGCCTTAAATTTAAATCTAAACCTAAATTTTGCAAAACTGCCAGGAAAAAAAAAAAGTGTGGGTGGTAATTAGTTAGTTGTCTATAGTAACTCCTCCTGTGGCATTAAACACACTTCATAGGTCTGCTGGCAGGGTTCAAAAGCAATGTGGTTTCCTTGGTCCAAGTGAACAGAAGCACAGCCGGGCAGCTTTGACCTCATGTGGCACTATTACTTTAAGGAGAATAAAAGTTCACTTTCAGCTGGATAGTCTTAGGCATCTTTCAGTTATCGGTGAATTGAAATCACAATTGTTTATTCTTTAGAATATCCTTTTTTAAGATTGCTGGGCAGAGAAAATAACTGGGAGTCATTAGTTCCTACCGATGGTCAGGATTTTGTATTGCCAATTTCTAATGCACTTGTGGATAGCATGTATAAGGAATTGGGAATAAAATATTGTTTTAATTCATTATTGACCTCCTTTTGTAGTGACACTCCTAGAATAATTTGTGAATAATTTGAGATACTTTCATTTCTGAACTGTGTTGCTTGCTGTTTAAGCAAATAAATGCCATACCACCAAATATTGCTTGGGTCCAGAAAGCAAATCGAAACAGAAGATGATAGCACATGGTTTGATTCATAGAAACATAGAACAGCAGGGGCTTGCTTTATTAGACTCAAATAAGAGACCCCTTGCTGCCTGAAGTGAGTGACAAGAAAATTCCATATAAAAATGGTACCAGTGTTACAGTATTTTAAAAAATAAATAAATATGCTCCAACTTTGATTTTTGAGCCAACTTTTGATTTTACACGGCACTGAGCTGTGTAAGGAGAGCCTGCGTATTCTGAAGTCACTGATCCGTCCCAGCCTGCCTCTTCTCTCCACACCACACCATCTCCTATATTTTGGATTTATTTGTGCACATGTATGTGAGTTGCTGGCCCTTACAGTCAATAGGGTATAAAGTGCCTTGTGGAGAGTGTGGCTCTCTGAACTGTGGTTTGCTGCGTTCGTTTTAGGGGTAGCAATCCCTCAAGGAGCGTAAAATGGCCTCAATCACAGGTCAATGTCTAGAGGTAAAACTGTGGGACTTTGTTCCTCTGAATGGAGCCTAGCACCATAAACAGGACTTTTGGAGACAAAGGAAAGATAGTAATTTTTCATAATCTGGTAGCAGTTAATCAGAAACAGCCAGCTGATGCGACTAGTTGTTGTTGTTTTTCTCTTCAGTTTATTTGGTTTCATTATGAATATTAGAATAGAACATAAAACATTATCAATGGTGGGAAAACATATACTAATTTTAGTTCATACCTCTGATGAAAGTAATGCTAGCAGGTCGATTAATAGGAGACTGCAAGAGCTTAATATTCTCCTATTATGTTAATATCCGCTCACATTTTCATGGGCCATAAATCAAGAGCTTCCTCTGCACCTTTCAGACAGCAAGGGACAAAGCTTAACAAAACCACATTGACTACAGGAATTTCAGGACAGGTTAGATGATGCCACTAATAGGCTACCCATTTCACAATAATTTATTGCTTATAAACAGTAGTCTATTGCTTTTTTCTGCTCTATATCATCAGAATTAACAACTTCAGCTTATGCTATCTATTACCAACAGAATAAATCCATTTTCACAATATCATTGTGAAAATAAGCAAGTTAAGTATTTAAGTAGGTTACAGTTACTTAAGTTTAGGTAACTTATTTTTCAGGTACTTAAATATTTGTAAATATTTGCAGGATGATAATGAAGTGTGTTTTTCATTTCAGAAAAGGGCAGTAAACCAAATTCAGAGAGAATTATCTCTTTAAGAAACATCTTGATGTACTGACCTCAGTTAGTTCATGATGCTTAATCCAGGATAAATTGTGACTTTACACTTTAGTACTTACTTACTCATCAATTTTCCATTTAATACCTGGGATTAAACTCTGCGGGTGCTATAAATATGTGCATTTATGCAAAGACATTGTAGGTCACCAGTAACAATTTAAAAATCACATCGTAATAAACTTCTTTAAAATTGGTTTCAGCAAACCCTTTATTAGCTCACCTGAATGGATAGCTTATAAACAGGAGTTTATTGCTCTCTTTTCCTGTATCATTGGAACAACTAAGTTTGGCCTATCCTATCTATCACCAATAGAATAAAAAAAAGTGACAAACGAGGTGATCATTTGGAGGGTTTACCCATTTCCTCCATCTCCTCTCCCCCAGCTCTGACTTTTACACGTGCTCCTGTCCCTGCCGAATGCCTGGCATCAGGAACCTGTGCTCTTGCTCTTTTTCCCTCTTCCTAGAGCTGAAGTGGGAACTCCATGTCCACTTTGTTTCCCTCTACGGCCTATGTGGTCCTGAGCAAAAGCAAGAACCGGAGGGTGCTGAGGGTGGAGGAGCCCGAGTTCCTGTCTTTTCAGAGGAAGGACAAGCAAATAAAACTAAGGACAACTTTTTCACTTGACACACAGTTACGCTGGAAATTAATGTCACAAAAGAGTTGCAGCTACCACACGTTTTTCATAAGCGTGAAAAAGAGATCAGACAAATACATGAAGGGAATAGCCATTTCCTCAGTTCCCAATTCAAAGATCACTGCTTTGCTTTATGAAATCTCTCAGCTGCACAGTGCTAGAAAGTGGGAGAGCACAGAAGAGAAATATGACTGTATGCTTGATAGAAGTCCCTACGCTTCGCTATTATCTGTTATCGGAGACGATATCCCGCACAGATTTTGCTGTGATTTAGAACAGTCCTTCTTATATTCACAGAAGCAAGAGTAGAGCCTTTTTCCTGTCCAAGTCCCTCTCAGATCTCCTAGAGCAAGCAATCCCGACAGACATGAAGACAAGGAATGTAAAGGGGCTGGGAAAAGTTTGGATGAAAGAATGAGTAAATGTAAGATATTTTGAGAAAATAGAGCCATGCAATATCTTGATTTTTATTTATTTGTACAAGGGGACCCCGTCACTGCTGTTAGGGAAAACCTGATACTGAGATGCTTCTTGACTGTATTGCTACAAGTTGGACATAATAAATGTATTCAGATTTATGATCTCTTTAACACCCAGAGGAGGTGGTTAACACAAGGAGGTGGTTGCACAGAATGGACATCTGATTGCTTTGCTCTGTCTTCCTGCGTCAGATCTCAGCCCAGCCGTGAGGGAGGTGATGGCTTGTGCTTCTTTCAGATACCCACCCGCAGTCCTCCCTGGGTCCGTGCTAATGCAGAGCAGCCAGCTTACTCTGAAATCAGTGTTTCACATATTGCATAGCTGTTTTTCAATAGGGAAAAGCCGTTTTTGTTTACCTGAGGTATTAGTTCCCTTCCCTATGACTAGGGGGGTTATTATGATACCTTTCAGTAAATGTAAACTATCAGAAATAATTAATATCAAGCACGGTGGAGAGCACCTGGGGGAAAATGAACTCTGAAATACTATGAAATGATTCTGTAACATGATGGGTAAAGACCTCCCCTGGATAATGAACAGGAGGAAAGCAATTCAGGCTGCAGTATCCATGGATCATTCTTTCTTTTAAAAAACTGGAAGATAAGGTTACCATGTCTTTGAGGTAACTGTTGTGAGTGGCTTTTGTATTTCTTAATACAGCAGGTCAATCTTCCAGGAAAGCTCACTATTCAGTGAGTCTTCATCTCCAGAAAAGATAGCCTAACATACTCAAATGGGGTAACCCAATTTTTCCACATTTCCCATACTAATTCAGTATTAGGAATATTAACAGGAAGCCCTGACAAACACAGATCAAAAGTTAAACAGTCTTTAAAGTAAAATTAATTAGTAGTAGATATGTTGCTATTCAGTTCAGAGGACAGGTGTCTGTTCAAAGTTGTATTGACTTGCGAAGAAATCCTGTAAGGCTATGGCTAGAGGAAGCTTCTCCTCACTGTGGAAGGTCCTGGTTTTGGTTTAGCAGTGACACCTCCCCAGAGAAGCCATTCAGTAAAAAATGAGCCCCCCTCGCCCCCTTCACTGCACTTTGCCAGAGACACCCAGTGAGGTGGATTTGGTTCCTGTGAGGGACGAACACACGCGTTTGTGGTGGTGATTTCCGTACCACCTTCTGAAGACATACCCCATCTACTCACGGCTCTCCCAAGCCCCTGCTGCAGTCTGCGTCTGGCTTGTTCTCCCATTTAAGAAGTAATTTGCCTCCTTACAGCCAAACCCAGCTTGCTAGTCTTTCATTTTGCCTTTTTACTGTGTCCACCAGGCAATAACATGGAGGTGGGCTGCGACGGCCATTTCAGTGGAGCCCGTAAGAGCGCGGGACGTTGTCATGTACCAGAACCAAGGTAAAAATGGGCTTGATGCCACCCCTTGGTCACTCCAACTGCAGTCAGATTGAAATAAATGAGGCTGCTCCCAAGTGAGCAGGCGGACAATACAGAGAAAACCAGACAGAAGAAAGATATTCCCCATCTGTATAGACTATATTTTCCAGCTCAGCAAAGGAAACGGTCCCTTTTTCTGAACAGTACTTCTGTCTCTAACACTGGGAGAGGCTAAGGCTATTAACAGCTCAGGGAACTGGAGCCGAATATCGGGCAAGCACTAATCCCTCCGCTCAGGCAAACCATTCTCCTCCAAACAAAACTGCTCCATTAGCTCCGTTTCATCCCTGTTCACGCACTCGCATGTTGCCCACACCTGTGATTCCTGACCTGGCAGCTGCCAGTTGTTTTCTCCTCCTTTCTCTTGCCTGCCCGCAGCATGGCAGAGATGCTCAAGGCGCTGGCTGGGACACAACGTCGGCAGCCTCGGGCCGCCTCCGCAGGCACAGAGGACGATTGATGCCAGCTGTAACCTGCTGTAAGAAAACAGAATTGCCATCGTACCCAGAGCCGGCGTGATATGTGACTGGGACGTTTGGCGGCGATCAGCGAGGCCACTTTATTATCACGTCCGCACTAAGTAAATGAGGTCCTGATAGTCTGTGCTATACAGCTCCCTGCGCGACACAGCGGTGATTCATCGGCCTTGTATGAATAAGCTGCAGGGACTCCTTAGCCCTGAAGAGATCACATAATTTATTTAGTGGAAGTCTCCTGTGCCCCATAAATGCACATATATCTGGACACAGGCACTGACACGGTTCTGGAGAGTTTTTTAATGCATTCATATGAAAACAGAGTTAAAGTTAAGTGGGCGTACTGAGAACTGCTCTACCATACATAGCGTCATCCATTTATTCTGTGGTTTTGGCTTGATCTTGGGACTTACAGCAAACCCAGGAGTGCTATTGCAGCATGTGGCCTCAACCCCAATGATTTTTAAGCAGGCTGTGATTCTCTTTGCTTTAGCTCTGTGAAGGTCTTAGAGAAATACCAGCTAGGATAACAATGGGCCAGAAATTGGGTTTCTTTCCAGTCCTATCAAACCTAGGTCTCATTCTTTCAGCCACGCGGCAGTGACACCCCTTTATATGGAAGCCCTCTAATGTGTAGATACTTAGGCCATCTTATTCATCCTGCTACAACAGAGATATAGCCAGTATTACAAGGTACCTGATGACAGAAAACAGGTTTCTTCTCATTGTTTTTCCAGTTCTTAGAAATCCTTGTCAGTCCAGTAGCAAGGGATTGCTTCCATAGCAAAAGATAGTGTGATTGGTCTATAAGGAGTGTTTGAAATCACAAGAACTTGTCATTTTTATTTCCAGCAAACTCATTACCTTGAAAGGGAGTGAAGGGTGAATGATGGAAAACAGTGCAGATGTGGTTTCTTTTGCTGAGACTGGATTAACAAGAAAATTAAATATTTTTGCTTTTGAGAATGTTGGTGTCTTCATCAGCCCAAGGGAAACTCAGTAATCCTGAGGAACAGAGTTAGTTCATTGGTTCTTTCATCCCACGTGTGCAGCACTGATGGAGATAGCTGGGACATCTACCTGCAGCAGCAATGCCAAGAAGTTTCAGTGGAATCATGCCACCAAACACAGAGATGAGCCACTTCTCTCTCTTAGAGAAACCTCATTTACAGCTTGGGAAAAAGAAACTGGCACAGTTAATCCATAGACAACTGTTTAGGGAAGCTTGATACTATGATACTATGAGGATGTGCTTTTGCTTAGTCTGAATCCTTGCCCCCTACCAATGTTGGTATATTTGCAGTAGATATGTTTCCATACAGACTAAATCCTATAAACCCCTTTTTCAGCTAAAACTGAGGATATGTAAGTTTGAATAAAGCCATTCATGCTCTGGAACGATATGTTCTGGAAGCCTTTACTTCAATATCTATTTTTGCTGTCAATATTTCATTTGAAAAAAAAAAAAAAAAAAGCCAGGCCCAAGGAAGACCTTAGTTATTGTTGAGTGCTGTGATCAGCAGTGGATTTGTGTTTCATGTTAGCTTGGTTTCCCTGTTCACTGGGGCAGCTGAAACTGGGGTCTGAAAGCTACAGGGACCAGCTGCCTTCACTTTACCAGCTTTGCCAGTTGGAGCAACAGCGTAGGCTTAATTTTATCCAACATGGAGGTTTTACAAGAGGCGAGGCAGCGGAACAGCAAGCAGAGAGGAAATGGCAGAAGGAGGAACCGATGACTTTTGGGTAGGTAGTGCTGCTGTTTCTCCACGTTCTTTGAAGATGTGGGCACACGTACTGTTCAGAAAGGCGAGGAACAGTAATCGAACCTCCTGCTGATGTGAACGAGGTCAAGACTTTACCTGCGTGCCCTCGAGTGGAGGGCATGGTTGAGGTGATACCGCCCCTCCCCCCCCCGCCATGTTCCCATGACTGCACCACGGGCCCTTCTTGGCCTCTAACAAACAAGGGCCTCACTTGCACAATGTCTCCAAAGGTCTGATGTCCTTCTAAGTGTGGGGCTGTTTCCCACTGTCCCTCCGGTGAGGTTTCCTGGTGATCCCTGCCGGTTACAGCTCCCTGACCTCGCAGTGCGGTGAAGCCGGACAGCAGGCTGGGCGCAATGGTGGAGCTACAAGATGGTGGCACCGCTCAAACCTTCTCTGAGCAACCCCCTTGGGGTCAACCCTTCACTCCCAGTCTCAATTTATGCCCAGAAAAAAAATCCCCTGACTGCTAAATTTCCCTGGAGCAACAGTGACATCTTGTGGGTTAATTTTAAGTGTGCTTTATATGGAAATATTCGTTCCAGTCTCCTCTGCCTCTGCTTGCGTGGAAACCAGCAGTCTGAATTCGAGTGGCATCCATGGCCATCTGCTCAGCACATCCCTAGACCTGACAACAAAATAACTGATGGATGGCAGACCTGCTCATAAAGTATTATGCCAAGGGCTCGCCTGGAAATTCAGTTAGCAGGATCATACTATTTGGAAATAGAATTTTAATTGGAAACTGATTGGTAAGTGGATATTACACATAGTTCATTAAGAAGACATGTAGAAAGCCGAGTTCTACATGGACAACAGGAGGCTGAAGTATTTAACACACGTGTTTTTGAAGATGACAGTGTCCTAGTTTTAATTTGCGAAAATGTGATTAGATTAATGTTGTTTCAGGTCTCCATTCTCATCATGGTAACACTCCTTTTTATTTAGGTTTCCATTGCCGAGCATAACTTTTGCTACTGTGTTTGCCAATCAGCTTGCAAGGCTTTATTTGATTCAGATCTAGTTTTTTTTATCCTGGCATATTGAATTTGTTGCTCCAGAGGATTTTTCATTCCAGCTGGGTTTCAGTTATTCTGTGATTCCCCCAGGGCTCCATTTTGAGTCCTACTGTGATTTGCATTTGTAGGCTTTCTATGGGTAAACATTATAGCTTCTCAAACTCTGTACTGTCACATCCTTTCCGATGGCACTCAGCTCCTGCTGATCTTGTAAAAAAGCGTAATGCTTTGCATAATATTCTGCATGACATTCAATTATGGAGATCTTCACATTTAAAAAAACCTGTAATCGAGAGAAGAGCAATCTGCTATTAATTAGCTGTCTGATGCCCAGGACTCATGTTGATAGTAATGGTTCCCCTTGGTTATGGTTTTATTAATCCATAGGAAAACATGCCATTATAGATATTAAAAATTCATTTCCAAAGAATACTGCTAGCTTGAAAAATGGAATTCAGTCTTTAAATTTATTAATCTTTCAATAGAGCCATTTTAAATAACATGTTCTAGATTTGTTTAAAATATTTATTTCCAGCAAACTTGAAGACAACATCTTCGTATATGCATTAGCAAGTATTTGTGCATGCAAGCACTGGAATGACTGCTTAAGAAAGCTTTGAAATCTCTGTTATTGAGCATACTTACACAAACTTTAGGAACAGATGAGGTTACTAAAGGTGAACTTCCCAAGCTGATGGTTGAGGTCCTTTCTACCTGTTTCTTCTCAATATGCACCTACTCAGACCTACACACCCAAAAACATGCCTACACATTTCTGCACTTACATGCAAACCTCTTTAGTGGGTTTTTGAAAATGAATGTTAACAACATGCATCTCCTGATCACCTCTTCTTCCTCATCTCCTTGCATCATCCTTGTTATAAAATCCAGTTCCTCCCTTGCTGGCCTGGATTAAGGACTGCCCTGGTACACCTACCCAAGGGAATCAAAACCTAGTACTGAGAGGCAGGCATTACTTCCTAGAGGCTGACCAATATACTTCTTTTTTGTCCGTGCCAATAAAGAGAGAACCATGATTTTCAATATCACCACACATCACCTTTCTTGTAAAAGCAGCAACATCTACAAGGTTTGTTTTTTTTTTTTTTTTCTTGGAATCATAGCTTTAAAAGTGAATAAATAGGAAAGAGAGCCCACAACCCAATAATCTACTAGTCTTCTGAAGTGGTAATTCATCACGGTGCCATCTATTTAGAAACATTATAAATCAAATGCCTTCCCTGTACCTATAATGATGTCTATAGCTGAGTGGTGTTTCTTAGTTTATTAAAAAGAAATTAAGGGAGGTAACAATCCAGCAACCTATCAGTTTCAGAACTGCATTCTGTTGGACATTAAACATCAATTAATAAAATAATATAGGTACAGTTTGTCATTACTATAATAAATTTTGTTAGTGCAATCAATGTTTCCCTTTTATAAGTATCTAAGGATTGTGAGTTCCCTTCTTCTAGCGATAATGTACACATTAATGGGGCAAGGAGGTGCATGTCAGAGCAAAATATACTGCTACATTATCACTTAGAATTTATTCTACTTTCTTTGAAGGCAAATTATATTTGTGGTGATTCATTCTCCAGTACAATGCAGCTACTGGGTTTTTTCCAGGTTTTCCTGGCCTTGTTAGTATGTGTTCACCAATTTTCCTACCTGCACTTTTGCATGCTTACTAAATCATGAGCATAATTATATTGCTGGTGTCTATTAGGTGTAGAAGTACGCTAGTATGCTGGATGTTCTCCATGGAAAGGTAGTTACAGACTTATATGGGTTATACCCAGGTGTTACTGATTTGCAGCAAAAAATACATAAATACATTCATGCTCCTTAATACTCATATGAGTTGCAAAGACAGAAGAAGTTTCTGAAAATTATTCTCTAAGTGCTTTTAGATCTTGTACTTTCTTTCGTTGAATGGTTTAAGTATGTTGTTTAGGAGAGCTTTCTTCCAAGGGAGACGAAAGGCAGTTTCTTCAGAAATGCTGTGTCAGCATAGCAGTCGTCCTGTATGTCCACACAGCAAGGGTCAAACTGGTCCTTTCTGTGGCACAAAGTTCTCTGCCTGGTTGACGTTTCCTTCCTTTAAGATGTGATCTAAGAAAGGTCTTTAATTAAAATCCAACAAAATTATGAGGAAAGATACTGCCCATGTGCTCACAGTTGACTCGAAGATTGGTCCAGCTGGCAAACTCTTCCTATGTTTGGGATGATTAGCGCCTGAGACTTTGATTTTTTTTTTTTTTTAAGTGATTTTTAATGACTTGGAAGGTAACTGGAAAATTCCAATGTAAGTTTTCTTAAATTTGGGAGTTTCCATTTACACTGCTGTGATTCAAGCAAATTTCAAGCACATAAATCTTCTTCAACAAATCTCACACTCTCACTTACCTTCCCGTGTTCTAAACTTTTGCAATATATGGTGTTGAGACACTTTTAACACATTTTACCCTGGAATTCAGGTAAGTTTGGGATTTTTCCAGGTGTAGCTGAGAAAACAGCAAACACCTACATCGAAAATGCAGTGAATTAAACCAGCTCCTGATATTTAAAAAAAAAAAAAAAGAGGCTGACAGTTATGTCCTGAAGACCTCGTTAAGGCTGCTTAATAATTTGCCTGGTTTTCAAAAAAGGCAAAGAGCTTGACAGCTAGTGAGGAATGACATTTAACAAAACAGTGATGGAAAGCGGTAGAGAACCTGAGAGTTTCTGAAACGCAAATGGTGATTGCTTCTAACTACATGCTTGGAGGAACTGGAGAGAGTCACTCTTTTCATGTCATTTTTCTAAAATATGACATTGATTTAAAATTTTAGATACAAAACTGAGTGACAGAATTTTCTTATTACAAACTTTAAGATACTTTATTGCTTTTTGATTAAAGGCAATACTAAGCTGCTTTTGTTCCAAAATGCCAGCTCTACCAAGAGAGCAGTAGCAGCCACATTTTCTTTAAGTTCAGTAACTTTGCTGAAAAGGCGAGGCAGCCTTGTGCACAATGCGCAAAGATGGGCTAAAGAAGGAAAGTAGCCCACCCCTTCCCCAATAAGTTTTTGTAGACACAAAATCTGGAAGATTAGGAAATATTTTTTAACAGTAATGGCCATGATCTTCTCTCAGAAGAAAATGCACATAGTTTTGCTGTGTTTGGAAGCATAAGAGTGTGTCTAGCTGTAAGGTTTTGGGGGGAGGAGGTTGGAGGGTTTTTTTGTTTTTAAATAAAGATGTGCCATTTAAATAATGGAAAGTATGAGGCATCGCTGTGTACTTTTCCATGTGTGCCAGCTGGTATGTGTTTCTGGGAGGGGAGTGGGAAAGATGTTTCTTTAGTCTAGCATTGCATGCAGTGTTATAAACTGGGAGAAATATAGGCTCATTATAGCAATGAATGAAAGCAGACATTTACTGTACCTGTGAATGGTGGGTGTTCTCTCACTAACAGAAACAAGTGGCAATTTTTTCACAGTTGCCTCATCTTCTTTTTTGAAAGTGCTTTCTTGGGAAATTAAAAGTAAAAAGCAGTCCAGATTGATGCATCTTTGGCATTTACTATAGAAAAGACACCAAGTGGGACAAATCCTGTACATCATCCTTGGTGAATTATTCCTCTGCAGCTTGGCCGTGCACACAAAAATGGTAAGGTGTGTCCTGCTGTATGGGCATCCACTTCTTTCACCATTTTCTTCTCCTAACGAGTCAACAGGCATATGGGTTCATTGTGTACACAGGGCCCCAGAGGTGGCTTCTGTTAGAAGAGGTGGCTGGCTAGACCCTTACAATTTACTTGTTTTTCACTTAAAATAGACAAACCCAGTAATTCTTTCCTTGTGGCCTGATGGTCTTTCACATTCCAACAATAGTTGTTTTCTCCTCTTTGTTTCTAGCAGGTAAAAAGTATTAAGAGGCATCCAGATAGTTTACTGACAGAATTTCCTATGTATGTGATGAATTCCTACATATTTGCTGTAGGTATTGAGTTTTGCTTATGGGAAAGGCAGAAGCACTCTAAAATTTAAAAAAAAAAAAGAAAAGAAAAGCTGAGGTCTCTTGAGTGTCACCAGAGATACTGTCTTTCCCACTTGGGTGGTGGGACCACAGCAGTTGAGTGTGGTATTGGTTGGTGAGGACAGATAAAGATCGCTCCTTTGAAGGTCTGTGAGCAATCCTGCAGGTTTTGGTGGCACTGCCTGCAGGCTGAGGCAGAAATAAAAAAAAAAGGCTTTGAAGAGACCTGACAGTAAATGCTAGAAGAAATAGCTGTTACTAGTTTGCTCACATTTTCTGGAAGAGGATTTGAATCCAGGCTATATAAGCTGGAAAAGTAAGGGGACTGGAAATTGTGGATAAAAGTGAGAAATGAAGGTATTTGAGAGGGACAAAGATTGTTGAATATTTTTATTTTTTTGTTTGTTTGTTTGTTTTGTTAAAGAGGAAGAACTGATTGGCTTCTGGAGCGAAAACGTGCACCACTAACATAGAGGGTGCTTTATGGCCTGCTAGCTGAAGTACAAAACAAAAATAATTTTTAAAAAAGGCTTGTATTTGTGAAACACGTGATGCTTTTGACAATGTGCTCCTGATTTAGAGACACAAAAGAAACTAAAAGAGGTAGAGTACTAAGACCGCTGATTCTAGTTCACATGCAGCCTGATGCCCTGCAGTCAGTGACCTATAGATGAAAAGCACTGCTGTGATGTACGCAGAACCTTCACATGGAAATAATGAAGATCGGGCAATACTTCTGATGCTTGCAATAACTTGTAGGAGTTGTCCACAGACACTTTTTCTTGTTCTTTGCATGTAATTATTCCAGTGTATTTAGCATAGCTTGCACTAAGTGCGATATAGTAATTGAATTCCCCCTGCAACTGCATGTGGGTAATTCAGGGGCAGGAACATGTGTTTCAGCAGACAATTTAACTTTTGTCCACTGAGTTTTCTATAATATTTGATTCGCTCTCTTTTCCAGTGGTCACTTTTTATCATTTTCATTGCAATGCTCAAGAAGTGTACCATAGTACACTGGTACAATAATAGTGTACCAGTGACACAAAAAGGTTCAAAATATGTTGAGATGAACTTACAACTATGACTGTATGATACACCCCCTGGTTATTTTATTATTGTGAATTTCTTATTATAGTGGAATGCTAGTTAGCTGTATTGGCTTCCTGTTATCACAGTGATTTGATGAGATAAATTGCAAAGTGTACGGATAATCCAAGAGTCACTCCTCGTAGTAAACTTTGCGTTAAGAAGACTTCCCAGATTTTAAAAATCTATTGAAGCTGAAGTATTATGCTAAAGTTAGCATTACAGTAAGAGCTGTAATAGGAGCTAAAACCTTCACAAGTAAAATATCTGTAGCTAAATTCACATCTAATACATTTCTTTCATAAACTTCACATATAATATGAATTTAGATCAACATCTTTCAACTCCCATATCTGCAGAGAAGGCAGAGAGAAGGTGGTTATCATCTGTGTGGTTTATCTGACAAGGATGCAATACTTCTTATCAACTTTTCTCTCCTTAACTCTCATTGTTCATTCTTCATTTAAGAATCAATAATAAAGTGTAAAATTTGTTCTAATCTTCAGATCTTTTCGATGCATTCAAGTTCATTTTTGCAGGCATGATTTGGGCTATAATTCTAAAAACTTTTTGCCTCCATGAACACCCTCTCTTCCCCTGTCTTCATACTAACCTTATAATTCTAAAGTGAATGAATTTTGAAATACTGAAGCAAAGGGTGTGGAGGAAAGGATATTTGTGAAGCCAAAGATTTCTTGGGCAATATTTTTCTGTAAATCAACATAAAATCAAAACACTTGGTCTGGACACATCAAATCTGCTATTCTGGGTGAAGATGTGATGCTTTTGATATGTTTAAGATCTGTCTTTTTCTGCACTTCCAAGAGATTTATTTATTTATTATGATGTTATGGTTACTGAAGAACTGTCTAGGATTTTCATGTCTGACCCTAACTGCAGCAATACCTTAACACCATGCGCATCTGATAAAGTGCTCTAACAAAGTCCCTTTTCACTCTCTTTATTCACCATATAAAAGCCTCTCCTGAGCCTCCAGACTCCCTCAGCCATCCTGGCCCTGGGCAGCTCCAGAAGGTTGCAGCAACAATGCAGAAACAAGTCATTGACTACGTTCGTCTCCTTTTGCTCAACGCCATTGTGCTGGTCCAACACCAGTCGAGGGGCTGAGCTGTTCGCCTTTTGTCAGGCAGAAGGAAGCTCCGGGGCCTCCTCCTCCCTTCCCAGCCTCTCAGCAGATCCAGACGAGTCCTGGACAGGGGATATATAGCGAGTTGCACCATGGAAATCGAAGTGGAAATTTCATGTGCAGTTCTGAGGCACTCATCGACATGATGGTGAAAGAAAAATTAATAATAATCTCTAAAGCACAAACCCACATGAAACGTAAGTTAAGGTGACCAGCATTTTCTTGAGAAGATGGACTAATTTCTCATTCCTTTTGCCAACCGTTGGTGCAGCAACTTTTTCTTTGGCATCTGGTCAAAGATCATCACTTAATCCAGCTTCATTTATTCATTTCACATAATTATGACTGTGGATTATGATGACTTCAGAGTTCAAAGCTGCTTATGTTCACTACGATTTGTCTACAAGGTTACTGAGGGGTATATTTTCAAAGATGGAGCTTTTCTAACAGGGTCACTGAGTGGTGTCAAGCTGCATTTAGCAAGAGTAATTTTTTTTGCAAATACTGAGTGATCGCTGGTCACCACACAGTACCGGCAAAAAGGAAGAACCGGAGAAGCTGGAAGAATGGGAGCAGTTAAAATCGCCAGCCAGCGATACCCTCCAAAGCCTGGCATGGCACTGGCCTGGCCGTGGAGGCGCACTGAGACGTGCACAGCCTCGGGCTGAGAGTTTCGGAGAGCAAACCGGGACAGAGCACTGCAGACCGGCTGTAGCTGCAAACCCCTCCCAAGTACCTTACACAGTGAGTGATCTACGGCTGAGCGTCTAATAGCACACCGTAAGAGCTGTGGAAAATGTATTACATGTATTTCATTAAAAACATTGGTTTGATTTACTCTTTAGAGAAAAGTACAAGAAACAGCGCTCTATCTTCTCTGAATCCAGTGCAAAATATTCATTGGCCTCATTGTGAGCAGCGTCAAGCCTTTTTCTTCAAATATTGAATCACGCCACGAGAACATAGAGAAACTCTATAGCTGATATATTTTGTGAAGAAAGACGTTCCAATTTCTGGACTAAGCACCTAAGCCCTCTTCTGCGAGAAGCTGAGTGATGCTCCCTGTCAGGAGCGCACCCCAGCTAAGCACTCTCAGTGCTGGTAAGAGCCCCGAGTCTCTTCCAATGTCAGTAACTTGTGTAATGCATTGCCTCATGCTGCTGCTTAGACTAAGTAATGCATTATGTATATCTTGAGGTATGGTGGTTAGTGTAATATTTATGCATATAGGTATCTGTGAGAGTCACCTTGAGTACAGTGCAGCCTGCAAAGAGCAGATAAACAGCATTAGTGCCTGCAGTGAGTGTGGCACATTTACAGGTACTTTACTGCAATCCAGCATCTAGACTTTACGTAGAAAAGATATAAATGATGTAAGTTCACTCATCGATTGGTTTCCTAATGATTCCTCTAGTAAGGAGAAAGAAGCGTAATGTGGGATCTCATCTAAAATACATGCTTTTAGACTTCAGCAGCAATGAGTGTTTTAGAGACATGAACATGATCATTTAAACCAGTTGAACTCTCCTCACCTGCTTGAAGGAAGCAGGAAGAGTGAGAAAATAGCAGACAAAACTGATGCTGATAAATGATGTTCCTATATAATGAGCGCTGTGTACATTTCTGGTCTTCCAGCTTTACCATTTTGAGGAAAGAAGGTATAAACAGGTGCGACAAGGATAGCCAAAAGTGCAGTAAACTTCTATGTAAGCAAAGATTAAATAGGCTAGGACTTTTAAACGCTGCTAAAAGGGATGAATGGGAGGTATGTGTAGCAGCTGGGGGAGCAGAGGGGCTGTCATGGACTTCTACAGTTCTGCAAGTGCCATGGAAATTTAACAAGGCCTGCTTTTTCTCTGCCTTTCATTACAGGAAGCTAGGAGGTATCAAATGAAATGATCAAACGGATCTTTCAAAATGCGCAATACCTATATTCACCTGTAACCTGTGGGTAAATTCCTTGCTACAGGAACTGGTGGATGCCAAAACTCTGTATGGTTAAAAATTGGTTGAAGAAACTTAGAAAAGAAAAGGATACAGCATCTTTATTAAACAAACACAAACAAACAAGCCAACCCCAACCAACCCAAAAGACATCAAGTCCACCTCAAGCTTAGGATGTCCCTGATTTGCAGATTGCCGCAGGACGGGGCAATATTGGGAAAGTGTCGCACGGCAGCCTTCGTGACTTCCTCCATGAACAGGTATTACCGGCCACAGCCGGGGCAGGGCGCGAGGATCTCCTGGCCTTCGTCTGGCCCTGCGCTATCATTCATGTGGCCCTACGTTATTACACGTAGGCCTAGAGCTGAGGGTTGGCGGCCACCAAATTGGCTCACGGTAGGGGTGGAACTCTTACAGTAGCTGAGTAGCAGAAGGACACAGCCACGGACCGGGCCGTCGCTGCTGCCATCCCTTGGAGCACTGATTGTCTGGTCTTGATGAGAGACAGAGCTCAGTGTCACAAAGTGTGGGCAGGGACAGGCACAACTTGGTCGCTTACAGGGTTGTTAATTCCAGGAATCTTCTTAAAAACGTAGGCTGAGCGTTGGTGGGATGCAGGGATGCTCTTGCTACAGGGTCGGCAATGCTAGTAAGTGTTCAAGCCCTTCCAAAATGCACCTCTGGCAACAAAGCACACCTAGGCACTGAACAGCGTGGCAGTGTATCGATCTGGAGCTGAAATGCCTCCACCGCTCCTTCAGCTCCTGGGGCTTTTTGTAAAGTCTTCCATCCAGATAATGAAGAGGTCCACCCCTCCTGAGCTTATAAAACCTGATGATTTCATAGTATGAATCAAATCCAGCTTAAGGCTCACCCTTGCTATTCCAACTTCATTATTGCTATATATTTTAGTGCGTGTGTAAACCATCTAATTTTCACCTACATTATTCTCAGGGTAGAATCAATACTGGCTTGATCCTGTTTAGCAGAACAAGGGTTAGCACTTTTGATGGGGATGAAGCAGAGGCTTGCCCTTTTATTTTGAAGAAGGAAAACAAGGCAATTTTGCCTTTAAACGTGTGAGTTTTCTTGTGTTTATAGCTTTTTTCCTTTTTCTTTTTAACTTAAAGCAGTATTGCCTCCTGGTCTGCAGCACAGAAAACAGAAGAGGCTCTCTGGATAAAAGCTGCCTGGTTACCTGCTGCCTTCAACCTTGCTCTGCAGTGTATTGTCTGTGCAAATGCTCTACCACGGCACCTTCACAAACTGCTGATGGGAGGAATCCTTTTGTCTCATCTATGGTTTGTAAACCCTTCACTGCCACTGACAAGCCAGACTTCATGAAAGTCGTCCCACTCAGATCAACAGATTGACTCATGTAATTAGTGACACAAGACAGGAAGAGGTGAATTCAGATATTGGCCCAAAATAATTATTGCCATCTAACTACTTGTTATATCTGTAATTTTTGAATTTCATTTAGTTCTTTTCTTACTGCCATTATTAGCCTAGCAACCATCACGCCGCAAGAATTTTCCCTTCATTTTGCTGTATGTGCTACAATCCCTTGCAGTCGGATGGGGCTGCATTAGGCACTGACATTTAGATCACATAATTTTTACTAACAAGGTCTAGAGATAGTTCAGTGTCTGTCTGCACCACACTAGCGGTGCATATTTCATCATCTTTTTTGCTCTTTCCTGAGCCACCACGGTGCCATTATTAGTGCTGACAAATAAAGAGGCAGGGGTATAATTGTTGGTGATGGTGGGCAAGAAAAGGCTGCTTTTCTTGCTCTCAGGAGAGAGCATTTTCCAGGCAGAAATATGAGTTCTCACCTGTTCCCCGGGAGCTAATGAAGGCTGGACACGCAGACACGATGGCCACATTTTGTGGCTTAGGCCTGCAGGAATATACACGGCTCTTGGCATGGTTATTGTTTAACAGGGTATTGTTAAAGATTCAGTGAGCTAAGAGGGGGCCATTAAACACCACCAATAATTGGGCTTCCCGAGCCCGCATACCATTACACCGGCTTAACGGTGGTGAGACTCCAGTGAATAGCTGCAACGGCGATGGCATCAAACAGGTAACTGTGCTGAACTGGGCTGCAGAGACAAAATCTTAATAGGATGGGGCCACAAGTGAGCCTCTTTTTTTCACCCTGGAGCACCATGCTGCTTCTCCCTTTCCCTTCGCATCTGCTTTCCTGTTTTTCTCTCTTTTCAGGTTTGCATTTGATAGGGTATGTCTGTTTTTGCAGCATACATACTGCATCCTCCTCTGGATTCTTGCTCTTTGCCATCCCAACACCTTTACCGTTTCCCAGCCCGGTTGGTGCATGGGGGGAGAGGGGAGAGCAGTGGGGTTAGTGGCATCCCCAGGGACCCAAAATGAGCCACTGTGAAATAGGCTGCTCCTACCAGCCTGGGGACTGACATCCTCAGCGTACTCCCAGTGCACCAGCAGTGTAGTTTGCCTGGAAAATCTGTCAGGCAAAATTTGTTAGGTTTTTCGCAGCTCTGATTTCTCTATCCCCGAGAGTGTCTTTGCTAAGAGAAAGCATTGATTTTTGCCATCCAGCACACACACTTATGAATATGATTCATTCCACCCCATTCCTCAGAATAACTTTTGTGAGTTGTTATTCCTGCTAAAATGAGCCTTTTCACAGTTCTGTATTTCCACCTAGCACACACACAATAATAATTACCAGAAGTGAAATAAACTTTCTATGGCTTGAGAAGAAATTTTATATTGTTGTAGGGGACTTTTTCTGAAGAAATAATGCTTAGCTTTGTATTACATTAATTTATATGTAAACCTAGCACCATATTTATTTGGTGTAAATACAGGGTCAACAGAAACAAGCATAAACAGTTTGAACCAAAGGTCCACCTCATACCATTATACTATACTAAAGTAAAAAGTATCTATTAAAGGCCAGACTCCACCACACTAACTAAAAATTTCAAAATCTGGCTAAAAAAACAAGGGATTATTCAATGGTAAAAAACCAATGTTTGTTTCCATTAGGATTTTCCCAAGTGTTTACTCATTCAACTTTGGCTAAGAGATTAAAGCAAGTGCAACATTTTGGTAAACATTTTTAATGTGAACATATTTTATACATTAAATTGGTAAACACGAATGTATACTAAATAAGTAGGGATTCTACAGAGCAAAACAAAAATTAGCCTAGCAAGACTTAGTAAGGAAATACTTGTGTATTTTTCTGGAAAAAAAAAGTAGGTAGAGTTAAAAATTGTGTAGTTTGCACCTATCCAGACCTATGGCAGGATTATGAGATGACACCATGTACATGCTCTTCTCCTGTTTTTCCTCTTTTTTAGTCCTCCACACTGAAGAAACTGTAGAATCACACGGAATGCGAAGTGGCTGGACCACAACAGGAGACCTAGCTCGTTTTCCAAGGCTGGATTAACTGGTACTGTGTCAACTGTAACAGATGTTTTTCAAACTTATGTTTAAAGTCTTTTGGTGAGAAGATTGTGAAGCTTCTTTATCTAGATCTCCCTATCCTTACAATAAGGACGTTTTCTCTGATGTGTAACCTCAATCTCTATTGCTGCAGTTTGTCTTCTCTCTACAGATAACTAAAAATTGACTATTGCCACTTTCTTTGCAGCAATCCTTTATGTATCTTAAGATTTTTACTGTTTTTCTGTGGGCTACCAAACCCTGAGTACAGAGGCATCCTTGTAGACTATATCTGCGAGATGTTTGCTCATTCTTCCTTGGGCTTTCTCCATTCAGCCACACCTTTCCTTGAGGAAGGATGCCTCAAAACAGAGAGGACTTCCTTCCAGTTGATGCTAGAAGTGCTGAGTATGGTAGAAGGATTATTTGCTACATATTACAAGCCACGTTACAGACTAACTTGACTAGCATTTGCCTCTGCAAAAGTAGAACATACTCAAGTATTTTTCTGAAGACCTATTATCTACCTACTTGATAGCTACCCTACATTTATGCACTTTACCTCTGCTGCCTAGATTTACAACTGAGTGTTCTATGCATAGATTCATAGACAATATTTTCCATATCATTTCTCCAATATGTGAAACTGCTTTTGGGTAGGTCAACAGGATCATTTGACATACAGTCTTGAGGTTTATGTGATTTATGTATAGTACCTGAACGCATCTTTTCTCCCTTTGCTCTTTTCAGCCATTTCACTCTTCGTTCAATTTTCAGAAAGACAACTAGCCACAGCTCAAAAATTTCACCAGCTGGTTTTTCAAGGTTCATCAGTTGTATCAACCAGAGCTCTTTGATCTGTTTCTTCTTTATTTGAGATCTTGTCTTGGAGATCTTTCCTCTTTCTCTCTGTGTTAACAACCTGATCTCAACTGACATTCTGATACAAAAAAACATTCAGCAAGTTGACAATCTGATGATAATTTGTTGCCAGCTTCCCTTTCATGTTGAGTAGTGAATTTTGGATTTATTTTCATTATAGATACTTAATTTTTTTTTTCCTTGTAATTGCTTATAATTTGTCCCTTTGGCTCTTTGGCTACATCTTGATGATGTGGGCTGCTTTCTGTTGCTTATATACTACTTCATCATTCTGAAGGTCAATAAACTGCTCACGTTTTGGCCAACTGTGTATCTCATTATCTTCCCTTTCTGATTTTCTTAGTGGATTAGGTTGTGCTTGTGCCCTTGGTACAGTTTTGTCAGGAAGCCGGCCAACCTCCGTCATTCTCCCTGCTCTTACATTCATCTCCCAGGAGAGATCGTCTGTCAATATCTTGAGATTACCGAAGTTTGCACTCCTGAGGCCAGCTGTTTTTCTTTTGCAGTCCTTTCTCCTACCATCGAAAAAAATAGGAATGAGGTTACTTCATGGCAGCTCTTGGCAAGCTGGCTTCTACTTCGCTGCACTAAAGCTTCCAACGTTTAGACACATGTTTATCATCAGAGCTCCCCACTCCTTTCTCCTTTACCATTTTGGCAGAAACAAATGTAACCAGTACAACCCACAGCCTCCGGGGTAGCTAGTGTCCCACTGTGCTATTTTCACAACAGATACCCTATTCCAACAAGTCCAGTGCTTGGGTGATTTTGACCATGCACAAAAAGTCTTATCTACTATATCTACTACAGCACTCTGATTGCTTTGATTTTTTTCTTTTTTTTCTTTTTTAATAAATCCCCAACTACGATATCACCCTAAATCTTTGGAAAGTTTAAATCATTGAGAAGGAAGTCTTTGTGATGTGCATTTTTTATGCATGTCATCCAGAAGAATTTATTTCTTTTTCATGGGTTCATATAATCCACCTAAATTTTTATATAAGCAACCCAAAACTTTGCTTAGCTTTTGAATGTTTAATTTCATTTATGAGTTCACATTGTAAAACACAGTGAAGAAAAGACATAATCTGGATTATACACCAGCATCAATTCATGAAGGAGCACATCCTTTGTAAAAAGCTAATAAATTCCACGGAAGGTGAAACGATAGAAACAGTGGATTTTAATTTTTTGATATAAGGTGTCATCATTTGTGTGAAACTCAAAGTTACACAGGCAAAACAACTCATACATATACATAGATCAAGTAGATCTAATTCAAGGTCACAGATCTTCATTCTCAAGTAACTAATTATTTTGTCCATGACTGTGGACTGTTACAGCCTGATTGTCTTACTGAAAAATTAAGAACTTAAATTAGGATTACTATGTACAAAAGAAATGTTTAAATTGAAAAACACCCTTTCAGATAAGAGACAGTATTCCTGCAGTTATGACAGTAAGGTTCTGATATATCAAGAAACCCACCAGAGTCAGAAATAAAGGTGAAACAGAAGCTGCTAGGGAATGTGTTTGAGCAGGCTAAGAATAGTAGCTGTAAGGTACACAGGCTGCAATCTCTCATTCTCATTTCTGTCTAGAAGGAAGACTTATGCTGTAACATGAAAAATTGCTGAAGGTTGAGGAACCTCAGTTCCACACAAAATAGACAATGTGTACTTTTCTTTTTTTTCATTAGGGAAAACAAATTGTTTTACCAAGTGAACTATCAATTGTTTAGACATGGGAATTGCAAGTAAAGGGATGAAGCAAGAAGGTACCAGTTGAGAATCTGTCCAGCAGGAGCACTGGAAGCCCTGCAAAAATGTTATTAAAAAAACTCCAAATAACCCAAAACTTGCTTTTCATAATGGAGAAATAAATGAAATCTTCTGTAAAGTATGACAAGCTTTTCTGAATAATTAACCTGTAGTAAAGATGTTCTGGCATAGCAAAAATTCAGAGGCAAAGACCACTAAGGACATGGGCTACTGAAGAAATCCTATAAAGTTGATTGCATACTACATGGAGACCTGAGTCATCATTTTGTCTTATTGCAATGTCTCTTATTCTTTCAGTTCAGTTAAACCTGCAAACAATTCAGCCCCTAGAGCTTTAATATTTTTAAAAAGACACTTATGTACAGAAGATGTCTTAACGTGTTTGTTCCGTCAGGCTGGGTTTGATACCCTTATTAAAAAATATATATGGCTCACTTGATGAGAAAATCTTCTTCAGAGAGAAGGATTTTTCTTCAACTTAAAATCCCAAATAAAAAACGTGAGTATAAAAAAGTGAAGAGGCAAGTCAGGAAACAAGGGACAGAAAAGAAAAATTACTGTGAACATGTTCTACTGGAAGTTTTTATTAAGAAAAGTAAAGCTAAATTCTCTGTTAGTAAGCTAATTAGAATTATTTATTATGTTGAGGGTTTTTTGGTGGGAAATCTGAAGAAATAACTTGAGGAAGGAAACTTATTTTGAAAGCTGCAGTCATAAATGTATATCTTTTTTGACTGAGTAATGAAGAGGTAAACAGAAAGGAGTGCGATGGCCTTAGGGCTTGTATTTCAAGAGAGAGCAGAATATGCTTTAGCATATAAAAAAGAAAAACAAATCATAACACTCGAGTTTTAACCTGTAAATAGCTATGGTCAAACTCTGGCTGGTTCTGTTATGGCCTTGGTTGGGCAGGCACGGGTAGCAAAATACCAATAGAGTGGTGGGTAAATACAGCATGGAGGAAGCTCTAGGCACTGGAAGGGAGAACAGTAGTGCTGCTTTTTGTACTCTGCCAGCTGAAAGCACAAGAAATTGCGGCCCGTGGTGACAGTTGGCAACACAAGTTGGGAGCTGAGGATCTCGGCAGCATGTGCCGAGATATGTGTATGCCAGTGCAGGGATATTCAGAAAGTGCAAATGAGTGTAAACGGGAGTCCTCACATTGCGTCCTGAAATCCTGGAGCGTTAACCCAACCTGGTGCGGTCTTCCATTTCGATGCATCGTTCCTAGTCTATCCTGTGCTGACATTTGCAGGGAACTGTGACATCAGGTGCTGGCTGCCGTCCCGCCTGGTAGCAGGAGACATTTGCGGCGCGAGCCAGAGGACGAGCTGCGCAGCCCTCCCCGGGACAGGCATCAGCCAGATGGCCTGGCAGCCATCCCGCGCCGCTGACGGGCAGGCCGGCATCTGGGGCCTCGTCTTCGAATGGCAGTACATATTTCATTTAGCTTCTCTAGCAGGCATGGGGAAGGGGTGCGCTCGTAGAGGATGGCTGTAGCATTCACAAGAAATGGTATAAACAAAGGGAAAGTTTTAGAGGATGAAGCTGTGAGGTGTTGGCCTTTAAAAAACCTTGATGCAAATTTTTCCTTTGTGTTAATAATAATTTTCCCTCTAATTTCAGGGGCGGCTGGGTCAAGATTTTTATTTGGTGCTACTACTTCCTACAGAAGAAATGTTTTCTAGATACAGACTTGGAAGGAAAATAATGCTATATTCTAAATTATTTTTTTGAAGGCTGCAGTTATCACAGAATCAAGAAGCATGGACCTTGGACACTGCTGTTGCAGTGGTTCTTGGGAGGAATCCAGGTAAATATGAAATGGGCAGGTTATTCTACCAGCTATTATTGTGAACTCTGACGCCAGCTTTTGATCGCAAACGTGAGTGGCGGTGTGACTGAAGCAGTTTGAACA
The DNA here is from genome assembly GCA_025311575.1 of Elanoides forficatus. NCBI lineage: Eukaryota > Metazoa > Chordata > Aves > Accipitriformes > Accipitridae > Elanoides > Elanoides forficatus. Next base: position 10,432,771 of record JAOBAS010000007.1, on the reverse strand, counting down.
GGCAAAGGTTGCCTGTCTCTGAATAAGTGCAATAGTGCTGCAGGGAGTATCTTCACCTCACCATTGCGATACATCGAGGATGCAGATAAATCCTCTGTCTGATGGGCATTTCGTGCTCAGAATACTACGTCCTACATCTTCTGTGCTCGGCACAGTGTAAGCGCAGCGGCAGGCAGGCAGAGAAATGGGGAGTGGTTATATGCTCTGGTGATATAATGTTCACTAAGGAAGCATAATCAATGGCAGAAGTTGAAATTATTTGTCAGTAGCTCAGACCTTTACAGGAGCTATGAATTTGGGTATAGGTGAAAATCAGTCCCTGTGTCTTTTGTATTCAATTACAGGAATGAATAACTAGACTTGAGCTGAGGGTTTACCCTCTCCGGGACTGGGGCTCGTATTTTGTTCCTGGGTAGAGGATTGTCTTTGGAGCACTGTTTGGTTAGATGAAGATCTTGCTGATAAGGCATATGATTGGTGCTTGCAAGACAGCCGTTCAATTTTTGGGTTACTCATTGAATTTAAGTATGATTTTGAACCAGTTCTATGTGAGATTTATCAATAAAATGCTTGATCATCTGAAGTAAGAAACAGTAAATGATCATTCAGCAAATTCAGAAGATGGATGTAATTACTCAGATAGACAACGCCAGGCCTTATATTGTTCCATTCAATCATGATGGGTGATGTTATGAAATAAAAGCTCATCACTGGTATTTCAATCTCTTACAGATTTCTTTCTAGAAATATTCTGTAAGACAATTTTAAAATACATGCAGTTATCACATACCACATAATGAGGTAGTGCTGAGTGCTGTATGCTGCATGAAAAAGAGCAACTCAATCTGGCCAAAGAAATTCAAGGAGAAATGGATTATATCCACAGAAATCTGAGGGTATTTTTAACTCTGCAATATCCATAGTGAGCAGAGTTTTTCCATGTCTTTTAAGAAAATGAGCAAAAGTAAGGTTTGACTCCTACTGATTTTCAGTAGGATTTACATGCCCAGCAACATGAGGAACCCATCCAAGAAGAACTAAGTTTCTTTTTATGTTTTTTAAATTACTAATTTTCAATGTTTCATTGTGTAATACCTGAAGGAAAAGGGATAAGGTATCTCAGAACAATGTTTTCTTTGAGGAAGCAAATAAGAAACACAACACAATGTTGGAAATGGAAAAGCAGAGCCTTATTTTACCATATTGCAGGATGTGTTTGCTACCAAGCCTGCTTAAAAAGTAATTAACAACATGAAGTCAGATTTTCAGCTGTGCAGAACTTTGTCTGAGGGGGATGACAGGGATGAAAACATGGCTCTATGTCACCTTCTGCTGCAGATCTCTATACTTTCCTGCATATAATTCTAACTTAAACTCTTCTCTTGAATATTAATCTCCACTCTTCCTCACTACAGAGTGGACTGGCCATTTTAATGGTGATGTTTTCATTATTTCTAGTTCCAGAATTCCTTTTTCAGAGTTAAAATACTAAATACCAAGATACTGAAACTGGGAATAAATACTTCAATAATATTATGCAGTCACTTTCTCTGGCTGTTAAAATAAGATTATCTGTAATCTACCAAAAGTTGAGACTGGCTCCATACCTTCATAGATGGAACATGAAAGAAATGAAGTAAATCAGTTTATTTTAGCCCTGATAGCATGGGGGAAAAAGGATAGAGAGAAAATCTGGGAAGTCCAGGTCATTTATCTTACTTTACAAACTCACTAATTATGGCACACAACAGTGCGCAGTCCAAAAGCTGAAGTCTTGCGAGGTTAAAGTCAGACTTAAAAAAGTGCAGAAAGTCAGTCAGACCACTCTGTCGGTGGAGACAGTGCTTTGTCTACACCAGTCATTGTTTTATTGTTAGCCCTTTCCTTTCAGGAATGTTAAAATTCACGAAAATACGTCTAAAGAAAGCAGGCATTTGCTGGTGTTTGCCACTGATGTTTCTAGGAGAAAGGGGTCTTCTGGGGGGCCGTACGGATCAGTGAACTCTCACTCTACAATCTTGGTAATGCTGTTTCACATCTATTTTATTTGAGTTTCTGATCCATTTTGACAACATCTTACATATTCCTGTCTTAAAGGTCAAACCTGCTTCTTGCCAGCAATAACTGACAAATGAAAATATCGGTGTTCTAGAAAGATGACATCCATAATAGGTTAATCTCATCTTTATCAACTGAACTTGATAGGACGCTCTTGAAAAGTGATTGGGGATATTCACCATAAGCATTTCTGAGCCTGTGAAAAGCTCAATTTAAGCTTCCGTTATAACAGATTGTAAAACCAATCAATGTGATATCTGAAAAATATTGGTGGATCAAGGCAGATGCCAAGTTTTCACAGTCACTTAGGATTACTCTATCAATGAACTTGACTGCATAACTGAATCTGCAAAGGTGCCCTCCAGAACAGAACAGTTTTTAAAGGAACTTACTGTCAAAAGAGCTCAAAAGAAAGAGTAAATTTTATTTTTCTAGTATGTGCTTCTGAATCTGAATAATAGACAAAGGAATTTAAAAATATCTGGAAAAAACCCTGAACAAAGTCAGTAGACTTCATGTGTGTCCACAGTGACATTACAGGTTTAGCTGGTGTGTTCGATGTAGTAAAATTAATACGGGTACAAAGATTGAGAACAAGGATGATTGGGATAAGGAACAGGAAAAGTAAATGGCCCACAGCTCTTGATGAGGAACATCTCTAGCAGCGATGGTTCACTGTTTCCCACAGTTCAAGAACTAAGGGTCACCAGCTGAAATTATCACGTGACAGGTTGAAAAATGAGAGGTGCTTAACCTGCTGAACGTACCACCACAGGCTGCTGCTGATGCAAGAAGCTCACATGAATTCAAAGAGCAATCAATCAGACATTCATGGGAAGAAAAAAAAAAAATAAAAAAAATCAATACTTACTAAACAGAAATCTCTGCTATGACCCAGTAAATTTCCAACAAAAAGAGGACTGTAGCCCTGGAGAGACCAGGCCAGTGGTTGTAGTCTTAAACTCTCCAGACATCTCTTATGGGCTGCTGCCAGAGACTCGGTATTGGGCTAGGCAGATCGAATGATGTGGCTACATATTTTTCCTTGCTTCTTGTGGCTGCATTTTACTGCTCTGATTTAGGATGGTAGATGACATCAGGTAAATTACGGCTTTTGTGTAGGAAAACATATTCCTTTTATACTGAGTAGAAAAAAGTCCATCTGTTGGGAAAAAAATAATTGTAATTTACATAAATATTCTTAGAAGGTACTTTCCCTCCACTACATTTGTATGCCTGGGCTCTTCAATAGGCAAATGAGTTTTGGGAATATAGAATCATAGAAGCATTTTGGTTGGAAAAGATCCTTAAGATCATAGAATCCAACAATTAAATATGCTTACCCTTTGCCATGATCAGAAGACAATGTGAATCAAATTTTATTTGAGTTTTTGAAATAAGCTGAGAGAACATCTCCATCCATTATCATATCCCAACTTGCCATTTCACTTCCAATTTTTGTCAGGATCCGACCTGGGAATGCAGAGCGTCTCAGCAGGATTCATTCCTATGAGTGGGAGCAAGAGTGGGAAGAGTCAAATTCAAATCGAAAGGGATTTCTCTCAAAATTTAACATGTTTTAAAGGTTCTAGAAATAATAGCATTTCCTAGCTGCATCTACCCTTGATATAATCTTGTCTTGATTCAGAAAAATGACTAAGCATGTGTTCAATTTGAAATGTGCCCATGCTTTTTCAGCCAAGAGAAAAAAATGGAAGCATCGCAAAACACTGAAGTAAATGCCTGCACATACAATCATACATTTCACTAACACTTATATTGGGTCCATTGTTCTGCAGAAGTCATCCTAAAAGTAGCCTCAAAAGGACAGATGATATTTTTGTATCAAACAGGGTTTGGGCTACCCACAAAGATAAGATGGTGTTGGGTCTTGGAAGTGCCGTGCGCTTCAGGCTGTTCAAAGTTTAGACCAGCTCAGGAGTGCTGTAACACATCATCCTGTCTGGAATAGATTTGCCTTGAAAGCTGAGGAAGAAAATGCAGAATTAAAAAAAAATAAAAGTAATCTAACTTCATAAAGGATCAATCTAAAAATGATATACAGAAAAAATTAACTATGCCACTTCATAAATAATATTAAAGAAAACAAACAGTAAATTGAGATTATTCTTTACGAATGCAGTTCAGAAAGAGTTACTGTCAGAGCTGTACCCTTCTGCTGCAGAAAGCAGTCATTGCAGATGCTGTAAAAATGCTGAATACAATTTATAGATTCACTTTTATTATGTTAGGATGACACTAACATGGTACCATGATTATTAATTATAACAGTGTAAAAACCATCTGTGACTTGGCTTCTCTTTACTGATAGAAAAGATGTCCTGAAGGCTGCAGTAACGTATGGATAGTTTCATTCACCACTATATTACTCCAATTTTCGACTGATGTAACATAATATTACAGCAGCATGAATATGAAGTACCACAGTGGGGAGTCAGCCCTCTGGTCTGCATTATTCCAGAACAATAGGCAGATGACATATGGTTAATAGCATTATGTTCTCTAAGAGAGATAGTAAAATGTAAAATAAGAAACAGCATCTTCTAAGCAATTCCACAAAGTTTAATTTAAAAGGTGTCATCTTACAGCTGTCCGGCAGATGCCCACTAAATATTAGAAAGGCAAATGGTGGTAGTCTAAGTCACCCTCCCGGTAACTGGGCAGTATTGACAGTCTAAAGTGAATTCCTGTCCTTGTCTAAGTCAATTGCAAATTGGATGTGGGTGTTGGTTTGGATGTGGGAATGAATTCATCCTCCAAGTACTCTTCTGTGCAGTCTATCACAATTACTCATAGTCTGCATTTTCACATTGCTTAGAGAAGTGCCAAAGCTAAAACCTTGAGGAGCGGACCTTAATCTGACTATTAAATAAGTTTAATAATCTCCTTCTTTAATTTTTTTTGGAGGAAATCCTAATTGACTTTGGTTTTACATAACCAGAGTTAATCCAAAATATGTCTCTTCAGGCCACTTTCAGTCCCTCATAGATCATAAAACACTCCCCCC
>JAOBAS010000007.1:10375413-10427585 GCA_025311575.1 Elanoides forficatus | reverse complement strand
AAAAAAAACCCCCCCCCCCCCCCCCCCCCCCCATCTTTCTTCTTGCTGGTAAAAAAATGAAAGGGGTGAGAGATATTATGAAGTGAAGGCCAATTGCAAAGTTCTCTGCTCTCACCTTGGAAATAATGAGGGAGAATATTGCCTGACAGAAGATTGAACTGATGAAGATGCCTTATGAGGAATGTATAAGGAATTATTATATATAGAAACCGAGTGAGTATTGAGGATGTAACTTGGAGATTCACTATAGACATTTTCCCCAAACATAGGAAGAAGCATTTTCTAATATTATTAGAGATCATTAGTATTACTATTATTATTGCTGTTATCACTATAACTTTCACCCCAGGGCTCAGGTCAGCAACAACAACAATTTCTACAAGGTTTTCAGGATTGCTGAATGTTTGCTTTTCTGCTCAGTGATGCTCAACAGCCTTATTTCTGGTCAAAATCATTTTAGTGGGAACTACGAAGCATAAAAATAATGAGACCAATTTTCATAAAGACATCTTTCCCTTGTGAATGCAATGTGCAATCACAGCAGAGCAATGGCAGCAACTCGTCATTTGTGCTTCTGAAGCAAAAAGTGTTAATGGTGCTGAACAACACCCTGGTTGAATCTGTGTCCAGTTCAGGTCATCCTTGTTCAGGAAAGAGGAGTTCAAACAAAAATATTTGCAGAGAAGGCCTACTAGGATTTTAGGTACAAAAGAAAGTCTGTCGTTCTGAAAGACACTCAGAAAATTAGGTTTGGTAGAGACAGTTTTAAAAGGGGTATGCATCCTTTCAAATACATATATCATAGGAAGAAGTATGCAAGATAAAGCTGGGAAATTAAATACAATTTGGGGAGAAAATCAGAAAAGCAGTTTGCTGATGTCTCTGGACTAGTCTTCTAATTTCCGCGTTGATGGAAAATATTTTAAGCTGGATCTTGAGAAGTTCCTGGTGGGTCCAGCTTGACACTGGTGGTACCGGGGTCCTGCAAACTGGCTTGGGCCACCCAGAAGCTGCTATCCATTTCTGTATGCTCTAAAATACAATTGTTGGTAAAGGTCGTGTAGCTGGACATGTACGTGCTCAGGTACGTGCCATTGGCTGACTTTTGGTCCAGTTCCAAAGGGACCTTGGGCCATGGCCCCACTCAAGTGCTTTATTTTCTATTGGCAATTTCAGCACAGCACAGCTTTGAAAGATTTTTAATACGAACCAGTCTTTTCCTTTCTTTCTCTCAGGGACCTAAATGAGTCTCAGTTTTTAGCAAGAAAGGGATTACAACAAACTCTGTTCTTTCTCCCCGTATTGGACTCCCAGCTGTAGAAAGAATTAAGCAATGAGGTGAAATAATTGTTTAAAATTACTGAAAATGAATCTTGATCACAACCTCAAAACTGAGAATCATGATCATTATATTTGCATTCTCATGAATGTACATGAAGTTATTGTTGTGTACCAGAGTATATATTTGTATATTAACTTTATCAAATTTAAGTGTTTGTGATATCTCAGTAAGCATGAAATGTAGTTACTTGGTTGCACCTGTTCATAATAATTGAATTCAATATTCATGAATGATTTTCCAGTAACCATGAGCATGAGCAATGATCATTAAGACAGGCTTCCAGCTCCCCAAATGTTGTACTGCAAGTGATCTGTGAGCTCTGTGAAAACAAAGGTTTATAAAATATCAGCTGATGCTTTGAAATGTATGCACAGGTGATTGCTTCTCTTGGCCAGGGTAACAAATCCCTGCTTGTTTACAGATGGGAATTCACCTTCATGTAGCAATTAGAAATGATAGTAAATGGAAAGGGATGCTATCTAAATTAAAAAAGATCATGCTAAAACTAACAACTGTTAAGTGATTCGAACCAGAAACAGCCTGGAAAAGACAGAGGATTAAAATATTGGAAGTTAAACGTGCCAAGACTGGTAAAAGTCGAAAAGCAAAAATCCAAATAAGCAGAAGAAAACCTAAACCATGAAGATAAGATTATTTAATTTAACTTGTAGTAATGAAATAGAACAGTTTGTCTTCCAAGAGACCTTTGTTTATCCCTGAGCTTATCTGTCCTCATCCGGAAATATATGAAAGGTCACGGGCAAAACCAGAATCCTGTTTGAGCTGATAGGAGTAGCACCTCAGGTTAGACGAGATAATGTAGCTAGGGGACGTGTCCAGGCACCTCTCTCTGAAGGGGTCACAGGGTTTGATGTGGAGGTGGCCAGGGGTCTGTGATTCATACAACCTGTCCTCGTCAGATCAAGAATCTTCACTTACATCTCGCATGGTCGTTCTTGTTAGATCAGATTATTACAATCCCTATACTTGGTAAAACGGTGCCCAAACAGTATTTCGATGCTCAAATTGCCTAGTTCATCTTTTCCTGATAACTGTAATGGTTCAGATGTAAGTAATTACTTAAAGATGGAGATATGTTGTCTAATAAACCCAGCATCCAGGCTGGCAGATCACTTACATGTACTGCCCAAAGGACCTATTCCTCAATGCAGTGTGACTCAGCTAGAGCTACATAGCCGTGCAAGAGTGGACTCCAGCACAGCCTTCCTCCACTCTATTTGAGATCAGCAAGGGTTAGAGTCTTTCACTGACTTGTTCAAAAATCTTTGAGCAGGTGCTCAGCTGGCTTATATTATGTATTGAGGGAACACTTTGGTCCTAGAAGTACATCGTAGTGCTGCTGGCTAATTAGAAATTGGCACATCTGAGTCACAGCAAGGCTAAAACTGAATATCCAGGACATTTTCCAATGGCTTTTACTAAAAATGTAACAGTAGTGAGATTGCTTTGTATAAAGCAAGCACAACTTCCCATGAGTAGGTGTGCCTATTTACAGCGATTACAATAGGCACTGTGGCTAGCAGGTTTTGCATCATCGATGCCTGAAAATCAGGATGAAAACAGATCTTTTTCTCCTCTCCTTCCACCTCTGCTTAGGTTAGCATCTTTCTCTTTGGGATTTCCTGGACAGAAGTATGCATCTAATACATGGACATTTAGCCCAGTGTTTATAAGATATATTGGATTTACTGCAAATGAACAGATGATGTCCAGCAAGGCTAGTATTTCTGGAAGAGTATACAAACTTCTTGTAACTGATTTGTACGGGCAAGGCAATGAAGTCACACATTTCTGGACTGAGCATAGCTTGTGGTTTCTCTTAGTAAAATGCCAAACTCCACTGCCATTAATTTCCTATCAAAAAAAAAAAAAAAAAAAAAAGGAAGGTGCAATGAGATACATCCAAATTTAGGATAGTCCTTTCTAGGCCAATAGCATATCGTACAAGTATGCAAAACTTACAGGTTTCACCTTGCACATGTTGAATGATTGTCTGAACATGTCTAAATTGTTCCACCAACCTTTAAATGTCCTCTGAATCACATCTGATCTAGCATCAGATGGTACAGGGAATAGGTAATTCCCAGTGAGGTGCACAGTTTGAAAGATCATATAAACAGCTGGGGTTTGGTTCACCTCTGCTTTACTTTAATTTCACTTTGCTGTGATTCCACTGAAAAAAAGCAGATGTATCCAGAAGATCTAAAATGACACATAGGTTGATCCAAGACCAGCAAAAAGTACGAATATGACACTTTAACCCCCACAGACTGCTATTTCCTCATGTGCTAAGAAGGACAAAAAAAGCTTAAGTGGTAATTTGGGGGGTTTTTGGTGGCATTTTACAATAATATTTATTTTCTACAGGTGAAGACTTGAAAAAGAACAGCTCCGTTTTTAGATCTGATAAAGACCGAAGCAATCAGCACTCAGTTCCCTGAATAAACAATTGGTCAGGATAAGCCTGCACACTGGGGAAATTCAGGGGCTTTTACAGCTCCTGAGGATGGCTAAGACTGACCCTGCTGGGATTATACAGGATATCTAATGCAATGGTTATCAATTACTTAGGGGTGGAGGAAGCTCTAGAAATGGAAATAATATTTAATAAGCAATTGATCTTTACGTTGGCAAATAGATTTTTTTTTCTCATTCCCTTGCTTTAATGTGATTTCCCCTTAAGAGGCGTAGTCAGACTCCATAGAAATGAACATCACAGAAAGCAGATTGAACTTGTGCTACATAGGTAACTATATAAAACTATCAGTTTATGCAAAAAAGAGAAAAAGTTATCAAGAAGAAGATCCAAGTTTGGCTTTTTACGTAAGTGCCTATATAGTGGCTCATGCCAAACATGCAGTGTATTTTTTTGTCCCTCATTAGCTATATTTTTGGCTCACAAAAATAGAAGTACTGACAAAATATTTTTTCTTAAAGAACACAGCTATTTATTGATCCTGAATTCTGAAAACTCATGAGTTTTGGAGTTGCAACTAACCTCTGATTCAGTATTCGTCATTTTGAAAGCTACTCGTGAATTGTATCATCTTGTTTCACAGCTTCAGCTCCCAAAATTATGAACTTTCGATCACACTATTTATTGCAGAAAGAACAGAATGCAATTTGTTTTGCCATTATCTGTTTGATAAAAATGTGTCCCGTGCTAATGTCATGAGAAAAGATGACAGCAGGCTTTAGCACGAAAAGCAGAACAGGTTAGATTTAGGTTATGGTAATGAGATTAGAGTGAGACAAAATAGAATATAATACAAGCAGAAGACCACATGGATAAATACAGGGATTTCTGTAATGGAAAGCTAAATATGCAAAGATAGGGCATCTTTTTTAATTTATCACTTTCATCTCCTTCTGCTTTTGAAATCGAGTTAGTAGCATAATATTGGCCTAGAGTTCTAAGGAAGAAAATGTCAGCAGGCATTATTAATCTTCTTTATATATAATTGTATAAAGAAAGTAAAGGAAAACAACATTGTTTATCTTTGTTTTGAAGCCTGCAGATATCGTGGTAATTTTGCATAATGCATATTGGTATCAGTTGCTGTGTTGGGTTTTTTTAAACCTAAAATGAATATTAAATGCTTATGGCCAGTGTCATAATACTGCTTAAGGAATACAGACCAAGTTCTCCGCCTCACTAAAAGCACCACCGGCTGCCCATGTGGCTCCGCTTCACACAGTCAGTGCCAGTCTCTGCTTGGGCACTCGCATCTTTCTCCTCTTCTTTGCAAAGCCTCCCGTGCTTCAGGAGAAAGGTGCCACCGAATGAATTGCATGGAACCATAGAATCGGAAATGGTTTGGGTTGGAAGGGACATTCAAAGGTCACCTAGTCCAACCCCCCTGCAGCGAGTGGGGACATCTTCCAGTAGATGCGGTTGCTCAGAGCCCCCTCCAGCCCGGCCCTGAGTGGTTCCAGGGATGGGGCATCTACCACCTCTGTGGGCAACCGGTGCCAGTGTTTCACCACCTTCATCGTAAAACTTTTCTTCCATATATGTAGTCTGAATCTCCCCTCTTTTAGTTTAAAACCGTTCCACGTGTGAACACTAGCCTGCAACACTGAGCTTTGGCCCGTTGCCAGATCCTTCCCCTGATTTTGGCCAAGGGAAGGGAGACAAATTCTGCAGTGTGTAGCTGGGCACAGAGGTGGCAAGTCCCATGGCCGAGCCCCTCTGGTCGCATCAACCTCCCTGCGGGTCCTTCTGGTCCATCCAACTCGACGGCCCACCCACATCTCTGCTGTTACTGCTTGGTTTTCCATTTTGAACCGAAGGATCTCTTGGATGACTTGCAGAAGCTGAGGCTGCAGATTTTGAAATGCCCTTTAGTGTTGAGAGAAGAAGGTTTTTGAGCCTGTCCCTCAGGCATCCACACACTTGGAGCTTATCCACTCCCATCGTTGTGCACCTGCTCTTCAGGAAAACTCACCACAGGTGTACGGGTGGTATCGGCTGGGAGAGTTAAAAGGAGGAGGCACTAACCTGGGATCTGAGCCCTAGGGATCTGGTTTGAGATCCCATATGGGAATGTTGTATTGCCATCCAACATTTCTCAGTCAGAGGCACAAGTGTACTATCAAACTGTGTAATAGAAAACAAAAGCTTTCCAGATGCACTAACCTGTCCTTGCATAGGACTTTGGTTGCCTCACACAGGTATATTAGGTCAGGTATTTTGGGAAGAGGTGACTTTATTATGCGTGTGCTGTACAGGCAAGCTCTGTATTTCCTTGAGAAATGGCTGTACGAACGGCTGGGCAGGAGCCAGCCCTGCCAGCCACTGCCAGGCACCTGGAAACCTTGCAGCAGCCTAAAAACATCCCCCAGTTCCCCGTGACCAAGGCTCTGACTGAGAAAGGAAGTTGTGCCCACAAAGCTTTGCCCATAAATCAGTAAGTCAGGAGCTGCTGTTGCCACCATCAACACCCCCCTGCCCCCAATGGTACCCAGACAAACAAAGTTTATAACCTTGAATTAGCCTATTGCTTATATCTGAAATAACATACCATACCATAACGTAACACAAACTTACTGTCTTCTAAGGGCAAGCTCTTCTGAGTTCCTGTTTCCCATGTGTATTTCTCTGTCTGCGTTGGCTGGAAACCAGCTCTTTGTCAAAGAAATACTAAGGAAACCACAAGCGGTCCTTGTGATTACATTTAATATCATTCTAAGAATTGTGTGAGAGACAATATGATGCGGTCAGCTGCCTTTTGAACAATTTCCAGTAAATGGAAGACCATGCTGCTTTTTTCTCAACCGTACTTCAGCAGTGGCCAGCCTACTTGCGGGTTTCTGTTTTAAAAAGGGTGCTGACATTCTCTGTCGAAAATGGAGTTATTGCACTCTGTTTTATTTTGAGGGAAAAAAATCTTTGGTTTTTTTTGTAGCCATGTAAACCTTGTTTCTATGAAACATAGCCCCACAGGTTTGGTTTTTGTTTTGTTTTGTTTTGTTTTATTTTGTTTTGTTCACAGTGATGCTCTAAGCAGGACGGAAAAATGCTCTGCAGATCTCCAGAACTATGAAATATCAAATAATTTTTTCTCATTTTTTGTTTTAATTTCTAGAGATTTTGCTAAAAACATTAAAGATGAAAATTCTTTTTCATTATTGATAGCGGGTATATTTTCAGCTAGAGGAGCCTAGCAGGATCTGTAAGTCATATTCATTTTGATGTTCTTTCCAGTTTTTTAAACTACTTTTGATTTTTTTCTTATCTGTGGACACTGAAATAAATTAAATGCAACCCATTCCACTGTCTCATACAGAAATTCAAATGCTGATTTCAAGCAGTAAACATCTGATCTTTTTAGGTGTTGAAAATAACAGCCCCTCTTAAAACTGTTCCATCTCAGTTATTTTGAACTTTTTCTCTGGCACCTCATGTCACACTGGTTCACATAAGTCTCGCGCTTCTTGATGTATTGGAAACAATAAATTCAATGTGACTTTGTGAGAAAAATTGATAGACTGATTACAGCATGCCAGCTCAAACTTCAGAAATGAAACAACCAGTTTTCATCACACTGCTGCTTGCTTAAGGGAGAAATTCACACATAGGAAAACTTTAGATGCCATAATGTACATAATGTAACTTTAAATATTCTCTCTTATGCTTTCTTAGTAATGTATGCTAACACAGTAATGTTTACATTAGAGATGGGCTTGGGCTACAAACAACAGATTCAGATTTTGCTTTCATCTAGAAACTTGCAAAATTTTAAGAAAATGAACTTATATGACAGTCTCAAACAGCATATGTGGTGGGGAAAAAAAATCCCACTGAGGAAAGAAAATGTAGTTATTCTATAGTCTTTGGTGGGTGCAATTCTGGACTAACAGACACAAACAGTGAAAGTGTGGGAATTATAATTTATTTTATCGCTTTTAAATAATGTTTCTCAGTATTATTGCATAGTTCCATTTATATGGAGACTGTAAGCTCTGAATTTCTCTTTAGCTTTCTATGCATGTTGAATATTTTGAAGATTTTAAAATGAAATGAAATGTAGTTTGCTGGCACTTGGCAGACCCTTAAGCTGGGAAAAACAAGGAAAGAGCAGCCTGGTTAACTCATGCAGAAATTGCCCTAACAGGAAGACATCTGATTCTTCAAGGTTTTAAAAGCATCTGTCTTGATGGATACCTGCAAGACAGACTCACTACATGTGCCACGGGACAATTCAGAGGAACAGAGAGATCCGAAAATCCACCAAATGAGAGGGAAAGATGAAAAAAAATAGGAGTGGGTGATTCTTCTCTCAGGGGCGGGGGGGGAGGGATGGGAATCATGAGTTATGCAGGTTGGATTAATGCCAAGTTTTCCTTCAAAAGTATGCAAAAATAGAAAATATGCATTTCATGTTAAAATTAAGAAAAACACATTTTTAGGGGATGAAAACTAGTAGATGAGACAGCCTGATGAAAAATCAGAGACAATTAAGGAAACCGGGGAAGTCTTACTGAATTTCTTTAGCTGCAGTAAGGAGTTTTGCTGCAATACCAGCAAGGGAGGAAAACTGCAGCTCCCTCTTGCATTTAGGGACTATCCGGGGCACCACTAAAAGCTTGGCCTCTGTTGTGCACGGGGATAAGTTTGTGGAGTTCAGGGGGAAGAAATCTGCAGGGAAATGGGTTCTTCCATCCCGCAGATGTGTGGGGCAATACAGAGAGGCTGGAAGAGTCCTTCACGCTCAGCCGTGCTCCGCAGCAGCAAAAGGCAGCGAGGCATGTGCTCTTGTGGGTTTTCAAGTGTTATCCAACGCCGACTCTGAAATCCGTGCCAGGTTTCTGCGCGGTGCCTGGGGAGCCTGCACATCTGTATTTACCAGTCTCTGGCCGTTGTCCCATTTGCACACATTGTAGGGAACCGCGGCAGCGTTGTGCCTCTTTCTTGCCTTGTTGGCTCTTTTGAAAACCAGCTGCAGAGGACGCTAGCGGGGGCTGAGCAGCGTGCTTTCGAAAATTTCAGTTTCAAATACTGAAAAATGTTTTAATGCTTTTGTGCTCGTCTTCACGTGAATGTGTGGAATGGTGTGGTGAACGTGGCCAATCTAAACAACCCTTCTCATATGCGTATGGGATGCTTACGCCACTGAGTTTGGGTCAAATGCTATATAGCTATTGGTGGCTAAATGTAGTTGCCAGGCCCTTGGAGAGCAGTTCTGTTAGATAAAAATCCCAAAGCTACAAAGAGGGTTTTGAAAGTTGGGTTCGGGGTTTTTTTTCTTATTAAGGAAACACTGATCATTTACATTTAGAAAATTTCAAATGTGTCACATCTCATCAGAGTATTGCATAATTTATCTACAGCTACTTGGTTTCCAGATGTGACAGAACACAACCTAAGATCAGTAAGAAGAGCAGCCCACCTGCAATGTAGAATTATGCATTAATGTCTTCAATTACATATATGGTGTATACAGTACTTATGCAAAACTGTGTGGTGAGCTTTTAGAGCTTCTGCAATGACAATGGATGAAGGCACATTGCCTGCAATTTTGATTGTATCCTACACAGCTGACTTAACAGGTAGCCTTAAATGTGCTGTTGCCACATGAAATACCACTATCAGTGACTCCTTCAATTTTTCTTCATAATTAAAATAACAATAATAGTCTAACATATGGAAGTATGCTGAGTTCATTTGTAGGAAACATTTTCAAACATTGCTGAAAAAACTACATTAAAAAAAATAAATCCCTGTGTGATTGAAAATGCACACAAATATTCTGTGGGAACGTTAGTCTGAAAACATGCACGTGTATCTTTTCAACTCTTACAGGAAATAAAATAGCCAGCACTCTCTGGTGTTTACTCTGCCAATACTTAATATAGGCGATAGCTCCCATCCTGGTTCCCTTATTAAATGCTGTCCTTAGACTCAATCTGAATCATTGGTGTACACTCCAAAACAGGATGAATGCAGGACTCCCAAGAGTGATGGGTGACTTTGGTGCTTCAGTTCTGGGTGCCTAGCACAGCACTTACATAGAAACGTCTGGCTTTCCATTTGTCGAGCACTTAAAGTTTGTAACTATTTTGCAGATATCTGTGGCTTAATCTCCTCAACTATATGTCAAACAACTACTCCTTCTTTTTTAAAAGCATAATGCTAAATAGAATAAACAACGTACCTACCAACCCCTCCTCCCGCTTTTTTTTTTTTTCTCCGTTTAAGTTATTTTAAGTGTGTGGTCTTTCAGTCTCAATATCACAGTGACATAAGGATCTGCTTTGGCTGTTTGCTTTGTGCTGTTATATTTAATGTGTTTAGAATGACCTTCTGCCTCCATTAAATTACATATGATCTAGTTTCTCAGCAGGGCCATTTATGATCATTTGTCTTAGATTTTATGTATTGCTTTTCATTGTCCATCTCAGAAATTGTCTTACTTGCACTGAATAAAAAGTGACAAGAACTGATGGGGTATGTTGCTAGAAACACTGGAGATTCTTGATTCCAGAAATTCTAGTTTATGAGCCATGGGGCCTCTCAGGATGGATGAACTGCATTACAGCAGGGTCAGTCCCAGCCCAGGGGACGTTTATGGGGGAGGAGGGGACAGCCCCCCATCCTGCCCCCGCTTGCCCCCCTCGCTCGGCAGCCCTCGGCAGGGCAAATCCTCGTCGCCCAGCTGAGCTGGCTTGACGGCAGCTTGGCGGTACCACAGCACTTTCCATAAGAGGAGCTCGTGTACGGCCTTGGCTCTGCTGATTGCTAGCGGGTTACCTATAGCCAGGGCACCAGTCCCGTCATGTGGGGGTTTTTTAACTTGTGTTTGGGGACTATGTTGTCATTAAAAAAAGGAAATGGCCCCCGCCCAGCTTCACTTGCCTTACTTTCTAAGGAATATAATGCTGCCAGGATTGGGGAGAGAGAGGAGGCCACAAAAAGGCAAGGAAGATGCCTCAAAAGCAAGAAGCATTTAAAAAGGTGCAGTGAAGAAGAGCAGGGGAGGGTTCCTCAGTGAAAGCTACTGGAAGCTGGTGCAGCCTTGTGACAAATCTCTGTATTCACACTCCGTCCACATCGGGGAAATGTTTGCAAACTGTCCCAGGTGAGCGAGCACCACAGACGAGGTGACTCTTAGTGACTCTTTTGCTGTCCCCTTCTCCAAATGCAGGAGACTCTGACATTGCATCATGATGTTTAAGAGAGAGGATGGAGTATCACTCGTGATGGATTATCACAGTGATGTATTATAATGTTCCTGTGATGTTTAGAAACTTGAACTCAGGTCCTTCATGAAGAGGGCAAACGTAATCCAGACAACCCAGTTTGGATGTGAATATTGCTAGCTAACAACTGTATTGCGAAGGCACGGCACAGCTAATGCTGGGATTCCAAAATGTGTTTCACTCTACCCCAACACTGAAATAAAAAATGAAGTTAAAAACTGGCTTCAGCTATGTCACTTACAAAGACCTGATAAATCAATAGGAGGTTTGTGTGCCCCATACTGGTATGGATGGGGGTTCCAGAGCCCTAAATGAGGTCTTGCTCCATGTGGCAGTACACTTCCCTCATCCCACCAGCAGGAAACGAAACCTTTCCAGGCAAGGAGAAGGGGAAGGTAAAAAAAACCCAAACAAAGAAAAAAACCTAAACCCTGGAGGCCACAGGTTGAAATTTGAACTGGCCAATTGAGATGTGCCAGGTGCACTGAGGTGACCCTCCTGGCTAATAGGGATTAAATGCCCACAGCTGAGATTTGACAGAGGTATAAAGGGGGTCCTGCTGGAGAACATGTTGGAGTTGGTCCTCCTTGGAGCAGAGGGTCTGTAGTCAGGGATTCCCCCTCAGGTCAGGGCACTGCCAGAGGTAACTCCTTGAGGGAGAGAGCCCTCAGCTTTTAGGTGAGTGATATGTGTGTTTTGGAGCCATAGCTTTAAATCTTGGGGATTCTTAATAAGTTGGCTGTGTAGTATTAATTCTCTTTACATCATTGAGCCTGTGGTTTTATAAAATGTTACCAGACTTCTAACTAACTTTTACTGAAGAATACATCTGAGTTGTAACACCTGTTGGATTTGGTTATGTGTGCATCTGTAACACTGCCTGCCCACACACCTCTTAAACTTAGGCAAGGAGCAGCATAAGGCTCAGCGGTTGGAATTCCATGCACATATTATCAGCCGAAATGTCTTCTAAGGGCTTAGGTTCTTTCTGGACCCCTGTGGAAGACTAAATTTTATTCCAAGTGCCAACCACACTCCTGCACAGTCTGGTTTCCTAACTTGGGGGCATTTGGAAACCTCTACCTATTTGTATATTTTCTTGCCTTTTCTAGTATTCTCCATCACATTCACTTCTTGGAAAAGGGTATTCAGAACAGTCTGTCTTAGCGTTTTAGTAGTATCTTCAATAAAAAGCTGTTGACTTTCTCTGCTTCACAACAATTTGGTTGTGTTTTTCTATGAATGACAGCTCTGTGTTGTGTTCAATAGAGGGACCATTTGTAGAGTATGTGAAAAAGCATAAGTGGCATTTTTACCTTTCAGTGTGTCAGCTTTAGTTCTTATTCTTAGCAAACTGAGTGACTCCAAATACAATACCTCTGCATAAACAGATGAAGTATGCACTGAGGCTGAGGGGAGACCTTATCAGTCTCTACAGCTACCTAAAAGGAGATTGTAGCCAGGTGGGTGTCAGTTTCTTTTCCCAATTAACAAGTGATAGGATGAGAGGAAACAGTCTCAAGTTGTGCTGGAGTGGTTTAGATTGGATATTAGGAAATATTTTTTCATGGGAAGGGTTGCCAAGCATTGTAACAGGCTGCCCAGGCAAGTGGTTGAGTCACCATCACTGGAGGTATTTAAAAGATGTGTAGATGTGGCACTTAAGGACATGGTTTAGTGGTGGACTTGGCAGTGCTAGGTTAATGGTTGGACTTGGTGATCTTGAAGGTCTTTTCCAATCTAAATGATTCTATGACTCTTTTTTTTTTGTTTGTTTCATAAATTAAAATGCACAGTATGGATGTAAATTAAGGGTTTGCTTGTAAGTATAAAAACCTGAAGCCACAGCCATGATAGACTTCAAACATGGAGAAAGTATCAATATTGTTATTTGTGTTTTATGTGATAACTGGCAAATCTGTAACTGCATGACTAAAAATAAGTACATAAACAGACCAGACAGTCTGAATAATACTGCAGTCTCAGATACAGTAAGTAGGAAGAGGGAAAAAAAAAAACCAAACCCATATCAGTCTTTGCAGATGCTTTTATGATTTTATGAGTCTGGATTAAGTAAGCCTTGTTATGCCTCTCCATTGCTCTTCAATGGGACTCTGCAAGACAAAAGCAAGCCTTGTCAAAGGGTAAAAGTACTAAAGTGCAGAATCACTTTTTCTGCTTCAGGACAGAGTTTGTAATTGAATCGATATGGGTTTTCATCGTTTTGGGAACAGTTGGCTGTAGGGTGTGTGAGTGCTCTGATTTCTCTGTTAATTTAGTTGTCTTCAGAGATTAGAAAGAATGAAGGAATAACTGTTGTAAGATTACTGTGTCTATCTCATTTCTGGCAAGGGCTACTAAGTTGTTTTTTATCTTAATTTTGTTTATGACAAATGATGCAGCAGAAAACATCTTTGTCCTACAGGTTTATTAAGCAATTGAGTCTGGTATTTCAGTTTGTTCTTCTTTGGCCCTACCATGAATAAGAGGCAAAACAGGATTTGTTTCTTTAGGATACTTTGGGAACACCCTAACACATTAGCACAACCAGCATAGATAAATGTAAAAGTAAGTCTAAGGCTTATCTAATTTTTCAAGGATCAATGAAAAATGTGTGACTGTCATTTCTCATGGACAGTTTTATTTGTTTCCTGCTGTTCTACCATAAGCTTTCTTTTATTATTTTTATCTCCTGTGAAAGCAAAATTGAATATGTCCAGAAAATAAACGCAATACAGCAGAAGAAAAACTCAAAAGGTTATAAAGTGAAACAAAATCTGGAACAACAGTTGTTCAATTATATAGAATTAACATAAACATGAATAGCAGTTTACCTAACTATTTTTTATGCCACATTAGCTTTTCTGTAGGGAGGAAAAAGTATTCTCTGGTGCTTGAAATGCAAATGTTTCAAATGTACATCTATGCATATTCCCTGTTAACCATGATTAAGGTCAGCTCTTTTTTATTGTTGCTGGGAATGGCTGTGCAGTCAATATCTGTTTTATTTCTGAAACAGCTAGCTGCTGTTGTTAAGAAACGTCTCTTCCTCTTCCCATTCAAAGCCAAAATGTTCTCACTTGACTGTTGAAAATTTTGATTCAGCACAGAAACATAGTTAAATTAAAGCATAAGTGGTGTCCAACCCATGTCTCAGAGATGTAAGCACATGCTTTATAATTATACAAGGAAAGGCAGAGGGCATTTGCATCTCAAATGTAAGACACCCTCATGTGGCTTTTTTATTGTTGTCATCCCAGTAGACATAAATGATCTGAGTACTTTTAATGTTAACAGTATCTCTGAATATCCCACTGTATGTACACATGAAAATATTTTCCTTTTAGAGCAGTCTGGCCCTTTGTTTTCATGGCCATTGGAAGGTTGGTAAACTGTAGTGCAAATTATGCTAAATATCAAAAAGTGAGAGTAAAATTCATATCTACAGAATTCTTAATTTGAGCTTGTGGCCATCTGGCATTGCTCTCCCTTGGGATAGTTACCTTCCTCTCTTCTCTCTCTGTTAGTATTTTGTTCATTTACCTCTTTGGTTGCCATGCTGGCATATGAATGCTGCCATGAACTTTTTTTTCTTTCTCTCTGTATGGAAATGTATGCCTTCTTTTGAAATGGGAATTTCCATAACTGCAGCTCTGGTAATAGAAATACAACACAGTCTCGCTTACTAAACACTCGGTGTTGGCAAGCACCTTCAGCTCCCAGGAGTGGCACAGAGGGGAGAAGAAAACAGAGGTGCCCTCAGAAGTGTCTTTGAACACCTTCACCTGAGATGTTCCTGTGGTTGCCTGTGCCCAAAGCTTAGGTCTTCATGGTCTGCAGAAATGGGTTCCCTTAGCAACAAAGGTCCCCAACACCTACATCTTGCAGTCTGTCCATAGTTGAAGTGATACTTTTTGTCATTTGGAATAGTAAATACCTTCCCATTGGGCTTAATCTGAAAGAAAACCCACAAAGTTTTATCCCCCTTTTCCCTCAGGTGAGGCAAACAAAACCAGAGCTTCACCAGCAGAGGCTGAAAGGCAGGCAGCATGGACCCCAGCTGGAGAGCCACAGATGTTATGTATGTAGTGCATATGTCTTTCCACCTCACTGAGCAATACATCAAAGCTGACTGACCTGCTCAAGTTACTCACAGAAAACTAAACTAGCTTGTCCCTTCCTAAATAAACTTCGAATGGAAAAAGTCTACCTGACTGCCTTCTAAAGGTCACAGTAAGAAAAGTGAAGTTGGCTCCTCTTTTTTCTGCTTTAGTTATTTGGCTTAACTGCTACATTTGTTCCAGTCCCTACTGTGGAGAATAAGCATTTGGTCAGTTATGAAGCATGGTGTTATCAGTCCCTGTATCAAGAAAATATTAGAAAAATGCTATTGTCAGCCCCAAGCATGAAGATTCAGAGTGTGAAGCCAATGTGACTAAATACAGCCTTGCAAGCAGCACAGCTATAAATGTCCTTCAGGAGGTATGTCATGGCAGGTTCACGAACTCACACCTGTACAAATAGGCCTGATGCCCTCCAAGTACTTACCAAGATGAGCAAATTAACCACTGCTAACCAATAACTAGCTCATGCTTCCAGAAAACAACTGTCCTCTCGGGCAACTCTCTAGAAATCCAGCATACCTCTTCTCAGGTGCTATAGCTCCATAAGCTGCCTTCACTTTTTCTGCTGCTGTCAGCTGACGCTAAGCAAGGTATGTCCTTGTCCTGTGTCACTGGGTTGAAGGGAGTGAGCATCACTGCAGCTATTCAATCTCTCTTGATCCTAGCCTTTCACATTTTAAGTAGCTTACTGATATTCCTTTTGAAGTTTGGAATAAGCACATTTTTTTGTCCCATTCTTCTTTCAGTCCAGTCATCCATTCATGCTTAGGGTAGTGCAGGAACTGAATTGGTCAACAGACAAATTATAAGCATAATAATACAATAAATATACACAATAAACATACATAATAAACCAGGTGTCCAGGTAGTGAAAATCAGCAAGGTTTCATTAAAGTTAATGGGATTTCTTGCTCCTGAGAACTCGTTCACCGCAATTGGAAGTTAAATCTTTGTCCAAATAATGTAATAATTCGAAGTACACTAAAACTTTATACACTAAACCTCTACACATCGTCCATGTACAGGCCATGATCTTGTACAGAAAAGGTTATACAAAGTAAAGTCCTGATCCTACTGAAGTCAACAGAGTAGTTTTCATTCTCTGTAATAGTTATCCACAATTCGGTTTTCTTCACTGATAATTATGTGGCCCTAGTATAATATAAATGGAAGACTTTCTAGGTGGCGTAAATGGGATCATGCACTACATGACTGCATATTTTGTATCATGAGTCAATCTCAAGGTAACTGGGAAACTTTTTCCTTAAAATTTAGGGGTGTTACCGAAATCTGGAATAAAACTCCTTGACACAAATGTGAAGTTAAGAAGCAGGCACTTCATTTATTGTGGCGCTGGGGACATGGGGGATGGCTCCTCCAAAGGCGTGTCCAACTTGGTATCAAAATCCATCAGTTTTTACAGACTTTTTCCTGTCAGGTCATTGTTACATAAGCTCTTTACATTAAAATGCATACTATGCTCACTCTTAAATTTAACCTTTATAATGATCGGTCCTTTGATTATATAACCTTATCAATATTCTTATTTAGAAACAATCATTGATCAATCTCACTTAGCTCTACTGATTGGAATCTTCGATACTCAAATGGAGATGGGAAGGGTAAGGGGTTTCCAAGCAGCATAACTGGTGTCCATGACAGTTTCCTTAGTTTCTTGCAACAAAACATAGAAAAAACAGTAACTTCCTGGTGAGGTTTCTATGGTTAGCTGTTTCAAACTCCAACAATATTAAGGTTCCTATAGTCCCACATAACACAGTTCCTAAAGTTTCTGTAGCTACATTTCAAACTTAACAATCCTATACATTATGCTTCACGATTTCACTTCTTAATCAAATGTAGCTCTTCTATGTGCTTAAATTTTGATTTCTTTATCAGAATATTTGCAACAGGGGCATTGCAGGAAAACTGACCTAATGCTGTCATCAGAAAAGCTTTGGTTGGCTTTACTGGAGCTCAGTTTTGCCTCATTCAATTTCACTCAATACTGCAGTGATAGTAGGAAAAGGTTAAAGTCTTCAGCTGAACTTCATTCTGATTTTAATTCATTAAAAGCTGAAATCCCCAAGCAAAACTCAGGACTTGCTATGAAGGTAGCAAACAAAACCAGAAGATGTTTTGATGCTGCAAAGCCAGCAGAAGTCCAAAGATGCTGTTTCAAGGGCAGCAACACTGTCACACGTCCTTGGTAAAAAGGTATAAAGAGATAAACTTTGCGTCTTCATGTTCTCATTTATTCTACTTTGTTTGTTGATCCTTTGTGTCCTCCTGAACTTGAAAACAATTAAAGGAACTTGAAAAAGAGTGCCGTAACTGTTACCATGCAATTAATTTACTTGTGGTATGCTTCCAGGCATCATGAGTGTGAGAAAATAGGTGTCCAGAAGAATAGCCTGGTTTGATCTGAAATAGATACCCATATAGTTAATCACAGTGTTTCTACATGTTTGGACAGTCTGCTTTCTGAGCATTGCCTAAATCTTGACTAATTTACCAGCAGTATATTCGGATCTGTCCATGTCTTTTTATGTAAGTGTATAAAATAAATATATATATATATACAAAATATCCATAACAAAACCCATTGATTTGGATTTTGCTATGCTTAGAAGAACAAATGGGGAGTGTATAAAAATGCAAATGTGGTTGTTAATGCTCATATACATCAATGCAGCATTTCAATGCATTTCAGCTTATGGAAGACATTTGTATGGACCTATCATTAAGCATAGCCCTGTGGGTTATGGACTTGGCTACTTTGCCTTTCAAAAATGTGCTAGTTAACTCAAGTTAACCCATTTCTAGGCTAGTAAGTTCCTGGAGACCCATGTATCCTTATATGTGAGTCAAAGCAAGCAGAGAGACTGCTGAATCCGAGTGGAAAGGAAACAGGCTGTCCTGCTATAATTAGATATAATTATAATTGAAATTACACTTAAGGGTTGATAGTGCAAAGTTGGAAAAGAATTTAGTCATTCCACTGAGGCTGGTGAAGTTAGGGGGTTTTGTATCAATCTAATGTATCTGAGCGTGATCAGGGATTAAAAGGAGAATTTTATAAAAATATTTTTGTAAGTATTGCTCCAAAAACTGAGATAAAATTTCTTCTAGGTGCCCAGTAGACTAAATATTTTTCTGTTGGATTCCTCTCAGTAAGTGTAGGCCTAGTAGTTCAGCCTGCAAGGGTGAATAATCTCCCTTTGATGTGATATACCATAGAAAGAGAGAAAAATGGAGAGGTAAAAGGTATATGTCATATCCTTCCCTGAACAAGTTCTAAGGAAAAAATTCCATGGGCACAAAACAATTAAATGAATAAGACACCAGTTGCTACCAGTGGAGTTCAGTTTTACATTTAATCAAAGTGCTAATTGAAATTACTCTGGCAGTGGCTGTGCAATCCTAATTAGAGGATACTCCACTTTACAAAGCTGCCACATACAATCTGGCACCAGTAACAAAATCTGTAAAACCAAGGTCCAACACACAGCTAATATGGAAAAAAGAATTACCTTTAACCACAAGAGACAGAAGCTAGCTTATCAGTCAAGCAGTGCATGTAGTTTTGCCTCTGTGGATAAATTAATAGCCTCGTGTCATAGATTATTGTGCATTTTTCATTTTTGACAAATGACATTGCATTATACTGGTTTAAATGGTATAATGTATTTATCATTATGCAGTACAGCATTTAAATCCCTAGGTTAAAACAAGTGACATAAGTATTGCGTATTACGGAAGGCTAACTATATCATGAAGTTATACAAATACGTAAGAATTAAACCATTTACAAAAGAAATGGAAAACATGCCATTATTGTCAATACATACCATAGAACATGAGAATATATGTATATACATCTCCTCTGTCAAGATCTAAAGGTCAAATCATGGTCATGCTCCCAAGATGGATCCTTTGAGGATTTATAGAAGCACGCTGAAGCAAAATACAAGCCAAAAATATATTTTATGTGAAAGGAAAAAGGAAAGCAACTCAGATCATTATTCAAGCTGAACCCTGTATAGTATTTGGTTTAGATCTTAAATACTGGTAAAACACCATTTCTGCAGTAGTTCTCTTTCTGCATAGTCTGACATGTAGTATTTTGTGTCTGGCTGGAAACTATTCATTCTGGGTTTTGATTAAAAGACTGTAAATGTGCAAGGCAGTAGAGAACTCGTCCCAAGACTTGTGAGTTATTTCTGTTCTGCTAGAAGCTGACATTACACTGACAACCATCTCATACCAACTTTACACTTGCAGGTTTTCACAGTTTGTCATCTTAGGGACACAGTCCACAGGAATGCATTTTTTTCTTCTACTTTATGTACTTTGTTGATTTGTGAAAGCATATCTTAGGAAGTTTGTTATCTTTTGGCTTTGTATTGCAGGCACAGTTTTCCTACTAGTATCAGCTCCTCTAAAGCCTGAAAGATTGACTTTTTTTTTTCCTCACTTGTTAGCTTAACGTAGGTTGCCTTTCTGCTACTCACTTAAATTGTATTTCTGCCACGTTGGGTAGAAGGGAATAAGAAGGAAGGGAAAGAAAGCAGAAAGAAACCCCCAAACTGCTGCTGTTTCTCATTCTAGGTACTTCTATGTCGCAAAGAAAATAATTCTTATAACTGCTTTTATGGGAATACCTGAAGCCTGAGGCTCATCTAAGCTGCACTGAATGAGAATTAGGAATAAAGATTTTCATTTTAATACAATTTTAGAATTGTGACATAGATTGAAATTATATGAACTGAATTGTTTTGGACTTCCTACGATGCATGAGCCTTGATTCATCACGTGACATGAAAAAATTTCATTCAGCTATACTTCTTTATATGACCCTTTAGCTAGTAAAGAACTGCATGCTTCAACTTCCAGAATCGTATCTTTTTTCCGTATTTTAAGGTCAACAAAAATACGCTGCAGCCTACAACTGTTGAGTAGAGGTTATTACATTAAGTGAATGACACAAGTACACAGACAGAGTGAGAGAAAGGTGAATCAAAGCATTTAATCTACAACTTGTCACCTTTTACAAATTGTCTTGAAAAAATGCTAATCACACTGGCTTGTAATTCACTTGTCTCTCAGTTTCTGCCCCATTAAGCAGCATTATGTCCCTTAAAGTCTTTCAGTTTCTTACACTTTTCACTCTTCTTTTTATTTTTTTTTTTCCTCTCTCCACCTTTGCCTGGTATAATACCACTCTTCTTGCTCCATCATTCTCCCTGACAGTCTCCTCCCCCTTTAGCTTTGGCAGAACACTGCTTGTTATTGTAGTTCCCGTGACCTGTTTTGGTGCTCAGAGTGTCTGTTTCTCAAAAGACATATCTGCTTGAAAGTGAGGATCTCTGCTCGCTGAATCCCTAATGTAAATAATTTAAACTCCATTTATGTAGGGACTGGGAGCCAGATCTTTCCCTTTTTCCTTTAATAAGCATCAGGAAGCACAGGTGCTTAACTCCCAGAGATGCATCTTACTAAGCTGTGATGCCCAGCTGTCGACTCCCGTTGGTGGGCAGAAATCTACGTTTGGGCACAACCACACTTTGGAAACCATCCAAGTAGGGCCTGAGCTGATAGGCACCATCTTTGCCACCTTTCCAGTGGGGAGGGGGACTCTCCCAGCAAACTGGGTAACCAATAGAGGAACAACGGGACGTGTTTAGGGGACCGGACCCCATGGTCGCTGCTGCTGTCTTGGGAATACAGCTGTCAACTAGAGGAATAAGAGCACACGTATCCACTTCCATAGCAATTGCAGGAGTTGACAAAGTACAGGTGATGTGGAGGTGAGGGGAAAAAATGACATAAGGGGAAATTTGGAGGGGGGTGGGGGGTCAGGGATCTCTGACAACTGATTCAATATGCATACCTACTGTAAGGAAATGCAATTCCTTCACTCCACTTCTAACAGACTTCCATTGCTTTCGAAGTAGAGAGGAACAGGTTCATGTAAAAACAAAAGAAAAATAAGATGTTAGGAAGAGACTATTCCTGTTAAACCATGGATTGGCTCCTGTAGAGCATGCTGAGTATCAAAACATTTCTTTCTCTGATAAGTCTGAAAATACACAACACAAAAAGTGGCTGTTATTTACCTCTAAATGTGGCAAAATGTTTTAAATAAAGGGCAAAATCCTGTCTGCTATTTTTATTGCATTAGAAAAAAGCAGTGTGAACAGATAAAATGTTCAGGCACCAGATGAGAGCAGACAGAACCAATAAAATCAGAAATAAAGATGGTGTTTTATTGTGCTCTAGTGGATGGGTGAATTATACCTCTGAAACATATTTCACCAACTTACTGCGTACAGGTTTGATGCTAAGTAACACTTTCTGTAATTGCTGCCTAGCGTTTCCTGAACAGTGCAAGACAGCGTAACAGTAATAATAACCTGTGTAAAACTCTTCCAATGACCATACAAAGACCAGGATTGAGGTCCCTAATAGTTCGGTAATGACTGTGTAAAGAATTACAGCACATTAACGATGATCCTAGGACACACAGCATGCCATCAGTAAAATAAGCCACATGCCAGCCTTTTCTGAGTGCAGATAAATGAGTGACAGAGGAAAAGGTCAAGACTATTATGTAAAGTAAGAGATTTTCTGGGCATAAGATCATTTAGACTCACCACCTGTATAACACGTGGTAAATAACCTCACCGTGTGGCCCTGGAATTCATCCAGGTATCTTGTGTTAAATATATACATATCCAACAAGGCACCATGTCCTGATCGGAAGGCACTGAAAGATAGAAAATCTGACACTTCCTTTGGTTTGGTGTTTCTGTGATAAAATATGTGCATTGTTGCCTCATTCTCAAGTAACTCAGAAGTTTTTGAAAATCCCTATGTCTGTCTTCAGGTGGTTAAATGCTTTAGGGGCTACGCCGGAGTGACTTGACATGTTTAGACCTTATTAAAAAAGGAAGAGCCACAGGAAACAGGAATGCTAATTGTTAAAAAGAAGCACTAGGACTCACTTCAGAATTGATTTGTCCTTTGTGAGATCAGTCTTCAAGTGGTGATACATCATCCCTGGGAAGACGTCCTGCCAAAAAAGAGAAAAAGAAGAAAAGGGATATTTTGGTACAGATATTTGAAGTGATACAAATATTTTAAGAAGAGCGTGATATATTCCTAGAGGGAGTAATAACAAGAGAGTAGGGAATGTTCTAGCTGATAAAAAGATCGTGCATTACAGACCAGAGACTAACAGAATAGACTTAGCTTACTAAGTTCAGCCTCAACTTTCAGCAGTTTAATTTGCTGAATAAAAGCTACTGTGCATAAAAAAAAGGAAAGCTACTGTGCAGAAAAAAAAAGCAGATGTTAGTCCAGCAAAAATAGCTGTCTTGCAAGATGAATACAGCCGTGCTGAAATAGCCACAGATCATCTATAGTTTCTCTAACTGCAGGGATGCTACTGGTTGGCAGCGAGTTGAGAATCTGGCACGTGTTGAATCAAGGACCATACACAACCTCTTCTCCCTGAAAGGTAGGGAGGGCGTTTCCCAAAGTAGGCAGTCGAGACCTTTGCAGTTTCTACAGTCCCGCAGTGAGTGTTTGTCTAGTCTTAGAACAAGGGGTTTCACAGACAGTTGGTGGCTTCCGAAATACACAAAGAAATTATACTGCAAGCTGTCCTGTGCGGCCAGTTAACTAGCTCCTGCAAGCAATTGCAGGCATAGGATATGCAGAACAAAGCTGACTTTGCAGAAGTTGGAAGCACAGATAATGCATTATGCACCAGAGAGGGACAGGATTCACAAAGTCTTCTCTAACTATCTGGGAGCAAATCCTGACCGTCACTGGATTTAATGACAAAACTAAATACCACTTCATGACCTTTGTTTGTTGCTTTGTTTTTCCCCCTGAATTTTCCAAGCTTGTGCATTCAGACCTTCTAAAGCAGGGGCTGCTAACCTGCCAGAGAAGCAAGAAGTTGTTTAGCCTCTGGATGAGGCAAAGGATCCCAGTTCCCATGAAACTGCAAACTGCAGTGCGGGCTGGGATCCTCAGTCTCCTTCAGCATGATCAGGTGAAGGTGCTTTCCCTCCATCATACGGATTTCTCCATTTCAAAGGCCAAGGCAAATTCTTTGTAATGGGGAAAAGAATGTGAAATGATTTGTGTAAGACACCAAATAGCCTATAATTAAATATATATCAAATTAAATGCATATTTGCTTATAGAAACACACAAACCTGAAAATAATACGTTGAGAACGCAAAGATTAAAAATTAGGAAATAGCTTAGGAATCCAGAGAAAATTATATATATGCAAATCGCAAACACACACACACAAGTGATGCCACATTAAAATCTGTATATTTTAAAAAACTAATTTCACAGTATTTCATCAGTTCTCTGGTCCTTCAGGGGCCAAAGAATTCCTTCTCACAGGGCACCAGAGAGCAAACCAGGCACGGAGGAGGAGGAGGAGTAGAAGGACCTGCGTGCATCGCCGCACCGTCTCCGTCCCAGCACAAATGGACACGTGATGGGCTAAATGGACTCTTTCTGTTCTGGACCCAGGGAGATTTACAGGGAGAGAATGGGAATTATTAATAGCCTGACTGCCAGTAACAAATACCTTCATGATGGAAAATATGCCTGGAGTCCAGCTTTTCACAGAGTACTGTTACTTCCTTGCTTGCAGCTAACGAGTTCTCCCCTTGCAAAAAGATCTCCCAGGGACATGGGATACAAAAGGGGGAACGTAGTAAGCTCTCAGCTCTGCCCACATTTGACAAGTTTTCAGGTGTGTTTTGCTCCCCTCTGCTTTTTTCAAATAGAGAGTAGCATATGGCCACTTTTTAAATCTCAACAGGATTTCCAGCAACTGTGGTGTTATTAGAGTCATTTAATAACGCTGATGGATGTCATGGGGGAAAGTAAGGTAGTTATGGTGTCTGTGCGCGTAATTTTCAGGGAACTAATTAAGAGTCTCTGGAAAATGGGTTTCTGAAGTATTACTAAACAGAAAAAAAAAACCCAAACCCTACAATTGAAAACCATAATAACTAGAATTGCTCCTGTGGTATTTAGATACATTTGGAACACAAAAAAGAGAAAACTGTCATGAACAGAAAAGCTGGGAGACTGGCGTGTACTAGGACATTATTCTGAATCATCGATTATGCACCAGAGACTGTAGAATAAGACTGTCAGCCCTATTGCTACATCATAAATTACAAAATAAAAATTTTTCTTTCCATTAATTTTAAAAAAATATATTTATCCTGACAAAAAATAACTTCCAGGTTTCTTAGTAACAACAGAAAAGAGAAACTGTACAGATCACTGCTCTCCTCTCACTGCTGGGCTAGAGATACGTACAGAAAAGAAGTCTGAGGGGAAAAAAAAAATCATCACATACACTTAAACTTTTAGCTTTTGTCCAGAAACATCCTACATGGCCACACCACTGAAACTGGTAGAAATAATCCTGGTTTTAATGGGCTTTCATTAAGTCAAGAAGCTATCAGGACATCTGGTTTTCCCCTTTCAGTGTAAACATTAAGCAGCCTTTTGACATGGTTTATATTTTGTTAGAGAGAAAAAAAACCCACCAAACCTAGCAATATGAACTGCACATACACATATATTTTGTAAACATATTTGAGATCAAAATAGAGGAACAAAAATTTGGAAATATAAAATACCAAGAGAGAATTATTTGTAAAGACAGCTGTGCTACACTATGAAATTGTATAGCCTGAGGATGCCCTATCTACAAATGCCCTGATGTTGCCGAGTGACAGATTTTCTGTGTGAACAGAAACACAACCGAACACTCAGAAGTTGCTTTTATGATCACAGTACGATGTCCTCTCCACAGTAATGCATCTATTCATAACATCAGCCACTTCTAGATTGTGACAATGAATTTCCATTTAAAGAAAGCACTTACTTCCTGATAGAAATTTTATTAAAAAGATTAATTTGAGGTCCTTTTTTTTAATATTTATATTATCACACAGTAATATATCATCATAGAAATTCCTTAATGATATCAAAAGTCATATAAAAGATTTATGAAGAATTAGAATGGTCCAGCATAATTCAGTAATTGAGTTTCCAAGTGCTACTTGAAGTTTACGGCTGTTGACATTTAATCTACATGATTTGATCTAGCATGAAATTTTGGCTTCTCTACATCAGAAAAACAGCTTATAGATATATGCTTTACCCATGGCACATGGGAAGTAGTTAAATTTTGATTGACAGTTAAGGGACCATTGATAACATCTGTGCAATGTTATCTCTGTGTCCATAAAACCAACACAATAACTCTACGCAATAAACAGTTACAGCATTGACAAAGGTTAGCCATCGAATGCCCTCTAAAAATCTGAGCTGATAAGTGTTCACATCAGAAACCAAAGACCTAAACATTTTGCCGGTTCTGCAACACCGCCTGAACTTAAATTAGAGGTTATTATAGTATGAATGGCTATCGTGTTTGCTTCTGCATGCAAGAGCGAAACTCAGATGATTAAGGCTCTGATGTGCAGACTGATAACTTGATTTGCTTGGGCAGTTCTTCTGTAATAGCACTGTATAAAAGGGGCTTTGCCAAAACACTGTAACTTTCATAACTTAGAAAAAAGTAAGGATGGCTTTACATACAAAAATTTCCAAAAGAGCTACCTTATTATTGGGTAATAACATTAAGTAATTGTGTTAAAGCTGTATAAATATGTTTATTCCCAACACAGATTTGAACGTTTATTCATCATTTGGGATCCTGCCACGAATTATTCACATTCTAAGAGCCAAGTCAACAGACGGCGCATCAGTAACCCTTCAGAGACCTACTGGTTGTGGAAGGATGCACTCTACCTTGACAGGAGCTGACCCATTTGACATTGTCCAGGACTAGCGCTATACCAAACTATAAAAAATGCATTAAAATAGAGAACTTCCATAAGTTTAATATCGATGATAAGAGCCACCTCTTACTTAGGGGTTGTATTGTGTTGCTGAAAAAAAAAAAATAATTAATGCAATGCATTATTTATCACGCATGAAGAATCTTTAGAGAGACACATTTGGGTAATTTATGTTTCATTGCTTTTTTACTTTTTCACAATCAGAGAATGAAGCAAGGCTTATTATAAGTATGGTTAAGTTGCCAGATTTAAAAGAGAAAATTAAAAACGTTGATTTTTTTGCATGTTTGCTCATAGATTGCAGGTAGTATATCAGCAGTAAGTTCAATTCAGCATTCTACTCATTGATTCTTTTCAAACATCCCAACTTCTGAAAGTGTTGTCTGATGTTTATTATAGCAGTTAGAATGTCTCAGTCAATTTCTAAATCTGAGTCAAGGAATAAATATCCATACTCACCATTCTAAAAAAGTGCTTGGATCTTTTCTAAATATCTGCTCACTGAAAGTTAGAAACTCTTGCTAAATCTCCCATTCTTGTTAGGTATAATTGAAATAAGGAAAGCGTGAACTTCTTGGTTTTGACAAATTATTGACAGATGCAAGGCTCTCCTTTTGCAGGACTGAAATAAAGTAGAAATCGCGTTTGGTGAAAAATAGTTTGATTTATAAAACGGTATTTAACATTAGAGCAAAACATTAAACTCTTTGTGTTTGTTAAACTATCAGACAAAAAAAGATAATAAAGTTGACTGAGGTCTATTGAAACAGTAGATTTGACCATTTTGAAACATTTTTGATTCTTATAAAGGAGAACAGATTTTGAAACGAGAAATTGGATGGTCTGAATCTAATATTCAGAAACTTTTTCTTATAAAAATACATGTAAAAAAATCAAAGATTCCTTAGCAATAAGTTAAAGGATTTGGCACTTTTCATGAAGTCTCTTTTCAATTTTTTAAAAAAATCTCATCTCAATTGAAACAGCCATGAATACTATCAAGAAAGAAAAATGTTTTGGGGTTGGGGTTTTTTTTGTGTCTATAAATAGCACTATATAATTCAGTAATGATTAAGAAAATTTCCAGCAGTCTTGGAATATGGCCATTTTTTCCTCAAATATTAACATAAATACATATGAAAATATTTAGCTGCATATATATATATGAACTGTTGTACAACTCCTGCATTTGACAGCCAGACACAGCACATTTTGTGTCTTTATACCTGCATTTTAAGCAGGAAATCTCCTTTGACCTCTCTCCTGTCTGATACAGTTGTATCCTAATGGTGCCAAAATGTGAAACAAAACATGGGCAAGTAAGAGAAGAAAACAAACTAAAACATTCTTTGAAATGTTCCTACAGCATACGGGCATCACCTTCAGCTACTTGATTATTTTCTTGCCATGGGACACATTATGAATGAGAAATTTATTTGGACTGTGTCTTACTTTTGAGCTCAGTGAATGATCTGCAATTTAGAATAAAATTTCCCAAACTGGGAAGATTATTTAAGTGACCTGTAAGAGGGGTAAGAGCATGGTTTAACTTCAACATCCAATTCCGTGCCACAAACTAGTATGAAACATTAGACCAATTCCAAACCTCAAAATTTTCACTGGCAGAAAAGGGTATTCTGTGCTATAAAAAGACTCTCTTGTCAAACGTGCTCCTGTTGAAAGGATGCCAGGGAAATTCAATACACTGTAGATAGAACATGAACTGGAAGTCCCTCACTGTGGGTTTGAGTTACCTGGATGGGTTCCAGAGAAAAATAATAGTACACATCAGGGTGCATATATACATCAGCCTACTGCATTTAACACATTTTGCATTGAATAATTAAAAACCTAACCCCTCGTAAATTACGTAGTAGCGGTTTTATACTGAAGGAATAAAAGAATGGGTGTACTTGTGCAATTTTACATACTGTTATAATCTTTGCTTTCCTAGTAACTAAATTCTAGTGGCGCTAAGTCAAATACAAATAATAAGGCAAATTTGGTTA
Organism: Elanoides forficatus; assembly: GCA_025311575.1. Lineage (NCBI taxonomy): Eukaryota > Metazoa > Chordata > Aves > Accipitriformes > Accipitridae > Elanoides > Elanoides forficatus. The sequence goes on along the minus strand of JAOBAS010000007.1, from coordinate 10,399,465 downwards.
AGATTTCTTATTTTCTTTCAAAAGCGGCCCTTCTAAGTACTAAGTTGGTAGTAACTGGACTACTACTACTTGGTAGTAAACTGTAATTACTATGGCAAACTTTTCTAACCTTGGTGTCCTCCATACATCGCTCAGAGGGATTTGGGTGAAAACATAGAAAATTTGCGTATGTGTGGCCTGACGGTACCCTTTCTGGTGCAGAAACGAAGGGCGAACCTAGGAGGCAGGGACTCTCCAGCCCCGCTCCAGTGGCAGGTCAGGCTCAGAGGGGCTGTAATGCCCATGGGCTCTGAACTGGGCTGAGTGATGGTCCCACACTAACCCTTCGGAAAGGTATTGCAACTCCTCGGGACAGGGCAAGGCACTACTAACCGCGCAGAAAGGACACGCTTTGTCAGTGCCGACATTGGCCCGTCCAGTGCCGAAAGCAATTTTTCTTGTATATTTTTAGTATCCGTCATTTGGAGATGTTAAACCTTAGCAGCTTGTTGTGATTAGACATACAAAGTCTCCCTTCCCATCTCTTTTACATCAGCATAACTATACTGACTTTGTATATAATTTCTGAGTTATACAGGGAGAAGTGAGAAAAGAACCACTCCCCAGGAGTAAAATTCCAATTTAAGTGTAGGCTTGTGTACAGCCACTTATTCATATGAATTATGTGAGTCATGGATACTCTGGGTGTAAATCCAGGTGGAACCGTACCACTAATCTATGAATGTGTTGCACTTCTGAGAGAAGAAAAAACAAACCTAGAGATCTGACAGCCTTATAAAAGCATTCCCATTGTGGCATAATCTTTTAGAAAAAAAAATGAATCATACCCCATCTTTTTGTAAATTGACCTGTAAGTTACTGGCAGCAAATCAATAGGATACAAATGAAAAATAATAATGCAATAACAATGCTGTGTATTATCTTGGACCCTAGACGAAAACTTGTAAAACGATCAATATGATAAAGATTCAGCGCTGTTACTCTTTTTACAAAGAAATGACAAAATAACATACTGATTTCAGAAGGTGGCTGTAAAAAAAACGCAAACCCATCTGCCACAAAATGAAAATATAAACCCAAATATAAAACATTTCCTTGTTTGTTTGTCTGTTTCATTTCCTCCAGACTTCCATTAATTTGAACTGGAATTAAAGGGAGCAATTTTTTGTTGCTGTTTCCAGAGAAAGTGAGCAAGCTAAAGAATCACCCATTTTAGCATTAGCCCAAGAAGCTCAATAGGTGAAAACTGACTTGCATGAAATAGTACACTTATTTTGTTTAGTATTTAATTTTAACTGCTACCCCCGCATTCTTTTTTTTTTTTTTTTTTGAGCTGTTGAGCTTATTTGCGGCAGAGCATTTGTTAATTAAAACAAGCTTTTCTGTGTTAATTAGAACAAAGAGGGTGCTTTGAAAGAGGCTTGTCCTCCATCATCAAAAGCTTGTCTCATTTATAGAGGGGACATGGTGAAGTAGGTAGAAAGCTCCAGGTAGAAAAAGGTCCACCCAGAGCTGCTTGAGAAGCTGGGTAGCTCTGCCTTCAGGACCACGGAGTGCCCTGCCAGGGACCTGGACAAACTCCTACAAACTTTCTGTGAACTGAGGAATGAAACTTAGAAAGGCAGAGGTAGGATCACAGCAAGGCTTTGTCATTAAAAAGAATGAGACTGGCCATAAAGTTCACTGAATGAAATCTAAAAGTAGTCAACTTGTTTTCTGTACGTCTTTTCCACAGTTGTGGTCCAGAACAGAAAGTTACGAGCAGGAAAAGGAAGCGGAAACTCCAGAGGGGAGAGAGAAGAGCAGCCGTGCCGCCTGGCTGCTGATGGGGAAGCACAGAGATCACTGTCACCGGCACGTCCACAGCAGCACCGAGGGAAAAAACACCGGACGACGATGGGCACACAGCACAGGGAGAGACGGTCATGTTTAGGAGGATTACCTGAATCTCTGAATTAAACCATTCGCTCATTCTGTGATACACATTTATACACACAGGAGTAAAGGACATTCTGTATGAAAGCTTCTAGAAAAGAAAAATTAGAGTGCAAATGGAATGACTGCATCTGTAGTTCAAAACAAACATACCCACGTGCTGCTATTTTACACGCATCATGCGTGACACCACACTGAAGCCTAAGAGGAAATAATTTTTAATGCCAGCTTCGCGGCTGGTGTGCGCACAGGCCAACAGAGTCAATACTAAGGCCGAGAACTGCAGGGTGACTGAGTAAGCATTAATCACTAATGTCACTTATTTATCCCTGTAGGTTTGCAAGGCACTTTTCGGACAAGCAGAAAAGTAAAACCTTCACGTTGGTAATTTTAAAATTAAAATGAGTCATACAAGTCAGACAATAAAGGGAGTGGGAATGAAGGCAGAATTGAAAGAGAAGTGGTAAACCTACGTGAGGGCACCCTTTACGTGAAACAGTCTTGCCATTCCAGCTTGTTTTCCTGCAAGTACAAGGTAAACAGTTGTCTCGCGCATTAGTCTTAGTACCTACCCACAGCCACCTTATTGTGCAGGATTTTTATAAATAAAAGCATGGAAAGATTGTGGCAATTTGTGCATTCCCATAACTATGTAAAATAACTTTCACAATCAATGCAACATGGCCCATAGCAGTTACCCTTTGATCTCACTTATATTTTCATTTTGGAGTACTAAATGCAGAGTGAAAATAAAATGCCTTTCTTGAAAGGCAGCCAAAAGCTACAGTTTTCAAATTTCAGTTCATGTTCAGAGCTTTATCACAATTTCATATGAATAAGTTCTTAGCTTAGGAATTTCCACAATTGCTTAAAGGTGCATTTAAAGTCATTTATCTCCATATGGGTGCCTTGCTGAAGGAATTTTAAGAGTTATTTCAATATTAGTCCAAAGTTCATGGTTATGAGTACAGATCAGAGATCCTCACGCAGCTCCAGCCCCAAGACAGGCCACCACCTACGGGGTGACAGGTGACAGTCCCCTGTTTCTCCCATTAAAATCATATGCATTTAATTTACTATGACCTTGAAATAAAGGATCAAAATCTCACTAGCTGTGAAGACTTTTAATTCCTGTGGCATATCAGCCAAGGAGGATGTTGGAAATTATTGCTGGAAGACTGTATCTGTCAGGGTATGGTAGGATTCTCCAATCTTAATTCTGTTTTTTTAGAAAATTGTGTTTGCATGGATTTTTTGTAGTTCTTTTTTGTTGTGTCTGTGTCTTCCCTTTTAAAAGGCATTTGTTACAAATCAGAACCAGCTCAAAATTGAAAAAAATCTCTGTTTGGGAATGTTTAAAAAAAAAAAAATAATCAAAATTCTTCATGGGAGTAAGACGAAGTATTTCAGACAGCTGCAGTTACCACCTGTTTGCAACATTTAAGGAAAGAAACACCCAGGCAGTTTTTCCAGATGTGCCAAAGTGATTTTTGCATTTATTCAGTCCTTCTGTTCTCTATGCTGTCATTGTAAAATCCAAAGGGATAAGTGTGAGGAGAAGGAAATACCTCATTCTGAGATTACCTTTGCCTGCTACTCTGTGCAGACAGAAAAAACAAACCCGCACCACTGTCAGGAATACGCTTAGCCATCGAAAAGGAGTAGCAGTAGGTTGTTCCCATATGCTGCTGGACAGCAAGGCATTTAATAAAAGTAACCAGACATCCATTTTGCCAACACTTAACGTCTGCCAAAGACTGTGCCTACCCCTACTCTTTCTCACTGCCCTTTTGCTGCAGATAAATCTGCCCACAGTTCCTTTGGATGGAAGTTTTGTTTGCTTGGGGGGCGGGGAGCGGCTGAATACGCTTGAATCTGTTTTAGGCGAAAGTCCATCACTGTAGCTTTGCCTGACGAAGGAAGGAAATTAATGTCTTACCCAAACAGAAACTTCAGGCTTGTGCAATGACAACTGCTGCAAGTGTGGAAAAGAAACAAGAATCAGTGTCTGTTTCCCTTTCTACTTGTGTAAATCCCTCCTGGCAGTGAGACAGATCCACAATTGCTGGTTCTTGCCTGTGGACTTGAAAGAAAAAGGACAGGTTGCAGGCTAGATAAGGAAAAGCTTCCAGTAGAAGTGACACAGTTTCAATGTGAAGAAGCCAGGAAAATATACCATATAAATATTCTTTTCTACAGTCAGGGCTAGTTATTACCTTGCTATGATAAATCATATACACACACACACACTCTTACACACATATATATATATATATATATATATATTTTCAAAGATCAGGAAACCAACTCCCTTCATCTGCTATACAACTAAAGAGTGTTCTATTCTCTGTTTCCAAGTAGGCTGCTAAATCACAGAAAGTATTTCTTATTTTATTTTTTTTACTGTTTCTTTAGCTGCTGTACTCTTTTCTGTATGACTCACATTCCGTAAGAGCAGCCTAAGCGCAATGAAACAGGCAATGTCAAACAATACACTGCCCTAACTGAGAAGAAAAATAATTGGTTTTGAAATCTTTCATAGGATGCCTAACTACCAGCACCTAATTTCTACAGCTGGGGTATCCCTGACTATTTCAACAGTCTGGCATAATGCTTTAAGTCAGGTGGAACAGTGTCTTAATTTTGATTTTTTCTGCTCAGGTGTTAGTATTAGAAACCTCCTTGGTCATAATGTGAAGCAAAACAGTGATAAATCAAACAAACCACCTAAACCCAAGGAAAGCCGGGGAGGGGGGGAAACATGTCAAAGCCAACTTGGAGTGGAAGATTTGGAAGGTGTCCTTAGCCTTCTCAATTTTTGAAGAAGAATATAAAGGTAAAAATATCACATATGTAAACAAAAAAATGCTGTCTGCTCTCATTAAGCAGCACAGAAGGAAAGATTTCCTTGCTTCACAGTGTGCTTCCTTTTATCTTTGGTTAACTACTGATAAAGTTTGGAGGTCTGGAAAGACCACATGGTGATCAGCCAGGCCAAATCACTTTAAAAGTAGAACATAGACTACTATCTACCCTACAAAAAAATGCAACGGTTTTATATAATTTTTCATTCATCTTTTGTGTAGGAAAAATGGGAATATTTTAACTGGATTTTTCAAACCTCTACACTTAGAAATAAGAATTTACATCTTGCATGTAGAACAGAAGCTTAATTAATCTATTATTTCAGACATTATAGATGTAGAAAAGATTGCAATAGCCACAGGTTATTTGGCAGTGATATTCAGTAATGACAGTGTTAAGTTGTAGATCAGACACATTTTCATAATAATGAATCACGTAGTGCTTTGAAAATATTTTCCAAAGGTAGGAGAAGATTCTGCATTGCAAGAATAATTCATTGAGTTTCACGTGCATCAGTAACACACCGGTCATTATGAATTAGATGTCTCATCGCGGAATATGTGATGGCTCTCCTATGGAGAGCTGAGAACTTTAGGCTGAGCCACAAAGCAGTCAAGTTCACATGCAATATAGTTAGTCAGCCTCAAAATTCTGAGATTGTTGAGAAAAATGTTCATTTTTACATTAAAGCAACAGAAATGGGAGGGTCAAGGGAAGACGTTTTCTGAAAACATTCTACATTTTGTCCTCAAACATACTTAAGCACCACTACCATGGCCTAGTGCTGGATAGATGAAACAAAAGTGCTATTTAAAAATTGTAGTCTGAAATGAAGACCCAGAAAAAGAGCTAAAGGCTGTGCCTCCTTTCATTTCATTTATTTCCAGAGTTATTCAGAACAAAGACACTTAATCCCTAATGTAAACCTGCAGGGAACATTATTTATCTTTAAGAAGACTTGAAGACTAATGTAATACAAGCTGAGAATTTTGTCTTTTCGTCATGTGGGGTGAGAAGACGAGCTGGATTAAATTGCTTTCTGAAGATATCAATGGATAGTTTAAAGAGGTGGTATAGCTGCAATTCCTTTGAATGATTCAAGTATCACATTTGTTCTCTTTAATAAAGAAAGCTTAAAGTATACAATGAACAATGACAGAAATATGTCAAACAGTATTGGGTCTATGATATTTTGAATATGTTTGTTCGTTGCACCTAAAGTAGGTATCTCATTACAGTAGACATGTATGAAGCAATAGCTAAAAGAACCAGGCATATATGTGCAACAGTAGGGGACTTTGCTGTTTAAGGGTAATTTTATCCCACAAATAAATGTTCATGGTCATAACAAAAAAGACTCTGCATACCTTCATAGTTATCACATCAGACATTTTCTATCCTTCTTAGTAAAAAAAATTATTAAGAAGAATGAAACTGGCCTCTAAAACATTTGATCTCTGCTTTCAGGAAAATGGATCAAGGGCTGACTCTCATTATTTTGTCAAACTTAGAAAAATACATTTTAATGAGATTATTTTAAGCTTTAGACCTCCTGGCCTTCTTCTAGCTGGCTTCTTCCATTCCTTCTCATGATATTTCTGTGCTGAGGTCACAGATGCCTTAGCAACATTAAAATATATTGCGTACATAGGCCTGAAACATATGCAGTCTGTACTTAGAATAAGTTTAATGTTTAAAGCTGCAGGAATGCATGATCAAAGTAGCTGTAACAGCTTTTTCAATAATCTTTCCACAGGAAAATTAAATGAAAAACACCAATTGGGAAGAATTCCAGCTTCAAACAATTTGCTTCTGATCAAGGAGCTAGACATTGTTTGACTGGTGCTGGCACCTTGCCCTCTCCAGGGTAAGCCCTGGCAATTTCTAAAATAATGAATCCACTGTCATCTCACAAGACTTCATCAAACAACCTAGATAAACACAGGTCCAGCTGATAGCTAAATAGGACATAATCGTGCCCTTACCATTAGCACAAGGAGGTAAATAACCCATGAGGACAAGAAGAAAACATTGACTTGCTGAACACAATTCTTGGTCATGTCATTTAACTTCAAAGCAGTTTCCTCTGCCTATCCCGTGATGCTGTAACACCGACTCGTGGATCCAAAGCCCCAGAAAAACACGTCCCAACCCCAACAGCACCGACACTATGCTAGTCCACTTGGCCTTGCTGCTGACGGATCCACTGGGATACGTGCAACCCGGACAGCATCTTCAGCATGAAGCCCTTGCTCCTCCAGCTGCTTCTAAGTCTGGAAGTTAGTTTACCTTTTGATACTCCTAAAACGCAGTCTTTCATAAATGTAAAGAGAAGAAAAGTTTGATTTTAGGCTTGCACCCTCCACTTGCAGTTCTTGCTGTGCCCAGGTCTTGATATAAATTATCTTTCCCTCTGCTCATTATGAAGCTTCCTGCAGGATCATTTTCCATGCCATTCACCTCTTTATTTTTCCCTTTGCTGGCTCCAGCTTCTCTACTGTATTAGACAAAAGTTATTTATCCTCACTTTCAAGGTTCATTATAATTTACTCCCTACTTACTACCTCTCATTTACTCTCCGGACATGGATTTTCTCCTCTGGCTAGTGCGCAGTGCTGGTTTCAAGCACCCATGTGCTACACTGTTACATGGGGCTGACCATTTATTTCCTGTGCTTTTGGTTCCTCTCTGTGTCTTTGGCAGAGGGGAATGGACAGATGGTAATGGGAACCAGTGCTGAGGCAGTAAACCCCTTGGAGTGGACACAATCTCTTGTCACAGGCCTGAGAAGTGATTTGCAAAAAGTACCCGCAGTCCTTCCAAGCTAATGCTGTACAAATAAGTAAAAGGGAAATAAAGGAGAATAATGGACGTGCAATATGTACATATTTTCTTAATAGCATTTAGAAATGCTACATAAAATGTTACCCCACTGACATAACGCACTCATAAATGAGAGAAACAGGGCTAAAAATGGAAGTAGGGCGAGTTGCAAAACGTGTCTCTAACCGAAAGGGGGAACTGCATTGTGAAAGCACCTAACGTCCACAGTATATTAAGCTATTAGTCTATTTAAGGCAAGCGTGGGCTGACTCACAGCTTCTTCAGCCAACAGGAGTCCTTCTATTCATTTCAATGGGGTTTGGAAGAGGCCACAAGGACTTCTGCATTCATTCGCTTTGAGGAGTTTTGAAAACAACATATTGTAAAGTAAAAGACAAACCAAGATGTTTTCTCCAAATGTTTGGCAGCTGTCAGTTTTATAGCAGTATGAGAGCAGAGCTCAAATTAACACACTTGATATAGTGTATCAAGCTGAGGCTTTCCGAGCTACTAATACAAAAGATGAATTCTCGAACACCAGACACAGGTGACAAGATAAGAAGCCCAGCACATCGTGTATAAGATATAAATGGATCCATCTGTCAGCAGTTACTTTATAAGTGAATTGCTCTCAATTATGTTAGAAACAGCATTTAATGAAACATGATGTTAAAGTACTACATAGAGGAAGAAAATGTGCAAAGTAAATTCCTGATATAATGAAAATTGAAAAGAGTGATAGTTTCTGCTATTATAATTGGCAAACAGAACGGACAGTTTTGATAGAGGTGACAGTAGAACAGCTTTTGGGGTATCATTTGGCCACGATAGCAATCTTCTAATCATATGTCCAGCCTGTCTTCAGAGGTAATTTTCAAGGTACACGTTCGGATGAGAAATAGCGGTGTTATATGACAATTTCACTGATGGCTGCAAAGAAATGTTCATTACGTTGCCTTCTTGCCACAGGAGAAGGGACCAGTCACGTATCAAATGGTGGAACAGCTGTCAATGAAAAACTGGAGTTTAGGTGTTCTGAATTTAAATCCTTCATACAGTCCACATTCAGTCCTTTCTCTTATGACAGGAAGTCAATGAACCCATATTAAGTGGCAGGCAAACATTTTTCCCCCCAGTTTCTTCTGCGTTTTGGATTTTTGGTTGTTTGGTGGGTCTTTTTCCTTCCATATTTATCTCAGTCATCATGAGAGAACAGTTGGGAGAGCGAGCCCTAGGTTAGAAGGGAAGCTGTAGATATGCCTGGCTGTGAGAGCTGTACAGATCTCAAACAAGCAAGGGCCACAGTATTGATGAGGAAAATCTAACATGGCTTTGAGAATCAACAAACAATCTGAGATTGGAAATATTTAAATCACAGGTGTATCTATACGGTATGATCTCATTATGGGTTGGAATTAAGGTTGCTTAGATGCCTCACCTGTGACATTCCACATTATAACAGACATATTTGTAGAAACGTTTTAACTTATATTATTTAAGAACTTTCTAGGATTATGTCTGGAGAATAATCAGAATGCTTACATAATGTATTCTACCCTGAATTAATGATACTATCCTCTCCAAGTTAGTTTCATCCTCATATAGTTTTTGTCTTGGTATAAGAGAGACATGGTTTGCACAGGTAGCCCCACACCTGCTGAATACCGATCCCAGGAAGCGTGGCATATTTTTGCAGGCTTTCTCTTAAAGCTCTTCCCATAGCCTGGCTGGTGGAGGCACACCACATTTTTTCAGAAAAGCAGGCACCAGTCTTCTAGCCTTAGAGACAGGATTTAATAATGCTGAATTTAAAGTTATTAGAAATACCATTGCTTTCACAGGTACACAAATACTGAATTAATTACTACATCTATTTGAGATCAGCTGAATTATGAGTAGTATTTCATTGACTGATTTATGTTGGAAATTCACATTTACAAATTACAATCACCAATAAACTAGGCTTAGGTATGACATAGAAGTTATTGCTGTTACTCGTGAAATGTTTTCTACTTTGCTTTTTGTTCTTGGGAATGCTGTACACCAAACGATATATTTCCCATATGAAATAGCTTTCCTGAAACATCTGCTGCCAGAAAGTTTGTCTGGAACTTGCAATGATGGATGAATTTTTGACAGGTAATTGCAATTCAGATCAGATGCAGACAGATTTAGTACCTAGAGTCTCCCAGTTTATTAAAATCACCATTGATTTATTTAAGCACCCCCCTCTCTTTTCACCACCATTCAGAAATTAATCACTTGGGTATGGTGTTCAGGGCTCATCCAGCTGCTCATAATATGAAATACATCAGTTTATCCTAACTTTATCTATCTCTCAGCACTTCTGAAGAACCTATCACCACAGTATCTAGTCACCACCAAAACCAACATGTACAATTAGTGTAAGCCTTTCATGAAAGTTGAAAGAAATGCTGGAATTCATATTAGTTACATGGTTTAAACTCTTCAGGTTTACTAAAGCAAATTAAGTGTCGCCAATATCCATCACACCTATGAAAATGATGTTTATCTTTTTCTTAGACAGTAGCTAGAAGGATTGAAAGGCACTATTGGTTTGATTCCCATCAGTACAGTTTTTTCCTTTTTGTAGCATATAACAAATTCATTACTGAATAGACGTGTGCCAGCGAGATATATATTATACACACGCACACAGAGACCATATTAGAAAGATTTTTCTAGATCATCATTGAATTTGTGTAACCGATGTGATTACAGTAGCAATAGCAAGATGAAAGAAGGAATCCATCCAGTCATGAGCAATACAGGACAATTTCATGAGCCACATTAATGCTTCTCAGTTAGATGAAGTGAGACCATTTGTACTTGCTTTGGATTTCTAGACCACCACACTGAATTGTTGTGTTTGGGGTCTTTTTTCCCTACATTGGCTTAGAGGAGATTTTCAAACTTCATTAATAATTTTCTTGTTTAAAAAATTCCTGTCTACCTTCTATCACTACAGTTCATTAGAATTTAGTTCTGCTGAAGTTGAGTAAAATGACATCTTCTGTTCTCTCCTTGTCCACAAATCCAGTCATTTTATAATAGAAACACTGAGGTCAGGTGAGACTTACCCTCGCTATTCTTCCCGGTCACCTTCTCCTTTGTGTGCCTGGAAGCGTGTTCCCAGCAGACTCGCTTCATGATTTTTGCAGACACTGAAGTGAGGCTGACCGGGCTGTAGTTTCCTGGATTTTGGCCTTCTTAGACAATGGGTGGCCTTTTCTGAAGATGACGGACAGTTTGTTGGCCATCTGGCCTTTTGCTGCTTGTTTTACAGCCATAGTAGTTGATCTACCCAGTCTTTCTTTCAAAGTAACTCCACCTCCTTGACATCAATTCCATGTGGAGCCAAACTGGAATGAGTGCTAGCTATTTTGTTTGAGGACCAAGATACCACCTCAGTGCTCTCAGAAGATACAGCACACGAAGTGGGGGACAGACGGGGCCCCGGGTCTGTATTATGTAGAGATATGGTTCAGACCGTGCCAGCTTTAGACAAAGAAAAGTTGCATTAATCTCCTTAGATTCTAGACAGAAAGGACAGATCACACCCAGATATCAGATTTGACTAAACTCATGTTGATTTGAATAGTGTTATTGGCATACAGCGCTTCCACCATTTCATGGTGAAGTAAGCAAAGAATCACTGTAGTGTAGTTCTGGCTGTTTCCAGACAGATTACCTTCAAACCTTTTGGAAAGTTAGACGTAAATTTTCTTTGCAACTCACATCTGCTCTGATAAAGGATTAGTTATGCGTGGATACTAGCCATATGACCTTCAGCTATTTTACTTATACCTTTCCCAGACTAAACAGAGCTGGGCAAGTGTGGGACATGCTTGGAAAAGAGCCACAGAATGTTGAGGACGCTGAGGTAAAATGAGCATGGCAAATTCAGACAGTTGAAGCGCTTCTATTTGATTTAACCCAGAACTGGCATTACAATTATTCCAGAATAGCCACTGAAGTGACTGAAAGAGAAGAATGGTGGAAGGTAACAGATTATATCTTCCCTTGAATATAAGTTAAAAATATACAAATGCCAGTGCCTGGTCAGAGATCCCGATAGTCTCCCTCCAGCAGCGGGCACAAGCAGATGTCAAAGGACGGGTAAGAACAGAGCAAGCGCCTAGTACTCCCCTGAGTAGCTCAAAGGGATTTTCTCAGCCAGATGTAATTTTGTCCATTTACTGTAAAAGGTAAGTACAGTTTGGCTCATCTGGACATAAGTGCCTGCTCCAATTTGTTTGTCATTTAAAGTCTATTTTGGATGCGGTCTTGCCCTAAACAATTGAATGTTTCTTTTCTTATTCCATATGCCAGTAACTGTACTTCAAGAAAAAACCTAAAGGCATGTCTACTTTTGTACAGATACCATAATCTCTTGCTGAAAACAACAATAAGGCTAGTTTTAACAATGAGTTTTAAACTGGTTTAGTTGTGTTGCTGAAGGAAATGACCACTGCATGTACATTCTTCTTATACATACAATAATAAGTTATAAAAACGTTAATACCTGTAGTTTATACTATACTCTTACAAGAATAGCTATTCTTGCATTAAAAAAAGCATCTATTAAGAGATTTAGGGCGAGTTTGTGCTTCTTCAATCACAATAACTTAACCAGGTTTTTAGTGCACATACGTAGTATGCTATTTCTTCAGTCGACTATGGAGAATGCCCACCTTATGGATAGAAATGAGCTTAGGCATTCCTCTTCAAATTTACAGGAATATGTCACCTTTTTTTCTCTACCAGTGGTGATGATATCTGTGGGTGGTTTATACATTTCTCACACAGTCAAAGAAGATCCATATTGTTCCTCCTACCTAGGGAGCCATTACTTGGTTTATGTGATGCCTTTCTTGTTCTATCCATGTCCCTCGTGATGACCAATGCTGTCTCATTAAATGTATTTAACTGGCTGAGATTACTCCACCTAACCATCCATAGGCCTTCTTTAGCTAATTATTACTCTCATAGGTGTTCATTCTTCTGCACCTACATTTTAACGCTTTCTTAGCTCCTTTCCAGTCTACTCAACATTAAGCCCACAGGTTCAGTATTCGGTAGTTTTTAGTGTTAAATCTTAAGTGGTAAGAGGCATAGAATAATCAGAGGTCTAGAAAAGGTGAGTTATGAGGCATGCTTGAAAGGAATTGTCATGGTTTAAGCCCAGCCAGCAGCAAAGCACTACGAGGCTGTGCTCTCACTCCTCCCCATGCCCTGGTGGGATAAAGAGGAGAAAATATAATGAAAGGCTTGTAGGTCTACACAAGGACAGGGAGCCATCACCCACCAATTATAGTCATGGGCAAAAACCAGACTTGACTTGGGGGGGGAAAAACCAAAATCAATTTAATTTACTACCAGTCAAATCAAAACAAGGATAATAGGAAGTAAAACCAAACCTTAGAACAGCTTTTCTCCCACCCCTCCCTCCTTCCCGCCTCGACTCCGCTGCCGGTTCTCTCTACCTCCTCCCCCCGGCGGCGCAGGGGAACGGGGAATGGGGGTGGGGGTCAGGGTCCGTCCGTCATACCTTGTCTCTGCCGCTCCTTCCTCCTCAGGGGGATGACTCCTCACTCGTCCCCTGCTCCACCATGGGGTCCCTCCCATGGCAGACAGTCCTCCATGAACTGCTCCAGCGTGGGTCCTTCCCACGGGCTGCAGTCCTTCAGGCGCAGGCTGCTCCAGCGCAGGCTTTTCCCATGGAGTCCCGGCCATCCTGGGGGGCTGCTCCGGCATGGACTCCTCTATCCCCAGGCTGCAGGTGGGCATCTGCTCACCTGCTCCCCTCCATGGGCTGGGGGGGGACAGCCTGCCATCTTGTCTCACCACGGGCTGCGGGGGCATCCCCTCCTCTCCTCCCCCACCTCCTTCCTCACTGACTTCGGGATCTGCAGACCTGTTCCTCTCACATTCCAATCCAACTACTCGCCGCAGGTTTCCCCTTTTTAAATCTGTCCTCCCAGAGGCGCTACTGCCGGCACTGATGGGCTTGGCCTTGGCCAGCGATGGGTCTGACTTAGAGCTGGGGAAGCTTCTAGAAGCTTCTCACAGGAGCCAGCCCTGCACCCCCCTGCCCCACCACACAAACCCAAACCAGAAATAAAGTAATTTAATCCAGATTAGAGAGTAGTGAGAAAGGGATATGATAGCATGTTCCCCGACATGCAAACACACAAAAGGTAGCTCTAAAAAAGAAAAAGGAAAACAGTTACTCTTCATGCTCATGGTGAACATGAAGAAGCATTAGAAGGGTGTAAATCCCAGTGAAGGAGATTCATGTTAGACATTTCAAACAATCCCAGAGGAATGACATGGACCATTATTAACTAAACAAGAGACCAAGTTATGTTCTCAGGGCTGGTACAGAGTACAGCAGCTGTGATTCCAATGTTTCAGATTAGCTGCTGTTAAGTGGTCAGGGGCATCTGACTGAAATGACATTTTGGTGGAGCATGGCCAAAGGGAGAAATCTCTGCCACTGCTGGAAAAAGTATTTTTGTCCTTCTCCAGGCATCTACTTAAACCTTTTGGGGTGACTGACCCTGTGGTAAGTGCAGAAGTGCACAAACCTGTGCAAAACCTGTATTTGCCTCCTGATGAAGTCCACCCCTGTGTGGTTACTGCTGTTTCAGTCACTGCTACAGCAAAAGGTGGCTAGAAAATACACCCTGCACCCCGTACCTGTGTCCGAGTACTTGGTTTGACTACTCAAGCCCTGTGGTTTTTGATTTCTTATAATTGACCCACCTGCCTGTGCCATTACAGGAGAGGGAAATATAGTTTTGTAAGCTGTGATCCATCTCAAGTTACTGGAAGAAGAGAGTAAGGAGTAATGTTTTTACCAATATTCATTCACCCCTTAATTACACAGGCTGCTGCAAAGAAATTACTCTTCTGTCAGGATTTTCCAGTTATGAATACTCATCAATCTTCTAATGATTTTAAATATAATACGTGGATTCTGCCTCTCTTGCTTATAAATAGTGGTTTAAATTTTTAGTAAGCTAATACTTTAAAGTAAAAAAGGCCCACAGTGTTTCTGACAAAGCTGATTACAGAACATCAGAATGAGGATACACCTCTATTTAAAAAAATGCTTTATAGGGAGTGAAGATTTATAGAGGTGTTCTGCTGATTCATGAAGACTAGATATGGAAATTAATTTCTGGAAGCCACTCAGTGATGAAATATGTAACATATAATGCATTTGTCTGTAAGACAAATGTGTATGTTGGCTGATTAAAGAAGATATATGAACTTCTGGGAAAAAAAAGAAAAGGAAATTATTCTCAGGAACATAACAGCTAATTATAAAACCAACAGGAAATGAAATGTGTATAGTGAATAACTATATAATTTTTCCTAAACAGGAAACCTTCAATATTAATTTCTAATGTAGTTCATATCCAACTTCAGTATCTAATGACACACATACACTACTGAATTCCTGAAACATACCACTCTGCTCGTTCTAGCCCATTTTCAGACAGATGGTGTTGGACGTGTTGACCCACTGCCCAAAAGAATCAGAAGGTGGGGATGTGGGATGAAGAGCAGGAGGAACTCCCTTTGCTGCAAAACACCCCCGAATGTGGCAAAGGGCCGGCTGTTTCCCAAAGAGGATCGTTTCAGGGCACCAGGATACAACTGTACTCTGAAGCCAGACTATGGCAATAACTGAACTGTGGCAATCGGCTCCCTAACTAGAAAGAGAATAAAATAAAACTGAGCTGGGCCAGCCCCTACGGCACAGCATTAACCATTGTGGCAGGGATGTATTGCAAGTTTGACCATGATTAATCCAATATTAAATATAAATCTTGATTTCATTGTGTACCCTCAATGCTGTTTGTAATGACAGTGAAAGGCCTATAAAGAGTTAAAAACGCACAGTTAGAAGTGAATCTAAGTCCATAAGCCAACTGATAAAAAGCTACATTTTTATCATACCTTTAAAGTTTTTATGCAGAAAACGCGTGGCTCCTTGCATAGTAGGCGCAGAAAGGCGGGTGGGGGTGGTTTTTTATTTTATTTTTTAGTTAACATAAGAACCTGTCAATCTAAGGAACATTTTTTTAGAGAAGAAGCAGTTCAGCTTCAAACATTCAACAAGTGATAAATGAGGCTTTTCAAAAATAGAAGTGCTTGCATGTGTTGATGAGACAATATGTGAATGCTGATGAATAAATATAATCTGCCTGAGAAGGCTAAATTTCAGCTTGTCCTCACATGTAAGTTATTTGCATTTCTACAGATGTGTTGATTTTACAGGCCTTATGGACAGGAAAATGGAAATGTTAAAAACAGCTTTTCCCTATTTATGTTTTAGAAAATTACTCAGTTGTTCTGTCAGGTTCAGAGACTTGAAGCAATTGATGCTGTTTGAATAAAAAAAGATCAATATCCAAATAATCGATGTTATAATCTAAAATTTCTCTAGTCCTTTTATCAAAAATAAGAACAAATTGTGTATTAGGTTCAGGCATACACCCCTGAGAGACAAGGGCTTTGAAAAGTGTAGATTTCCTGGAGACTTAATGGTTCCAAACACACTGTCATAAGTTTCAGCTTTGCAAAAAGAAGAGATAGTATATCTGTTTTGTAATTCAAGAAAGAAGATTGTGTGATAGCTCAGAATTGACACTTACAGATTTTTATTTTTCCTTTTTTTGTTCTACTGTGTTCAATAGAATGCATGATGTTCAAAGGATTTTTTACTTTTCACATTTCTTGTCTCCATTTTCTCTTCTCTCCCATAAGAAAGAGGAAAAAGAAAGAGAGAGAGCACACATGCTCTTATTGCTTTGTGGCATACAAAATAAAGAGGGGTAAAAAGAAATGAAAACAAACAGAAAATTTCCGAAGGTAATAAGAAAAACATTGAAAATAGATGTTATAAATTGCTGTGAAGTAGAAGTAACTATGATACTTAAAGTTTCTAATTTTAACAACTCCCATTTGAAACCTATATATTGTTCTTTGCACATCCATACCTTTTTTACCATGTTAGGATGGGATATAAAACCATGTAGTACTAGCCAAAACTACAGAACTGCAAAGCAGCTGCATTACACCTTTACTTTTTAACTGAAGAAATATGACATGTTTGCAGAATATATTCCCTTTTCTTTTCAGGAAAATTCCCAGTGCCAGAGCTAGTAGAAGAACATGTGTGGACAAGACCTCGTCCTGCCTGTTGGCCTCACGTAAGCTGCCTGTAAACCCCTGCAGCCTCTGCACAGCGCTGCCTGAAGCTCCATCCTCGATCAGCTCCATACCCCGCTCTGGGAGCACACAGCAGTGGCTGGGGGAAACGGAAGCTTAAAATCCTACAGGTCCACATGAAAAAAAAAACAAAAAACAAAAAACTGGGCTCCAGATGGTCTCTGTAAACATCACGAGAGCTGCCCTCCTGCCAGTCAGGAGACTGGGCAATGAAGGAGCAACTTTCCTTGAAAACAACCAAGAAAACTGCAGAAGGTAATAAAAGGAAATGGAAATTGATTTTTTTTTTACTCTGGTGCTTCTCAGTCTTTGTATCCACCTTAGCCTTTCCAACAGTTAAGTGCTGGTTGGCACCTCATTTTTAGTTATTCACTTTATCAATCGTCATGATGTTATACTATTTTCTGTTGCGGTTCTCGCAAGTGACAGAGCTGGGCAACTGGCACAGCACATCTGCATCCACCTCGGCGGGTTAGAGGTACACCTCTGTCTATGGGGTCCTGGTCCCCCATCAGAGAGAGCCCACCCATACATACCACAAGTGTCACAGGTCCCAGATCCAGCACTCACTCCAGTCTAGGAGCTAGGAAGCACACCGCAGTCCTGCAGATCACAGGAGCCAAGAAGAATCATTTCCAGTAAACTTCAGGTAACACATTCACAAGAAAATATTTTAAGATTGTGAGATGATGCCTGTGCTCTAAGACAAGATGCTTGTGTTTCACATTTTGTTGTCTGCACTGATTTTTTTTCTCGTGTTACAATCAAAGCACAGTCTGAGGTGGACACCATCTTGTTTACCCGCATATACACAGCGCCAAGGAGAAGGACGCCCTCATTTGTTATGGGGATCAGTGGATACTAATAGCAAGGAGGTAACAGATGGCATTTTTTTGCTATTCTTCTCCTATTAAATTGCAGTGAATTATAGTCCAGTCCTTAGATATTAGCTTAAAGCCACCCTGGAAAGCTGTCTGAGGGCTAACCTTCTGGTGAGGCAGAGCAAGCTGTTAAGTCACCATTTCTCTCAAGAGATGCACACAAATCTGTACTATTAAGATCCATGGTCATGTTACTTTCAGCATAAGAAGCCATGAATTGAAGTTATGTATTATTTTGACCTTTCTAATCTGCTGGTATCACATTCTCCCCACTTTGCTTGCTTACTTTGGCTCTTCACATGAGTGGTCTTTGTCTCTGACCTGTCCCTCCATCATTTGCAGAGGTCACCTTTTTGCTTGTACTGCCCTTTGTAGTTGGAGATTACTTCCCCTTAATTTGATCCACCATGTCCATTTTGTAAAGTTCACATTCAACAAATCTGTTTTCTTTTAAAATCATGACAGATTTTTCTCCTGCACAGTTGTTTACTCATGACTTCATTCATATCTTGAACTCTTCTCTCTCTGGCTCTCAGGTGTGAATGACCCTTAGGATCAAATCCACTTAGGCATAGTTTAAAGCAACAGTTACTCCACTGCTGCTAGAGAAGAGAGAGCAGAGAAGAGAGAGCAGAAGAGAGAGAGCAGAAGAGAGAGCGCAGAAGAGAGAGCGCAGAAGAGCAGAACCATGTTGCATGACTACTGCTACATCAACCTGAAGGTCAGAAGCATGGGGCCCAAATACACAAGAACAAGAATTTCTCTCATATTGAGAATTTGCTGCTCAACTGTAATTATTTTCTAACTCCTTACATACTTCTCAGTAGTGAGGACAAAGAGGCTGTGCCTTTCTAATTGCACAAAACTGTTTGTTATACAAAATTTTCTAGGTCCTTTATTTCATAAATTTTTACTATCTTAGCTCACCTACTCCAAGAATATTGTATCTTTTCAATATGCCTTGTTGACATCCTCTGGCTAATATGACAATTCATCATCAGCAATTCTTTATGTCACAGTTATGGTCTCAGTTCAATAAAACACTAAAGACATGCCAGAATCCTAGAGAAGCCTGGAATAAGAGTTAATATGATGTGCAAATATAGATTTAAATTTAAGTTCTATGCTTTATTTTTTGCCACTATGGGCCCTTGAATCCTACCATGCTACTGGAATCATTGCCTGGGATGTACATACTTGCTCAGTAACTGCATCCTCATTTCTATTTCTTATCTTACTCTTTAACCTTCCAGCATTTGGATTGAAATATCCAGCCTAATTATTATTCTTCAGTACAGGAATCCCATCAGATAAAGAAATTGTTTTAACACTATGAAACATTAAAACGGAGCAAAAGATCTGAGCCCAGGGCAGAGGTACAAAGAAAACTGTGCATGTTACTCAGAGTGTTTTCGTTTCTCTACTCTGTCAAAGAATAAACATACATTCAATAGCTTGAGGGAAGGAGATTTAGATGCCATAGCAAATATGAATCAAAGTTGAATTCATTGTTTCTATGATTCTCTTTGCAAAGACAATAAAAAGAATTAAAATCATGAAATACCAAGTTATAAGGCACTGAGAGAATGCTGTAGGTTTAGATGTAATTCCAAACATTCCTTGTAATCAGTATGTAATGAATAATCGATTGAAACTGATACCTACTTACCCATGCAATTCAGAAGAAAAAAAACCCAAACCTTTTGCCATTTATATGGGAACTAACTATAAGAAGCGATCTAGTGTAGAGGTGAAAGATTAGCTACAGACTTTTTTTACTTTTCCTCAAAAACTGACAATGTATGGAGCATAGCTTAAAAATTAATGTGACTGATCCTATTTAAGTGTTCTTTCATTAAACCACATATTAATATAATAAAAAGATCATCTACCTTTAATAAAACATGGCATACTTTGTGATTATTTTTGTATATAATGTCAGAATTATTTGGAGAACAGTAAAAATAATTTAAAAGCTCTAGGTTGAAAATAAATCCATCTGATGTCATTCCTTCAGAAACTGTCCTTTCCTCTGCTATTGTTAATGCTGTTATTTTGAGCAGAATATTTCACATAGTTCTGACAGCTATCCAAAAAGGACTAGAAAATGGAGGTTTAGTAGCCAAGCAAAAAATATTAGACCCTACGGAACAAAAATAGCCAAAGGTATTAAATGTAAAAACCCTCCACCCCGTATAAATGAGAAAACTAATGATCTTCAGATAACCTGCAAAATGGTAATAGATGCAAAGGGATTCAGAGATTGGTAATCACAGGCAGCTCAAAAACATCACCTTCACCTGATTACATTTGGATAAAAAAAGTACAGGACCTTTTCTCCACTGAGAGTTTATGGAAAAACAGCTAAAGCATTCTCTTCCTAGGAGCAAACCTTATTTTGGCCAAGGAATAAGATACCAAGTCTGTCTTCCGTGTCTCCCACTACTGCTGCAAGCAGAACAACTTTTGTATGGTGAAACTTCTCGAAGACCTGCTGTCCATCTGTGCATCTCCACTCTTGGCAATACGGGGAAAGATTAGTTCCTTATCTGTGTTGTTTTAAGTAAGAAAAAGGCATAAGGTCTCTGGAACTGTGTGAATAATGCAGACCAGTTAATCAACCTTTTGTTTTTTTCAGTTTAAGGCCTTCAACTAAAAGGGTTTATTCTCTAAAAATACACCTATATTTAATATGAAGTGACAAGATTTTATTGATGAAAACACAAACAGAAAAAAGAATTGCTTTTCCATTAACTCCTCAGAGATAGCATTAAACCCAATAAAAATAATAACTTTTGTCATTTACACAGGAAATCAGCTCTCATCTTTCAGAAGAAACTTTGCTAAAGCTTTTAAGAAGCTGTGAATCTGAGGCTCAAAACTGTGCAAAGGTTTTTGGTGATACCTGCCTTCAAGGTAGAGGTGTTTCCATGGTCAGTGAGAACTGACTGCGAAGAAGAGACAGCAGGGGGTAAAGTACAAAAACGCAAACTTTGGTGAATTAGTATAAGAACTTTGGCGTGTTTCAGGATGAAATTCCTGGCCCTTCTGCTTTGCAACAAGTATTTAAATAATTGATACTGCATTGCCCTTGAAGTCCAGTGTGCACCCATATGGCACAAATCAGAGCATCACATTCTTTCACATAATTAATTAACTAAAGAATTCCAGAATCTGATGTTTGCTTGCTTGGTATTCTCTAAAGGTTGCTGATCTCTATCAGTTGGTTATGAGGTATGTCTTTATTACCTTACCAATGGACTTTGGCATTAAGTCCTAAATGAGAAAGGTTTAAGCATAGATTTAAGATGAATGGTTTGTATAACAAGGAAGAAAACTTAACCAAGGATTGCAAATAACATTTTTATATCCCTAATTCTATTTTAAATATCACTTCCCTTACAATCCTTTCCCAACTGTGAAGCTCTTTTTTTTTTACTAGAAATAAATAATTTAACAAGTATTCTTACAGAGAAGATGGTTTGATGTCTGTTGAGAAGTCTAGACTATAATATTGCAGATCTGATTTACAGAAAATAGGTTATATAATAAAAACTCATTACAAAAGTGACAGGATTGGAAGGGAGGAGGATTGGTCATTTCTCATAAGGAAGTGATGCATTACTGATTCTAACATTTAAAAAAATAAAAATAAATAGTTTTCTTATTTTTGCCTTCATCCTAGGCTGATAGATTAATATCACCGTCTTTGTTCCACCTGTGCTTCCACTTCACAACTAATACTGAACACCCTGTTTCCCTTACAATTTGTTCCCACTTACATGCCACCACCCAGAGAAGATCAATACAGGGGTAACAACAGTGCCTACCTACATCTGTACCCTACTCTTTAGATTCAGGGAAGAGACAGGTTGAATGCACACCCAGCTAGTCATGAAGACAGTTCAATACATCTGTAATTTAAGCAAATTATACAGGACTGGATAATTTGCTACTTGTATAGAGTTCTTTGGTTGCTCAGATGCCTAAAGCAAGACAAGACAAGAGGAGCTGGGCCAACTCTACTTCAGTGGAGGTAATATGGGAGTGTAACAGAGGTTCAGTATCATGCTTTTTGGTTTAAAATATGAAATGGGCTGTAGATGGCCACAATGTGAATACTAATTCAGGGTAAGGTGAAAAAAAAGCTCTTATTTCTGTATTTCCTCAATGTTGGGTCTCATTTTACGTACGACAGTAACAAATACCTGCCCAGTTGTCAGTAACCCGCAGTCTATGAACCAGATCCTGCCAAGCACTCCCCACTGCTGTAGCCAAAAGCACTTAAAAAACTTACACTAGAAAGTATCAGCAACTGTTGAAAAATTAAATCACCCTGACACAAGTTATACATTTGTGTCTAACAAAGGTGTGACTTTCTCCAGCATTTTAATCCACGTGTGGGGATGGAGGTGTTTTAAAGACTCTATACACGGAAGCTGAGAGGGTATTGCCTACATTTCACAAGCCAGCAACGATAGGAATTAGTAAAGCTGTCAACCATGAAATGGTATTTGTAGTAATAACCAACAGAACTAAAAAAGATAATATGGTTTTATGTAAGATTTAATAAAAAAAAAAACAACAACAAAACCAAGGTAAATTTACTGCAGTCAGAAAGGTTAGAAATATTAGAGAAATTACAGAAAAGGCTAATAGAATGTATGATGTCATTTTAGGTTCCTCCCCCAGCTCATGCCCTGTCCTTTAAAATACAGCAGCATCTTAGGTTTGGAAGATCAGGAAAAAAAAGATACATTTGTAGCATCTCCTGTTTCTTCTCCCATCTCATTGTTTTCTGTTTTCTTTGCACTGACCTGATGAGAGAACATTAGCCTGAAAACTGAGCTCAAACTTCATAATCAGGGTTACATTGGGAAAGAATTACTGGGTAACCTCAGCAGAAGCTGGTTGGTTTTTTTCTTTGCAGTGACATCAAGCAAAGAATGAAATTTTGGACTTCTGGAAAATCAGAAAGAAAAGAGTACAAGATCATGACTGGAAAATGAGCTCTTGAAAAAACCGGGCTTTAATCTTCCACAAAAAAAAAAATAAATCCTCAAATGATAGAAACAGAAAATTTTAGGTGAAATTTCTCTGAAAAAGAGAAACTATACCTGGAGAAGAACAGAGCTGAATCTGAAAGAGGACCATATATTTCCTGCGCCTACTTAAAGAAGGAAGGAAGGAAGCAGAGAACTTGGGTGGATGGCAAGTGGAGTACAAGTAAATGGTGGAGGGCAAATCGTTGAGCACTACTTGAAATGGGGAAAAGCTGCATGCTTTTTCCCTTTAATAAAGATCCTGTAAGTCTAAAGATTAATTTTTCCTTCTCACTATAAACTCGTTCACCAGGCAAGTATTTCTCCTCTAATAAAAATTAATACATGCTAAATCTCCAGTGAGTGCAGTTAAACATCATATTTTACAATTAATGCACCACCCCCCACTCAATAATATCACTGAAACCAAAGTTCAACATTTTATATTAATGCAATTTAAATAAGCAATCGACAGCATATGGTAATGCTAAATCGAGGAGATGAGTCACCGTACAAAAATGATTTTTTTTTTTCACACAGAGGAAAGACTAAGCACATCTTTAGCAATAGAATCATGAGAATAACTTAACCATCAAGTTTAAACAAACTCCAAACACATTTGAGATGCACAGCTCAACAAGATAAGGCCAGCGGGTGATTCAGAGGACTGTGTATGGGGAAATACTCCAAAACGGGGATACTGCCAAAGAACCAACTGTAAAGGGACTGGATCATCCCTTTATATACAGGTCTGAGAATAAGGTGTTGCACAGCCATACCGTTTGCTGCAAGTTTGTGGAGACACTGCAGCTTACAGCTACAGAAATGGTTTTTGGCAGAGCCCCAAACGTCTCCTGTTCCAGTTAAGCATGATAAACAATTAAAGAAGATCTGCAGCAAGTCGCTTGCCTAAGCAGGGGGTTGGGATAGGACAAAGATGAGACTTTTCCTCCTTATATTTCTTTTCACTTTGAGAAGAGTTGCTGCGGCTACCAAAATTATGAAGAAAAAAAGATCCTAATGGGCAAAATACCTGAAAAGCTCATGAACTACAGAGAATTACGTCAACGTTCCCAACTGTTAGAGAATGATGATCAGACTGAGGTGGGGGGAAGCTGAAAGGAAACTCCCTGTTGCTATCAACCTATCAAAGCAGCAAAGATGGCAGCACCAGTAGGAGAAAAATATTAAAATGTTGCTAAATTTTGATACTAAAACCTGATATTAACCCCCCCCCCC
>JAOBAS010000007.1:10363339-10375313 GCA_025311575.1 Elanoides forficatus | reverse complement strand
AGCAACAACAACAACAGCAGCAACAAAAGAAAAAAAAAAAAAAAAACACTCAGACCCAACAAATAACAGAAAGCAGTATTTTACCTGTTTCCCAGGTTTCGGTGCCCTGGGAGCAGATCCCCGGTTTGGTCGTCTCCTATTTGTCCACGCGTGTTTGTGCACCAGTGAATCCCAGGTTGGGTCCATTGCTCCCCTCTTCTCACCAGGACTGTCCCTGTCTGGGCTGTCAGCACCTGACTGTGCCCAACTGGCTGTTAGGTCAATATAATATGCCTGAGCATCTGTCCCTTATACCCTTGAATTTTTATAGCAACTTGAAATAGAAAAGATTTTAACACAAATATTATGCAACAGCTAGAAGCAAATAAGTAATAGGATACCCTTAATGAAAGCAATCAACGTTAAGTCAGAGAGCTCAGTAGACACTTATATGACATATATGCCAGAGAAATATTTTCTTATAGGGGAAACCGTAAATAGGAAAAACCTATTCATCATTGTTAGTAAGTATTTTTACAGCAGTTGGGGAGGGGGGAGAAAAAGCCCCAACAGAAAGCTGTTAATGAAGGATAAGAACTATCAGCTCCAGACCTACGGAAAGATTTGAGATGAAGCATCGCCTGCTTCCCTTTCGTACATCATTCCACCACTGCCGTATGTTTTGCATTTTTTTTTCTCCTGTCGCGGTACAATATGTCATAATAATCGGGGTGATAATACAAAGGGCACATAAAGAACAAGTATCCTACAGTCCTTATTTCTTCAGATTTTGTATCATTTAGTTTTGAAAAATATTCACATATTCCTTCCACATATTTTCTTTTATCCTGACAACTCTTGATTAGAGACAATTCAAATTTCTCTGGGTTGGCCAACAAAGCACTCTCCCTGATCATTTAACATAGAGTAACAGTGTAAATATGGTAGGTAATTTATGAGAGCCTCCAGTACGTTATTCTTCATCTTTTTTTTCCTTACATTCTTAAATAAAGTGCTAGCTATAACATAAAACATTTGACAGATGACCAGAAAATAATCAAGTTCTACTAAGAGCGATCTAGAGACCTTACCGCTATGAGGAGTCGACAGCCATTCCTCAGTACCGAGCTGGGGTGGGGGGGTGGGGGGGCAGACCACGGGGCAAACTGTACATCTTTGGGCTTCACAGCTACCTGAGTCAACTTGCCGGGGAGAGGAAAAACAAAACCAAGGCATCTCCTATGCTGCTCCTGCAGGCACAGAAAGCGGACCAGTGACCCCGTTTTGATAATTTCCATCAATTTTCTCCTGAAGAGGTAAATACTGGTGGTCTGAAGGTCTTGACATGAAGTCTAGAAGATGAAAGCAAAGGCCTTTCCCTTGTCCTTGTAATTTTTAAATTGCACAGTTCCTCTTTACCTTGTGTGATAACAGTTAAGCATCCTGGATAGATTAAACCAGTCACTTCAAACTGCTTGCACATCAAATCAGTGTGACCTCAGTGCAGGTAGTGCTGCTGCTTCCAGCTGCACCCCTTCCAAAATGTTCAGATCTCCAAGTGCTCAAATGATATAAAAAAAGAAGCCAAATCCTGATCTAGTTATAATCAGTTTAATCCCACAGACATATTCTCAAAGCTTTTATAACAATGCCTGGGTTCAAGGTGGAAAGGCTTCAGCAAAACCCACTGTCTTCAGACACTAGAACCTACACTATTTGATAAATTGGGATTTAGTTCCAATTAACAGGTTCAGAAGCAGGATGATTAAAGCAGAGAAAGCTCAGAGAATAATCAGCACTAATTATACTAATGCTGCTAGTGTAATTAATCAGTTTCGCAACCTGCAAAATTAAGATAAAGAGCTATAAGATCTAGAGATGAAAAATCACTACTTAGAAACTGCGGATGGTCGTTATCCAAAATAACACATTAACACCAATCGCTCTTGGGGATGGTTTGTCCTTCATCCCCTTTCTCCTGGATGCTCGAGGGAGAAAGCTGCTCTCCTCTCCCACGCTCCTTGGCCCACAGCTGGGAGAGCGGCCAAGTAGCCTCTCTAGGACCAGCCACGGTTGGTCTTGCCCTCTCTCTCCCATTTTCCTTCTCCTGAGACGTGGCCATATCCCTGTCTCATGGCCAGCAGGTCGAGGGAGGTGATTCTCCTCCTCTACCCGGCTCTGGTGAGACCCCACCTGCAATACTGCATTCAGTTCCCGGGCATCCAAAACAAGAAGGACGTGGACCTGCTGGAGTGAGTCCAGATGATGAGAGGGCTGGAGCACCTCTCCTATGAGGAAAGGCTGAGGGAGCTGGGGTTGTTCGACCTGGAGAAGAGAAGGCACCAAGTGGGCTTTTGGCCACACAGGGAGCCTTGTCTCTCCATGTCTCTCTCTTTTTTTTTTTTCCCTCCCTAATACACGTGCCCATCTATCATCTATTTTATACTGTTCTCTCTCCAGCTACAAGATATCATGCTTTAGGAAAATTCAGATTACCCCCAAAAGATATTTCCGTTCCCTAGTTTCACACTTTAGATCACTATGAGATGTCCTAGCAGAAAAAGCAGGAAGACTGAGAAAGCAGGAAGTCTCACATCAATCCATAACACATCACGGGAGTATTAAAGTATCCTAGACACTTAAAATATCTCCAGTGACCTAAAAGGACAAACAATATTAACCTAATGCAGGCATTCATACCCATATCTATGCACTCAGAGAACTCATGTGACAGACTGTGGTTGTTTATGAAGGTATTTTTCAAGAGCATATAAAGTTCTCTCACTCTACGCACTAGTAAAATAAACTATAAAAATAATTTTACAGCGACATGAAAACTATAAATCATAACGACAGAAATTCATGGATGTATCTTTGTCTAACGTGCTGTCCTTGAGCCCTCCTGTTATGCTTATATAGCAAATACTCTCAAATTATCTGCGATTTTACATATTAGCTGTAAAGTGGTGTTTGGCATAATGGATGAGTAAATAAAAACTGTTTATCTCAATTGTGTTTCAACATTAGTTTTATGTTGTCCTGGCCTGTAAGTTTAAGGAGTGTACATAGCACTAGTTCAAAGTAGTTTTTGTGATTTAATTTTATATTTATGTCTTTGCTTAGCTGCAAGAGATTTTTCCAATAAATAAAGAGAGTAGCTATGAATCTTACATTACAGCTGTAAATTCTTGCAGCAGGCTACATTTTTAGTGATGCAAAGGCTGGTGCTCGTGGGCTCTTTCACGATAAATATATCAATGTCCGTCTGAACCCCCTGGTGGAAATATGGCTTCAATTTTTTTCTTAAAAACATGGATCAATCATTGTTGCCCTTGCCTATTCTTTTCTGTCAAACGCTTCAAATATGTTGGAGTATCTATAAAAAGTTTGAGAAGCACTTTGACTACATGTCTTACAATCCTACTGTATAACATTTAACTTCAGTGCGGCTCTTGCTCGCTTTCTTTGAGATGTAAAAGGAGCTGATCCGCACTTAAATATGAATGTGATTAATGATAATCTAACAAATTCAACAGACTTTATAAAGTAACGTAAGGGCTTCTCTTGCCTGCAGAATACCCGCTGGTCAGAATCTAACCGCTCCCTATGTCATTGGGCTCTAGGTTACATATTCCCTATTGCTGGAAGAAAGCACTGAATGTCCTGCCAGTAGATAGAGAGGAGAGAAGAGCTATATGTTTACACACTAAATTAGATTTTTTTCCAATTCAAATTGATGGTAATTTTATGCTTGGGACTACAGTGTCATTAAGAACATTTTGCAAAATAATCTCAGAAACTTCCTGTTTTACAGCACTGGCCAGAAACATTTTTTCTGGGCTTAGTGGATTTTTTCAGTCTTTTGTTAGATGAGTAACTCTTCCTTACTGAAAAAAAAGGCAATTCCAGACCAAGGAGACCTGACAGCCAGTAAGAATTAAACACGTGATTCTTTAATGTATTTGGGTCTTGCCCACTAGTAATGAAGGAGACCCAACATCTTTTCTGATGTCCAAGTCTCTTATCAGTTTTATATCAACCCTAGCAGGTAGATCACAACATAACTCTTTTAAAATTCAAGAAGTTTGTGACTCATTGAAAGGGAATTGCAAAGGAGAGAAAGACAGGAGGAGTGAGCTTCCCCTCATGTGAAGTTTGCTACTTTAGCTTTTTTTGGCACCGACACGCTCACGTCTACCTGAAATGTAACGTGTGGAAGTGGCTTTGATCCGTTTCTCTCTAATGATCTGTTCAGTTAGCAACCTTGTCATGGAAATGTGACACTACCGTCTTGTTAATGCTCACCTTATGGAAGAGGTATTCTTTGAATGAAAGCATCAAAGATGTTCCTTAACCTGCTTTAGGGGAAAGTCTCTATTTTATGGCCATGCACACTAAAAAAATTTCAGTATTTCAAGCTATAGTATTGCATAGCTGAAGCCAGCACAATATAACCCATCAGTGATTGCCTGGACAGCCTCAAAGATTCCAGGAACTGACAACACCTTTTTGCAAAGCAATATTATCAATATTTGCTTTGATGAGTAAGTGCTGCCTTTTTCTCAGGAAAAATCCAGACTGATTTATTAATGAAGTTTCTTTGGACTCATTAAAAAAAACGAAAACAACAACCCACAACACCGTGAGTAGGAACTGAGCGCCTGTGTCGCAACATGATCAAAAAAAGCCTGTGACGAGAACCATGTCATGTGGAGCCTGGGCAAATAAATGTGTGCCTGGCATAGGAGAAATGCACCCGCCGGGAGCAAGGACCGCGTGCCCACACGTGCCAGGACCACGAGAGCTGATGGCCTGACGCGCAACCTGCCTGCCAGCCATCCGAAAAGGCAGCTATTGCGACAGACTGTACAGCTACATCGGAGACAAGTCTTTTGGAGGTAATGGTGACAATTTACGGACTCTGTCCTTGAATAATTCTACGGAAATCAGTGGATTTCCATCTCAATATGAGTGTGCGTATGCATGAGACTTACCTGAAATTATGCTTGTGTACAAAATTCTTCCGATCACGTCACGTGGAGTTTCATCAAAAGAAGTCTGTATGAGACTCGAGCTAATAAATAGCACGGCTTACAAAGAGAGGACACACTGCTTCTTACAAATAAGAAATTATTATGGCTTCTTAAATGAGTTGTCTATGGTACACTACAGTGAAACAATTCATGTAAGGAAGATTATAATCCTCAAAGGTAACTTGTTTAGGTAGCCTTGTGATGCACCAAGACACAGAAAAAAAAGAAAACAAAAACTAAAAAAAAAAAAAAAAAAAAAAAGCGAGCCCCGACAGAAAACACTACCAGGGCTGCTGGCAGGGCTATACAGCACGTTAATTGTAATTGCGACTTTTCTTGGGCCACACTGCACGGCACCATAGCAGTCACTCACATTACCGCGTGGGGACTCATTCTGGTTTCGAAGTGTGCCCCTTGCGTGTCCTTGTCCCTGCAGCAAATGCAAGTATTTCAGGCACCCTTATCACTCCTCCTGGCTCAGCAGCAGAGGGAAACTGATGTAAAACATCATAAAATATCAGCAGCAAGTTGCAGAAGGCAAATACAAGCTCCACAGCACTTGGAGCCGCTGCAGGTTTTCAACATGCCAGCAGAGGTGAAGCTCTGGAAAGGAAAGGCAAGACTTTTGGTAGCTTGCCTGGTCTGAGCCAGCCTTGTACAGCCCAAGCTGCCTCAATTCATGCTGCAGTGACAGATGCTAACATCTATCACAGGTGCTTGGCATTTTTAATGTCAAAACACGCCACAGGTGGCTGCGATCGTCAGCTAATGGGACAGCAAAAACCCCACCTGCAGCCTTCCCTGGCCCTCCATCCCCACGAGGTGGTGGGGCAGCTCGTGCTGCTCACGAGCGGGTCGCACGCAGGGACATTTGGCCGGGCAAACAAATCGCATCTTCGTACCTGGTGATGAGGCTGTTGCTGATGGGATACTTGGGGCAGCAAAACCAGAGTAAAACTAGAAAGAAGAAATCGCAATGGGGTTTTAGTGGACTTTTACCATATTTTTTTTTTTACTCAGCATCTGTCTCAAAACACTATTGCTGCATCGGCTAAGTGTAGCATAACTTAAAAAATATAACGTAAGCATAGAAGTACTCAGAATTCCAGTTCCTGCCTGTTCATGGGCTAACCAGAAATATTTCTAAAACAATTCAGCTTAGCAAAAAGCATACTAAAAATCATAGTCTGTGCGGGGGTATTTTATGAATAGTAAAAAAATAAATTAGTGGTGGAACCTCTTGCTGTGAACTGCTTGCCTGCTTCTAGCTGCTAACTAGCAGATGTTCACATCTGAACCCACTGTTTTTCACATATTGCCTTTATCCAGTGAGCTAATAATACAAGTGAAAAACTATAGCTGAAATATTAGTTAATTAGCAGCTACCCTAAACATTACGTGGCAATAACTATAGCCAGAGAAGTAAGATAACTTTGCAAATCTAGAGAGGTATGTATGTCTTATTTTGTGCAAAAGAGAACATGAATACTCAATAGCTAAAATGTAAAATATGATAAATTTTCAGTTTGCCTGTGCTTTTGATTTTGAAAATACCAAAAATGGGAGATAATATTTCATATTAATCCACATCATATGTCTATTGTTTCAGGCAGGCTGTTCTCATGCGGAGCCTCAAAATCACTACCCAGCCCATTTCCAGGGACTGGCTGCCCCAGCTGCCAGAGAGCAGGATTGCACAAAAGACATCCTCAGAACCATTTTTGAAAATAAACCCGATTTTGAATGCTGAAGAAAGGAAAGGTAGTAACTGAACATCTATTTGCAAATGCTCTCAGAGAACAAATGTAGATATGCCAGTGGCGCATGATGTTAATGCATAAATATAAATGCCAGTACATAGATACAAAGAAAATTATGTCGATATCCCCAAGTGGCTACAATTGAATGAGATGTCTGTATTGAGATGTGAGGGACAGCCAGGTGAGATGACAGCCACTGGCAGATGAAGCACACAAATTTCAGGTGCTGGCTCCGACCTGCTGGTTTGTGGCCACGAGCCCTTACTGGGAAAGGTCCAACATGCAGCTGCCATGGTTACAGCTCATCCTCTCCCCTCGAGATGACTTGTTCTTTTCTGTGTGCTATGGGAAATGCACAGACAGGATACAAAATGAGTCTTTTCTTCCCTAAATCCATGTCCTTGAGTACAAAGCAAAGCAAGCTTATGCAGACACCTCACTGTGCTGCTGCCTCCTGGCCAGGACAGAGTAAAGCTCATTTTAGCACAAAAACATCTCCATTCAAAGGATCAAGCCATAAAAAGAAATTTGTTACACATGTAATACTTAAATAACTTACATTCCCTCCAGAAATAAAATAGCTTTTGCGGATGGTCACTTCACACGGATTTTTCCAAGTGTCTGTTGCAGCATCTAACACAACTGCTCACAATACGAACACTTGCAAGACTTGTTCTTATAAACAGATCGAAAAAAACCCCAGCAACAAACAGGCACCTTCCAACATAAAAACTGATTTCTCACCGGAAAAAATTTACATACCTCTTAAAAGCAGTTTAGTGATATACACACAAATAAAAAACTTTAATTAAAAGAAAGATGTCCTGAAGAATGTAACTACTAATTACATTACTCAAGCAGTAAGAAATAAAAAAGACATGCCAGTTTATGTACTCATTGACTTAAAATCCATCCTCAGTTAGACCTATAAGGAGCACAGCTGCTCTAAGGGTCCAATGAGGGCAAACTTTAGATGACATAAATTTAAATTTTTCCTCTTAGCAACTTAATAATCATGAAATTATATAACAAATCTATAAACCAATTACTAAATGTCAGAAGGTGCCCTGATTAAACACACATCCCCTAGAACGTGCCATATTCACAAATTAGCCATGTGTTATTTACAGCTCCTCAAGGCACAATAATGAAGAAAGCAGTAATGAAATCTGAAAGCCCGAGTATCTCCCTTATGTTTGAAAGCAAATCCCATGAGACCCATCTGTAGTCCAAACTGGGGAGGGGGGGGGAGGAATCCATTCTCAACCAAACAAAAAACCTACAAACAACCTCTCCCGCCTTTGTAGCTTCGTATTTGGCATTTCACTTTTAAAATGATTTAAGATGCAAATCAAAATCCTACCATCCTCTTTGCTCCCACACATTCATTTTATCAGAATGATTCTTTGAAATTCCTTCTTAATTTTTATTCTCTAACACTGCAACCCAAATGCTTAAAAAAGACAAGATCCCTCTTTATGGGTGCAATTTGCATTTGCAAAACCTAAGTAACAGGGTATACCTGGTTCTCTCGGCGTGCTGCTCAGCTTCCTTACCTGCCCCGCTGCCCTTGGCCCTTTGCGGGAAGACCAAGGACACCTTTACACCTCTTTCTGTCCACGTAAGGCTGAACTCATATACATACCACTTCCTGCTGCAAGTTCCCACAGTGATATTATTCAGAGTTTTAACTCAAATCTCTGATCACTTCAACCGTCCTCCCAGGCACCGAAATCCCACTGGCGTGCAGTTCTGTTTCCATCGCAGTAGGTGGTGGCTGGTAGGGTCTTGCTGACCCCAGCTCACGTTCTTAATAAGGCATAAATACATCTACCCTGCAAGACACTTGCTTCCTTCTTCAGGGAGATACACCTGGTTCAATGTACCATTTTCAACATCCATATGTTAACATTTGTAAGGCCTTCGCTACGTTATCTCTGCCTCTCTCACTGCCCACTCTGCCTGACACTGACTTTTGGCTCTCTGTATTTTTGTCCCATATTTTCTCTTTTCGTTATTGATCAGAATTGTTATTCTGCTTCTCATGTAAGTTTTTTCTTCTTAAAAATTATGCATTAATATTCTTTTTTTCTTCTTTACTTATGGGAATATATACATGTACTATATCATATGCAGAAAAGCCTTTTTGAAACATATGGTAATTACTACACTGAAATATTTTACACTCATCCAATTTGATGTAGTCAACCTGTAGCATTGTAAGATGTGGTTAATTCATCATGTTGTAACATGAGTGCATAAGCACAAATCAAAGATAAATGAAGGAGACTGCCTCTTTTTTTGGCACATGAACGTTGGCCTAGGAATGCATGGTGGGTTTGCCTTTTTTTCACAAGGGATGCAAACACCGCAGAACTGCCAAAAACATTTGAAGCTACGTCAGAATATTTAAATACGTCTCTAATACTTTCTTGATAAAATGATCAGTATCACTATCTTTCAACCCCCCAACTCGGTAACATCATCCTCCTACTCCAGGCTTTTCCACAAGATCTTTCTCCTGTCCATCCCCCCACCTACATTCCAACAACCAAATGGACAGCAACAGAGCCTCCCCCCCCAAAATTCAGCGAGAACACGTTGTCTTCTGCTTTTCTTGTCTCTATCCTCCTCCCTTTGACTGACTTTTTTCCCTTTTTCTTTTAATCTGCCTCTCTCCCCTCCTTGCATGCGTTAGCTGTTTTCTTGTGTCGTTAGAGAACTTATTTCAGGCAGCTGAAAAGCTCTTGGAGGCATCTGAAGGGGTGAAAAATCATACTATAAGCCAGGAGTTGCATCTTTATATTATTTTTGCAGACCTGACTCTTAGCCAGGGGGTTCACAGATGGCATGAGCTGCCAGAACACGTTTTGAATTTAAACAAAATTACATTGGCTCTTGTTGGGCTGCTGCAGTAGCACAGTGACCTCAGGAGCCAGTTCTACCTATGCACTGTGTTCAAAGGTGAACAGTGTTAAGGTTTAATTTACTTGATTTAAAACTTCTCTGTATTTAAGAGAAGTGGATAATAGAAACAAGTCTAAAAAAAAATAAAATATCAAAATAGTTCTCATCTTCCTTAACCTCCCTTTCTGCAATTCTTTTCACCTGTTCTTTATTATTCTGGCTTTTGAAGAGCTCCGAGATATATGTTTTTGAAGTATTTCTAGTTAATACAAGCCTCTGACCTTTGCCTTTGAAGACAAAAGTGTAGCTGTAAATGGCAAAATAACAAAAAGCAACCCCCCAAATATTTGTGTCAGCTGGCTTCAACCACAAATACAAAGCAGGAGATTTCCATGGGAAAAAGCCTCCAGAACATGATTCCCACAGAGAAGTGGTAGCTGAGCACAAAATCTTTGGGTTTTGGATTTTAGAGATTCATGAATATTTTAAGCTAAAAGCAGACTTAAGCCACCACTCCATTTTGGACCGAGTAGCTTACAGCCCGTGGGTGCTTTAAGCCTGTGGTTATTGTCCCTTATGTCTGGATGGTGTCTTTAGCAAAAACAACCTCATCAGTGCTAACTACTCAGCAAGCACACGGACAGACCTCTAGTCAACAGAAGGAGTTTGCTTAGGTCAGGTAGGAGTTCGGTACAGGGGATTTCTGTCATGGGAGAGAACTCTTAGGGCTGTCTCTCCACCCCTTGCTAATAAAGGATTTTTCTTGCTTAGTTTCAGAGCTGCCGGACAGCAGACTGCCGATTCTCCTGTTGGGAGACCTTTGTGCGAGCTAATGGACTGCCCAGCAGAAAAGAATTGTGTTTCCTGCATTTCCCTACCTGCCCCCAGGCCGATTTCTTTTTGTGACTTAAGAGCTGACAGTGCAATCTACCCACATTTGTTTACATTGAGCTTTCACGCTGAAACCCGTGCCTGGCTCTATCAGCTTCTGCTCTCAGGAAGAACCTCGCGATAACGCGCGAAGGCACTGTCCTACCGCAGAAAGCTTTCAGACCACCTCTGGGTCCGAGAGGTGCCATCCGCTCCCTGCTTATGTCCTGCCACAGCACTTACAGAAACCTTTCCAGATTTTCTTTTCAGCAAGAGATAGGGGAGTCTTTCCAGAAAGGATCCCGCTTTCCAGGAAATCCCTTCATGATTTTTCTGGCCGGTACAGATGTACGGTGTCCTGATGGCTCGCTCCGTGCTGCATGCAGCCATGCCCCAAGGGCTCTGCCCACATCAAGGCAGCCTGCAAATGTCTCCCCTAAGAATACGCATCGAGTCATCGACGCGAGAATGAGACTAAATCAAGAAATGTACTCAGGGACCTATTCTCGACTTCAGACGGCTTTTGGCATCATTCAGCATCGTGGTGTTGGCAGAGACAGGAAGTCTCTCTTTTTATTGAGAGGTCAGAGTTCAAGTATCTTAACTTCAAATTTTAAATTATCATCGTAAAACCATGCTTTTACTATTTTGTTCTTTCCCGAACGTAATTACCTTTTCTTTCCAGGACTGAATGGAGATGCTAGGTGGTAAAGATTGCCTTTTGTTAGCAGAAGCAGATTCTATAAGCTATTGTGTTTTTAATTTTGCAGTTATCTTGGTTTCCTTAATATCATTTAGCTATTTCTTTTCTTTATGGGTACCTTATTGTGCTTGATTCTGTTTCACTTTGAACCTCCATTGATGTTGAGGATTTAATGCATTTTTTATCATACTGTGCAAAATGCTGATGGAATCTTTGTGCAGACTCTCTGGCGACAGAAAAAGGTTATTATTATCGTCCCCTTTGTATTATATCTGCAGAAATCTATGCACATGCTTTGTAGCCACCCACTTTGCAGAGGAGCATGAAGAAATCATTTTGTTTTATTCACTACAAAAGCACTTTTTTAGAGATGTGTCTTTATAATTGTCCTTTTAAAAATTTGTGCATGCGTAATTCATTGCCTTTAGAAGGGACGTGAATGATTTGCTCCATTTATACATACCTTATCACTCAGGCTGCTTCTTAGCTCAAAGGT
The DNA here is from genome assembly GCA_025311575.1 of Elanoides forficatus. Lineage (NCBI taxonomy): Eukaryota > Metazoa > Chordata > Aves > Accipitriformes > Accipitridae > Elanoides > Elanoides forficatus. The sequence continues at coordinate 10,363,565 of JAOBAS010000007.1, read as the reverse complement.
GAAACCATCTACAGTAAAATCAAAAACTCTATGTTAGATTTGAATGTAGAAGGAAAAGAATTTCATTCACTGAGGGCAGTGACGAAAGAGGCCCATCTGCGTCTGTACTGGTCATCCAATTAGTCCATTTCTGGCATTTTCAGGGATGTTAAACCCACCCAGACTTTTTATCACCCCAATCCTCAATTGGTAAAGGCAAAGAAGAAAGAGCGAGCTCCTCCCTCCC
>JAOBAS010000007.1:10331628-10361531 GCA_025311575.1 Elanoides forficatus | reverse complement strand
AGTGAGTGAGCAGCTGCGTGGTGTTTGGTTGCTGGCTGGGGTTAAACCACGACATTAGGTAAATATTGCAGTGTCTGGATACTATGGAAAAATATATTTTTAAAATGCATGCAATAATAAAAGACAGTAATAACACTAGGAAATGGTTTTAAGGAAACTCGGTTCCTATAAAACTCTCCTGGCTTCAGGTGCTATTACTGGCTCAGCAGAAGTTGGCTCTGACACGAGTGAAAAAGGAGTTGGCGTCCCAATTCTTTAAATAAGATCACTAAACAGGACTGTTGCTTTCGCTTCAATTGGACTGACTCAGGAGAAAATCCCATATAGGAGAATCTTCTTGGAAAAAGTAAGCTAACAGTTCGTAAAATATCAGCTGTAGCAGCTACAGTTACTATTTCTGTTAAAGATTACCAATATTTCTATTAAAGATGAGCTGGAGACAAATCGGGATCTAACATTTAATTATATTTAGACCTGCATGCCTAGATATATAGCAAAAAATGCTCACTCAATGGGCATTTTTCCATAACTCCAGTGGAGCCAGGATTTCCCACTGAATGTTTTCATTTTCAGGATATCAACTGCAAGTACATCACTAGAAATAACATTAATGATTTTCAGAGCACTTTAAAACTAGAGGCAGACCAATTGTCCATGTTACATGCTCATACTAAGAAAAGACTGAGAAAAATCATGCAAAGCTTTATAACCTGAGAGGAGAAAAAGAAAACAAGCATAGGGGTGAGGTCTAAATCAAATATGAAGCAATCTATATTTTCCATTAAAGCCATTGTGAAATTGGCCATTTTGCAAAGGTCTTGACTGAAAATGATGTGAAAGTTAATGGTTTTAACTCAGATGATCCTCAGCACTCAAATAAGAAACAAGGAGAAAGCAGACCCACAAAAACAGAACTTGAAAAAAAAATGCTAGTGCAAAAACCGTACGGCATGAACGAAACAATTTAAATAGCTCTAGAAAACAGTATAAATTGCCGTGTTCCCACAACCAGAGGTTGATTCAGCAATGCAGAGTCTCATTATAATTTTTGCACTATACTTTTTTTTATAAACAGCATATCAGTAAGATTTACCAATATTGTTTCAATATGCTGAAAGCTTTATTATCTCTTCTTTGACATTTTTCTCTTTCTTTAGTTTTAATAAAAACCAATAGAGATGTGTACTAGGTTTTTTAATGTGGCTGATTTGAAGGCTAATTAGCATTTTCATATCTGTCAAAAAATCCAATTTTTTTGTATTCCAATTTCTAGGTTCTTTTGTGGTCAGTTTAACTAAATTTGTTGGTAAAATACTTGACAAATAAAGGAGGAGAGAAAAAAACATTTAATAGTTTAGATTAGGTTTTTCAAAGGCAATTAACAGTTAGTGCCCATTAAACTAAAGAAGGAATTGGCCGAATAATTTTCTAAGGTGTTTTTTTTTTTTTTTTTGAATGTTACCCTTAAAATTTCTGCACCTTTTTCATTTAAGAATAGTCCAGAGAGAACAAGGAGCAGTCATGATCCAAAACGGCTTCCTCCCTTCTTCTCCCCTAAAGGAAGAGGCAAAAAATATTGAGATGCTGAAAAACAGGAATTCAGTTTAAAAGGCTGCTGACAACCTCTTACGGTGCTCTGTTTCAGAAGCTATGATTTCAAGAGTGAGAAAAGTGGGTCATAAATGCTACTGATAGCTGAAAATTAGGAGATGAAGAACACTTCAGAACATTTAAGTGTGGTAGGTATGATTACAGCAATCAAAACGATATCCCTTTTTGCTACAGTTTATCTTGAACAGCAAGGTTAAAAAAGATAAAAAAAAAAAAAAAGAAAAAAAAAAAAAGCTATATGATCCTAAATTGTGCAGTATGCATAAATATTAGAAACAGTCCTGACAGAAGTCTACACAGGCAGTTGACCCAAAAGGTAACATGGTATTTATCTTGTTTCGTACTTTTAAGCAAAAAGACTCCTGCTGCTTCTCCAGGAGAAGTTTACCTCATGGTCTGAAGTAATCCTTTGTCGGTTTGCTGTTGCAGACTGACCTGTTTCTCACAAAATATCTGTGCAAAAAAAGCGCTTCATCCTTAATTATAACACTGGGGTGTTTGCAAGGATGTTTGTCTATGTAATTCACTGGCCTGCAATGATTCGGTATATATTACCACATATGAACAGTAAAACAGCAGAACGACGTTTGGCTTAAGACCTGAATTTGGTCTCGTGACCATGAATATAGTCTCTGTTGCTCCAGAGAGTGAACATTACCTAGGCACTTACATACACTGTGTAACTTACAGTTTTTCCTCTTCTCTCAAGCTATTTTTGACTACTTGGGATGTTTTCTCCTCTCCCACGCAGTTTCAGAGCAGATATTTGGGCTCTTGATGCTTGTTAGGCAATTGCTCCACAGTCTGGGGCTGTGGCTCGTACCAAGGATCCAGGGTGAAGCTGACAGTACACACTATCACCTCTTTCCTCTCCCGTGAAAACCTTCTTCTCGCTGAAGACACATCATCTCCAAGGATCATTGCATAAACCTCAGTACCTTCCCTACAAAGTGCAAAACAACTCCATAAATACTCAGTGACACAAACATTAAAAACTCCAGTTGAGCCATCCACAAGAAGATCTCCTCTTTCAGCAGAGGACAAGAGAATAAACAACAGATGACAAATGTTAGGTCATTCTCATCTGAAGCCAACATAACTCCATGCTGCTGGCAAAAATGAATCCTCTCTTCTTTCTGTCAGCTGAATCAGCAAGCTCATCCCAATTCATCAGGGAGCTGCGCTGCTGCTAATGGACGAAGAAGGGGTTCAGAAATATATAAGGCGTCATACATTAAAGACACTAGAAAACAAACAAGCAAACCCCCCACAAATAAAAAAAACCCCACCCTAGTATTAATAGTAGCACCCAATGCAGATTAAAAATGCAAATAAACAAAACAACTTCACGTGGTTTTAATCCTAATACTTAGGGATGAGTTGAGCATGAACGTTCACATGCCTTGTTGAATATCCTGTAAACTGAAATGATACAGAACTAAAATAAAGTCTTACAGCAAATAATTAAGACAAAAACTATGGACCCAGAAGTTGTAATGAAAAAATAGGAATTAAATGAAAATCAGTCCCGTGTGGTTAGAAAGCGACTAAACGTCATTCTCAACTTCTTCCAGGAATTGAAAGTAAATCAGGACAGGCATATGAGGCTCTCAGCTGAAGATCTGTACTCCAAGCACAGAAGTTAATTGGCAGCTAGCTTCCCTGCAATAGATTTAAAGATTTTAAAACCCAAAGGGATCAGCGTGATCGACAGATTTGACCTTCCACGTAACAGAGGCCAGCAAATGTCATGCAGTAATTCTTACATCAAATCTAAAAACTTTTAGGCTAAAGTAGAATATATATTCAGCTAAGGTGTTCAGACCCAGCTTTCAAGATTTAAAGAGACGGAGCGTTCATTGCCAGCCTTTTAAAAATTGATCTACCTGCCCTTATTGCTAAGAAGGTTTGCCTAATATCCAGTTTCTTCAACAGAGGTAGCCACCGGTATTCACCCCCAGCTTTTTATTACACTCTGCATTTTCTTTAAGCAGTAAGATATAAAGCATGTTTTCAAAAGTGAAATAAATGATGGGATCAAATTAAACTTCACAAAAACAGAGGTACTCAACAGTGCGCATCATGCAGTTTCAGGGTGCTTCTGATTGCCACTGTCTGGAAGAATCAATGGTAGATATTTACATTAAAATATTCATTAAGCACAGAGCACATTAATAATTGCTGTAATCATCTTTCAGACGATAACCATCATTGCTATTCTTTGTGTTCTCCTCTGCTCAGACAGTTGCAGGGACATACTATCACTTGTTTATACTGCACAGTATCCACTGGAGTCAAAGGGAAAACATACGTTAGGTGAGCAAGCAGCCCAGCAGATAGGCTTGCCAAACACCTTGTATAATGCAGACTCCTTGGCATTGCGCACTTGAATCACTTATTGAAACTGCATTTCGAATAAAATTGCTTTCTACCATCTTTGCCCTTACAGGGGACCTACAAAGTTTCAGGCAGCTGCCCTGAAGTCACTCAGCGGTGTCTGAACCAGGCATGAGACAGCAGCCCTGGGCTCGACCCCAAGCGGGTGCTCTCAGTGCCCATGGTGTTCCCCGTGATGCTGGAAAACTCTTTTTTTTTTTTTTTTTTTTTTTGTTAATTTTTTTATTGGGCTACCTAGGAAGTCCCTTGCTGGCTGTTCCTTGTACGCTGGGCTGTCCTGTTCCCTGCCTGGCTGATGAGCTCCTGTGCCCCAGTCCTCCCTTGCAATAATCTCGCAATGTTACCAACAGCAGGGAGAGAATGAAAATCCTGCCCTTGTGTCATCATAAATCAGGATTTACCAACGTGAAAGTTTAGGAGCTTACATTTTCAAAAGCTTGTACGTAGGACTTATTCATAGGACTAAGTACAAATGCAAAGCAAAAACAGTGGGGCTTCTTTAAAGTCCAGGCAAGCACTTCCACCCAGCAACCTACTTACCAAGCAAATAAAATAATTGCAATGATTTCCACAATAACAATAATAATGTTTGCCAACTAAGTGGAAATTTGCTTATGGTAATACCATGAACAAATATCAATCCAGCCCCCAACTCCCACCTTTTCCAAAGAATAAGAATATTTTTACGGTCACATATATATTGATCATATATGATCATATTACAGACAGACAGTTCTCTGCAGCCTTTTTGTTGACCCAGCTGCTGACATGTTTTGAAGAGCATAGAGACCAAATGCCTGCATCTACAACTGCTAAAATAGAAAGCTCTCCATGTGCAGCTCAGAAAAACATGCTTAAATATTTTTTTTTTTCCTTTTTTGGAAGAAAACCTGTGGTGTTTTGTTGTTTTTTTTTTTTTAAATCATGACAGCAAAATAACATAGCCTAAATTCCCTACAAACTCTGAAGTTAAATATTTTCTCTAAGAAGTCTGTATCCATTAGCAATACTGTATAATGCTGGAGTAGCTTGATGAAGAGGGAAAGGTTATTTTTTTCATTTGAAAGAAAGTGTAGTTGTTAAAAGCACACCAGGTGCATGAATTCAAGTATGTTTATTTACATTTAACGTATGTTTTATTAAATTATCCATAGTGAAGAGGAACGATTGCTAAATTCAGGCTATTTATGTCAGAACTATGAATATAGTTCTTGGACTAACTACTCTCCAGTGTGCATAACCCGTTACTTACCTTTCCATCCCTATAAACTGGTAACTAGTAAAAAACACTACCTTAAGTTAATGGGAAAAATCCTGGTTCTTTTTCTCATCTGCTGGAACAAACTCAATGTACTAGAGATACACTAGAAGCAAAGAGGAACTAAGATAGGGGTAGAAGGAAAAACCACTGCCCTTTGAAAAGACACAGCCTGGCAAACCCTCACACGCAGGCTTGGCCCAAAACGGGTGCCGGAGAGTTTCTTCTGTGCTGGATTTCATCAGGAAAAAGACATACATGTGTTTTCCTACCACCATCCAGAAACTATTTCTTATCTGAAAATGTTACATCGCTAAACAATTCCTGCAGGTGTTGTAAGGCTCCGTCCTGATGCGCTGGTTTAAATGGCAGCATGTCTTTGTACATATACATAATTTCTGAGGTACAGTACTTCAGTTCAATGTAATATGCTGTTGTGTTGAACTTCAAATATTTTGAATGACTTTTATTAATAAATAGAAAGCAATAAATCACAAAGCTTTTATTCTGCTGCTCCATGGATGGCATTAATTGCAATAATCAGCCTTTTCCTTAAACCAAAAATGAACTTTGAGTCCTTAAAGTGTACCAATTAAAATAATAAGAAAACAACCATCCAGGACTGGAGGCTTACTAGAGAATATATTTTAAGAAATTTGTTTGCTGAGAATAGTTTTTCTTTTCTGTTCACATATAACATTCTGATGTATTTTCTTCAGAAGTGGTCACAAAATAATCTAGACTAACAATATAGGACCGGTAAAGCGCTTGTTCTGACATCCCTCTATTATTTCTCCTGTTTCCAGAGTTTTCTCCAGATCTTCAGAGACATGTATTACTCCTCCACTGCATTATACAATACAGATAAAATACAGAAAAGTGACTGATGTTCTTTAACATAGGCAGCCAGTGAACCCTATAGAAACTCAAGGAGCTAGACCAATACCTAAAATTAAACATTAACTGATTTTTTTCCTGGCTGAAAGCTGATGTTTTGTGAGCGATGTTCCTCTCTGTCAGACATGACTCTTTCTACTCCCCAGTTCAGAAGAAAAAACCCAACATTTAAATGTAAATAGTTGTAAATGTTAAACAAATGAGGATTAATAAATATTTCTTACTGCCTACATCTTTACACAGGTAAGAACCCGCCATAAATATTAGTGTACCCTGAAGCCTATACACTTGAAATTTGGCAATAAAAAGCCAGAAATACCAACATTGTTGAACCAAGCAGCTCTTAAAATAAGCTCTTTCAAAATAAACTTGAAGACATCTCTGAAAGTTTTAAGCATATTCTCTGCCAAAGCTACTGAAACTGACAATTAAATACAAAGAGAAAAACAACTATTTCACCTTTGATTATATCTATTATTTTCTACAGGAGAAACTGAAGATCATATGCAGGAACATGGCCCATCTATGTGGCTGTCCAAAGAGACTCATTTCTGACAATTATTAATATCCCCCCTCCCCCCCAAAAAAGTATGCCTCACAAAAATTACTCCAATTGCATGACAGTTGTATCGAGTCAGACAAATTCAGTAACAGAGTTGATGGTAAATAAAGGACTTTTGTAACACAGAAAATTTGGTATTTCCTCATTTCCTTTGTCCGAAATAGGGAGTAAAGCTGTCTGAACTTCCTCCGTGTCCTGAAACAAAACAGCTGGGACTTTGTACCTATGGACCTAGGAAGTGTTAGGAGAACTGCAGTGCTGGGTGCCTGCCTGGCCTCATTGCCTTGTGAGGAAATCACAGTTTTTGACTGTACTGGCACTTGCTGGATGTTCAGGCCTGTCTTTGCTAGAAAATAGCTTTTGCCAAAAAAAAAAACAACAAAAAAACAAACCACCAAAAAAACCCACCAAAACCACAGAACTACATGTACCTAAGCTGCCCAAACAACAAAAAATTAAGGAAGTAAAAAATAAGTGTATGCTGTTCCTTCCCTTGCCTAGCTCCTTTTTTTCTTAAACATCTTGAGTAAGTTTGAGTATAATATAAACAAGAAGTGTTACAGGGAAAACAAACTACGTTCATGTGAACTTAAAAGTACTTTTTGGCAATGTGAAATTGCCCCCAAATATTAGCACATTTCTTCAAACATCTTTCCAGTGCAGCTTTTCCCTGAAAAAGCTAGTAAGAGGCAGAAGCACAGCAGTGCATTAGGAAGATAGAGATACTAGTATCGAATTTAAGTAAAATATTTTCACCAAGAAGTTTTAACAGAAATAGAAATAACACTTGAAAAATATTATCCCTTCTGAAGATTTAAAGTTGAGAGAAAATGCATTTTCCTCTGGAAAAAAGGTAAGTAAACTGAAAGTCTATTCACAGAAAATTCATTATCAACGCTATTTAGTAGAAATATAAGCCTAGGAGATGTTAAATCACCGCTGTAGAGCTACAGAGGTTGTACCCAGAACCTTTCATTCAGACCTAACTACCCAAATGTCAGAGTATTTTCAGCATCATTCCTAGAATGACAGGAAAAATACCACAGAACTCTTGACACCTGGATTGTGAAGACATGTCAAGACTACTGAAAAATAATTAAAAGGACGGAGCAGCCTTTCAGGGGACCACGAGTCCCTCCGTGCCGACCACCAGCTGATACCATCACATCCCAACTCCCGGACCTGCCTGTGAGGGCAGAGCGTTGCACCAGCCCTGAGCTCCCATTTCCCACATCCTCCAGAAAGACCAAGTGTGTCCTGATGCTGCTGGAAGCGTCTCCTTTGTAGGGATAACATGGAGATAGCGTCTTCCGTCTGCACCGCCAACAGCTCCGGCCTCGCGGTTCGCCGTGTCTTCCATAGCTTTTCCCTTCCTCCTTTCCCTTCTCGTTCTTTGACTGACTTTGGCACTGGTTTTGTAATACGCGCTTTTATGGTACGATCAATATTATTTTTCCTCCCTCATGTGCTCCTTTCCTTTGTCAGTGCTTTCCAGTACAGGTCTCTTACTCGCACGTGTAAGCACATTGCTGAGTCTTTGTTTTTTTCTAATGAAGCCGTCTTGCCATAATTCAGTTTGTGCGAGATGTCTGTCTAACTAGAACTCTCTCTCTAAACCTGGCAAGTATTTTATCTCCTTGGTTATTTTCTCAACCCATACTGGAATTTTCAGAAAGCAGAGAAACGTAGTAATAGAAATTCCTGGTATGTTTCCTTTTCCCCAAACCATTAAATTTGGCCCTTTCAATATTCTCTTGGTCAATGAAACAGCAATCAAAAATCTACTTTAATTTCACTCTTAACTTGCTCTTTCCGTCCTCCACGTGAAAGCATGCAGTACACGATACACTTGCTAGTTGTCAGACTTTCTCTCTAAAGCCAAAAGCCTTCAGGCTCAGCGTAAATCCGGATCTAGCAAGAAACTGAGGCTGCAATTCTCTAAGACAGTTACCTGTGCTGCCGCTTCTGCTGCTGGGCTCAGACCAAGCCCTTTTCTCTTCCTGATATCGATTTTGAGGTCTCCCCCTGGTTTTCTTTGCCGCCGCAGGTTGCCCACACAGGATACCCGGGGCTTCTTCTCGTGCCTCTATTCCCTGTTCAAAGAGAGAGGTTTCTGACTTTCTGTGCCAGACAAACAAAAAAGTCAATGTTTCAGCCATGATAAGGAATAAAAGTGTAGCTGGTCATGCAATTTTTTGGATAGAACCCCTCAAATTGTCTCATTATACACTTTATCACTTCTAGCAGTTTTCTGACCACTCTCACCCCAATGTACCCACGGGCACAGGAAAGTCCACTTTTCCAACCCATTTTAACTGAAAACATCATACACAGAATAAAGAGGTCGAGAAGAAACCTTTCAAAATGCTGCCTTCCTTCCTTTCCTCATTGGAAAGCCGGAGCAGCCCAGGTGTGCCTCCGCATTTGCGGGGCAATCTGCATTTTAGAAATTCCCATTTTTGTTTTCTTCTGCAGGATACCAACAGCTTCTGAGGGAGAACATCAACTCCTGTGCAAGTAGCATTTGCTGTACAGCTCTCCAGCTTTGTTCAATTACAGTGTTTTGGGAGGAGCCCTGTTAAAAGCTAACTTTATATCCATCACAAAATTTCCCTTAGATCCAGACCAAGCATAGCAAGCAGCAATGTTTTTCATTTCACGCTTTCAGAATTTCTACAGGTTTAGCAGTTTTAAAACAGATGTTAAGCTGTTCTTTCTTGGTTTTTTTTCAGCTGTGAAAATGTCTTTAAATCTCCTGAATATGCACCATTTGACCTACTGAGCTCAATAATTTGATGGCGTCAGCCCTCGAATATGAAGTCAACAGACATTTTAGATGAAGTGTCAATGGTGTGTAGGCAACAAGGTGACATAAATCCTGGAGAATTTAGCTTTTGAAAAAAAACTTAATTCTTTCTTTACTTCAATATTCTTCCAGGGCTCTCTGAAAGATATTTTTTGAACGTTTCCACAGCTTTACATGGCTCTTTAAGCTATGCCAGCAGGATGAGCAGCAACTTACAGGCATAGCAATGAAATTATAAGCAAACATATGTAAAAACACAGTGTAAGAACATTTCCTAAAATGGACTTTTCAGAAAGTCAATACATTTTCACTGAGGTAGATCACCTGGCAACATCAGTGAAAGAATTTTAATAAAGCAACTATAGCAAAAGAATCAAACCTAACCGCCAACACTGAAAGCAATTATACTAATTACAAACCCATAGGACCTCTTGAAACGACAGAGCATTTCATGAACAGCTGCGCAACTCCACGGGGTCCGATTTGGATCTTGGCTCTATCTTTATGCAGTTCCATCTTTGTATACTGAAAATAAATTAAAAAATCTAATTCTTGGAAATTCAGGGGATTGTTGTTTCACCCAGACTGTGAGGGTCATTGCGGGTGTTTGATTATCCTAAAAACATCCTCAAAGTTGCGTAACCACTGGGAGCTGCTGCAGGTTCTCACAACTGTCGATCCAGAGGAGACTTTGAAAACTCAAACAAAACAAAAATGTTTGAAAACATTCCTGTGCATAGCAAACATCCAACCTTCCACATTATCTTAACTTGAGGTGGAAATACTGATGAATCCACATTTTCTTAATTAACTTAATTTTAATCCTAGTATTACACTGATCCTTGAGGAAGGGAAATCTGTTTTTTGCTGACTTCAGCAGCAGAATGGGAGCACCTATTGGTGTTTTTAATGAAGCTGAGAGATACTGACTGTGATTTTTCAAGTCAAGAATTGAGGTCTCCCTATAAAAACAAGTAAGATTAGTATTCTTTCTTTCAGAGGCATACAGCTTTTTACAATGAAACTTAATGAAGTAGGCACTAAGGTATTTCCTGTAATATATTTCAATAAAAGAAAATATAAGCCAGTGAAGTTGCTCATGTAAGCATCCAGGATTTAAGGAATTACCTAAACAATGAATGCATGAAGTTATTAAACTTCTTGGAGAATTAAAATGTGCCCCTACATGATGAATCAAAAGCAGCAGTCATTTCAAGCTTGAAGGATCAATTTTATACATGCGACTGAAACCTAGTTAAAACAATATGCAATTGTGTTACATCTACAGAAAATTTGACCAGAGTTCTAGACAATTAGAACACCTTTGCAACAGCTTTTATTTGGTATGTTCACACACCAGTTACCTCTTGGCAATGGCACGGACTCAAGAAGATCATATTCTAGTACTTAGCCTCATGTAAAGGGACAGCCTAGTGAAATGAATGATTTTTAGGTTTTATTTCTTTGCAATATTCTGCTGTGCTGGGCACATTAAGAGGATCAGCATGACTAAGTAAAATTTTGGTCATGCACAGCTTATTGCATAAAAGCAATAGCAAGAAAAAAAACCCTGATACCAGACTAATCTGTGTACAGGTTATCTGCATATGTCAGGTATTTAATGGTACATTTTATAATAGGAAAGGCTTAGAAAATTTATAACATTTACTCTCTAAGACAGGTCACAGGAATGTTCTCTGTTTAAACCAGCTGGAATACTGATACCATGAGATTAAATATAACATAGAGAGTATAAAAGAATTACCATGTATTTAAAAAAAAAAACCAACAAAACCAAACCCCAAAGAGCAGAAATGAGAACAATGAGAGGTATTTTTTCAACTCACTGAAGTGTCTTACCACTTAAGGTGGCCCTTTCTAGTGTGTGTCATAGATTTTTTTGTGTCCCCATCAATTCATTTTCTGTTGGTATCATGCCTATCTTATTGGTACCAATCTGTCATTGTCAGTTAGGAACTCAGGAGATCTTCAGGTTCTCTTAAAGTGGTCACTTGGCCATCAGATAATACCAAAACATCATTACCATACCATTTATCAGATTTTTTTTTTTTTTTAGCTTTTACTAATTTGTTCAGCTCCTGAGTCTTCTAGACATTTATGAATATAACACGTTCATTATATTGCTAATAATATCATACGTTGCCTATGTACTACCTATACAATTAATTGTAAGACCACATGCCAATACTATTTTTGCCATCTGCATGGAGCTGACTAAGAGCTCCTGCACAAATGATTATTAAACAACATGTTAAAAAAATTTGCAACCACTCACTGGCTGTATTCAAACAATAGTTCATTTGAAGCTTCTTAGTAATTGCAGCATAACGAGCTGACTTTTAAAACAAAGTTCAGGTCTGTTTTGCCTCTTGATGAAAGATCTTTCTGAATGACTGATTAAATTTTTTTCAACCCATCCTACTGAACACAAGATAGATGTATCTGAACAGCAGAAAACCTGGGCATTATCTAGAGCTTAATGAGTGCCTCACTATCCCTAAAGCCAGACTGAAAGCTCTGTTAGGGATGGAGATAAATTATTATTTGAAATCAGCCCTGAGTTCCCACTACTGTTGTGTCCTGTCTCTCAGAGCACCCCACAACGTATGCTTGAAAAGATGCAGGAATAGGGCTCAGTGCAGAACATTCCTTCATCCCACCACTGCTCCTGTCATTATTTTTCTCTGCTAACAGCAGGGAGAGCTGCCACTATAAAGCTTCCATGATTATAGTCGCTTTCTAAAACGGTAATTTCCTTATCAAGAAATCACTCCTTCTTTATAAAACACCTTTATTGTCTCTGAGGAACAAACTGTGCTCTGGAAGGATTACCCAAACACATTAGGGGACTGTTGTGAAAGGAGCCTACACATTACTTTTGATCCATCTGCTCTGTGAGCAGTAACCAATACTGTACTCTTTTGAAACAGGTCATTGGAGAAAAAACAACCCCAAAATCCAATCAAACAAAAACCCCCACACTACAAGGAAGAAAAGCTCTTAGCTGGTCATTGAATCCCTCGCCTGTCTGCTGAGACTTCTGTACCAGTTTTCATGTGGGAACAAAAGCAGGCAGACTTGAAGAAAAATGAGTTTTGTTTTAAGGAGGAGGGTTTCACAGGAGACCCGAATGTGGTGGGGGAATCCAAAGTACGTATTAAAATACAAGCCTGTTACATTGATTCCCCTTTTTTGATTTGTTTTCTTTCTGCTTCCCCTGTGTCCATAAAATAATTTCATTCTTCAGCTCTTCCTCTTTCCCACTTGGCATTCCATCCTGTAAGACAACCATTTTATTTATTTTCACATGCTTTTACCTGCCTGTCTTCTCACTTTCTTCCCTATCTCTGTTGCCTTTCACACTGAATCCAAAATGGACTTTGCACAAGTAACAGACTCGTGCCCAGTGCCATCTCTGGTTGCTGTCCGGCAGACATTTAAAGCCTCGTTTACTTCTTAGCAGTAACGGAATTCAGGCCAGCCCACCTTGCCCATTGCCATTACTGAGATTCCCTGTAGTCTCTAGCTAGCTAAAGGTAATTTGTTTCATTTGCTCAAAAGACAACTGCCAACTCCCTGGGGTTAGGAAGCAACTTTTCACATGGGTAAATTATTCCGAGTTGCCCAACGTAAGCATAATTAAAACAGAATGGTCACTGCCATGTTAACCACAGATTAGCTGCCCAAATACTAGAATAAAGCAATTTCATTCTCCCATTTCCTAATTTCATTTTTTTTCTGATGAAACATGTCCAGAGTGGATGATACAGGTAGGTTTATACCAAATCTGTAACTAAGTATACCAAAGCTATAATTTTCCTTGAGAAATGTGACAACAGCACAATCTGCTGACGCAAACGAGGCTGGCCGTGACACCGCCCACGGACACACGACAGAGCTATTACCTTGGTGTGTGGTCTTGGAAACTTTTCACTGGTGAAAAGGAGCGAAGGTGCCGGACTTTCAATATGAGATAGACAGAAAGATTTGACTGTTAATTCACAGAGCAGTGTGCTGTCATCCCAAACAGCCTCTATTCACATCTGTTTTCTTTTTCTAGAGCCTTTTTGCTTTTCTGTTTACTTTCTTGCCACTATTTCTGAACTTTTCTGCTTTTAACTCTTTTCGTTAAGGATAACTTGATACTATTATACATTTCCATCACAAACTTTTGGGATGTAAAACCCGTGAATTTCTTTTCTTATCTTGATCTCCAATGTCACTTGCAAAGGAACTCTAATGAGAGAATAATGCCAAAGTTAGGCTAATTTTTAGTAAGTCAGTTGAAAACTTCCCTGGGAGTCACAGCACAGCTGCGCACACCTCACCACACTAGTTACAATACTGTCCTCCAGTTACACATTTGCATGGGCTCCAGCCCTCCAAAACGCATTACAGAGCCTGATGAGAAACACTTTTCAGCAGGCATGGAGACAGAAGGGTGGATCAGCCCCGGCATTCCTCGAGCCAGCAGATGCGGCGATGCAGAACACCCCCATGCCGGCACGGGTGCCTGTCGCAGCCTTTACGGCAAGCAGTTGGAGGAGCGATTCAGTCGGCAAGTTTATTTATAGTTTGAAACACAAGTGAAGTGCTTCACTTTCCTCTGAAGCCACCAGGGACACTCAAATCCTGCCTAAACGTCTAGTTCTCTTCTCTGCTACTGCTGTTTTGAGGGCTGTGTTATTTTTCACATAAATCTGCGTGGAAGCAAAACCTCCCGTATCTGCTACTTCAGCTCAGCCCAGATTAGGTCGCTTTTATATTTACCTTATTCCCACATTTTTGTGAAGGAAAGCTAGAGAATGAGGACAGTAGATGTATCTGTTTGCTGTTGAAATAGACGTGCAGGTGGCCAGAGACCATTCAGGGCTCCCCTTCCCTGTAGAGGAGGACACAGTCCGTCTTGCACCACTTGACATCTCATGGACTTTAACGAGAAGTCTCATCAACACACGATATCAGAGGTGACACAACTCACTGCCAATGAGTTGACAGCACCAGGAGATAACCAGAATTTGGGACACCAGAATATGTCAGTGACAACCTTCCCAAGTTTCTCTATTTCAGTCCAAAGATGCCAAGCTTTAGGGGTGTTAAAGTGCATCCATGAAGCACAATGCGGCAAAGTAAGGTAGCTGCTCTAGTAGAGGTCTCAAAAACTTTGTATTTTTGTTAGTACAGCTTTATATGCAATTTTGTTAGTTCTGCCTTTTAACAAATCTACCTAGCTCAAGCTGAAACGTTTGTACTAAATCTACCCCTGAGATCCTTCCTCCCGCTATTAGATGGAGAGAGGAAGAGTTACAAATTATAAATACAAATCCACAAGAATATAAACAGAAATCTTTTGGTGAGATTATAGCGTCGGCCTATACATAAGGACAGGGCGTTTGTATGCAACAGCTTGAGGATGGCAACAGTGAGAAGCAGAGTAAAGGGTGATTTAAACTTCTCCACTAAAAATTTGCCTGATACCAGAGTGAAAAATGGCTGGTGAAACAAATACTTGAGCAGGTGTTCTCAGAATACTACATTCTGCAGTACACGAGGAAAACTCACGTCCCATGTTGAACAGGACTGGGGTCTGCTTAAGAGTCAGATGTATCTGAGCCACACAGAATAGAAGGCAACCCAGAGTGGTAGTCTGGCATTAGACCTGAAAAAAGAGGTTTCACTTGAAACTGGGAAAATAAGGATGGAAAATAAGTACAGAAAGACAATCTTTTCTTAGCATAGAACGTTAACAATGCATAATTTACAAGCATACACCATAATTTGTTCTTTAACTTTCACTGGGTATTGTGGCTCGTAGTTAGCTATACCTACAAACAAAACCCATAAGGAAGAAAAATCATAAAGGGAAAGAAAGAAAAATTAAAATTTTTGTCCCTCCCAAATCACACACCTTCAATTGGAAGGGAAGATTTTAACACAATTGCACACTGCTAATAGCAAGCTCTTTTGCTGTCTGATCGAGTGGCAGTGCAGTCGCAAAGCACAAGCAGTTCACATCTCCCATCCCAGACCTCATAGGGCAGGAGTAGTATAAGGAAGCTACCTGGAAATCACACATTGAGGTCACCTTCCATTCAGCAGCTATTTTCACACTCTATAAATGCGGGATCCTGGCTATCAAGGTGCAAATCCTTCCCCCCAACCCTCTTCCTGACCGAACACTAAGTATATTTTAATTCCAATATTCTTATTCTCTGTATAGCAATATGTCATTCCTTATATATGTCAGGGATTTGGGCCAACACATACTTCAGGCTTTTGCCTGCAGTAACAGGTAATACACAAACCCAGCTCTTGGCCAAATCTTCCACACTGAACAAATTTGACAGGGGAACCACTGATGCAGAATGAATGCAAATCAGGATGCCAGTTTATTTTCCAGTCAGTTCTGCACATAACTAGAATCTAATCCAGTTATGGTAAATATTCAAAATCTTGATGTAAGGGTGAAACACATGTAAATTGCCATTGAGATTTTTTTAAAGTAAACTAGAATCCAGCAAATCCATCTCGTTTCATTATTCTCTGCAGCAGAGAAGAAAATTCAGTGGCCAAGAGTAAATGAAAAATAATAATACTAGCAACACATACTTTACAAATGCATTCTGCTTCTTAAAAATAAGGTCCCTTGATACTATAGAAGCCAATAAATTATTGCACAGGCTCTATGCAAAGTATCTCAGCACAAAGTAGATTATCTGCTCACATGTAGAAAAAAATGAAACCGTGCCACTTCAAATCTGAGTACACCGCTGTCGGTGTGTTCTACAATTTTAATGAAATTTTAGAAGCCATCATTGATGACTATGCAGAAGTCATGTCTGCTGCCAGAGCTGTCAGTTTACATAAAACGCCTAGTGGGGAAACCAATATTAATGGCTTAAGCTCCTCTGTACCCTGGAGCTACGTTTGGTTGTGAAGACAGGATAAGGAGGAACGCCAGGCTCTCTGCCCTGCTCCCCCGCCAGCTTGTGACGCATCTTTCGGAAGAGTGCCATAAACAGACACGAGTGCATGCCTGCCTCTTCTGTCAAGGTTTTTAAAAGCAAACTTGTTGACCAGCGAATGAAAGCTAAATGGCTGTCTAGCCAAAATTACGCTATGCTGCTGAAGGCATTTTTAACAGAGGAAGTGCTGAGAGCTCACTTTTCTTTTTTCATACGCCCTTGCATATCACGTCAAGTGACAACACAATTTACGTGTTCAAATGGAAATACAGAACATGTACTAAACAAAGCCATATTAAGGCCTTACCAAACCACGGCTGGTTTTGTGCAATATTTACTCTAATTAATTTTTAGTGAAAAAATGATGCAGCTAGATACAGCAGAAGACCAAAAGCAGAAGTTTACTCTCAGTGAATTTCATAGAAACAGTACAAAATATTTTATGCTAACATAAGTTCGTGGCTGTTTGGTTCCAGAAAAAAAAAGCCAAGGTTGTTTAATGGAGACATGAATTTCAAATCCTCTCAAATGTTGGTTTGTTTTAGTTTGGTTTTTCAATTTCATGGCACTTTATCAACAACTCAGTATTCTGTTAGAGAAAATGAGGTGATGTCTAGAAATCTAAATGATTCCAAAAGTATAGCGAGGACAGTACAGTGTAGCTCCTGAGCCTTTCTTGCAGAAAAAAACCCCTGTTTTGCTGAGTAACCCTGTTACACTGAACACAAAATCAGAATTGTGAAACTGTCACTAATATGCGTACCTACAGAGCAACTACCTTTGATGCTTCCTTCTGCATTACCCTCACTTCACTCTTCCTGAGTCCTTGTACAAAACCTGCAGAAGCCAAAAGAAAGATTCTCAATAGTTCCGCTGGTGCCCCTCAGGCTCCTAACATAATTTGATTTAGGATCCTACACTGCACACTATTAAACAATGCAAATTATTAACAGCTAACATTCAAGAAACTGCGAGATTACTCCAATAATTGATATTGTTAAATATGTAGAACAAGTAACAGCACTCACCTTTTTTATCTGCAAGTTTACCAGAAGCCGAATATACATCATGGCAGAAAGGAGCTTCTTTGTTTTGAGAAGTGGTACCCAAGTTGAGTATTTGCGACCATTGTCTTGTGGACTACAGGTAAGCCTCCTTGTTTGTATAGCAAACCTCATCTGCTTTCAACAGTCATAAATTGAAAGGTTAAAGGGTTTAAACCATTTCCCAGTTATGCTATGTCTACCAGGCAGCAACAGCTGGGCAATAAACTTTTAGCCATAAACGTTTCTGAAAGCGGTAAGTTCATGGCCAAAGCCATAACTACGGTAACATCAATTGATGTCCAAAATGCAATCTAGCTGCATAGTTGCCTTTAACACAAAACGATATCTTACATTGCAAGGTACTTACCAGCAGCCTCCAGGTTAAGTAAGACAAGTTAAGGTCAGGTGGAATGGCTCTAAAAGGCTTTGTCAAGTCAACCTGAGATTTGTGGCCTCCTCCGAGCCTCCAGCGTTCCCTGATTTCATCCCCATTCTATCGAACACTCTCAATATCACTTTAGACTGGATATTGAAATCACTTAGCAGCAATAAAAAAAGAGGAGTGCTGCAGAATTGAATCCCATTTTGCTCAGCACACATTGCTAAACTATTACCAGTGTGAAATGAAATCTAATGTCTCCCTTAGCAATCCCATCTTCTTTGTCCTTTTGTTTTTCTAGGAGCGTTATGATACACTAAATCCATTTGGACACACAACAGTACACAGGTTGTACCACAGATTTCAAGAAGAGATTTCCAAATTTATGTAGCCACTACATCAGGTTGCTTTTCAGCCATCACACACTCACAGAGAAATCCATTAACAAAGGTAGAAAGAGACAACGCAAACACCTCAGGTAAAAAACAAACTTATATAAAATGATTAGAAAATGGAGAATGGTGAAGTTAGCTCAGTAAAAAAAAAATTATCTTGTCTAACCTTCAGAGCACTCACACTAAACTGACTTTATGGGAAGAAAGACAAACCCCTTTGCTATAATTTCACAAGTATTATTATTATTATTATTTCATACAATATTAAAGTGAAGTAGCCTTCTGTTAGGCTGAGTATATAAGCCCAACCTACCATCTCCCTTTCTGTTGCTAGGAGTTTACGTTCTCTTTCCCCATCAGATTCTTAGTTAATGAAAATTGATTTACAGATAAGATAGCAATAACAAAGCTATGGTTACATGTGACAGATTTCCTTTTCTTTTCCTTATGTTAAGTTTCATGGCAGCAGAAAATGGAAAATGTGACTGAATCTCTGCAGTTTCATCCAGTGCCTTCTTTTGAAACGCGAGCTCTACAATGGTACAAACACTGTACAGAAAAAGTGACCAGTTGAAATCCAAATGCCTTGACTTTCATGGGGAAAACAAGGCAACTGCCATGGGCCTGTGCTATCTGAGATGTATCCTCTTAGTACTGCTAAATGCTCCCTGATTTTCAGTCTTGTTTTTCTGTTGTTCATGATGCCCCCTCTTTCTCTCCAACCACATCTTCTCTTCCATAGCACTGGAAGTTTTGCTGAAATAATGTACAAGGCAGGTGACTGATCTGCAGAGCCAACTAAGTGATGAATTTGCAGGGCAAATGAGGATATAACATGCCCCAAGGAGGAGTTTTGGGGGAGGATTATTGTGTTGTCAATTATTGAGAACAGATGTAGCTTATAGAGCTTGGGCGGAAAGCTCATCTGATTGCTCTTGGCCAAATTTAGGCGATGGCTAGTCAACAAAACGCGATGCCCAAGAGACTGTGAAACTAAACCCTCCAGAAACATGTCCAAAGAATAAACCAAGTGTAAGGCGATACTGTACTAATAAATCAGCTGAGCCTCTGAACAGTAACAGAGTCAGATATGTGTATAACAATTCTGTTTAAACCGTCTGAGGAGCTTGTCAAAGCTATTTTATCAAAATAATATACATAATTGCTTGTATTAAATACAAAGAGATAGCTTCTAGTTTTTCTCAAATTTAATAAATGGTATTACGTTTTGTATTAATGAAGATAGCAGTCTCTTTAGATAGCTGCATGTTACCGTGTCTTCTTGGATAGCATTTTTAATTCCTCACTGTTATTTCTGGAGTGCACTAGTTCCAAATATGTCACAAAGACAGGATCTGGCATGGTGAGTCCTTGACACAGCTTATTGGAATTACAGGCTGACTGGTTACAAAGTAAAAACACCTCAATAAAAATAAAACACTGTTGGAAGGGAAGCTTGCTAAATATCTGCACTGGTAATCTTGGGCAGTCATTAGGAATGGTATATAAAATATAGAAGTGTACAAAATTAGCAAAATACAAGCTAAAGATGAATGCTATTTAAAATATATATCTACTCTACTGAATACAACAGAGTGAATTTATTACCTATTGCAAGGTAATTAACTCTTTCATGGTAGGATCAGTATGTAGGTTTTCATCATATGACTTTCAAACGGAATATGTCAATCAGCGCTAGACCAGAATATGAAGCTATTGCTTGCATTAAATAGCATCTTATGACACGGAGTAAGATAACATTCATCACGAATAAAATTTCATAATTTGTCCTTTCATTCCTGTTCGAAGTTCAGCAAGAACCTACTGGAAATTGTACTTTTACCGTTTCATTTTTCATCTGTAAAATATAATTGCAGCTTAAATGAAAGCATTCAACACAGTTGCCCAAAAGCATTTTGGATGTGGAAAATGGATAACTTCAAAACCGTGTATTTAATTTCTCCCATTTTAACAATCATCTGGCATAAGGCATGATTTAAGCAAAGAGAAGACATACATTAATATAGGAAATTGAATATACTGGCCAATGTAAGACTGAACATCCAGAATCACCAGCAGTCAGGAGTAAAAAGCTATACACACAAGGGAGAACTCCTAGCTAAAAACCTGGGAAAGGAACAGCCTACACCATATACATCCTCCTGTAGAGCCACCCATCTCGGACCTGGGAGCCCTTTCTCTGCCCATTTTTCAGCCTAGACTTCACCTTTGATTCTCCATATCCCAGGTGGCAATGGAGTTTTTCCTGAGATGGCTTTCCTCTTTCCATTGTTTTCCTTAAAAAACCCAAGAAACTCAAGAAAATGAAAACAAGTGCCAAAAAAAGAAAAAGAGTTCTTGCTTTCTAGCCCCAACATAGATTGCAGGATGTAAAGTAAATGTTTGCTCTTACTTTTCCCTGATTAGACTTGAATTACTAGTATTAATAACCACTGCAATTTGCAGTTAGTTCCCTGGAAGTAAATTTCACGCAACAGTCGTTCATCTTTCTTTAGTTCTTCTGTTTCCAGAGGCACTGGAAAGAGAGCAATAAAAGCTCTCGGGATTCCTTGGGTGATGAACAGATGGGTGGAAGGACAGGTAGAGTGCCTTTCTAAAGTGCAGGTGTAGGGTTCATACCCACACCAATTCTCTCCCTTCTCCGAGGCCATATTTCACGGAGATGGATGGTGTAGCTTAATGTATGTTTTTTTCCTTTTATTCCCACATGTATATCTGGGTGAAAACCTCTTGTCGCCATTTATATAAGCAGTAATACCCCCACTGCAAACAAAGATGAAGAGCTTTTTCAATGGAAAAATATTGTTTCACCAGGTACAAAACGTTACCCTGGCACTAAAAGCAATGGTTACTGATGCTTCCCCACAGTCAAGGTTCTTGCTATTTGTGTCTCTAAGTAGAGGTATATGCTAGACAACCATTTTACATCATTTACAGGTTACATAAGTTATAACAGCACCCTGATGTCAAAATTAAATTTTATTTCTTAAGACATTGCCTCTTAAAGTACCTTTTACACATAAATGTAAAGCAAGACTATTAGCATGGCTGTTAGACCATAATAAAGGATGTTCATGATTCGCCTCTTAATTATGCTTTTTCACTGTCTTCCTGTGGCAGTACAATTCCCTTTTCAACCACAAACCACGTTCATGACATACATATAATGCAATAAAATTGACACAGATAAGAGCAATGGGTCACATTATTCTGTGCGATTGAATCAGAAGACAATGCAACTGCAGAGAATTTGTAATTCAGTGAGTCTCCTTCAGAAGATTTTGAAAGATCCCATTGCCGCAGATAAATTATAAACCAAACAGCAATAAACTATACAATTACAGAATACATGTTTTCTATAAAAATGAGAAGTGATCTTCTCTTTAACTATAAATTAAATGAGACATCGCTGGCACTTGTTAACCGGGTCAGCATCAATTGCAATTTAGTACGTGTGCCTTTTCATGCAATTAATCTGATAGAGCAAAAGAAGCATCATGTCTTGGATTAATGATAGTATTGGGTGGGTCACTATTAGCCACCTGCTGCTGATAGAAATCGTAACAAAGGACACAGCATAGCACAGAAGCACCAATGTTACAGAAGAGTTTTGCACCTTAGAAGAAGTTGAGGATCTAAAAGCTTACCTCAGAAACCCTCCCGACTGCAGGAGCACATCCAGCTCTATTTTGTTAGATGGCAGAAGGATGCACATAGAAGGGTCTCCAGCTCTGGAGAAGGGCAGAATTGTCCTGAAAGACTGAACTGAGCAGCACAAGGTGATTGTCTGAGGAAGGTGGCCATGAAAAAGCTTTAACTGTAGAATGCAAATGTAAGAAAAAAGATAGTTTTGGGGTTTGGGGTTGTTCTTATTCCCCCCCCTAAATAGCAATTTAACCTTATAATTAGAAACTTTATAGCCTTGATGGTGAGAAAATGGGAATTTCTGCAACAGTCAGCCCAACTAGGACCCATGAATCTACCACAAAGGGAATTTTTATAGAGCTTCTCTAATATGGGTTGCAGTCTGTTTAGGTGAGATGGAAAGGAGCCTCAAAGTTTCTAAAGAAGTTCAGCTTATTTTTAAGTATGGTTTTTCCTGAATAAAATAAGATCTAAAAGAGCGCTCAAAATTCAAAGATTCATGAGATACAAACATTTAAAAAATAGAAATTTAGGCAAAACGTAGCCATTGAATAGCAGTATACACATTCAACCTAGTCAGAGTGCACATTTTATGTCAGAATGTATTTCCTTATAATGAAGAATTAACTGACAGTTCATTATGATTTCATAAAATAACCAGTTCTACAAAAAAGTCAATTTTTTGGTTCAGCTTGTTCTTTATGCTACATGCACGGTAATTTTTCCTTGGTGCAACCTTGCTTTCTTTACCAAATCACATTGACATAAAGCTGTTGAAATGTGGACAACAGTCAAGATTTAGTTTTATTGGCTGTGTTTTGGACTTACATGACAGGCATTTGTCTGCTTAGGTAAGAGAGAACTGCTGATTGAATTCAGTAATATAAATATTTTTTCTTAGAAAAATGGGTCTTCTGGACCAGAAAATATTCTATTAAAGATAGAAATGTAAGGAAAGAAAAATAGAATTAAAGTATATTACATGCTATTGGCATTTTCCTTGTCCTACATTTGTAATTGCAATGCAGTATTGTGTTCTGTACGTAAATGTTGACAACTTCACTTTTTTTCTAATCTGAATAATTTCACATCGATCTGAAGAAGTAATATCCACATGGGAATTAGCTTAAAGCAATGAAGGAAGCTTCTACCAAATGTTCTCCAAGAAAAGCTGATGTTTTGAATATATTTGGGAGACAGGCATGGCACTGAACCAGATATTTCGGCTACCACATGATGCAGTCTACAGAGACAAGCCAGATGTTTAGCACTACTTCTGAGACGCTGGTATCTATGGGGAATTTTGCTATTTATTTGGAAAACATTTTATTTAAAAAAAAACCCCAACACATCAGCAGCATATAACTTGTTATAGCAAATGTAGAACCTAAAGTTTCTGAGAACATCAGATTTTTTTAAAAGAAAGAGTGTTGTAAAAAGCACTCACACAGTTCAGCTCTAAAAAGCACAGTCTTTGTTGATCTAAAATAGGCTAGGCCACTGTAGCCTAACTATTTCTGAATAATACCAGGTCATTATTAAAAAGAGAAGAATGATAACACCAGACATATTACAAAAGAGGTTGTCAGATGTAAGCACCCACAGGAATAATATGTGGGGTCTTGCATGTTCAAGAATAACTCCCACAGAATAAGATGAGGAATACGGGGTTGAACTTTCCACGCTCTTATGCTTTTTTGTACTGTGTGAAGACAATAGCTCTGGATTTTTAAACTGTGGACTTATTTTTCAGCAGGCTGAAGATACCTGCAGTTTTCAAAGGTCGCTGGAGTTGGTTGCTCATTAGTCTTCAGCTGTCTTTTAGACAAAAGCCAAATCATTGGCATTGTAAATTGGTCTACAATGCCATCAGCATATAAAGATAAAAGCTCTAACTCTGATACTGATTGGCCACCATCCAGCAGTCACACTATTTCCAACAACACTAGAAAAAACAATATTCTTTATACACATACTACCTGCTGTTTTTTTCCTTTAGACTAAAAACTTACTACAGTTTCCTATAAACTAGTAGCCTAGCCTACCTCATGTAAACACCAGGGTGGGAGGGAAGCTCACAGAATTAGCACTGCCTTTGGTGTGCTGAACAGTGTAATACTTCCATAGTCTGGAAAAAAAAAAACACAGCGAAAGTGACATCCAGGATCTCTTCAGTTTCTGTTATTTACTTCTAAAACAGAGTTCCCGTTAGATAAGATAACATTTCTATTCCAGGCAGAATGAAAACTTAAAACTGATGAAGTGAAGCCAGGGAACAACAACTGCAAAACCACTTCCAATTGTCAGGCTGCAAATAAAGCCATACCTGCAGACAATACAGGCTATAAATGAATACAGAATTTGAGCTGCTTTTTGGAGATGAAACCGGCTGTAGTCTTCTCTTCAGCAGCCATATAAAGCAGGCTAACTGAGCCAGTCAAACCTAGCCAGTTGAATACACTTAGAGCAAGCAGGCCGTTCTTGCTGAATTCAAGCCACGGCACCAGCCATCATTGAAGAATAGAAAAAAATAAAAAAAAAACAAAACTAAGAAAGGTTGGGGGCTGCGGTTTTTTGGAGAGGTAGGGAATGGAAGAGAGAAGGAGGAACAGCTGCTTTGCTACTGATTTATCATTGCACTGTTATGACTACAAACCTATCTATACTGGATGTCTATACAGTACCTCACAGTCCCCTGAAAAACTTAACAGCTGTGGGGTTATTATGGCTAGAGCACATCTCTCCACAGGGATTAGATGCCACACCACTCTATTTTAAGTATGATATAATGGAAAATGGAGCTGGGATCTCAAATGGCCTTTAGCTGTTAACCTCAGGAAGCAGCTTTAAAAATATTATATTTGTTATTGTAGTTGTTAATAGTTTCCAAAAGGACGACTCCTCCTAGGATGCAAGAGCTTGTTGACTTCGCATGCGTACATCCTTCTCTGAGGTCAAATGGGAATTGTTCATGAGCACACAGTTGAGAGAAGAATTACCTAATGAAGTGCTCTTGACTGAGTACATCTAGCTCAGACAGTGCTTTCTTGCAAACATAAAAAGGAGCTTTTAATGTGAAAACCTGTTTTTGTTTGAAACTCGGAAATGTTTATGGGAAATTCTGCCTCTAGGCTCCGAGACACGCACATGCATAAATGCACAGAGCATTGTTCGCATTTACATCATTGTGGTCTCAAGGGGGAAAAGGTCTGAAAAACAGATCTGTTTTTACAAAGAGACTGAAATGAAATCATCCAAGTTAGAACATCTTAGTAACAGTGACAGCCAAAGGTACTTACCAAGGCAGACTTTGTTGAGATCCACTCTGTTGATAGGCTCTTCAAGAAACAAGGTACAAAGGTCAAAAGCATGCATTTCAAAGTCAATACTGCAGAACTCTGCACCGAACTTCACCAATTTAATGACGAGAAAAGTGGGCCTTAGATAGTGACATTTCTTTTGGGAACTGGAGAGAATGGGTGATGGTGAATTGATTGTGAAGTGATTATATTATGGACAGCATAACGTCCACAGTAGCTAATTTGATAATAAATTCACTTTTCACCACATGACAATTCCACGGCATGTAAAGATATTAAATAAAAATGCCCCTGAAAATCTCAACTAAACTTTCAGGTGTGACTCATTTGACTTATACAGTGATTTTTCAGACCATATCTTAGAACAAAGCAAACATCTTTTTTTTTTTTTTTTAAGTTTCATTAGACTTACGGAGTTTGTTTTTGCGTATAGTGCAAGCTTTCTTTTCTTTTCATAGATATTCCACTGAAATACCACCTATCACAGGTAAAAGTTCATTTCATTCATAGGAACCACTGACAGCTAAAAGTGCTTGCCTCTTACATGAAAGAGTTCCAAAACCTGAAATAACAGCTAGTATGACTATATCTTTGAGTCAGCTAATTGGCTGAATTACTCTGAAGTGTGCACAAGACAGAACAAGAGGGAATGATGAACAAAGTTACTGACTCGAGAGGAGGAATGAGCAAGAAAAAGGTTGTAAGAAAAGGCAAGCACAATGATAGAATTATGCTTTTTTCTTTTGTTTTAGTCTGTGAGGTTATTGGTAACATGAGGTGTTTGCAGCTTTTGAACTCACCTTGATCTGGCAAAACTTAGGGTCGATGCTCTGGTTCCTGCTGAAGGACAGGAAGGAGAGTGGCAGATGAAGAGCCCAGGTGGAAAGAGGGGGACAAATACGAACACATGTGGTGTCAGGAGTCACCTAGGCACCCAGGTGGGGATGTTCAGATGGGAACCACTGGTAATGGGAGCTTTGAGGGCCCACAGGACATCTGGGACTGGGTGAGGGACCGAGAGACTAAATTCTGATGGGGTATGGAGGTGACAAGCAGCCAGAAGTCACATGGAAAGGGGAACAGAGCAGCATGCTGGATCCAGAGCAGTAAGGCCAGACTTGCTGGGTAAATAGGCTGGGACTAGGATTTAGTACTGGAGGTGATGACCGCTTAGTGCTGTCACCTATTCCTGTAGCTTGGTGGAGGGGACAGAAGGATGCGGGTGACTTAAAGGTCCGCTGTTGCTGGTGGTCTATGTGCATGGCACTATAAGTTGTTTTACATTTTGGTCTTCAGAGGCCTGGCAAGTTTCAGACAAGGCATGAAACAACCCATTAAGGTTTTGCTTTCAAAAGTTGGAATATGTCATAATCACAGATGTCTGTGCTGACTCTGTTCAGACACCTTATGCGTTACTATTGTCCCTGACTATACGACAATAGGTTGTTTTTCCAATATTATCTGTGTCATGCAGTGCTAGAATGGTCCTCCTCTGGAATTGCAGTCAGGTGGGAGGGAGCTGTCTATAAAATCCCAGTTCCACCTGCAGTAGGGGTTGTAAACTATATCGTGCACAGAACAGGAAACTGAAGAAAGACAATCACAGCTGCCCTGAAGAGTAAGATTTGTGCTCTGCAACAGATCTCTCATGTGATGCTAAAATACACATTTAAAAAAACAAAATCCCAAAAAAACCATCACAAAAGACAACTACTTGTGTGTTTCTTGTCCTCTGGGAGCCTGACTCCAAAAGTCTGACAGATCCTCAAAAATACATTTCAAGAGCACAGTGAACCACTAAGATCTGCTCTTCTGCCTTCCTGCATAGCACAAGCCACAGCATTTCACCCAGTCATTTCTGTATCCACACAGAACATGGGCTGACTGAACTAACAAAATCCAGCATTTTTGATCATATAACTGCCAGCCTTCACCTTAGAAGTGTAATCACATTGGACTGCCTACCAATATTTAGAAAATTAGCCAAGAAAGATCTTGTTAAGCAATGCTTACAAATTCAGATTTGTATTTCTGGATTTTTTTATTCCTTATTGAGCTCTTGAGAATATGTAAGATATGAACAGACAAACAAATTATCTTCTGCATCTTTTCCCTACTGCGCAACAGGAAAAAAATAACAATAGCAACGCTTTCATGAACTGCTACAAAATAGAAGATTCATACACAATTTTCTATGGTTAAACCATGAGGGAGTGAAATACAAAGACAAAAGAGACATCAAGTCACGGGAAGTACAACTGCCTCAAAGGAGGAGAAGGATCTTTGCGCAGGAGTTAGCAGGGCTCATTGAAAGAGCTTTGAGTTAGATTTGAAGGGGGAAGGGATAAAACCAGGCTTGCCAGAGATAAGCCGGGGGGTGGCACGCCAATGTTTGAGGGATGGTGTGCCAGTGAGGTCCCTTGGTCTTCCATCTCAGTGGAGGGAGGATATGGAGATCCATGCAGCTGCAAAGATGCAAGGGTTATTGATCTGTTAGAAATCACGAAAGTGCCTGAGAACGGTCACGTAGGAATTAGAGCTTCTCCCCTCATAAAGGTGGCAGGATCAACAGCCCAACTGAAGTGCATCTGCACCAATGCATGCAGCATAGGCAACAAACAGGAGAAGCTGGAAGCCATTGTGCAGCAGCAAAACTATGACAGTTGCCATCACAGAAGCATGGTGGGATGACCCGCACGACCAGAGTGCTGCAACTGATGGCTATAAACTCTTCAGAAAGGGTAGGCAACAAAAGAGAGGTGGTGATGTAGCCCTGTATGTTAGGAGCGGTTTGATTGTCCAGAACGTAATGATGATAATGACAGAGTTGAGTGTTTATGGATAAGACTCAGGGGAAAGGCCAACAAGGCAGATATCACGGTGGGAGTCTGTTATAGACCACCCAACCAGGATAAAGAGAGAGATGAAATATCCTATAAGAGCTAGGAGAAGTCTTACAAACGCTAGCCCTTGTTCTCATGGCGGACTTCAACTTACCAGATGTCTGCTGGAAATACAATACAGCAGAGAGGAAAGAGTCTCGGACATTCCTAGAGTGTGTGGAAGGTAACTTCCTGACACAGTTCGTGAGTGAGCCAACCAGGGAAGGCACGCCGCTGGACCTGTTGTTTGTGAACAGAGAAGGACTTGTGGGTAATGCGGTGGTTGGAGGCCATCTTGGGCATGGCAGTCATGAAATGACAGGTTTTGATTCTTGGAGAAGTAAGGAGGGGGGTCAGCAGAACTGCTACCTTGCACTTCCAGACCCTTTGGCCTGTTTAGGACCCTGGCTGACAGTCCCTTGGGATGCAGTCCTGAAGGGCAAAGGAGTCCAGGAAGGGTGAACATTCTTCAAGAATGAAATCTTAAAGGGGCTGGAGCAGGCCATCTCCATGTGCCAAAAGACCAGCTGGCGGGTAAGACTGGCGTGGCTGAACAAAGAGCTTTGGCTGGAACTCAGGAAAAAAAGGAGAGTTTATGACCTTTGGAAGAAGGGGCAGGCAACTCAGGAGGACTACAAGGATGTCGTGAGGTTATGCAGGGAGAAAATTAGAAGAGCCAAAGCCCAACTAGAACGTAATCTGGCTACTGCCATAAAAAACAATACAAATGTTTCTATAAACACATTAGCAATAAAAGGAAGGCTAAGGAGAATCTCCATCCTCTATTCAGTGCAGGGGGAAACATAGTAATAAAGGCTGAGGTACTTAATGCCTTCTTTGCCTCAGTCTTTAATAGTAAGGCCAGTTGTTCTCCAGGTACCCAGCCCCCTGAGCTAGAAGACAAGGATGGGGAGCAGAATAAAGCCACATAATCCAAGGGGAAACAGTTAGTGACCTGCTACACCACTTAGACACACACAAGTCTATGGGGCCAGATGGGAACCGCCCAAAGGTACTGAGGGAACTGGCAGAAGTGCTCACCAAGCCACTTTCAATCCTTTATCAGCAGTCCTGACTAACAAGGGAGGTCCCGGTTGACTGGAAGTTAGAAAATGTGATGCCCACCTACAAGAAGGGCCAGAATGAGGATCTGGGGAGCTACAGGCCTGTCAGCCTGACCTCAGTGCCAGGGAAGGTTATGTAGCAGGTCATCCTGAGTGCCATCACAGGGCATGTATAGGACAACCAGGTCATCAGGCCCAGTCAGCACCAGTTCATTAAAGGCAGGTCCTGCTTGACTAACCCGATCTCCTTCTATGACAAGGCAACCCGCTTAGTGGATGAGGGAAAGGCTGTAGATATTGTCTACTGAGACTTTAGTAGAGCCTTTAACACCATTTCCCACGCATTCTCCTGGAGAAACTGGCTACTCATGACTTGGATGGGTGTACTCCTCACTGGATAAAAAAACAGCTGGATGGCCAGGCCCAAAGAGTGGTGGTGAATGGAATTACATCCAGTGCGCTGAGGCCAATCGTATGAGGTTCAACAAGGCCAAGTGCCAGGTCCTGCACTTTGGTCACAACAATATCAGGCAGCCCTACAGGCTGGGGGAAGAGCAGCTGGAAAGCTGCCCGGCAGAGAAGGACCTGGGGGTGCTGGTTGACAGCTGGCTGAAGATGAGCCAGCAGTGTGCCC
>JAOBAS010000007.1:10310485-10331528 GCA_025311575.1 Elanoides forficatus | reverse complement strand
GTAAAACTTCAAGAAACAATTAAATCTCTAAGATTTGAGAAAATCAAATCCAGGCCTGGATTGAAATGTGACTACCCCCCCCCCACGGCCCCCCAGGCCCGGCTGCCCTCACGCAGCGGGGGAAGGCGGCCCCACACCAAGCCCTCCAGCTCCGCGGCGGCCCTGAGGGGGTCCGGGCCTCCCCGGAAGGCCTCTGGTGCCAGTTGGACCGCCGTTCCCTTACCCGTGGTGGAGAGGACGGTGCTGGCGAAGAACAGGGAGGAGGTGAAGTCCCAATTCCAGTTGCCCGAAGCGTTGCTGAGCACCGAGACGCCGTAGTTGCTGGCCTCCAGCACCCGCATCAAAAACTGCTCCAGCTGCTGCTCCGAGAGGCAGGCGTGCTCCTCCAGGAAGCGCTGCTTCAGCTTGCCCAGCTCCTGGCGCAGCAGGTCTTCGTAGGGCAGCTCCACCGAGGAGAAGACCACGGCGCCGAACACCAGGTAGAGCAGGTAACCCAGCACCAGCAGAGCGAAGCACCAAGCGGAGCGGTGTTGCTCTACCAAACGCACGCAGGAACTGCCCGCCAACGACTGCAACATCTTCCCGGGGCCGGGGCCGGCTGCTGAGCGCCGCTGTCGTTGCAGGAGGACAAGATCAACGCCCTCATCAAGGCCGCCGGAGTGAACGTGGAGCCCTTCTGGCCGGGTCTCTTCGCGAAGGTGGGCGAGAGGCGAGCGCCGGGCCGGGCTGGCCGCGCCGGGGGCGCCTGGGGCATCGCGGGGGGAGCGAGGGGAGAAGGCGGGGGCGGCGGGAGGCGTCTGGGGCTGCCGGAGGCGTTTGGGGCTGCCGGGCGCGGGTCACAGCCAGAGGAGGGCTCCCTGGCGGTGCCGGCTTGGGCAGGAGATCGCTACGCGTTTCGCTTTGAAACGCTGTGCTCAGCGACTGCAGAAAGCGCCGAGTTACGCTGATGCTGTTGGCTCGTCATCGTGCGGTTTCATCGGCGCACTCATGGCACGACCTAGCAGGTGCGCAGGGCTGAAGCCAAGCTGCCCCACGTGCCCTGTGTTAACGAGACTTCGCTGCTGCTCCTTCTCCCTAGGCTCTAGCCAATATCGACATCGGCAGCCTGATCTGTAACGTAGGAGCTGGTGGTGGTGGTGCTCCGGCTGCAGCTGCTCCTGCTGGTGGTGCTGCGCCTGCGGGTGGTGCTGCCCCTGGTAAGTGGGCTTCTGTGTCCGACGTCGTGATCGTCAGCTGGAACAAATACTCGGGTTAAAAAGCTACCTGGTGTCAGCTTGAGAGTCAGCTTGGCTCTTCCCCGTGCAACCTTAATGTGGTTTGTGCTTTGTAGTATATACATGGGTGTTCTAGAGCAACACAGACCCTCCCCTTTAGAAAGAGTGGAATTGAGTTTGTACAGGATTAGTGTTACCTCAGAATTTCTGTATCAGAGATAGTGTGGCCAGCAGGAGCAGGGAGGGGATTGTTCCCCTGTACTCGGCGCTGGTGAGGCCGCACCTCGAGTGCTGTGTTCAGTTTTGGGCCCCTCACTACAGGAAGGACATTGAGGTGCTGGAGCGTGTCCAGAGAAGGGCATTGCAGCTGGTGAAGAGTCTAGAGCGCAAGTTTCATGAGAAGCAGCTGTGGGAAACCGGGGTTGTTTAGCCTGGAGAAAAGGAGGCTGAGGGGAGACCTTATCGCTCTCTATAACTACCTGAAAAGTAGCGAGGTTGTAGTGAGGTGGGTGTCGGTCTCTTTTCCCAAGTAACAAGTGATAGGATGAGAGGAAAAGGCCTCAAGCTGCAACAGGGGAGGTTTCGATTGGATATTAGGAAATATTTCTTCACAGGAAGGGTCGCCAAGCATTGGAACAGGCTGCCCAGGGAAGTGGTTCAGTCACTATCACTGGAGGTATTTAAAAGACGTGTAGATGTGGCACTTAGGGACATGGTTTAGCGGCGGCCTTGGCAGTGCTAGGTTAACGGTTGGACTCATGATCTCAAAGGTCTTTTCCAACCTAAACAATTCTGTGATTATTATTAGATTAAAAAAAAGCAAATACTTCAAACCTGTCTGTTAAGCAATGCTTTTTGGGAATGCTTCCCTTGCTTTTCTAATTGCTTTCCCATTGGGAGGAAGGTAGAATGCATGTGTTGATTTTACTAGAATATCCTTCTAAAAGGGCTATTTAACTTTTAAGTAACACTGAAATACAAATAACCCCACTCAATTTGCATACAAACTACTCTGACAAGCCAAATACCTTCCCTTGGCAATAGCTGAAGCAACACAGCCTGTGTCTGAAGCATTTCAGCTGCCCTGCTCATTCAGCACTGCTCAGACACTTCACATTCTGCAGTAAATGAGTATATTGTTACTTACAATAAAGTTGGGGAGAAAAATTCAGTAAATTTTAAGACTTTAAATGTCCAGTCCCTTCTTAGCACTCTGCTTCAGCAAAGCACTTGGGTATCGATGACAGTGAAGGGAATCGGTAGTGTTTGTTATTCACCTTCTTTTGGCAGTTCTGTGAACTGAAAAAAAAGTGAAAATATTTATTGGTTCACAATAAGTTTCCATCAAAAAGCTGAATCTGATTACATTTTGGTTTTACTTGATAGGCTTCTCACAGGAAATACTTCTTTTTTCCTTAACCCATTCAGGGACCCTAACTCTGCATAGAAGCTCTCACTTTTTGTATAATCGCTTCTAAAGGCTTTTTCTGTCACAGCATGGCTGTCTCTTTAAACTACTTATTACGTCTCTCTTCCTCTCTTAGTCTTTGTTGACAGTAAGTCAGCTTTAGGTAGTGAATACTGTAAGCAAGACTGCCTGTTCCCTGGGCATCCCCTCTGCAGAGAGAACAAAACAGCTTCACTCTCTTCTCCGAGAGCAGATCTGTGCAATCTAGAAAGGGTTACCGGCTTGATTTGCAGACAGAAGTGCCTTTCCATCATTCCGTTGCTCAGCAGCTGCGTGTTTGCCAAGCAGGAGAGCCAAAGCTGTATCAAGACCATTCCCTAAACACCAGAAGTGGAGGAAAAACTAGCACAACTCTCTGGTGCATTAGCTGCGACACTTACTTAGGAACCATTTTGTTCAATATTTAATCCTAAGGTTCTTTTAGCAGCTTGTTCAATTGCTAGATGAAAGAAAAAAAGAAAGGGAAAAAAAATCACCAGCATAGATACAATTAGCCAAGACTTCCTATCACCACCACCATTCGTCACCAGCCTTGAGATATCAAATCTTTTTATTCTCTCCCACTCGTTCCGCTCATGTTTAGTACTTCTATGTCAAATACGGCAGATTCAAAAGGAGTGATTGGGAAGTAGTTTTTTCTCAAGTAGCCCAGTGATTCGAGTGCTGCTTTGAATGGTGCGAGCTCTCTTTTGCCTTAGCTAAGCTACACGCAAACATTAAAGCAACACATTCAGTGATGCAGAAGGAAAGCCTCGCTCTTTCTCTGCGGATTCTGAAAAAGGTATAAAGAAAGGGCTTAGATATGTATTCCGGGAAAGGCCGTTGATCCCACTAACATGGAAGTACCAGGAGTTAGGCAGCCTAATGTTGGTCACAGACAGCCTAAATCCTTTTCTTGTGGCCCAAACCTCTAATCTCAAGCCTGTTCCTTCAAAGGTAACATAATTCATAGTTTCTAGCTCACAGGTACGATCAAACCTACAGGTAACGAATGTTTCTGTGGCACCATACATAAACATAACACCTTGTTAACTCACGGTTTTCAAGAGCCTCCCCTGGAGAAACGTAAAGGCCGTGTCACGGTCTCTCTGAGAGCAGCACAAATGTGTCCCCTTCCTAGTGAGACATTTTGCTACTGCAGGCAATGTTTCCTCAGCAGCGCTATGGAAAGGAGCAGCTGCCATTGTCACCGCGCATCATCCGCTTTAACAAATACTGCCAGGATTAATCCCTCTCCTGACTGTCGTAACATGTACAACGAGTCTTCTCCTTGAGCAGCTTTTTCTACTTATCTCTATTTTTTGCTACAGAAGCCATGTCTACACAAGCAAGGGATCGTATGCAAGAACAAAGAGGCTCTGATTTACACATATCATATCAGACAGCCTTTCAGAGACTCCTTCTGGGTCAGCATGCTCCATTAGTCTTCAAATGTCACAAAAAGGTAGATTTAAATCAGCAGTCGGGAGAGCATGGATTAACAAGCAGGGAAACACATGGATGAATATCAAAGCAGTCACTGCGATCATGTTAAATTCTGCACACCCATGTCTCCGCTGGCCCCCTCTTTAACAGCATTTGGGAAATGTGCAAGCACACTTGTTTGGGCTGGGAGCTGTGGATGCCAGCTGGAACTACCTTGCTCACACCTATTTTTGACAACTTTGAAGCCACTGACACCCATGGCAGGACCTTGAGGCCCCAGCTCTAAGGCTACCAATGCAGAACTCTTCACCACCAGGCTCAAGATGAAGTTGCACAAGCTGGGACACACCAGCTTCACAGCTTCTCCCATTCCCCATTCCCTCTTTGTACCTCTCCTGTGTCCCTCCTTGCCCCTGGTTACCCTTCTCTGGGCTGTCTGCACCTCCTGTCTGACCCTGCTTGGGGCTGGTTCAACTCATTGACTCAACAGAAAAGCCCTCCAGCAACAGAAAAAAAAAAAAGGGAAAATAAAGGGGAAAGGGGGAGGGGAAGGAAAAACGCAGATATATTCTTCCTCATGGGTGAACAGCCCATCTTGGACAAATCGCGGCAGAATCGTGATGCTCAGAAACTTCACCTCCTGCTTCCCCACCTCTCCTTCCCTCGCAAGCACGGCGTGATTCCCCAAGTTCGCCCTCCAGAGCTGGGCCCTGTGCAGCTATGGGTCTCTCTCGCTCCGCGGGTGGCAGCTGCTGATTTTAGGTGTTTCTGGTGGATATAGATTGCAATGTAGTTCCCTGATTGTGCTTTTATTTCTACTGTCACAGAGTGCCGCTGCTCTCCCTCGTTCCTCCACAAATCCTTACTCGTAACTAGATCATCATCTTAACCCAATGCTTTCTTCTAATTTTTGCGATATTAAAAAAAAAAGCCAAAATGCTCTAACAGAGAACACAAAAACATAAAGCAATATTACAACAGAAGGCTTGTAGAAATATTTATAGGTTTATAGAATGAAATAGTTGTTGTGCCTCTAGGTTAAAATCCAGGATAGGACTCACAATTTGGGTTTCTGTGTGTTCCCACTGACCTGTCCAAATCCTTGCTCGTAGGGGTTGAAAGCAACAGTTAAAGGTACTTGTGGTGCAATTAAAAGCATATTGGAGTTGGTAAGGTGGGCAGCTGCTGAGCATCTGCTGGGCACTGAAGAGCAGCAGGCAGCCTCATCCTGCATCTCGGCGATGCTCAGTCCCTCCCCACAACCTGCAGGTCCCATCGCCTTCCACCACGACCCTGCCAGCCGGCAGCACGCCCCAGTCCACAGCAGGAGTGCTCACGTTGCTTTTATTTCCAGGCGTCAGGCTTGTAATTGTTAACTACTATCACTAACTGATTAGACGCTGAGCAGTTCCAAAAATACCTGTCTGGGGGTGATAACTTTCTGTCATGTGAAATCAGACATCTCGAAAAAAAAATGATGCATGCACACATGCAGGCATTTCAATAGCTTTTAAATATTAGCACCAACAATTATTTCTGCTTCACTTCTTACACTTTTTGTGAGTTTTAATTATTTAGAGTTCAGCCTGTTCAAAGAGTTATTTTACTTTATTTTTGATATTTACTTTTTAACTGTCACACCTTCTTTGTCGCAGCTTCAAACATGCTGCAACTTCTAACTTGCTGAGAACGTATCAAGAGATTTGGTGCTGTTACCAATTCACACATTCACTCATCCGATATTCATTTTGTTACCTTCAAATGCCATTGAGATGCCCTGATTAGAGTCCTCTCCTCAACCACTGCTCAGGAAACATGTCTCTATTTTTCTAGGGAAAAAACCCAACAATCCCAAACCAAAACTATTTTTGCACATTTTTCATAACAAAGGGACTTTTAAGTCTACAAAAGTACAGCAGGTGATATCCTTACAGGATTATAGGCAGTCCTGGTGTCTGGGATATTCAGTCAGGATCAGAGTGACTTGCTCTTTGTTCATATAGGCATGAGCTACTCACCAGAAAAAAAAGGCCTTCGTAGGATGCCTGTTCTAAATCCTCACACTGTTGCTTGTATTAAATCCTAAAGTGTTTGTTGATATAAAGGAAAGACAGAATTAGTGTTTAAACCTAGCCATAGAGCCTCAACTAGAATCTACATTTTTCAAGAAACTTACTGTCATGCAACAAAGAAAGAAATAAACAACCAAACCCCCAAGCCCCAAAACGCACCACCTTACCATTATGAAAACATCACTTTTGATGAATAGTCTTCTGATCAGGCTAATAGATAACGGATATTTTTTTTCCCTTGTTAACAAGAAACCCCTATGACCTCTCTTACAGATATGTGGACTGTGTGCCTATGTCTAAATGGCCGTGACACACAGTTCTTGAGCTCCCTTTCCATTTTCAGGCATGCTAAATTTGCATCCGCCGTTTATTTCACAGTAAACCTTCTACTAGTAGCTGATTTTCCAGTATTAACCAACTACACTAACTGATATATAGTATATTACAGTACACCGATATTAATAGAAGCCAGTCAGCTCCAACTCTGCCCAGAAGTCAGGACAGACCCATAGGTCTGTCCACAGAGAACAGATTTTGGAAGCAAATAATTTTTACATTTTAAGTTTCATTCTGAATAAGTAGGTGCCAAGACAATAATTGTTGGGAGTGCTGAATCAAAACATAGAAAGACTGAAAAGTGCTGGCAGTGCTCTGGAAAAGCTTCGGAGGTGAAATTGGGAATTAGGGTGGTTTTCAGGGTGAGCAGCTGGGAGCTGGTGGGACAGGTCCTTCTCCCAGGAGCAAGAGTCTCATGAACACAAGAAGGTCAGGGTTTCAGCCTCGCCACTCATATCCTCCTGGAGATTAAAATATGGAGAGTTGGGGCTCTGGCCTCGAGGGCTGGCCCGCTCTTCCTGAAGGTCCATAAATCAGCCTCCAGAAATGAGGCTCTGTGCCAGCGAGAAACTATTATTTATGACTTGGAGACATGTTTCAGGTGCACAGGGATTCTGAGAGCTGATTAAGCTGTCCACGTAGATGTAGCAATTGTGCAGGATGAAGCTGCTTGTACAAGTGGTCTTTGGGTACTCAAGGACTGCGCAATCCAGCTTTTAGTTAGGTGTCTGAATACAGGTTAAAAGGTGCTCACTTTTGCCAATATTGTCTTTGCTCTAGGTTTCTTTACCACCACGATCATCCAGGCAACACGCTGCCCTTAACATCTCTACCAAAACTGCTGTTAGGGTTTGAAAGCAACGAAGGTGGGGTACAAACAGTTTTCGATTAAAATAGAAAATAAATCAACTTACAGGAGAATATAATTCAGTACTTGTTCGGTATTTTGTTTTTACTCTAATAAAAAGGTAAACGTAATCTTTCACAAATTGTTGTTCACCAGAAAAAAGCATGTAACAATATGCACTGACTGCAAATGCTCTATTTAAATATTCAATACAGCCATACTTTTGAAGAACTGACATAGAAAAATCTCCTGCTCCCTCTTCCTCCTCATTCAGCAAATCAGGTAGAGGATTTTGAACATAAATTCAGAAAGTATTTTCATAAATAGAATATTTCAGCAGTTCTGACTCTTCTCAGATTCTCTTCCTTCGTCTTGGTGGAAATAAATCAAACTCTTAAGCTGCTGCAATAATCTCTAAGAGACAAAACAGATGGAAAATATAATGGGATAAGGTACATCACGAGTAAGATTGTGGCAACACAAACCTAATGCCTCTGTTCTTTACCTAAATGTTTAGACTTGCAGCTGCCAAATCCAAAGTAAAACTGTGGGGTTTTTGGTTTTTTTTAAAATATGTGGTACATTTTATATATAGCACACTTTATATATTTAAAAAAAAAAAAAAAGTAATATAAATCTGCACAGGGAAAAAAATACTCCAAGAAGCGAAATACTCCATTGTTCTTAGCTAGATTTTGTAACAGACCCCCAGAAAGACAGAAGGCCATACATACACACGCAGATATTGCAGTCCTTTATATCTACAGCCACAGATCCACCAGCCTCATGCGGAGGATCGTGAAGGGCAGATGATGCTGGGCAGTCCCTGAGCTGCTCCCCATCGTGGTCAGTGCTGGGATGAGCTCGTGGGGATCCCCTGAGGCCAGGGAAGACACGCCATCTCCCTCCTGGATCGAAAAGCAAGTGAGACAGGATCATGGTAGGAACAAGCGCCTCAATCAGGCAGGGAGCTGCTTGAACGGAGCCCTGGAACAGCACCAACTTTTACCTTCTTCTATTACCTTGTTCCTCTTCCCATGTTCATCCCTTTCAAACCCTTTGTCTCTCCCAGTTACACAGTTTGCCCTGTGCACTCTTACCCCAGTGGCCCTGGTTTTGCTGTCCTAATACCCCTTCTGGGGGATTTACTGTACTGTTTTCTTGAAAATCTGCCATAGCAGTCTGCTAACTCCCCATTTTATCACTTGCAAGATTGTCCATTTCTCACACTATTATCTTGTTATTGTAGCCATAAAACAGGTTTAGCCTGGACGGCATGGACATGACTTTCTCTTTGATTTCTAGAAGGTTCAACAGTTTCTTCTATTTCTGTTCTGTTTGTGCAAGTATATGGCCACTATAGGCCACTCGCTTGGGCATTATTTGCTTTTGATATCGGTAGTTTCTCATGCTGTGGTCTCGAACTACACGTTCAGGACATGTCGTTTGTCTGTGTGCCTCGACACAGCCATGGCTCATCCTTTGCTACTTATGGGCCTTTTTGATTTTTCACAATCAGCCAAGCAATTTTGCCATGGAAAAGGTATTTTCTTGACATTCACTCTGTTGCAGCTTGGGCAAACTCAGCCTCCACAAGCTGCTCCCAGCAGAACTTTGCTTATTGCAACCAATTTTAGTTTTATGGGAGGCCTGATAGTGTGTCTGCAAGGATTTTTCCAGCAATGAACCCAAGAAGAAATAGGTACAACTATCAAATTTCAATTTTAAATACATTAAAAGTAACCTGCACCCTGCTGAATTTTCTTGACTGATACAGAATTATCCTCCCTTACTGAAAAACCACATCATTTTTTGGAAGTTTCTTTGAACAAGTTGATGAAAAACAACCGAGAGGACATTTTTAAAATTGCCCAGAACAGAGCTTTCATGCATTTGTATAACTCTAATGTATACTATGAACTTGCAGTGAGATATATCAACTTGGATCATCGCCCATTCTCTGAAAGAAATAAGACTAAAAGCCAGCAAAGCACATACCCGAGGATCCCTGTGCAACCTCAGACCTACACATTTAAATTCTTGCAGAAAGTTTAAAGATATGAAGCTAATACCTTGAAAGAAATACATTTTAGGGAACCTATTTTGACTAAGAAGGGGGAAAAAGCGATTAGAATTAGAGATTAGGGAAACAGAAGCCCATATTGGTATATAAATAAGAACATGTGCATATGTTTGTGTGTAGAGTCACGCAGCTTAAAAGCACACAGAGCTTTGGGGGTTTTTGGTTACTTGGTTTTAATCTGTTCCAAGTCGTGATCCTCAAATTGTGTTTTCCATAATTGGTTTTAGCTGAGCTATAACGCACTGAATTTAGAAACCCTAAATCTTCTTCATCTTATGTTGGTTTTTGGAGATGAATACTATAATAAACTTCTTATCATACTAGTAACAACTGCAAAAATCAAGCTAAATATTTACTGTTAGGAAAAATGTAATGCTTTTATTTCTGAAGCGGAGCAGCTACAAAAATGCCTGTAAATGTTTGTCATTTTTATTTCAGTATTAATAACCAAGTTTTTATGACCTCATTCAAGAAACCCACAAGAATGTGGCTGTTCTTTTTATATTATGTTTGTGCCCTTGACATCATTTCCTACTTCTAATAACTAATGATGATAAGTAATTACTTAACAGATGGTAAAAGCTCTTTAATTGCTTCTAAGGACTACTGAGCTTTGCTGTATTTTGGGTGCATTAACTTCTGTGACTTTTCATCTTCCTCAGCTCATTCCAAGTTTGTTCAGCCATCATTAAACATTCAAGGGCCTGGGCCTTTTTTTTCCTCCAGCACCACTGAACGGGAGGGTTAGTAACATGCTGCTTCAGCCTGTCGTTTTTTCAAATACATTTCCCTTGTGAGGCCACTCTTAACACTGAGAGAGCATCGCCCTTCTCTTTTCTCCCCAGGTCTGATCAGCACATCAGCCCATGCAGACCAGGGCGTCCGACCTTTAGTTACCAGACATGCATCTCTCGCTTTCCTGTAGCAACGTGTTATCAGATCATTAAGAGGAGGCTAGGGGGAAAAAAAAGTCCAACCTCAAAGCTAAGCGGGCTGGTCTCGTTGATGTCTTGCATTGCATTTACATGATCTCCTGAGTAACACAGGCAGGAGAAATTTCCAAATCAGAAGGGTCAAAAACGAGGAAGGAAATTCATAGTTTAACACAAACACAGTTAGTGACCCTCTTGATACTTCCCTTGCATTTTGAATAAATTGCACATTAGCCACAGTAAATGCTGGCCCAATTAGTCAAGGTACACTATATGCTACCAACAACTCTGCTGAACGCTTTTTCAGTTCTAATAGTTATTTGTCTGGGTTTGTATGTAAATGCATACAGGGAGCTGTGGTAAAAGACATAAAATTGACTGAATTAAATTTACTGCATCACAAATTAGCAAAGAGTATGTCTAGAAACAAATAATTCAATTTTATGACTGCCGCTGAAATAAACTATATGGCTCTTGCATTTTGCATGAGACTGTGAAATCTGAAATAATAAACAAATAAAGTCAGAATGATTTCTTCATACTTAGGATCAACAGCCCTCCTGGTATATAGCTAAGGTTACAACCTATTAAGTTGTACATTTTTCACTTGATGCAAAGAGCTGCACACAGAGCACTGGATAGACCATACATGAGTTCTGGTTAAGTGTGCCTAGAAGCGCGATTCATTATTAAAAATAAATGTTTATAACTGATTTGTTACTTGAAATAAAATAGGTACATAATATGAATATAACAAATGCATTATAAGGTAGAGGTTGTGAAACTTTTATTTGAAGTGTACAATGTAAAGGTTTGGTTGTTTTTTGGGAGGAACTCTGAGTAAGCCCTGCGGAGAGAGAGGCTGAATAGCTCTATCCCTCCTTTCCTTTGCTGAGGGATGGCCATTTATCGCCTTCTTACGTTACTGTGTATTTAATCTAATGTAGCTGCCCTTGACTACAGGAGACTCAGTAGAATTGCCACCTCTTACAATGTTTGGTCAGTGTTTTAATATTTAAGTAACAGCTCCTGGAGTCATATGATACATTTGTTCTCATAACTAAGAAAAGTAAGGGGTGACATGCTTGTTTTCCTCTGTATACTTCTGAATTGCTCAGAGCACAGATATCAACTTCCCATTTGTATGCACTGAATCTGAGTACCTCCTGTAACATTGCAATTTTATTTTTGATTGAGAAGAAAATGATAGTTATTTGCCCAATGAAAACCCAAACATGACCTCAACTTATATTTTGTTCAGTAATCTCTAGTACATTTAGTAAACTGCTGTTCCGAGCGGATTATGTTCAAACACAGAGTGAATACTTATAATCATCACCATAAAAAAATGGACTCACTAGGTATTAATTTTTGATGTACTAAGCACTTCCTTTGCAATTCTATTGTCATCTGGCATCATTGTACCATAAATTTAGCATTGCCTGGAACAGCTCTGCGTTGTTTTATAACATGATTCCTTATGATTTAGCAAGTTTAATAGATACAGCTGATTGTATAAGCCATTTGCATTTATAACTCTTTAGGAAGATAAGAGATACAATCTAAAAACTTTTAAAATGGAAATATCTTTGCACAGCTTAATAAATTGTTATGAATAAGCAAAATCCCCCATTATGTTACACTCTAAATTATCCTGGGCTTTACCTAAGTTTGTAACCGATAGGGGAAAAAATGAACAAAGCAGAGAACAAACAAATTCTAAGTCTTGGAAGGTACCATATGAATAAAGCCAGAGAGATGATGGAACAAGGAATAATCACACTTTGGAGGATACACTAGCAGGTAATTCTTGTGCCCCATTTCACACTGTTTTTCTTACCTGCTACCTGAACTATGGATCGTGAGATGTCACACAGGAGTCCCTCGTAAAAAGGACTCTGGGATTTAGCTCTTGTTTCCCTGAAGGTGGATAAAACACTAGAGAGTACAAAAGACCGGTGTGCATGCTTACTGCAAGCTTTCTAAAAAAACAGTGTATGCCGCTCTTTAGAAACAGAAGTAAAAACAACAGCTGAGGAATCAGCTATTTCTACAGACAGACGAGCTGTAGTTACAGACTCCCAGCTGGTTGCAGGGATGGGTTGTGTGCTGGGATGTGTGCTCCTCCCTGCCCTGCCAAACTCTTCGGCTGGTGCTACCTGTTACACCATCTTCTTCACCACCCTCTCAAATCACTCTGAAAAGCCTCCTCACAAGAAGGACTGTGTGGCAGAGATAGCTAAACTCTTCTCCATGTGGGCTAGCATCCAAGCATGGCTTTGGAGGGATGAGCCAAGCCTACATTCACAGCTCCAAGGAAGCGCCCCTGCCTGAAGTGCAAGGGAGAGTAACACAGACCGTGTGCCTCAAAAACTCTTCCAGGATGCTATTTTTTACTTTTTTTCTTTTTCTTTTCTTTTTTTTAAACTTAATCTGAGAAATAAATATTTTTTACATATTAATATACTGGTGAATCAAGCAAAATCATATCATGGGACACTGCATAAATTGTAGGAATATGTAATATATGGTGTTTACTCTTGCAGCCTGACAAAAGAAATGGAGTTTTTCTTACATACCGTATTTTAAAAGCTGAAACAGAAAACAGATCCTTTCCTTGCCTGAAAAAAATGTGAAAGGGGTATTGCTGGAAAACTGAGCTCTCTTCCTCAACAACGAGCTGTAACACGCTGTCCATACTTAGAAAACCTGACAGGAAACAACGTATTTGCATTAGGATTTGTGTATTTTTTCCGTCTTTTTTTTTTTCCTGCAAACCTCATGTTCTTTGAAGTCCCTCCAAGATCCTCTAAAAGCAAGCACTTTGCAGGAGGCTCCCTGAACCTTACAGAATTAAACCCGTGAATGGTTTATCGCCTTAGTTACAGTACATGATTTCCAGTCCTAGCAAGTGCACTAAGCTAATTCTCAGCAAACCACAGACTTGCCATCGTTCTGAGAGTGCCAGGTCGGAGCCATTTCTGAGACAAAGCACAATCCTGAAGCGTTTTAGGCTTTTCATCCCTGATAAAAGCAAAACTTACATAGGAAGGGGAGACAAAGAAGTACTTATGGTTCAATTAAGGGCTGAAAAGTCACAGATATTTTCTGATATTTGAACTAATCACAATACAAAATTTTCATTTGCTAGATTTTTTTTTTTTTTTTTAGATTTGTTGCAGTTTCATGGCTCTAGCAGAAGGCATGTGCATGAATGCGTTTTCAAGGTTCTTAGCAAACGGGTTTCCTTCTGTCTTTATTGTATTTATTTTGATTGAAACAATATTAGAACTGCTTCTACAGCCTCTGGGTACCCCAGCACATAACTAGCACTATAGCAAAACTCCCTCAGTGTTAAAACAATCCCATTAGCAGGATCTCTGTGAATTTGTAATTATAAAGAAAACGTGTTTTCAGAAAGCAAAATAAGCATATTGACATTATTAAGTGTGACAGCAGGCTAGTCTGGGGAAAGGACAAAAAAAATGAATTCAAGAAACCATTAGTAAATAATACGTATTCACATCACTTGTCCTGCTAAAATTGTTTAAAGCACTGCTAGAAAGTTATCTCTGAGCCAACAGTCCTTATGCTAGTGAAGATGAGAGGGACACCAACGCTTGACTGGCAGAGCCTCCACAGCATGCTCCAGGATGCTCTCCCCTCATCAGGTGTCTGCTTGAAGCATACTTTGATTTGCTGTCTTCCTTCCAAGGACCTCTGGGAAAGGAAAGGAAAGGAGATCTCACCTTAACAAAGAACTGACTTGCACCTGGAATCTCTGGATTCAGGGGCCCTCTGGGGTTTGCTGGTGCAGAAATATCCCTG
The DNA here is from genome assembly GCA_025311575.1 of Elanoides forficatus. Classification (NCBI taxonomy): domain Eukaryota; kingdom Metazoa; phylum Chordata; class Aves; order Accipitriformes; family Accipitridae; genus Elanoides; species Elanoides forficatus. The sequence goes on along the minus strand of JAOBAS010000007.1, from coordinate 10,317,323 downwards.
GAAAACAGGGACAGTCCCTGGGGACCATCTGTATCTTAAGAAAGAAAGATGGACATAAAATTCCTTACTCCCACAGATCCTGGAGTATTTATTCTGAGATTTCTAATTCAGATTGCGTTTACTCTACGGAGATTTCTACTCAGAGCAGGCGTGTGTGGACCTGGCCCATCACTTTAAATATTTAATAGAGTCATCAGAAACTAGCTCAAGTGGTTTAACAGACATTAGAGTACAAGAATGACTGGTTTTCATCCTGTGGTTGGAACCTAGTAAGTTCCCATGAGCAGAATAGTGCACCAAGTGGATCAGGACAAACTCGATAGTTCTCACTAAGATCTTTGTCCCATTGACCACTCATGAGTCAGTGCAAGGAAATATAGTCCACATCAAGCTGCCATAAAACACATGCTTGCAAAGCCCATCCCACACTTTGCTCTTACATCGTGAGGATCTTTCACGTCGAGTGCATCCTGCCTGGGTTCAGCCTTGCGGCTGGTTACGTAGGGGATGGAGCAGGGTACCTTTTTGTGCAGCTGGCTGGGGAAAAAAGAGGAGGGCAAAGGAGCATGCGGTGACCTGCTGTTTGTCAGGGCCAAGGTGTCCGGCAGCAGGAAAGGGCAAGATCGTGGTCTTTCTCTTCTACTGACCGGTTTGATCTATGAGAAACTCTGCAGGCATTTTTCATAACGGAATAGGTTCACTTGCATAATTACTGCTTCTGTGGAAAGGTATCTGTTTTGTAGAAAAGTACCAAGCAGTGCTGCCAAAGTACTGGGAAAGTCTGCAAATCCAAATAACTGTTTTGAAAGCTCCAACAGAAGACTTGAAGACTATGAAATAAACTACACAGCATTTATTCATCATGCCAATAATCCTCACAAAATAGAAGTTGTGAATCTTGTGCAGGCTGGGAGGCTAGGGAGAAGAAGATAAATGTTGGTAGTAGTATCTATGTTCCTTCTATATTCTCATGCTACTTTTTAAAACAAACAAACAACAAAAAACCCCCAAACAAAATAAAACAAGCAAATAAAAAAATCCCCCAAACCCCTTGTCTCCACTCTAGTGGAAGGAAAAATAATTAGAAGAAAAAATTAGATTAAATCAAATCAAAACTTCATTGTTAGCTAGCAGCTGGGATTCTGACGGTCTGGTGCTTAAACCTACATGATGCTTTCAGGAGCTCTATAGTGCAACCACCATCTGTAATTCCAAAGCTAAAAGAACAGCATGATTTGAAATAGATGATATGAAATAAAGATAACTCATGGTATTATGAGTTTACCCTCTTTGCTTTCTCTATTTAAATTTCTATGGGTGAAGTGACCAAAAAAAAAAGATAGAAACAGGTGGGATTCTTCTGGGTTTTTTACAGCTAAAACTTTAAAGATTTTTAAAAGGTACAAAATTATTGTGGCTGTGTGTCTATACCAACACCACCTTGATCACTGAACTACATACACTTGAACTTACATTTAAGGAAGCAGTCTTTTTTTAATCTTGATGATGTGAAATAACAAGCATTTTGGAATGAAATGATAGTTTTTAGTTTTAAGCACAGGCCTGCATGTAACATTAGACCCCATAGTCTCAGTCTGCACAATTAATATTGTCCCTCTGATGAAAAGGGAATCCTTTTTTCACTGGCAATAACAAATAATTTTATACCAGAATAATGTAGCATACGTTTTGGAGAAAGGGCTCAACTATGGATGACAACTTCTTACTGTAGGAAAAGGTTTCTATAACCCCATGCCTGAAAAAAAAGTTATCTGGGAAAAAAAGATCAGCCTATTTTCTTTAAGGCTCAGCCATTATGAAGTGTTTTTGATCTTTTTTTAATCCTTGGAAACCCACCTTCTCCTCTAGCAGCTTGAGGATTCTTTCTCTTTATATGAAGGATAGATTTTCTTACTTACATAGAATGTCTGTGGAAAGAAAAATCCTGCTTAATTCTTCACAGCAGATCTTTGAGCACAAACTTCCATAGAGTGACTCTACATTGCTCTAAAAAATGGGAATGGAGCTCTGGGTACAGCTTACAGACTCGGGCTCTGCTCTAGACGGACACTATAAGCAGATAAAGATGAATCTTATTAAGCTAAATCTCTTCATTTCCACCCTTACACTTCAGTACGTGTTGAATGTGATTTCAGGAAACATCATATCTGAGCTTGGACTTTCAAAGAACTGAGAAAAATACGCGTGCCACTTCAAACCTCTTTTTTTTGATCTGGGAATACAAACTGTGGCTGCTGCCACAGTGAGAGCAGAGGAAGGGCCACCAGGACACATCTCTGGAAACAGCTGAAGGAGTTTAGACTTCCATGCTGCTGACAATAGTAATATTATTTGCCCCACTTAACAGTGGGTGGTCAATTTTCTTTGAGGAACATTACTGTTACTCAGCTGTCTCTAATGTTCGGTTTAGGAAAATGAACTACTGTGTGGCTGACAGACGTTTGAATCAAATCGTGTATTATGATTTGGGGAAAATGATGGATAATATTCTTCACCCATTTACTTAAGGTTCTTTTTCATCATTAAAAATGTACCTCGCGTAAACTGAATGCACCGTATCATCTTGTATATATGCAAGTAAAATTGACTTTTGGAATAAAATTACATCTATTCAGATTGCATGCAGAAGCATGTAGCCATCTATTTTAGTAGTTTTAGCTTGTAAAAGAAAGAGAGACCAAAATGAGGAGTGCAAAAATCATTATATACGTAGATATGTATGCAATACAGGTGCATTCTAGCTTAACTGGAGACTGGGATGGACAAGGAAGTATACACTATCTTTAACTTCCTTCACACTGGTGCCCTAGAGAAATGCTATCTGTGTTGCTTGTTAAAGATCTTATCAGTAAACCTAGCCAAAGCATTTTGCAGCATTTCAATAATATGTCAAAGTCATTGTTTTGTTGGGGTACCAATACATTATTAAATGACAGTTTTAAAATGATATAGCAGCATGTACGTAATTTCATAATAGCACACAAAAATAATTGCCCTAATACATTTCTATCCAGAGAGAGCGTAACTTGCATATCATGGAAAAATTGGTTCTTTCAGAGTGCAACACAGTTTTGCAAATGGAAGGCTCACAGAGCTTAGATAATACTGAGTGTAAGCTTCCAGCATTTTACAGTCCTCTGAACTGAACTAGAAATCTGAAAATACTGGTTTGCCAATTACCAGGCAGTGTGTTTCCCCTGACTGCTAACAGAAACGTGTGTCACAAAAATATATCTGTTGTTCAGAATGTTTCTTATTGTAGCATCAGTTAAGCACTTGCAGAAAGGGAGAAGAAAGAAAACTTTGAATTATAAACAAAAGAATTTAAAGAATCATGATCAAGATAAAAAAAATCTGTGCTTGCAAAAAAGCACAAAATATTTCCATAGACCCAGGAATTCAGATGATAGTGTTCAGAAATTTTCTGCCAGAGGGCTATTTTTTCCCTTCAAGAAGTTTTGATACATCAGCAGCCATATGCTTTAGTTTACTGGTTTATGCTGATTTCAGTGACATTTTGCTTCTGATGAGAAAAATCTAAGTGATCTAAAAATCTATGTGATGTTTCAAAACGAGTTTTCACTTAAAATGTATAATACATATGCACAAAACTTTAGAAGAAGACAGATTTTGATATTTTCAAAACTTCTCCAGCAACACGATGATGAATTCTAAGTTTTGTACTACAGAAAAATAAGTAGAAGTCATGAGAGGAGAAGAATAAATTGTCACTGAAGACAACCGAGGCTTGGTGTTATGGAAAACCCTCACTACTGTTAGGCAATTATTTTTTTTTTCCACTGGCCAGGCAACATCATTGCAGAATTTTCTTTTTTGGTCAAGATGCAGGGACCATTTTAGATGTACATATTCTTAATTCTGCCTCACTGAAAGAGAGTGCATTAGATGACCTTTTGAGATAACTTCCAACTACAGATTTCTTTAGTTTTATGCTTTCTTTAGTAAATGAATACTGCACACTCCCTCTTGATAACAAAAAGACATCTCTTCAAGTATGCTTGTGCCCTTTGAAAAGAAAATAGCGTCCAGTAGAATGCCGAGAAGCATGTAAGAGAATAGTTTCCTGACTCAGATTCATCTTGATAAGAGTTAGTTACCTTATCTATGTAGGGATTTTTGAAAATTAGACTAAATACATTAATAACTTGAAAATCTCCCCCAAATTCTAGAGTTACTGGTTAAATAGTAATTTTGGACTTACTGCATTAAAACAATGGCGATTACAGAGTACTTTGAAAATTTGCTTTCATACAAACTGAAGATACTAAAATAAATGTGTTCAAATACAGTATACTATGTTGTTAATTAAATTAAGTTCTATTTATAAGAGCGCAATGGAGCATGTGGATTGGCATTATTAAAACATTCGGGGAAATTGCAAAATAAGTAAATCTGCCCGGGATGCAGGACTTCCCAACTCAAAATTCTAGTGCAGGTATTGATAGTCTATTTGTAAGTGAATATCATGACCATTTCATGAGTAACAAGTCTCCAAATGAGTTCCAATGAAAGATTCATAGAACTGAACTGCTCCTTGTTTCTGATTCCTTTTTTGAACCTGTGGAGTCTTTCAGTTTATGGCTTCCAACAAACTTGCTGCTGTTTCAAGCAACTTGATGTCAATACTTTTGAGGATGAAAGAAAAAAAGGAGACTGTACTATGACCCTGATTTGTGAAATAACTTGCATTCTTTTTAATCCATAAAGAGTGCATTCATTTTTTTCTTAGAGAAAAAGCCAGCTATGACATTTTTCCAGGTACGTTCTTTTCAATGAGATTCAGCTACTGCTGTCTATGGTTATATATTGTGAAGGGTCACTATGAAAGTGCACATCTTCACCGTACCTTTTCTAAGAGTACTGTAAAATATCAGGGGTGAGAGAAAAGGACACTAAAAGAATGTTTTTCCTTCCCAGCAGTGAAAAACAGCGATTTTGAGAAGTAAGAAAATTTCAGTAGTAGTTTGAGGGTGCAGTAAAGGCACGAGCTGCTTTTATTTTAGGGGTAAACTTTTAAACAAAAAGGGCAACATCCACATAATGCGGGTGGTCTGTCACTAGATGACTTACCTAGCAAACACGCGAGATGCGTAGCTGTGTTATCCTCTTTGGCTTGTATTTAGGTGAGTTGGCCAACATTCAGCTCTTCAACAGCAGCCCACTCTCACTGGACATGCTCATTCTCAAAGCCCTTGGAAAACAGGCTGTTTCCAACCATCTGTGGAAGGAATGCACTGACCTGAATTAATTAACTGAAATCAAGCCAGTTTTATAAAGGAACAAGACCAAAGAAGGAGACACACTGAATTGGAATAAGCAGCGAGTTGTGACTTTCGGCAAAGCCCTGACTACACAACAGGGAGCAAACTGTGAACTTGAGGAAACTGCCACTATGGCTGAGGAAAGCACCTCAAGCAGAGCAACCTCATGGGAGTGGAGGGAAAAACAGGGAAGGGTCTGAGGTGGAATTTAGTAATTTCTTGTTATTGCATATCACAGCAAAATACTGCCATCCCTCAACACTTCTTTTGGTTTCTCTTGTGCTGAGCAGCAAAAGCAGTCATTATCTCCTCTATTCTAAGACCCAAGGTCTGACAGCTATATAATACACCTAAGGGCTTTCTGAATATTATTGTTCTCCCTTTTGCAAATGAATAACAAGGCTAGTGCCAGGCTTTCATGAACTTTTCTTCTTTCAGTGCCTCTTTCATCTTCAGTTGATCGTACAAAAATAAGAATTTTTCCCTTCTGAAAACAAGCTTAGCTTGTCTATACAGAAATCTGCTTTATTAATTTGTTTTCAGCTAAGATACAAAATATCTGCTGCACACTTCCTGCATTTTGTCAACATCTTGCTAATTACTTAAATGATACAGCTTGCTTTTCTTCCTCTTCTTTTTTTAAATGAGACATATTGGGGAGAGGGAAAGTCTGTCTTCAGTTACTCATTTCATTTATTCAAATTACAGCTTTCCAATCCAATACTGCAGAAAAAGTGCTCCAGGGTAAATTTGGAAATCTGTTTCATTATGATCCCTTAAGTATAATGCAATTAGAATTATACCATGAATGACTAACAGTTTAGAAGCAATTATTTTATGACTAGGTGAATTTCTACCTCACCGCAAATATTTCTCACATTCTTGTGTGCTAGTCTTTTCAGCTGGTGCTAAGAAGATTAGCGAGATTAAATAAGCATTTATAATCATGAAAGGAAACCAAGAGCAATCTTTCTCTTGTTTGCAGAAGCTGAACTGGGGAGGTGGAAGACTCGGGCCAGCTGTGTGTCCTGCAGCACAAGCTGGAAGGTAACAGAAGCCTGAAGACTCACCGTGTCCAGCGGATCAGGCCCTTCAGAGGTTGTTGATCCCGCCACCCGCAGCCAGGCACTCTCGGATGAACGTGAGGTGGGAGGCTAGTCGCAGCCTCCACCTGAGAGGTGGGGGCTGGAAAGGTGGAAGCACGCAACACCATGGCAGCGTGGTTTAGCACAGAAGCACGATGGACACTGAGAAAATGGGAGGGAGTCAGCATTAACAAACCGGTTAACTGCTCTATTAGAGAGTGCTAAAACGCACGGACATCCTAACTGATGCCAGGACAGTTACTCAGGGAATTACAACTACTTATTCTCTACTAGGGATACACAAGTGTTGTGGTTTAACCCCAGCCAGTAACTAAGCACCACGCAGCCGCTCACTCACTACCCCCCACCCCCTCCCTGCAGTGGGATGGGGGAGGAAATCAGGAAAAGAAGTAAAACTCATGGGTTGAGATAAGAACAGTTTAATAGAAC
>JAOBAS010000007.1:10279810-10301549 GCA_025311575.1 Elanoides forficatus | reverse complement strand
TAGAGTATTTCTGAAGACATTGTAGGAACTAGACAATATAACATTTCATAGGTTGTGTTTTCCCCTTTGTGTGCATAGTTCCTCCTTGCCTCTGAGTTTGGGTTATCTCAAGATCCAGGTTAAATGAAGACTTGTTTTAAAGCACTGGACCATTTAAAAGGGGTTCAGATTTTGTTGATGTGTGGCTTTTACGCACGTAAGTATTGCAATTATCACAGTAAATGATCCTTAGAATGAATAGTGCCAGGGTGACTGAGAAAAGTCAAAGTCCAATTGACATGCAAACAGTCCCATTTACTGATTTACAAGAAAATTACTTGAACAGTCTCCCTAATTCATTTTGCAAGCTAAATATTACTATGTTTTGAATAGTTTAAAAGGACCGCTTTTATCTCTAAAGTTGCTCATGAAGTAATAGAAAACCCCACTTAGGTAAGTCTTACCTTAACTTTAGACCAAGTTCTTTCCAAAAGGAACGTGCATCCCACTGTTGGGAGAATCCAACTTGTCAGATTTGGATTTCATTCCAGCATGGAGTCAACACCGTGCCTGGGAAGTCCTCTCTGGTTCCACAAGACGGACGTGAGCTGCAAAATCTTGGCTTCAGTGGTATTTTGGCAAGAAATTCTAGAAACCAAGCTTTGTACAAGAAAGCTTTTCCAAGGGAATTTTCAATATTGCTATTTAATTGCAAGTTTTCTGCCAAACGCTGTTTCATGCAAATCCATTTGCATTTTCTGCTAGATATTGACCCAAAACAGGAACAAAAATTTTCTAAGAAGGCTTCAGACCCAAGAATGGTAGAAAGCCAATGAATACTTTCAAAACTGTCCAGGAATAATTAATCTAGACTTAAGGAAGGAACAGCAAAACACTCCAATGTAAAATTCTGACCAAGAGCTGTTTCAACCACATTCTGGATTTGCAAACAGGTATTGAACTGCAAAGAACACTAAATCCATTTCAGCTACAGGAAAAGAAAAAAAAATGTTTATTCATGTTTTAATCCTTCATTTTTGTCAATATGCTATACTTCTGAAATATAGAAATATGTAATACAGTCCATCAAGATGTTATTTTGATACTTACGGTAACATCATATCTCTGCTAATCAATGAAAAAATTATCATCAGTGATGAAAATACTCATTGTTTGATGTATTGAAGACATATCACTGAGAACAGATTATAGCATAGTAGTGCATATATTATACTATTATAGATTTCCACAATACTAGGCAAATTTATGAACAAGATAATTTTTACAGGCTATATTTTACATTTACTTAGCCATTTATACTGTGCAATTTGTGTATTTCATTAAATGCAAAGCATCAAGAAACTGTGTGCACAGACATATGTGAGTATAAATGCATATATACCTAAATAATTATCAGTATTTTATATTTTTACATTGTCAATTTTCACATTTTTATATTATCAATGTTTAAATTTACAGTACAAGAGGGAACCAAGACAGCCTCTACTACTCACTCCCTTTCCTTTTTATTCTCTATCAGTGACATAAATGCATCTACAGCATCATTCATAATAACGTATAGCTCGTATTGACAGAAGAACACACTTAGGTAGATTTCTTTCCCCTTGCCCTGGGACAACCAAAGGCAATTTTCACTAACAAAGCAAATCCGCCCAACTCCCTGACCTAGCTCGGAAGGACCAAGCGTCTAGGACAGAAAACTGCAGAGCAAAACCCACCCAAGGCCATCCTAGTAGCTCTACTTCAGAAGCTTTAAATTTGGTTAAAAAGGCTGATAGGAAATTCTCATACTGTTCTGCTTTCAGTTCTGCGTTATACATAATATTACCATTATTATTTTCCAAGGGAAAACATTTGGGTAAACAATAAGTAGTTCATAAAAAGTGTATGAAAGTCATCAGTTTTCCTGGATATTAGCAAGGATCAATTCGTGTATTTACAAATGTCAACCATATAAATTAACAGCCGCTTAAAACAAAAAGCTAATGATACAACTGTTTAAAATCAGACATGATAAGAAATATCAAAAATAATCAGTAAGCATTTACAAATGACAACTGCTGAAAAACAGGGATCAGTACAAATGTTCTTCACGTACATGGGAAAGGCAATAAAGAAAATTATTCTTTGGATTTATGTATGTGTTTCAGCCTTTGAAAGACTGTTACTAAAGTTTTGTTTAATAACTTTTTAAGATAAAACCAGAATCTGACATGAATACTGGAAATTTTTATAAGGTATCTAGGGATTTTGATCGACACAATTTTTGACGCTGATTTTAAGATTAATTTTTAGGTTCTGGTTTTTAATAATTGCTAATCACATAACTTCTGTAAAGGAGGTCATACATTATTCTGAATTGAGTACACAGAAACCAAAGCATCTTTTAAAAAAAGATTATGTAGTCCATTATAATCCATTATTCAATTAGAGTGGGTTAGGCCGCTTTACTTTCACAACCCACTAATAAGAGGCACGTGTTTTATTTCAGCGCCTACTACTTTTCCTTTTACTATTGGGAAATGAACCTAAAAGAAGGAAAACAGAAGTATACCTTTTGTTTCAAAAGTTATTGATTACCATTTAAACATGGAAAAAATACAATTATTTAGAGAGTTATATCATCCTACTCCTGTGTCTCTGTAAAGAGTAACTGAATTTAGAGAAAGTGACAAAATAAGTTCAACTCACTGACAATTAAAGTAGACAATTAAGGAAAGACTGACTTCTGTGCCCTGACTCCTTCTGGTGGAACAGATGAATCGCGTGAACTCATCTGGAGAAAAAAGGATTGCTTTTTCTGTGTAAGGATTGCGGTTGCAATTGTAAGGATTTTCTGCTTAAGTTGCAAGGTATCGGCCATTTTCGTTAAAATGTATTTAACTTTATGTAATATATAGTAGCTGTACCAAATTACTCCATGACTTTGCCTCTTTTACATACATGCACAATTAGACATTTGAATATAAAACTCCCACAAAGTTTTGATATTGCTACTGTTGCTGTATTGTCAGAAAGACAATTGTTCTCCTACAGAACTCTCAAATCTGCACTCGGAGCAAAAGAGAGAATATGCAAAGCAACCAGCAAAAGATACGCTAAACCAGATTTGATTTATTTGGGGAGTTATACAATCAGATAAAGCATTTGGTATCAGACTAAGTACCTTCTTCAAGAAGCCTGCACAGTATGCACTTTCATTTGTACCTGCTAGCATTATAAAATGGCATCTGACAAGCATTAGACTCCATTTTTCATAAATATTATTGATAGCTTCTGTCTTGAATGATTACTTCCTGCGAACTTCAAGTGAATGAAAATGATGAGACTTACAGATAAGTCACGACTGAATTTTTTCATGAGACTTCCATAAAACAGGTGCTTAGCAGCAAAGAGGTGCATTTAACAGAAGTTAGAGGAATATTTCTTTATTCATGAGATGCTGCAAGTCCTTGTACTCCACCAGAACCCGCGGAAGCTCTGGCAGGCCGCTCCACTGGTGGCCGTACTCTTTAGGCACCAGCTCAGCACGCGCTTTGCTGGTTAGTAATGTACTGACCTGCATATCTGACTGTCAGTGCTGAACCGGGAAAAAAATGCCGTGCCGTTTTCTTCTTTAGTAGGTTGCCAGAGCTCCCCTATATTAAATACTGCCAATTGCAATCGTCTGTTTTCAAGTCTGTTTTTTACTCTGTGGATTCCCAAGTTTAATGAGGATTCCCTAATCAGATACCAGAGACTGACTCAAAAATCTGCTTGTCCTAGAGAAAAAAAAAAAACAAAAAAAAACTCAAATACCATAGTTTTCTTTCTTCTCCTTACATTACACCTTAGCTTGAAAATAATTTTGCTATTCCTCTCTTTGAAGACAGACAAAAAAACTCCAAGTAAAAAAATATTTCCTAGAAAGCACTATTAAACGCACATTTTTAAAAAAGTTAGATTTTTTTTTTCCATTGAGGGAATTGTAACATTCTTTTTAAACCTAACAATGAAAAATAACAATTCTGAAATTTCCTTATGTATTTTCCTATGAACAACACTGCCAATAAAGTCTTGGCTTAGTAGTAACTTAACCGGTATGTCAATTTTGCAAGTAATCAAGGTGTATAACTCAGGACATGACGGAAAAAGCCTCAAGTCGTAAATAGTGGGAAACTATATTTCACAAACATGTCCATACCCCTCTTTGAAAATCAGAAGTAAACAGGGCATTATCAACTTCTTTTTTTCTAGAGTTATGGGTTTGGACCAAATACTTAAGTCAGGTCAAAAGCTTAAATATTTGTTAGAAAAGTGGGCTTTTTTTGATCCAACATCAATTTTTGCAAGAATTTTGTAAGGCTATTAGATGGGTTTATACCACTGAAATCCTTTAAGAACTGATTCTAATCCACCTACAAAAAGTCATATATTACTCACAGCAAAACATTTAACGCAAATATAGTTTTTAGACTTGAGAAATACATATTTTTAAATTAATCTTCCATGATCAAGTACTAACCTAAAAAAAAAAAAAAATCAAAGTTATAGTTTTTCAAATGGTTTTCTACTGTTCTACCCTTTGGCAAATCAGTTGTTTGGTAGCTTTTTCTATTTTGGCTCAAAATATCTGCCAAACTTGGTGAAATACTGCACAACTCCATCATCAGGATAAAGCTGTTCACTTTGCAGGCCTCAATCCCAAACCATTAACATCAGTGAAAGGTTTTTATTGATTGCAGTGGATGGCAGAACAAGCTGTACCCAGGATTTGTTGCAAATTGCATTTGATGTGCTCTGGCTTTTTCCCTTTAGATAGTTGTGTGATCACAGTCATAGAAAGTTTAGCTTAATTCGTTACTGATTTAGAAGTGGATTTTTTCAAATAATTGCTTAAATAGAGTTCCTTCTGATATCCAACCAGTTCTAAGAATCAAAATTTTCTCTCTTGTTTCTCTTTCAGTTCATCAGGTCTCTCTCAGGGCTTCACAGAATGATGCTTAGTAGAAGCTTGAGAGAATATGAAGGTCCTGTACTGCTGAGAAATTAAGATAAATTAAGGAATGCATTTATGACCTTTGTTGTTCCAAGTTACTAGGAAAAGTTAATGAATTAAAGTTAAGCATTATATACTTGCAAAATATACAGATAATTCTATCACAAAAGGTTGACCAGCTGCATTTTGAATCTATATACAGTAACACCTATGAGACAGACATGCTTACAGGTGAAGAGCAATCAGGACAAATGAGCAGAGCAGACAGTTTTCCTTCTGTCCGTCTCACTACCAAGTGATGTAGATGCCACCATATTTCCTTGTCGCTTCCAAAGCCAAAACACTAGCAAGAAGTTGTTTACAGAAAATGATTTTTAGCTTTCCCAGGGAATAAGTTAATTGCCCTCGCACTTTAAAAATTAATGGGAAATGTGCAAGGTTATTTTGGATCCTGGTGCCGCCTACACAAACGTGGTACTACCGGTGGTAGATACAGGCAACAGCATATTGTATCTTGTGGCTCCAAGGCTTTGCAGTAACAAGCAATTACGCATTCTTGCATGCTTTACACCTGTGGTAATACCACTTCTAAAGGTATTAAATATGCATCTGTGTCCACAGTGAGTCCTGCTTGCTTGGATATGGTAGATGAGAGCCAAAGTCTTTTTGGTTTTTTCCTCTTTGGTTGACACTAATATTCTAAGTAGCTATTTCTCTCACACATACCTCATCGTAAGGATTGTTTTTCTCAGGTTGAACTCAGTAAGGCTTTATTGACCTGAAAATACTCTCACTAGTGATGCCAAAATGAATTCTTAACATCCAGATTCTCATAGCTATCAAGGGTGGGAGTCACACATGAAAAGGCAACACCCAGGTGGACTTTCTTGTAATTTTCCACACTTGCATGCAAACCCAAAAGAGTTTATGGCCATGGTGTAACATTGCTTTATCTTCCTTATCTGGAAGTTTCAGGAAGGAATAATCATGTTTACTTTCTAAACTTTACTTTCAATTTTCCAGTCCTAATCTTATTTTGTCTGAATTTCCCTTTACTGGGCTGAAATTTCAGGGTGCGATGCTTGAAAGAGCTCCTCCTGCACTGTTAATCTGTCAAATACTCTTTCCAGGCTATACACAGAGAACAGAAACTAAAAGTAAATCCTCATGGGGGTCATGTCCCCTCCTCCCACCTCCACCTCTGGATTTTTGCTGTTATTTATTTCTGATTTACTCATCCAAGTTTTTTCTCAACTTAAATTAAACTGGCTGCTCTACAACTTTATTGTGTTTCTTATTTACATCTCCCATCCACTAAGTGATAGTCTCTGACAAGGCAGAAGACAAATAAGCTGTCTATTCTGCTGTCTCTTCCCATTTTTTTTACTTTTTGTTTCTCTTCTTCTTCTCATATTTAAGTATTTCAGCAGCCTCTCTAGCTAGGTTCTGTCCACTTCAGACCAGACAGGATATTTTGGTTGCATTTTACAAGCAAAACAGATAAATGCTACTTGAAGATGACCCTTTTTAGAAATTGTTTATTATGAAAACCAATTTTTTTTCTAGAAAATACTTTATCATTATGCTACTATGTGCTAATTCAGGACAAATTCATCACTACTTTTGCTTTGGAACAAATTTCAAATGGAAAGGGAAAAACTGGAATGCTGTGGCTGTTTCTTATAATCCTACTCTCTGGTCAGAGCACTTAATGTCGAATACAGATCAGGAATCTGAATTGCAGTTCTCAACCTGTAAGAATTTTTACCTACCGTCTTCCACCTGCCGCTGAAGTGTGCCTCTCATCAGACTCGTAGGCACTCTAAGGCATCATATTGGAGCGCTTTTGCTTCTTTTTCAGAACTTAAACATCCACTGAACACGGATCAGTAATCCAAGTTCTTAGTTTAAGAGGGGCAGCAGCAGCAGTTGGTTCCTACACAGGTTTGGGAAGTTTGCCGCTTCATTTCTTTAACTTTTTTTTCACATCTGAAATAGAACACTTCAGTTAGACCAAAAATAATAACATTCTAGATGACAAAATAATTTTAGTGAAGGTTTGTGTTTTTCTTCAGTGAAACAGAAAATAACAGACACCAGAAAAAAGTATTAAGATTTGTATTTTCCTTCAGTGAAATGGAAAATAATAACAAAAACTACTCTCTGAGTCATACTTAATTAAAATGCTTCAAGTTTTGAATTTAGTAGCCAAAGAAATAAATCATTTCTGAGCAGCACTAGATAGTAGCAAAAGAAATGTTATGGTACCCTTCATTCTTCCATGTCAACCATCCTGATTATTTTCTTTTTGCATATGCTTTAAAATTTAAATATATGCTTTTGTGTTTAAAAATACCTTAGTACTTAATTTTTTAAAAAAATCATAGGTGGAAGTTTTGAGAACACACAAATAAATTGAGAATTTTGAATAACAAAACATTTTTGCATATATGTTCATTCCATCCTTTATGTTTTGCCTAATATAAATGCCACTTCTATTTCTTCCAAGGGTAACAACCATAGGCATGCATGCCTGCATATACACCGAGCTGGGATTTTGTGTTGACACACTCTATACAAAACAGATAGAGGGGTTTGCCAAAGGTTAAATATTTCTCATCAGGTTCCACCTCTGTTATTGATCTGGAGATTTATGGCTAAAATTGAGTAAATTATGTGACCTTGAACTAGAGCTCCTTGGATTTAAAATGGGACTTGATTCAGCCTGATTTTATATATTATTTACTTCAGCATACATTTTGACTGCCAAACACATGACTTACCCTGTCTTTTGAGGGAGAGGGAAAAATGGAAACAGGGTGATTAAAGCTGAAAACTGTCAGCACTTTCTGTCATCCATTTTGAGGAGGGTCCTACACATTTTAGTCTGAGGTTTTTTAATGTTTTCACAGTTGCGTAGAGGTAGACACTTAGATATTCAAAGGCTCTTCTTATACAATGCAGTAGTAGTACAATTCACCTACTGAGGTGCTTATTCCCATAAGAGTGGTAAGCCACTCTGAAAAATCTCAGTGGCCCATAGCTGCATTTTTAAGCAAATGTCTTGATTAAAGACAGTTAACATTTTAGAAAAAGAAGAAAAAAAATTCCTATGGTGCCATTACAAGTTGTTTTATATCCACTTAACTGCCTACGGTAATAATATACGACATGATCGTATATGAGCGGAGAAAGAGCAGAAAACACAGCATTTGCTTTTAAGAGACTGGCTCAGCCCAAAGTCTCAGCCATAAACACCTAAATGCTTCCAAAGGGCTTGAGAGCAGGACACTAATAGTAGGTCACCTGTCCCTGATTTTGACCGTAAACAAGGAGATAGTTTGATCTCAGTGATGCGATATGGACTTCCCCAGGCGTCAGGAACTGACCCCAAGTCACGGCTTCCTACCAAGCCTGTTGGCAGCGATGGCTTCCAGCGGATTTCGGATCAGGTGCTCCGGCGAAAAGCTCTTGAGCTGCTGCCTGGCCCCTTGAGCCATCCAATCCAGCAGCCCAGGGTTTGTCTGAAACAGAAGGAAACGCATACGCTGGTAAAACTCATGTGTATACGGGAAGTGTCTGTCTGAAAAATTAAAAATGTATGATGCTGCATTCTCCAGAAGACTTGAAAATAAAGTGTTGCAATAATGAAATATTAATATATAAAGTAGAGAACTACAACCTCAGAACATAATATATCACACTACAGTTTAGTCACTAACAATTTCTATTCTGCGCTTTTGGACTAAATGTGCTGACACATAAAAGGGAAACAGGTAAGGACTTTATTTTTACTTCCCCATACCCAAAATAAAATTAATTTTAATTGAACTTTGATTTGTCTATGACAAAGGCTGATTTTTTAACTGTCACTGTTCACCTTGAGTGCAAAGTTTACTTATCATATAAAGCAAGCTCAGTTATGCTCACAGAAACTTTAAAAAATAAAATAAATAAATAAATAAATTAGGTCCAGTTTCCTTAAAAAAGCTTTTCAGATGCTGTTGTATTTTATGTAGTATTCATAGGATTTCAAGAGATACCTCCTCACCTGTATGTGTTATCTCTTAACTCGGGACAATACAATTTTATATATAGCAAAAGCTATAGAAGGAGTGACAGAGCACAGAGCTCTGGTTAGAAGAACCAGAGCTGGAGACATTTCCCTTACTTTTCTGTGTACAGACCAGTGCCTCTGCTCACACAGATAGGGGAAATAAATCCAGCAGATCCCAGCAATAGGGAATGAGAGGATAAGACAAAGGCAACTGCTGTGGCCACCCAAAACACAATATACTAACTATAGGGAAGAAGACCTAATTCAAAGACCGGGATGGTGAGCAAGGTGATCGAGAGAAGGGGAGTTTCTGTCTTAAATTTTTTTTTTTTACATAATATGATCTGAACAGAAAAGAAGAAACAACCTCCAAATGACTTGGCGGTTTAGCCCTCAGATTTGACAACAAGTGCATGGAAATTTCACTGCAACTTGAGACAACAGTTAGCAAATAGAGCATCTTGTGGCTCTCGGTAATATCACGTGGGTTAGACACATCAAATACTCTTTCTCTGAGTTGCTAGTTTTAACTGTTCTGGTTTAGGTTTCTAGAGAAGCCCAAACGAAAAAAAAAAACAAAAACCTCATAGTACAAACATACCAAACCAATAGATACGAAACCCAAGCAGTAGATACGAAACCCAAGCAATAGATACGAAACCCAAGCAATAGATACGAAACCCAAGCAAAGCGAGGCTCTGAGGAAAACGTATGAACAGAACATTAACAGCAGAATGAGGCATTTGACAGTCTCAGAACATTGTATATTATAGAAGCTGGAAAGTTCAAGTAATGAGGAAGCTATACCCACCAAGTGGCAAAAGTGATAAGGCTAATGGAGGATAGCAACAGGATTAGACAAAAGACACCAGGATTAAGATGTGGACTGAGAGACAGATATGGCCTGACTCAGCGTAACAGTGATAAAATCATCATCATAGTGGAAAAGAAGTGTCTGGTTTTTGTTTGGGGTTTTTTTTGGTTTTTTGTTTTTTTTTTAAAAAAGCTTGAAATGTCATCAATATGCACCCTGAAACAAAACAAAACAAAAAGCAGGAGGGGGAATATAGAGACTACTTCAAATGCAGCCTTTTGGAAGGTAATAGCTGTTGTTAGAACTGTCAGCTCCAAACCAGTCAAAAAACAGATGTACTTGAAATGTCTTGTCCAATAAAGATCCCAAATGTCACTCAAAATGATTAGACTATTTATTACAGAATTTGTAATGGAAACATGAAAGAAGGCATGGAACGATACAACAGAGACAGATGGACTGTTTGCTACAGATGTCATTTAATATCAATCAGTGACTAGAATTTATTAACACAGTTGCTGCTTTAATGGATTGAACAAGCTTAAAAACATTCAGAGCACTAGATGGTAGGTGATAATTAAAACGCAAGACACATGGCTTCAAAAACTGTAATAGTCTCCTGATAATATCTAGTATAATCTCTTTATTAAAAAAAAAAAAAAAAAAAAAAAAAGAGAGAGAAACCTCACTCAGTTTTTGAAGGATTAAGGTTGTTTCACTACCAGCATCCACTGGAAGATGAACTGAACATTGGCATTATATTGATAATACTGTTTTATGCTTTTTCTTCACCTAACATTGCTTGTTCCCTTCACTTTTAAGCAAGATACCTGATGGAAGCAGGACAGAACAACTGCCAGCAGTACAGACAGAGGAGAGCCCTTTGAAAGGAAACCCCAAGCTGCTGGAGGTATCCCAGCTACTGTGGTTTTTCCCACACACTACCTACCACGTTTTTATCTTTCCACTTGGGTAGCCTATAAGTTATTTCTTAAAGCAACTCTAATTCAGCAGTGTTGTGTATTATATTTATATATAATGCTTGTAGGAAAAATTCACTAAACAATATTTATTATACTGAAAAAGACTGGAGACCTTTTCTCATTCCCTCCACTGACATAGCCCTTCACCCAGTTTAGAGCTGACAGCTCTGATGAGTACTACTTTTTGGCATTTCCAAAGAGTTCTCTGTAAACCAGGTATTTATCTAAAAGTACTTTTCTGGAGTAAAAAAAAAAAAAAAAAAAAAACCAACCCAAAAAAAAAAACCCCACAAAATTAAGAAAAAAGAATACAATGACCTCACTGTATACATTTAATTTCCAGGCTATTCTGAAATATGGAAATCTAAATACAAATGTCCATTTTTACCATAAAGGATGAAAAAATATATTAATACATTATACTTTTTGTAACTGTTTTAATTACTATGAAAATCCCATTTAGCAGTTGAATCAGAGCCTAAATTTCCCTGAAAGGCTCATATTTTCATACAAGTCCAGTGGGAGAAATTCTAATTATTTTAGTACTGAACCCAAAGACAGTTTGGCGTCCAAGACAATTCCCTTATGTTGCTTTGCAAAGTCCAGCTCTATTCACTAGGTCAGTCCATTGTTTTATGACTAAATTTATTCCTGGTTCATATTTATATTAGTCTTTCATCTTCCCAGGTGCAAGAGTACGAAATACCATGAATATACCATGATTATGAAATTAACTGCTTAAAGAACAAACAACACAAATATCGATAACTCTTTCACTTTGCGCGTCAAACTAACATTATCTTAACACTAACCCGAGTCATGTTTTTTGACAACACCAAGAGAATATTGCACTAAAAAAAAAAAAAAAAAAAAAAAAGAGAGAAGAGGAGGCCTTTTTCCACCCCACTTCTTCCCCCAGTATTTGTAGCCTTCTAATGAATCTTTTCAGCAATGTTTATATACCAATACTCTTAAAAACTAAAAAGCGGAAAACAAGTCATATCAAACATATATTCCAGAGGATGCTTGAGCAAGAAAAATTTAAAGCCTTTGTAATTTCCCACAAGAAGATATTTCTGTTATTGTCCTGATACTGTCAGAACATTTAATTTTTGCCATCTCTGTGAAATCATTTAATCAGCTAACTTCTGTGTGCACAATCAAATTTGCCTGACAGACACACTAAGCTGATGCATATCTTTGAAAATTGNNNGGGGGTATATACACATATACACATCGAAATTGTCCTCTTCACATAAACTGAGGATCTGGCCTTTTTCTTCAAGCCCAGTTGCTTAGCAACTCATGGAAAGTCTTTTTAGAAAATTTGTCGAAAATAAGGCCTAGTTGTTTAACAACCGAGTTTTAGGGTTTTAAATTGTGAAGTTTTGTAATAGTTGAGACTCAGTAACATAAATCTTAAGGAGAAAATCATGCTCCCACTGAACGTTTTTTCACTCATTTTAGAAGGCAGGGTTTCCTGGTCATTGTCTTACCTGTTTCTTTTTGTTTTAAAGCCGATATTGATCATGATCTACTGCTGTTTCCCTGACTCTCCCCAGCTCTTCCCCTGAGCACAAAAGGTGCTGAACGTGTTCGCGGGCTTCAATTACGCCTTCTCTGAAAATGATCCTTTCACGAGTACTTACAAGAAATGACAAATGACGTTCATAATATGCCATGTCACCAGAGCACTAATCAAATTAGACTTACTACCTTTGCAATCACAAGTGGGTCTTCATGTTTTATATCCGAACACAATTTGAGTCAAGTTACCTTGCCAGAACATTGCTCCCATCCTCATAAAAGTATATGACAGCTATAACAAGCGTTTGGGGAGCAGGCAGGTGCAGTACAATACAGCCATAGGAAGTCTAATGAAAATATACACCAGATTGTTTTCCTCACTAAAAGCTGTATTTCCATTAGCAGTTCAGACAAATATCAATGGCAATCAATTAAGAGTGATTTGGATAAGACATTCTGCAGGTGTATTAGATTAATTACGATCACATTAGTTTACTGATGTGCTAATTCCACATATTTATTTAGACAACATAGTACGGCTTGCCTCTAACATTAATGTCTGGTTTTTATTTCCTACTGTGTGGAACGAGAAAGACAAAATGCTACAAAAATTTGTTTTGCCTAATGAAAAGGCTTGTGCTCTAGTGCTTACAAATTGTGATTCAAAAACCAGGAATGAAAGTAATCCGAGATATACATCATTTACTGCATGATTAAAACACTTAAATAAGTCCTGAACCTTTAAGAATAATAAGTAGGTTCTCAAGTGCATGATTTCTAATCCAATTATTTTTAAGAACTCCTAGAAATATAGCTAAGCATTATCACCTTTGCCCCAAAATCATTGCGGTAATGCAGCAAATGATTAATTCAGGCAAAGAGTATTAGGAATTAAATTATAACTGTCCCATGAGACTGCACTATTATGCACCACTTAATAAACAGGTATAGAAAAATAAATTTCACAACTGTCTCACCAGGTAGACATTTTGGAATACGGTGTTACCTGTAGGGATAAATGTGTTAGTATAGGACTCAAATACACGAAACTCATTGAATAGGAAACATATTATGGCTTCTAACTGACATTTGCGCTGTGCCATCTGAAAGAACATTTTATAAATTTCAATGTTTTGGTAAACATTAAAAAATTTTAGCCTCAATCTGTTAGATTTCATTTCCTGTTGCTTAATGGGTCTTGCTTTTCACCTTTATGGTTACTGTTTTAGAGTAGTGCCAAGTTGGATCTGATACAAAGCAGCCTAGCAGATTGCTCACTTACATATTTTGGTTAATTTAGCTATCTTTAGCTCAAGGAAATGCTTTGGTTTACACTATGTGACATTTCTCCATATCACATATTGAATGCCATATCCCAGTCCTGCTACAAATTTTCACCAAAGAGAATAGAAAAAAGGAAGAAAAAGTGGGGTCTGATATTCTGAATAAAATTAATATTCTCAGAATCATACAGGTTTTAGCCATTTGCATCCACTGAAACAGAACGGTTAAGCAAAACCAAGATCACCTATACCCAAGGGAAGAGATTAGCGGCCATACCGGTGAAAAGGCCCACAATTTTAGTTTAAAATTAAACCTGTGCCAGTAGTGTCAGGTTCTATAGATTTCTTCTTTCACTTGTCTTTCACACAAAGGATGGTAACCTGAAGCAAGAAGGCAGATTCAGAAAAAGTCTGCTACACCAGTTAGGTCAGGCAGATACTCAGTCGTTAACTAGATCTTATCTTGCAGTTGGTTTAGTCACACAGTTGTAACAAGATGAGAAAATAGGTCCTTGGAGCAGAAATAGCACATACGGTTTTATTGGAGGGCAAAAAAGAGGAAAACTTCATGTGAAAAATCCCTTAAAACAATGCTATCACTGTACCACTTTGCTTTGTAACCAATATCTTACTCAACTCTTAATTTTACAGGTAAATTGAAATTAATTCTTGCTGCAAAAAAAAAGTTTGCTACCTTTTGTCTTTACAGACTTGCTTTTTTTTGCTCCTTCACAAGAAAAATAACTATGTGGGTATTAGATCCATGTAGAAGAGATCAAAGTAAGGCCCACTGTATTCCTCCAAACTGACTTGGAAAATTTTGGAAAAGAATTGGATACAGAAAGGCTGAAAAAATTTCAAAGACGCATGCAAAAAAGTTACCTGTTCTTTGTATTGTTATTACTAAAATTTACTGCTCTGTAATAATTTAAGAATGAAAAGATCAGATCAGAGCAAGGACATGATAATTTAAAAATGCAAAGTTATCTTCAATAGAATTAAAAACTATAATTAAATAAAGTCACCCAGTGATACACACTCTGCCCCTCAGCGATCTTTTGGAAATGTGCCAAGTTATGGTTCAATTTTTCATTTAGAAACTCTGTTATACCCTTATTTAGCTTACATCATTTCAAAAATAAATGCCATGAGCTATAGTAATTCACTAGCTGGGGTTTCAAAACCCTGACTGGTTTCAAAATCTCTCTAGAAATGTGTGGCAGTCTACAAAGACTCCATCTGAAGCACTGAATACAAGAAATTTAGCTGATGACAGTCTTCAGCAGGTCATTGAGGTCATCGTTTAGGCATCAGTTGTTTCACATGTAACTCATATCTCAGCATTATTCCCCATTTTGCCATTTTGATATGCAAACTTTTAGAATCAATCACATAAAAAAGGCTTCCCTTACTTCTAAATACAGCAGGATTAAGAGACCTACCAGGGAAGGAAATAAAATCCCTAAATAATGCTTCCAAGTTTTGGCAATCCCAAACACCCAGAATTAGCAGTCGGACCTCCCAAAATCATACTCGGGGAACATGAACTTATTTCTGTCTCTCAGAACCAGTTCTGGCACATCCAAGCCTTTCTCTGAATTCACAAGGACTAAAGTTTCCAATAAAAATAGCAAGAGAAAGCGTGATGTCCGTCACATCCACCTTCTCCAAATTCTTATCTTTTTTTATTACAATTGTGAGGAAATGTTGCACCATTCTCCCTATTTTAGGCATAGGTGAAGTGAGAGGCAATGGGAGCAAAGACTGACCTGCCAAATAGTAACTAGCATGGGCTAGTGTATGCTCTGCACCAAGCACTTCCACATCTCGTGTGATTTTGAGACATATATCACTCGATCAGATCATACATCACTAATGAATTATCCAGTAAGACACAAAACAGGCCTAATACCAATAGAATTTCTAACCATTTTGCATCCCTGCTCAAAAAACCCAATAGAAATACTTACAAATTGCCAACACATTTTCCCATTTCTCAGTTTAAGTAGATGAATCGTTACAGATGACCGTTTTCTCACTTTAAACCATGATTTCTTGGAAAAGGTGGCCTATGTCAAACAGATGCAGCCTATATGGATCCTTTAAATCCATTTAACCCTGATGAAGTTAAACAATTGAAAATTCTAACGTCAAACCACCTGAGTTGATGCTGTTCCCATTATTTCTTTCAGCTATTTTATAGAAATAGTGCAGCAAACTGACAAAATTTACAGAAAACCCAAATTTTTTCACATTGCTGAAGAATGGAAAAGAATTTGAACACATCCATAGTGATCTAACAAGGCAGAAAACATGAGCATATTAACAACCAAAGAACACGAGCATTGCATATGAGCCACTGCATATGAACAATCAATAAGTAATTATTAATGTTAAGCCGCTTACTTTAGAAGCAAATAAAAATGTCAACTCTGAAAAAAAAATGAAAGATACTATAAAGTCTAATATTCTTTTATAGGTGAAAAAGATTAGCCATTCTCTGCAGAGGATAAAACAACTGTACCCAGAAATCGTTTCATAAACCAATGCATCTACCATTTAGTTATTTTACTCTCTTTCCAATTTCCAATTATTTATGTCAACTTCTAGCAGCGGAACTCTGAACTTATGCTGGCTGATCACAAATAATCTATAATATCTGATTCCAGACAAGGATTAGTTCTATAATCATGGCAGGTTTTTTGAATACCAGTTCACGTCTACACTTTTTTTTTTTTTTTTAAGATCAAAACTGGAATCAAATTAATGGCTGTTTTAATTTACTTATTCTGTTCCCTGGCTCCATTTTCTTATTAAAGGTGTCAACTACTATTTCAACACTTGTCGGAGAAATGGCAACCTCTTGGGAAAATATATGTAAAACCCTATGTATTTCAGGCTGACAAAGCACCAGCAAGATGAAAAGTTGTAAAGACACTGTTCCCAGCCTTGCAGTTCTTCATCAAATATGACATTCAAAAATTAAAAATTAACATAATTCAAAAGTATATATTTTTGCAAAGAAGCAGATTTTTTTGTGTGATTATTTTCATAGTAATAACAGTTGCAATTGCTATTTCCCAAAGAGCAGGGCTCCACATGAGGGTAGCTAAAAATACTGCCGCCTTTTCCATTCTCCTTTCATGTAGAAAGGACTTCATCATGTTCTCTGTTAACGTTTTGCTTCCAGTGCCACGTGTTCCATGTTCTGCACACTAAACACAGCAGTATATATTGTCTTAGCTGATCTGTTGTTAGAGAGGACCAGAGAGACCCGATCGGCACACCTTTCCTTGCTTCCCCCTTGTTCAAGGGATGCAAGTTGATATGGGCTGGTCTTAAAACCACCCAAACTAGGCTTAAAAAAAACCCTCCTTGAGTGTAGCAGGACAAACAGTTCCACATTCCTACGCCAAGCCCTAGGACCTGCAAGTTTTCGAAGAACTTGCTTTCTTCTGTTTTGGTTTTTTATCTATGGAAAACAGAGCCCGGGGATGGCAAAAAGCTGCAGTGGAGTGACTGGCGTGCGGGCACTGTTACTGACCTAGTATAGCCAATTTTTTTCCATTAGTAAGCAATTTCTGTAAGCAATCTACATGGTAGACGTGAGTGCATTACAGAATGCAGCACAGAAACCCTGGAGTTTTTATCATCTGTACCATGTTCCACACTTCTTTAATGTTCAGCTTGTTTCAACAGCACTGCTAGAAATTCATCATGCAGTTGAGGATCACACGCTTTGCCTGTTTTTAAGAGAAGATGGTATTACACAAAACGAAGCTTGCAGACAACTGCTGGTGATGTGAATGAATAAGAGAGGAGGCAAAAGCTAGAGATCATCTGGTACATCCTCCGTGCCCAGGTCTTTCTGCTGACAGACCTACTGTGGGTAAAGAGTTTGCAGTTGCTTTGCTCACCCTGTTCCCAGTAAAGGCACAGAAATGTATGAAAGGGAACGACTTTTCATGCAGTCAGAAGAACTGAAGCCGCACTGCTCTTCAAGAGGCGACAACTAAACAAAGGGTCACAGGCTGTTATTTTTCTGATGTATTAAAGCTGTTTCTTAGCCCTTGTTCAAATTTCATATGTGCCATTGGCTAGCGTGTGTTAGCAACTCCATTGAAATGGGTGGAGCATGCAGTGGCTGACAGGATCAGAATGATATTTCAGATGTGGTGCATGGCACCATGGCGAATTACTGAAATGTTCATATTCATGTTTTATTTTTCTCAGACAATACCTATGACTGAAAAAAAAAAAAAAAGAAAAAGATTTTAAAGTCTTCTACTGAGATGTCAGGAACGTGACCTTTATTTTCAGTACTGCTCTGTTAGCCTTTCAGATGACATTATGACAATAGTCCTATTAGATACAGGTGCATGCCAAAAAGCAACTCAATATGATACAGCATATGGCAAATAGCTAACATGAAAATATGTTGAACAATTTGTAAATTTTCAATAAACTATATTGCCAAGTTTAATGCTCGTTCTAAAAAGAAATCTAAGTTTGTTTCTTTTTTAATTTACCTTGAAGTCCACACACGGATCAATTGTTCACAGAACAATTTCCTTTACAAGGACATTCTGTCCAGTTCCCAGCAACAGCAGATTTATGTCAAAAGCTGCCAGGAGATGATGTCATTGAAAGAACAAATTTATATTTATCAGAAAATGAAACAATCTTGCAAACATCTTTACATTTAATCGCAGAAGTCCTATTCTCCTGCCTATGTTCCAAACACCCATGAGGATTAAGAGCATTAGAAGAAGAAACACTTTGTTCAAACAAATTATTCTGTTACAAACATAGAAGAGAAAGAACACCAGATGTTCAAAAAGAATTGTGTATAGATTTAAGAATCAAAAAAGAATGATGAATATGGACCATGAAACAAAGCATTAAGCAATGTGATGAGCATCTGTTGAGTAATAAATCTAATCTTTGTACGGTTATCTTTTCAAAGTGAATTTAATGGGAAAGTTTTGCTGCTTGATGAAAATGTTGTCAAATCAGAGAAAATATTGGTCATTTTTTGAATGGTATTTGATCTGTTAATACAATTAATCATCTACCAATAAATAAAAATTATATATCTATGAAATAGAAGTCTTGCATTTTTACCAATTGATAAATAAATTGCTGCTTTTATTTATATGCAATCCAGCTGGGGAGCCATAATTGACTCACCTCATGAGAAAACTAGAAAAGCTAAGGCTAACCTTTATGTTTTACTATCAATGCATGTGTGGAAACAACTGCTACAGTTTAAGATTATGTACAGCCCTTTTCTAGATTCTCTAAGTTTTAAACAACATTTGAAATGATGAAATCGGGGTTGGTTTCTGTGGGAAGATAAGTATTTGTTGAAAGACTAAGAAAGGTGCCCTGCAACCTCCATACTAAGAAGGAGAAGGCAAAGGAGAAGGAAGAGGAGACCTTCCATGCCGTAAAGTTGCTGTTGCGAACTTCTTCCAAAGACATTTGCAACTGAAACAGCTGGGCTGGAGAGCACAAATTTGGCAGGAAAGGACTCCTTGCTGAGAGCTAATTGCCTTTGAACAGTCTTATGAACTTTTTATT
The DNA here is from genome assembly GCA_025311575.1 of Elanoides forficatus. Lineage (NCBI taxonomy): Eukaryota > Metazoa > Chordata > Aves > Accipitriformes > Accipitridae > Elanoides > Elanoides forficatus. The sequence goes on along the minus strand of JAOBAS010000007.1, from coordinate 10,282,324 downwards.
AGCTTATACAGAGACAGAACCCTTGAAAAACCCTATGCCACATATGCACAGTGCGTTTTCATCACAGGTTTTTCCACTGAGCATGTAACATGTACAGCTAGGAAAGGGCATACTTGCATCACTGCATGGACGTGGGCCCAGGCCCAGAAAACTTTGTGAATGACAAACGTGACCTCCTCGGCATTTTAGAACACATTTATTTCAGCATAAGGCAAATGAGGTTTGGATAGGGAAGAATTAAAATCTGATCATCTCATCTTGGAAAGGAAGCAAACTCTGGGCTTCTTCCTCAGTTCACCATCTAACTTCTTACAAGGAAAGCAGAACCATATGGCACATGCTATTTTAATTGTGTTGCATATTAAATAGGGAATAGTTAATACTTCCTTTTTGTTCCCTTTTTTTTTTTTTTTTTGGTTATGAAAATTAGAGTCAGAATAGTCTGGGAAGCTATACTCTTCAAGTAACTTGAAAAGCATTTTCAAAGAAATAATGAGTTAATTTTAGCCAAGGTGCCCTGTTTTAGTACAACAACAGCCAAGATTTGCCCTGGCAGTCTTTGCTGTATGATAGTATGGCTTCAACAGGGATGATGGAAAGAGCCCCAACCACCCTGCCTGATTAGCCAGCTGGACTCTACACACACCGCTTCAGAATAAGGGAATTCAACTTGAGTCCCAGATATAAAACTCCGGTGTGAAAAGCAACACTACTTTTCTTTAAGATTCCCATCAAAGAGAGAGTAACCACAAATGCCTTTTGAAATAACATTTATTTTCTTGGTATGTGTTTTAGCAACACTCTGGTTTCTGGTTTGAAGGGGGAGTTTATTTGCAAAATTGCTCTGGCCAGCTCTGGGTATGTGTGGAAGCTGGCTGCTCTGGAAATTTCAGGTGAATACCAGAATCCTGCTGAATACCTGCTTTTGTACCTAACTTCAAGTGTTGGTGCTTTATTCCATTCCTGTCTGCCTAATTGTATATGAGTTCTGTTCTACAAGAAAAATCACAGCCTATATTTCCACACCGTTACTTCATAATTGCTTTTATCTGCAAATGGCTATACTCTGAAGTGAGTCTGCAAGCAACAATGCCTGAGAAGCGTAGGTATTCAGTTCCCCTCTTAGTATCTAAAGTCATTGCTCAAGTTTTACTACACCTTTGGTCTGATCAAACTCTTCCATCCTTACCTTTTATTTTAATGACTGATTAGAATTTCTAAATTAATTACACCAGAATGAGTTGGTGCTCATCTTTCACCTTCTCCCCTTCAGATGGTCACTCATTATTTATTCGACTTCCCACTTTCTTATTAGTTTTTATCTATGCTCTGCAGGTGAATGGACCAGTTTGTTCATCTCTCACTGAATTGTAGATCACCAGCTGTTATATTGTTTGTAACAGTTGCACTAGATTGGGAAAATCATTTTTCATTATTTCTTAGCTTTTGGAAAATATCGACATCATGTAAACGCCTCAGCGTCTTGACATAAAAAACGTAATCTCTACAAATACAGAATTAAGCTGCAGTATTGTTCTAGGTCAGGCCTCACATATTTTGTATTAATCAGCAACACAGAAACACATGTATCTGCTACACTCGTGGCATAACAGTCATATTTTCTGCCCTACCAAATCTAATTTTCTTCAAAAATAAAGTGGAAGATTCAGTATGCTCTGTGCAGCGTACAGCAGGACAGGCAAGGAATTTTCTGCTGCCACCAGCAGCTGTAAAATTGTTACTCTTTCTTTTTATGAGTACTAGAGTGCTGAGGACCAACAGTGCTGATTAACAGGGTTTTATCTTGTCTGAGCACAAGACGGGAGTTCCCAGTTCCTGCTAAGAGCAGCAGCATCTTTGCAGAGCAAACTCTGCAAGGCAATGGCCCTCAGGTTTTTTTGAGATTGTACCCAAGTGAGAAGGGGAAGTGTCTCATTCAGTAAAGGCATAACATCATTTTAAAAATATCTATTGCGTCTTACCCTTTAGGACACAGCATCATCAGGCTTGAAGGAATTCTTCATAGTACCCGAAATATTTAACTGAGGAATGAAAAACACATTTTGGGAGAAACATTCTCTGAAATGAAACCTTACCAGAATACACCGTTTTGAAAACAGAGATATGACTGTTTTTCACTCTTAGATTAACTCAGAAGTCCAAATTCATCAGACTCTCCCTTTCTCCTCTCTGCCAGCTATTATCTTTTCTTCATATGCTTTATCTACTTCAGCCATTGTGATGAGACCTGGAGTCTATTTCTAGAAGATGCAATATTTAAACTTTCATCCTCCTAGAAATGTTGTAGCTCAGTTACAGGTCTGCTGGCACAAATGATTAACTAGCCAAGCTTCAAAGCATTCTCATACATGAACAAGGTACTGCAAAAAATGGCATTACTTCCTTTAAAAAAATCATTTATATTTAAATGAAGCAGATCAATGTATATTTTAATTTAAAAGTATTCCATTATTCTATATGCAGCCACAACATTATCCAGCATTTTGGGGGGGG
>JAOBAS010000007.1:10266382-10279710 GCA_025311575.1 Elanoides forficatus | reverse complement strand
GGGGGGGGAATTAAATCCATAACAAAACACAAAATCATCTAAGATTTTGCTACAATAGTGAAGAGATCACATACCAAGAACTCTTTGCTTGAGCTTGAAGCGATTAGCTCCAGAGATTTAGGAAAAGTTGTTTACCACTATATCTGTCATACTACATCCATTGATATTTCCTTCCTTTATGCTTACTCCAATGTTACTAAGGGAGTGGTTGGAAACTGTTTTGAACCAATTTGCTGTGATACAATTAGCAAAGAGAGCAAGTAAAGTCCCTTCATTTATCCTCTATATTATTTACACTCTAACAAAAAATGTCTAAAGAAGAGAAACTCTTCTAAAACATGACTTAATGGAATGATTTAAAAAAAAAAAAAACAACTATATATATATACACATATATTCAGCCAAATACCCTGAAACCCAGTAGCATATGGAAAGAGATTGAGATCCAGTCCATAGTGGACTCACTATGGTTGCCTGTAGAACTCTTGTACAACCAGAGTACAATGAAGTTGCTACCTCTTGAAGGCAAACCTGTAATTCTGAAGTAAAAACTGCTGTTTCAGAACTGTATAGTGAAGATAAAACCTCAGTGAAAATTTAGATTTGAGTGCAAACTCTCTCAACTATTTCCTTTTCCTTTCTTTCCTAGAAACATTTTGGATCCAGCTTTAGACATCTTTATGCGTTTTGAGAGTATTTTAAGCAAAATCATTGTAAAAAAAAAAAAAAACAACAACCAAACAAACAAACAAAAAAACCCCAAAGTACTTTACAAGTAAAAGGGGGAAAATACTGGTCAATGAATACTGTTTCTCCCTACATTTCCAGGAAATACTGAATTAAGTCCTAAAAAGCTAATGAAATTTTGCTAGAGGGATGTTGCTCTTTACAAAGATCACATGGATGATCCACTGCATTTTAATATTTATTACTATTTATTGATGTGATTTGAATAAAATTAATCTTTTTCAAAATATTGCTTCATCTTAAGAGAATGTAAATACTGCATTATTTGGAAATAATATTTCCTATCATTCTTGCTAGGCCCTAAAGACACAAATCTTGCCCAGAGATGGTAAGCTGTTAGTGTGGCTCGAGGCTGGGTCCAGCTTCATTGCATAAAACTCCATGGGAGCCAAAACTCTTTGTTGTCCGAGTGCTTGAGATCACGAGATTTAGGACTACGTCGTGTCATAAGGGAGCCACTGAAGGGCTGAAATGTGGGAGAGATGCTGTCTCTGCAGAGCTGTGCCATCAGGCTCTGCCAGCCCCATGAGCAGGGAGCTCTGAGGGGAAGCAGAAGGGCTCTGCAAAACTTCCAGCCCCCCGTTAGGCTGGGAAATCTCCGCTTTGATGCTACCAGTTTGTTGTATCCAGGTTAATACTGTTTAAATGATTTGTTCCTTGTGCTAATTCATTGTGCATGAAAAGATCAAGGTTCATTCATTTTGGCCTTTTCAAGAAAGGCATCTTATATGAGTTTCATAGTGAAATTTGATTCTGTTCACATAGAGACCTAAAAACTGAACTTCTATTTATGCATTCTAGCATAATTATGCAATTTAAAATGTCAGGTGCTGTAGATGTTAATTCTCAAATCATACACACAGACACACAGTAGAGTTCTCCAAGTACAGCTTAGGGCAAGCATGGTCCACATTAATTAATCCTTTTTCTCCCTTAAACGAGAGTTTCACCATAATTTCTGTTGTTAAAATTTCATATAAATCAAACGAAGGAAAGTGAGAGTCTTTTTTTACAAGAACAGAGGAACAAAAACAACTACTGGCAACTTTTAGAGCTGGAGGTCTGAATGAACATTTATAGCATTCATGAATAAACAGAAGAATCATTTTATTGAATATTAATATTCATAAGACTGGGGCTAAACAACATCAGATTCTTCCTACTGACTATTGCCTTCATCTAGAAGATTAATTAAATTAAGTTCTATAAGGGCAGTGATTTCTTTTCAGAAGTCATTTGTAAAGGAATGGTCTCTTTATCCAAATGTTATCTTTCAGCAACAAATTCAGTAGCGTTACTGCAGGCAACACTACTCATATTAAATTAATGGATTTGAGAGCCTGATACTTCTTAATGAGCTTAATACACAGGGAAATTATTTAAGTCAAGATTTTTGTTTAATATTAAAATATGCTGATTTCTATTAGAAAATGAAGATGTTAAAGTTCTTGAACCACAAAAAATTTATAGATTCCCTACACTATGTTTCACAATGAGAAAAAGGCTGATAAGTAATGTTTCATAGAAAAATATTAATTTATTAAATGAGATACTTCATCATGTTCTGAGCAAGTTCCTGAACAGGAGTCAAATGCCCTCAGGCTGATGGATGAATTGAACCCAAGTTCCATATTTCTTAAACAAGCATATGTATCAGTGCTGGCTTTACAGATAACCATGCAGTGACACTACCACCTTATTTCAGTTTGGTAAGCAAAAACTTTGCTTACGTGACTTAAAGAATGAGTGTTCCAAAACCATGCAGCAAATACTTTTTAACTTCTTTTTTTTAAACTTCATTTGTTGTTTTATTAAATGTTTTATTAGAAACATGTTCTCAAATTAACCTTAAACGTTTGCTTGAATTGAAATGCAACTTTTCATGTTCTCGCTCCAAACACTGACACAATTCTTTCTACCCTCCTCATCTTCCTCTCCTCCAGTTACTTGTTCATCCCTATTCAGGACAGGGCAACTGTCAGGGTCCAGGAACCAATCTTCAGATAAGTCAATGACCAAATTACTAGGTGATAGACTTTGCAAAAACTTCATTTCCTCCTTACACAACACAAGAAACTTCTAAAGCCTCAAAAAATGTTCATTACCTGGGAAAACCATTTCTCATCCTCTTTTGGTGTAAGTGTGGGGATAAAACCTTCCTACCTCCTAAGGTAACGATTACCCTACAAGAACAACATCTCTGGCTCTTAGACCCTTCAGTAATAACAGAAAGGTAATTTGGTCCTTTTAATACTGATGAAATCTTCCAGTAAAGAGAGGAAATTATTTATGTATAGCTAGACTGACAAATTTATATGCCTCCAAAATGTTATTGTTTGTATGCCATCTTAAACTCATATAGCTCCACTAGTTATTCCTTCTGCTTGCAAAGATCAAACAGGTCGATCTGCCTGGGTCTTAATGGAGACTCATTTAGCATTTTAGGTTGTGAGGCTTTAGTATCTTTAATCCTTGTATGAGTATACATGGCAAGACAACATATAACATGTTGCATTTCAAGATTAAATGATTTCCAAAGTCTTTAAGTAACCCACATACACTTATTGAAATCTAATCATTTCTTCTAGCTTACAATTCTACTCCAGAACACACCCAAGCAATATGTAATGGTTTTTTCTAACAGCATAACTCTATCTGACAGTGAATCTAGGTCAGCAGGCAAATGGCAGAATACGAGATGGCTCTTGTAGTGTGATTTTTTTTCTTTTTTCCTACTCAGGTTATCCCTCCTGTTCAGACTGCCCGGGAGGAGGACCTGCAGACCACATCTAAACACCCCAGCTGGCTCTTCCACTAGCGAAGCACCTTGTCCCACAGGAGTGCACTTATTTTTGCACTCTTTTTTGCCTTACCTTTTCAGTCAGCAAAGCTCTTGAGGAATGGACTTTCTCTTACCAGATGTGGCCAGATACTAAAATAAGGCTTTGAACTCAGTTTTGTACCTCTAGGTCACGTTAGAGTTAGCCACTATCTCTTGCTACACGTGGGCTCGCAGTGGTTTTAAAGGTCCCTAACCAAGCCAACCCATGTAACATTTCCTTCATGCATCTGAATGGAGAGAAGATGAACAGGTTATCACGGTTCAATTCATGCTTGTTAAGAATAAAACTTCAAAACTATGAGCTTCATCTCACTAAAGCAAATCCTAATTTATACTGACCCCTCAGCCGTTCATATTATAGCGCGTTCTTTTTTTTTTTTTTTTTTAAATAATACAAAAAAGATTTCTGAGTTAGGTCCAGTGTCCCAGTGCTGGAGCTGTATTGACTATTTTAAATGGTTGGTTTTCTAGAATTTTCCTAATACTAATTTCATCTGGAATTTTTATGAAGCAGCCATGATGTGCAATGATACAAAAAATAAATGAAAAATAGTGCCATAAATACAGAGATATATCAGTAATTACTTTCATTTTAATAGCAGCTTCCAGTATTTATCATTCTCCCCAGCAGTACTGATTTTTCAGCACCATGTACAGAGCAACCTTTCTTAATGCTTTTCTTAATCACACTGGTATCAAAGATTACAATATGAAACTACTTTGTTTGAGGTATTACATACTCATTTCTGTTATTGGGGAAAGAGATGGAGAGCTAAAGCTAAAATCCTACTTAATTCTTGGAAACGCCAGCATTTTTATTCATTCATGTGACATCATGATGTGCCATTTGTAGTTGAAATGCATTTCATAAATCTTTTTTTTTTCAAATTAATATCTCCATGTTTGCAAAACAGCATATTGGAAACACGCATTTGTTGTATTGTGTTTTCTAATATATTGTAACATATGCTTACCTAGTTTAAAAGAAAGCTTTAAGTATCTAACCATGAAGATATTGGACACATTTATAAACTTTCAAAATCGGACTATATAGAGAAAAACATCCGACTTTTGCTTAGTATTTTGCTACTCCCCTGACATGAGTTTAATGCTCAAAATTTGTGAACCAAATTCTACTCTTAAGTATTCCTTTCAAGTCAAATTGACACAGCTAAGTTTATTGATATAAATATATCATATTTTTCCTGTGATAATTTATCTCAGACTGATGTTGTGTTCTATTATGGATAATTAAAGTGGTTCTAAAATACCATTTATATTAAGGGAAAAGTTAATTTACTGTGAAGTTTTTACTAAGGGTCACATTCAACATTACTTATATAAATATGCTAATGGTCTGAAAACTAATTTCTGTTTAAAAAAAACCCAACATATCTTCATCTTATTAGCATTCCAAGTCTAATTAAAAAACTACAAACCCAAGACCATAAGCCAAGATACAAGATTTGTTGTGGAACTATGAAATTTGACAGCCGAAATATTTTGATGTGCTAGCTCTTAGCATTCCTTATATTATTTTCAGATGCAAGTCATATTTCCACTTCATAGTTTCTGTTATTTCTTAGTATTAACAAAAACTTAACAGCACTTTGGAACAATGCAAAAAGAGAGTTTGAATTTCCAAACCACGCCAACACACTTCCAAAGTATAGCTTTCAGAAAAAATAATACTTTTGGGAGAGATGCCATACTAACATTATAAATTCTGCAAAAGCAGTTTACTTAAGCATTAACTACTTGTCACAGTCTTTAGTAGCAATACCATTATACTCTTGATATCTGTCACAGGGAAAAACTGCTCAGTTCATGTAGTTTAAACCAGATCAGGATGAAGCGGTTTATTGATTTACTAATGAGTTGTAATTAACCTACAGTTGGGATCAGTATCAGTCCTACTATGTCCATACCCCAACACCAGACACTTGTGAAGCGTTGAGGAACACCCACACACTTCTAAACACCTTCTACAGCTAATCCCAGGAGGCTATAAGCCCAACACCCCATACCTGCAGGCTGGTGGGACGGACCCACCAGGTCCACATGTACAGCCCAGGTGTGGGTCCCAACCCACGGCACCCTCCAGTGCTCACCCACGGGGTCCCACGGGGGGACGCCCTGCCTGGCCCCCACTTGGGTCACGGTACGGGGTGAGTGATGCCTTACGGTGTCAAGCCAGGTTTTTGACCACTGCCGTTTCCACCCCAAGGAAATTTTCCTGCTTTATTTTGACTTAAAAAAAAAAAAAAATTATCCAAAGTGTAGGATGGCAAATATCAGAATGAATGGATGTATTTGAACCAGAGCAAAGTGAACATCTTGCTGATCATGAATGCCACAGATTTCACTTTATAATATCTCGGTGGAAAGAGATGCTTTCCAAGTCCTGTGCCAGCAAAGGTGCTGAAACACATTCCTTCCTAGTGAGGCAGGATTGCGGGGAAAAAAATTCTGTTGCTCTAGGTTTTCTGTGTAGGTCTACCCTGTACAAGATTTGTATAGCTTTCTATACACAAATAAACTACACTGATTTGGCTACAGCATCATACTGACTACTAATGTAAAAGAAATACATGCGTACAGGGAGAAATAAGAAAGGATAGAAGTGATCAGAAAATCTGTCAAGGGTGAATAAAAGAGGGAATAAAAAACAACACCCAACTTAAACCAGAGCCCCTTCTTTAACCTCTGGAAACACTTTTCACTCCATCTTTCCAATAAGCTCATTAGATACAAGAATATTTTGTCATCTTTGGCTTAGAACGATTTGCTATATCTGCTATTCATTTCCACTGCTCACAAGGTGAATGTGGTTTATGATATATAACACAGTTTCAGTAACTTGGTGTTATTTGATCTTTTAGCCCTCCCAGAAATGTGTGCACATATGGATCACATCTTTATTTGGACATAGCCAAAAAAAACTCCCAAAATGTTCAGAACCAGTCAAACCATAAAATAGCATTTCTCAATAATCTGAATAAATTTAAACTTCATAAATTTAAAAAAAATAAGCTGTAATATTCCATATAGGTATCCTCCCCAGTTCTTATTATGGTAAATGAAATTTTTTTTACTCGGTATAGGCTACATGGAAACCTACTTGCTTGAGTTTTCTGGATTCTTTGCAGACCACAACTGTCAAAGTCACTTGGAAAGCACAGCAGATTTTCAACACATTCAAGATAATCTAGAAGTTGTCAGTTATTGAGTGGTAATGCTGATAAGTGGAAAAACAGTCTGATTAGCACTTGATACAAAATCATTCCCAGCATCCTATCAATTAGCATTTATGTTGCTGTCACTGACTCTTGCATATATTTTGTTTGACACACTGAATATTGAATAGGAACAGTCTAATTTTTTAGCCATTTTAAAATTTAGTAGGGAGACTTAGGTTATCTGTATGGCTCAAACCATTTCTTGACTACTTTTTCACAAGATCTAACAATACTTGATAAACTTCCTTTAAAAAAATATTTTATGCTAAAACCCAAATCATTTTCTACTCCTGCTTGGCAATGTTCTTATCGATGTGACATTTATTTGTATTTTGGAGGAAAAATTATCAAGCAAAGCTGTTAGAGTGAAACAAAACATGAACTAAAAATGACTGAATGTCACATTTTCCTCTCTCATTGCTTAGGAAAGCAATTGCATCAGTCTGCGCAGGCTTGTGGTGCATAAGCGTGTTTCTCTGCAGATTGCATGATCTTCCTTTTTCCATTTTAGAGGAAAAGTAGAACTCAGCACTGTTGTTTCTAAATTGTTTTGAAAATATCAAATTTCTAGAATACAATTTGGCCATGATTTAAAAAGTAATCCATAAAACACAAGGCAGGATATCATACAATCACACATACGGAAATATTATCAGTTTTATTTATGACTTCATTGCTACTTCATTCTGGATATGTCCACAGAAGGATGCAAGATACCTAATTATTTCCCAGGCTAAATAAGGAAATAAAAAATATCACTTGCAACTAAGTCCAGCATTGTGGCCAGTGAAAGGCAGGGCAGGAATACCTCAATAACATGGATGGGGAGAGAGCTGGGACATGCTAGCTAGCCATAATTTTTATTCTAATTTTTTAATTAGGAAATGGTCTCATTGACTTTAACAGTATTGATTCTGAATTAAGTAGATTTGATAATTATTAGGCTAGTTTAGTTCAGAAATTTGCCAATGCCGGAGGATAAGTAAACTGAGACTCTGTGACCCCCAAGTGCCACGATGTCCTCTCCTCAAACGGCTCGGCCCCTTGGAAACTCAGACTCGGGAGTCAGCACCCAGATTCCCTCCAGTCAACGAGAATCACAGCTGGCTAAGAAAATACATGCAAAATCAGCTCTCTCTCCAGGAGAGACATCAAATTTGAGGATAGAAAATACTAAGTACAGGCAAAAAGAGCACCTAAAATCCTTCTTATCTCTGAGTGAAGGCATGTGAATTAGAGATGAGCTGCTTCCACAAGGCATATAACCAAAGAGGCATTCAGGTAGAAACATGCAAGTACCTACTTAGAGAAACCCCAATTCTCTGCCTTCCCTACAGATGCCCCAATACACAAGTCCCTGCTCTCATCACCAGTCTACAAGGGCCACTGTTAGGCCCCAGAGAACAAGAACACAAGATTCTAGACTAGAGGAAAAATAAAAAGTTGACTGTGACTCTATTTGCCAATAGTAAAAGAACTTACCTCAGGTCTGAGTCCTGTTTCAATCCTTGCAGTGCTCATTCTTCTCCTTTTAAAGATTTCTAAATTACAGCACGTGAAGGGTTCCCTGCAGGACTGTCCTCTCCTGCTCAGCATGGGGCTTCTGGATGACTGTTCCATCACTGATTCGGGGGCAGGTGGCTGTAAATTAAATACTTCCAAGCTCAGATCTCTTGTTACACCTAGACCTTAATTCTTGGAGATGGTCCGAGCTTACAGAGGAGAGGAGTCCTTCAGGCCAGCTACATGAAGATAAAACAGTTGGTGTCTCCAGGTTTACCCAGCCTTACCTCCAACATATGCAGACCATCTGCCATGTTTACCTGTCTGGATATTTGCAACTAACCTAAAACAGAGCCTGAAGATTATTTTCACTGTTTGAGTAAGGCCTACTGTTATCGCGGTGTTTACAATAACACAAAAGTTTGCACTGAATAGGTAAACACCCAAACAACACTCATAACCAGAGATGGTTTTTTCCTTACCTACCTTTCTTTCAGCTCATTTTTGCCCAAGAGGCAGCCCACTACATCTCCAAATTCCAGTTAATGATGACCACCCGATAAAGCAGCCAGGGCATGTAACAGAATAGTTGTGTACTCTGTCCTAAAATCTAACAGCAACCAGGCACACCACTGGAAACACAAGTGTCTGCAAGAAAACATTTTCCTCACTTGCAAACACTCACAAGTACAGGCCCCATCAGTTTCTAAAAGGAAGGGCTCTGATTTTTTCTCATTCCTGTTCATTCTTTCTAACAGGGTTTAATTAACCAGTCTTGCTATTGCTAGTGCTCTTTTAGCTCTACTAGTTTATCCGTTTGGCCACTCCAACAGAGAGAATAAACAAAAAACTTCTAATTAAATGGTTTCTATTTCTGGTTTCTTTTTTTTTTTCTTTTCCAACAAGTACTAGTTTCAATTTCTGGATTCTATTTATTTTTCTTTTCCAACAAGTACTGGACAAAGAGACCTCACACCACTGCACAAGATGTGTTGCAAGGCCTGAGAGCCGTTATGACCTAACCACACATCACCAACGTGATGTAATTAATCAGAGCATTTTTTAAGTATCTCAAGGACCAATAAAACCATTCCACTGATTAAACAAATTTAGAACAAGTACAACCATACAGATTTTAAATTTTCCTTTGTACTTCTTTGGCTTGGACTGTTAATACACAGCTGCATTAGAACATTTTTTATATCCATCAGTTAAAAAGCAGGTTTCAATCTATCAGTAAAACTTCCTTTTTTTTAATTTTTTAAAGTATTGCAATTAGTATCAGCAAATTTTTCCTATAGTACAGGGCAGGCTAATTAGCATTGTAAAGCACAATCGCATTGATGTTTTAGTCACTGCATTAATACATGACAAACCCAAATTTTTGCTCAGGTTAAAAAGAACAGAGAATGAGTTCATCATTGTAATTTGTTTTTACAAACTGCTTCAATATCTCGTGACAGTAAATGAAAGCTGTAATTTTCCATGTATTTCTCTTTAAAGTCCTGTAAACGTTCACAGCATCCTGAATGACGTAACCTATAAGCATCTGTAGTGTGCAAGCTACAGAATTGGCATATGGATGAATATGGGTCACATTAAACTTTAACTGAAAGCCATGCATTTTTTCTTTAAAACTACTGCTTCCTGATGTTATAAGCCATACCATTTCAATAACTATTGCGCTGGATCCCAGAAGCTAAGAGGTTTAAGACATGGCATACTGAAAATACTACACAAGCAACAAAAGATGCAAAGGTCACTTATAGGATGTAATATCACGGCCTAATAACAACAGGTAAAGGAGGAGTTTTATTTTTGACTATGAGTTTTTCTGAAGAGTGAGGAGAGATGACTCCAAGTCTTGGTCTTGCTGTATAGGTTGGAAGTATCTGGACATTTTTTGTACACACACTGGTACAACACAGCATCTAGTAACAAGGCAGAAACTTTGGTGGGCTTTTATTTTTCCACTATAATGAGTCTGCACTTCAGTTATCTTGTTCAAAGCTGTGGTGTTTTTCTGAGAAGTGTCATTGTTTGCAATTTTGACACATTGGGTGTCAGTGCTCTTAGGTTTGTTTCAGCAGCAAACAAGGCATTGGCAGTGTATCAGAGCATTTTTGCTGTATTCAGAAGATGTCTGTTTCCGTTCAGATTGACAGCTTCATCCGTGCTGTTTTCTTTCTATTGTAATCTGTGAATTCGTACCACGTTTCTCACGGCATTTGAAGGTTGGTCAAGGTGCTCAGGTACTCCAGATAAATCAGTCAAAGGGTATTGGCTACTAGATCTGTACCAAGATTCACTGAAGCGGGCTATGTTTCAGTTCGTCTACTGAGGCTGCCCCCCATGCATCGCAGAGCGTGTGTTGCGATGCCGTTATGTAGAAGACGTTCCCTCTCTTTCCTTGGAGAACAGAGTTAAGTATATCAGGGAGCAATCTCAAATTGCCAGCAGTCTTACTATTTGTAGGTCCAGCCGAGAGTGAAATTGATGTGGGTGAAGTTGAGAAGAATATTTTTGGTTGTGTATTTGGCTTGGAAGTCTTAAGCATGAGTCTAACTCTTGCAGATACTTGAGACAACTATCACAATATGGAAACTTATGGACAAATATTTATGGTATTTTGCTTACGGAGAAGGTCTGCTGCATTTTGAAGGGCTGAACACTCACAAAGATTCTGCTTTTTGAGTAATGAGAGACTCTAGGGTGATTTCTATGAGTCTAATAGCTTTCCAGTGAAAGTAGCGTGGATATGACAGGTCTGCCATGGTTCCTCTGTTCATCAATCTTAGTGAAAAGGTAAAGGTTCCTAAAGCGATAGATGCTAAATTAGGTTGTTCTGCATTTTTTCTGAACCTTTTAACAAGGAATTTGATGCTGTGGTTGAGTTATTTTTAAGACCATATGGAATCATTCAATTTACACCTGCCACAAACCTTGACACCTAAACTGTTTTCCCTAGCAAGCAAATATTTGCAAGCCATTGAAATTCCATCTTTCTTCTGAAGTTAATGAAAATAGAATGGCAGAAAAATACTTTAAAGACCATGCTCAACTGTTTTCTATTGGCTTGTGAAAGCATAAAACAAAATTATCACTTACGTACAAGTTTAGTACAAACAACAGTAAATAAACTCCATTACCATCTTGATGCTGCTCTGGGCTTGTTTAATATCACATGGATAATTATAGAAATGGATTGGGTGTCTTTCAGTAAGAGACCTAAAGTAATAGGTGTCTTATGTTTACACGGAAAGCCAAAACATGACTGTACACTACAAAATTCTGGCTATCAGTTTTGGAAAATACAACAATAATTTTCAGTTTATGCAGAGTATTGAATTAGGTATTAAAAGATAGCATAGCTTAACAAATGAATCAGATTCAGTTTAAGTTAGGTTTAAACAGGATCTACATTTACTATCAAATACTGTAAATTAAAGGAATTGTATGTTTGATAACAGACCTCACGAATAAAAGCTGACATGATGTACTTACTTGACTAGTAAATCAATTTTAATGCAGAGGGGTCTTTTGTATTTTATACATTCATTTATTCTTCTCATCCAAATTCACTGTTTATTATGAGCACATTTACCGTCTTTATGTCCATACTTGCAGGTCTAAGCTTTACAATTTGCAAATAGTCGAGTCTTCACATTGCATGCTGTCAGCGGGAAGAATGCTTGCACATTGCAAAGCAACTTTCATGTGAGAGCTGGTGAAGGCAGATGACTAACATCACTCTAGGATGAGCAGAAAACCATCATTTTGCGAATGGATTAGATACTATGGTTCACAGATGCTTTCACCTTAATTTTAAAAAGTGTAACTAAGCTATACAAATATTGTCACATCTTCTTCCAAGACAGATTTCTATGTTTCTTAATAATATATGTGTATATATCTCTCCAATCTTTACTAAAATCATATGTTGTATTTTCCAGAATTCATGTGGTATACATTTTAGAGAATTTTTGAATACTTAAAATGAATAAAAGATGTGAAGGCAAATTAATGTCATATCTCACCAAAACAACGAAAAACAAAACTATAAAGTGAACAGCGGGAACTCTGCTGTAAATGGATAAGGATAAATCACGTTCAAAAAAAAGTGTAAATTGCTAAGAAAACATGTTGAACATTTCCCAGAGATCTTAGCAGACAAAAACAGAATGCAAAGATGAAATTCATTTTCCTGACACATTCACTAATATCCTTAGGTTTCCTTAACCCTTCCACTTCCCTAATTGTTGGTTTCCGATGCATATCGCTTGTATTGGCAGTATAACAGAACGAAGCTGATGCCAGTGGTGACCAGTGATGAATGTGATATATTTGAACAAATCTCACAGGGTGATAGATAAGACAAAATAACAGAATGCTGTATTCACTGAATCTTTTTTTCCAGATCAGGAGAAGAGAGAGAGAAGCTCGCAGTTGTAGCCTTAGCAGTATTATTAGCCTTTCATGCCTCTCCATCGTGATGCCACAAGTACTCTAAGAATGATTCAGAATGAGCCAAGATGGCTGAAATTAAAAAGATTTTTTGCACATACCTATTTCACCTGTTCTGTTTAAACTAGGATTCCCCAGAAAGATATGGGGTAAACATCAGGAGCCCAGATATACTGAATAAGGAGTTTAGAGCCTGAAACACAGTACTTATTTGGAAACAAAAGGCACAGTAGAAACTTAAGACAGGTTTACTTACAGACACCCTAATCCTGAAAATACTTCACCAGATAGTGTATCTATACTTATGACACAACTAGTCCATTCACTGAATGTAAAGTCCTCTGCGATGCCTGGCTAAGATGGATTAGTCTAAGCGTTGAAGATTTAATAGGTGTAGGAATAGGCATGGGAATAGGAATAGGTGTAACTGGTTGTAAAGGAGGAAATTTTCCATGCCAAAGCAACAATCTCTTCTGGTAACATGAAAGTCTTAATTAATTGGGGAATATGCTCCAAGGCAATGTTTTGGGGTT
>JAOBAS010000007.1:10229419-10242394 GCA_025311575.1 Elanoides forficatus | reverse complement strand
GTGAGAAGCAGAAAAGGCCTTGACTCTGGGTAAGCCCTGCTCAGCAGTAACTAAAACATCCCTGTGTTATCAGCACCGTTTTCAGCACAAATCCAAAATGTAGCCCCACGCTAGCTACCGTGAAGAAAATTAACTCTATCCCAGCCAAACCCAGCACACTTGCCCATCCATTCCAGCTCTGTAACACTGAAGCAGAGTTGCGACAATGAACTCAACAGTGATGCAGTTATTTCTTTCATTCTCCAAACGTCTTTGGAAAATTTCCAGTTGAGTGTCCTTTTTCTTAATCACCATTTCACTCTGAAAAGCCTACTGACCTCTCTATAGTTCACCAAAGTTTTTTTGCCCAGTAAGCTACAGGTAATTCATTTTACTTTGCAATTTCAACCCTGTCTCCCTCTGAGTAAAAGAAAAGACTCCATTCTACCTGCAATCAAAAGACAATAATTTTCATACTTACAAAGCATTTGCAAGCGCTACAATATGATTTAACATTTTAATGGACAGCAAATGATGGCTCCATAATACTCATTCTACTCTTTGTTCCATATATTCTGCAGGCTGAACTATTACATGTCATTTATCAAACACGTTAAAGAGTATGTTTTCTTTCTCTGAATGTACAAGAAACAACAGTTAAACTACTTGAGGCTTTTTTTCCAAGTTAGAACATTTTACTGTACTTTTCCACAATGTGTACTTGGGGCTTTTTTTAATAATGGTAATGTAATGACACTTGATTAAAAACAAACAAAACTGATCAGCCAAAAGCTCTTCTATAATCCCAAATGCAATTCCAGCCAGTTTGCTTTCCTGACACTAAGGTTGGCTCTTGGTATCTACCATCTGCCTTTAGAAAAAAAAAGTGCCCTAGTAATTTCCCCATAAATGGCATTTTTATTGTTTGTGCTTTCCTCATAAGGAAAAGCCAAGATATTTGGAAGTTTCTAAATGAATTAGAAATTTGGTTTTAAGAGCTATGAGGTTTGTTCCTGCCTACCCAGGAACCATTTTGACACTTAAGTTTTCAGTTCCACCAGGGGTTACAAGGATGGACACTCTGCATAACACCACAAATCTACAGCTGGTGTTTAATATATATTTCTGTCAGTTAAAGCAAATCAAGCTTTATTTCCATGAACTCAAGAAATTTCCTAAAGGTCAATGTTACTCTTAGCGTAATGAGGTCATCTGTTATGTTATATTGACTCCAGCTGCTGTGGGAATAATTCACTTACCTCCTTTTTCTATTTCAGTAGAGCAGTTAAGTTAAAAAGTATGATCTGTTCATTGAAAGAAAAGCAGCTAGAAGGATATTGCTCTTCACCTTCCTACCTAAACATGTTCTTCCCAATATTACTGCACTGGGGGCTGAGTGTTACATGCCCTTTTCTATTTCAGATCCACAAAACAGTTGCCCAATTCATGGACCAGGCAGCCCATAACGACCGGCAGATTACAGGCACGTCTCTTGACAAGCATAGTAACAGCCTTTACAAACGAACGTAAATACATTCTGCAGATTGAGGGCAAAAGTTGAGTTCAATTTTCTGACTCTTAGCAGCTAGACTGAAGAGGAGAACTGTGTTTTTACAAGAAGAAAGAAATCAGAACGAGCAATCATTCAAATGATGTTGCTGCCAGGTGTTTAGTGCTTGGAGGAAGAAGCCTTTCCTCTGCACCTCCTCTCTCACCAAAGATCTGCCACTGAAACTAATGCCTTGTACTTGCTTCAGCTTACAAGCAAATTTTTTATATTTTACTATTTCTTCCCCCATCTTGCAAACAAAACAGTTAAATTCACTGCTGAGATAAGACATAAATTAATTTATCTTTCTCAAGAGTTCATTTCTATCAATAGCAAGCCATTAGCCAAGTCATTGCCAGCGAGCGAAAGGAGGTATACATTAATACTGTGCCATTAGTGTGCTCCTTAAGTACAGTGGAAATGTCATCCGTGTTTAGAAAAGCAGCAGCAGAAAAAAGATGAGTGACTTTTCTGACAAAAGGAAACAGAGGAAATGGCTCCTTTACCTGAAAGCAAAAACTTTTCAGGTAAACTTAGGCTTAGATACAGAAAAGCGAAGGGCAAAAGCCAGAGTGGAAAATGCCAGCTGTGCCACTCTTCTCCCAACCTCGCCTTGAACGTCTTACTCAAGAAGTTACACTAATGTTCAACTAAAAATCCTGTTGTTGGAAATTGATTGTTACTATTGTAAGAACTTAGCCTAACTAACTAAACATTAGATATATACCTAGGAATAACTAAATAAAATGCAAATCAAAATGAATTGCTGAATGAAAGCTAACAATATGGAGGACAAAAGTCCTACTAAGTTGAAATCCGTTATGTGTTGACATTTGTCTTCATTGGTTGCCTTCAAACACATTGAATCCTGCAGTCAGGATTCTCATTTCTTGTGGAAATGTTTAAGTACTGTATCTGTACCTGTGACGCAGAACGTAAAATCTGACCAGATTTCCTCTGATTTGCTGCAGTTAGTAATGTGACAGCTGGACTTCATTACAGGTCGTCTTGTCAAAAGACAACTTTTACCTTATTTCCCCTTAACTTCCCCTTATTTTTGTATGACTGACGAAGCAAAATGAGGAATACAAGCCAAAACGTCAGCCAAAAATTTAAGAAAGAAAATTTTCAACTAAAATGCCTAGTTTCACAATCACAGTTACAGGCTTGTCCATTTTTCTGATTCTTCGCAGACCAAACACAAGTTCTTAAAGCTTGCCAGTTCATAGTTACTCTTCGTCCAGTGACTGCCAGTTTTGCTTCTAAGCATAAACTGGTAAACTGTGAAAGTATATGAAGCCAGGCTCAGGAAAAGATATCTGATGGGAAGTATTTTCCTTTAATAATTTATAACTGCATTTTTTGTTACCTCCTCCAAACCTTACACTGATCTCCTTGTACTGTTGCTTCCGCTGAATTCTGCCTCACTAATTTACTCTTAGCAAGCAGAAAGATCTGTCATGAAATTGCTCTATGGTGGCTTCACAGTCTGTACGCAGGGCGTGACACAGAGTCTTGTATACAGCTTCGAGTCTGAGAGGCAGATTCTGGATTTCTGCTGAGTGAAAAGCTTAGCTTGAAACCCTGAGAGAGAGGAAAAGAAAGAGCAGGTTCAGATTAGATCTAATCCTTACTTAACAGTCAGCATTTTCTTCTACCAAGAGGGAGCCTGTCCTTCCCTTTCCCCTCCTTCAAGACAAGCAAAGGTTTTGCTCCTAATTGAATTCCACAATTTAGAAAAGAGCTTAACGTACCACAGTTACATTTTTCCAGCACTCAACTTCTCTATGCGTCATAGTAGATGATGTCCTTAGTTAAACGAAGGCCAAGAGTTGCCCAATAAACCAGAAAGGCTTTCTGACTAGGTTAGCCCTTAATGCACCATGCTCTGAGAATATACAATCTGAAGACTATCAGGTAAAAACATTCAGCCAAAATCATGAGAGAAACTCTAATTATAAAGTGAATAGTGGACCTTTTCATGCAATTAACGTTTTTTATCTGCTGTACGAAGCTAACTTAAAGGTCTGCATAAACACTGCAGAGAGACCACTGCAGTCCTGCACACTGCTAACACAAAGCTTTCCACTGGAGGTGCGCACTCTGCAAAATATTTTTGTCTTGTTTCCTGCTGAGAAATTAATTTAGTTTCTGACCATATTAATCACTTAAAAAAAATTAATAATTCTTCTAGCTTGCTCAAAATGATTACAAATAAAAGACCAGCTCAAGGAAACGTGTTTCAGCTGATTTGGGAGAATAAATGCATATTCTATTGGAGGTTTGGAGCTTTCTCTTCAAATAAGTGACCCAAAACACTGGCCTAGAAATGTCACGAATAGAAAATGTCTAATCAAAGCCTCCAGTCTGGTAAGAACAAATTATTGGCCATGGTTCATTCAAATACTCATGCACTCATGCACAAAATTCTATTTTGCTCAACAAAAAAATATTCATACACTGTCATGGTATGTACACCACGGGTACATACACTTAAAGCTTAACTGCTACAACCTCACCTCATAGGTGCATAAAGGTCCTGTTAGTGCCCATTCCTCACATAGGGAGATCTAAGAGTTTAATCCATGTAACAACATAAACTCCGATCTGTTATTAGACTACTCGGAGAGGAAAAAATAAAAACCAAAAAACCACAAAAAAACCCCAAAACCACACAGGGAAACAAAAACTGCTCTGTCCCCTTCCTCTGTACTCCTCCACATGGAATATTTTTATAAAGTTTATAATTAAAAGTCTTAGCCCTGCAATTTAACACATTCAAAGAAATTATGCTACCTCAATAAATTAAAAACCTGAATCAGTATTTCTGGGTTTAACAACAGAGACCTTGAATTTAAACTGCTTCTGAGAATATCCTTCATTGCCTCCATCTTTGTTGTGATGAGAGATCCATCACCTGATCTGCTGCAGAGAAGAACAGTGCAGAAGAAAAACAAGGTGAAGCGTAAACCTAAACAAGAAGGATGGGTTTAAAAATTGACAAAAATTATTCATCTGGTTCTCTCTTTACTTTCCATTTTCATTTTTTGCCCTGAGATTTTCACAGCAGTATTTGAATATGCATAACATGCGACACCTAACACCAGTAAAACGAAGCAAGTTTTTGGTTAGCGACACACAGAAATTACTTGAAAAAGCACACAAAAGCTTGAAGACTACTGAAAAAAAGTAAAAGCTTTTTAACTGGTTTTAAATCACATGTTTTTTCTGTTTAGCTGTATTTCTTTGAAAGTGGCTGTTTCTCTGCACTAGAGTATGGATGCTCGGTATCTATTTTCCCCAGCCAATCCCTTTTGCATCCTCATCAGCGTCATTTCTGTTGTGATGCAACTCTCAGCCATCAGGTTCTTCCTAATCTGTTATCATTGTCTGGAAAGCATTACTGTATTTATATACATTTACAAGTCTTTTTGTAGTTTTAAGTGCTTATTAATTTGTTTAATCTAAATCAAAGACTACCTTGGTTTTGTACCTAAGTAATAAAAACTGAAATATGCCTCCACCATCATAAAGCTGCTTCTCAACAATGAGAAGCTTCTTCCCAGCCACCACAATCTGGCATCCAATGATCTCTGCAAGTTGCACACTTAATTAGTCTGAGAAACTCATTAAGGTATCTGGAATATTAAGATGATAGCATTGTTCTAAATAGCACTGTGCGCAATCTAATATGGCAGATGGCACAGACTGCTGACACCTGTGCTGGTTTGCTATCTTGCTGACAGATATAAACAGTCAGCAGTATAATTGTAAGATACATAATCATAAAAAGGATCTGAAAATAAAATACCCATCAAATCTTCAGTTTTCTGGATGCCTGTTTGTTCATAAAGAAGCATTTTGTATTCAATCACTGAATTTGAAACAAGAGATGCACAGGTTGAGGTTTTGGTTTTATTTCTTTAAATGCCACTTAGGTTTTTATGCACCATTCTACTTAGGAGCCAACTGTATTCTTCCTTCTGTGGAAGTGACAACATAGTGCTATTGGGGTCATGACAAACTTTATTCCTACTCACCTGAACGCTCAGATGACATATTCACTTTTTTGCTCCTCATTAGTCCAGACTCAGAGAGTACTTTAAACGCTCCGGGGGATCTGATTAAAAATGGACAAGCTTTACGATGCCACAGCTTGCAACTACTTTACCTCTACTGATGACACTGATGTGATGGGAAATTTTATTTCTCTCTAGCAAATTATAAGATATTTTTAGGTTTTAAAGAGATATGCAAAACCCAACAAACCCAAAGGTAATTAGCAAATCTCACAGTGAAATAGTGTACCTGAAATCATATCAAATACAGAGAAAAATGCCATTTAAGATTTAAGGTTTCTTATTTGCTTTGGCTTGAGATGCAAAGTGGAAGATGAGAGATGACTCAGCTGTCACAGGATTAAAAAAAAAATGTTCTGGGTTTTTTATATGTTTTTGGAAAAATGATATTTTGTTTGCACACATCTGTACTATTGGTAGACAACAGCATAGTATCCATGCACAAAAAAGGAGAGGGAGAGAAGAAAGAATATATAAGAATATATTTGGGTTATGTTCAGGTTCTAAAAGGAAGCTCTACCAGCAAACATTTCTGCAATACCCAATCTCTTGTACAGTCAAAAAAAAAAAAAAAAAAAGAAAATCTTCCTCATTAAGCCTCCTCAACATTTCAAAAACACCACACTTCCTTTTGATTTGCTTTTAGTTAAAGTAATAGAAAAATAATAGTTGGCAATATACCTGCTTACAAAGACTTAGTAAGATTCAGGACTGCTTCAGTTGCCAGGACCATGTCAGATCTCACACACTGGTGGGGCTGCTTACAGAGAAGCCCAAAGAACTGCCGTTCAAAAGAGTGAGGCAAAACTAATCTCCAGTTCCTGGGATACATTTTCTACCATCCAGGTTATTATTGCAGAGATGAAATAGAGCAGTAGTCTTGTGGAGAACTTTGCGTAGTAAAAAGTTTGTCCCCTGGACCACTAGTCTTATCTCGCCAAATTACAATTTGTGGTTGACCTTTTAAAACCTATTCTCACAATTTTACATAGAATTGTTCAAGAAGCTTGGATTGCTGCAGGTAGCTTTGTCAGAAAGTAAACCGCAAACTTTAATGCTGCAGTGACGGAGTTGCTTTTTCTTATTGAAATAAGCCTGGATGTGTTCCACCAATCAATGCTGAAAATTAATTTCTTATATTTCCTGGCATAAATACATCTCATCAGCACTGACTTTTTGTACCATAACCCCAAAAGGGCAAAGCATGCCAACCCATGCATGCTGACAGATTTGCGATTGTTGGCAACCAAGGTAATACCATCATGTTTTGTGAAAGCCTGCATTTTCAGAAAACTATTAAGATATGTATTTTATCTGTGCTGGCCATTACCTCTTGTGGTGTTAATGCCACATTATCCATTCCTTCAGCTTGATCTTTCATCTTCAGGTCAGAGGTTAGGCTTACCAGACTACAACTTTTCTATTATTAAGTATTCTTTCTCACCAAGAAAGACACTTGCCCTGCCCTATGTGTCAGGGAAACTGTCCTTTAGTGAAGAATAGTCTTACAGAGGACACAGTGACATACTCGTGAGAAAACTAATGGTGTATTTTTTTTCCGTGAGAAGAAATTAAACAGCTCACAGCACAGCAAAACACTTCCTAAGCTTAAGAAAATAAAATGCTATAAAAGTATCAAATTACTCTTCTGATACTACTTTTAATTTTCCGTTACTGCAAAACGTATTTTATTAAGAGCCCATAGAGGTTGTCCACTCAGTTAACTTAATAATATATAGGTAATGCTAATCTTGCAACTCGGTTTGCATGATATTCTGTTAGTGAAGCATAAGTATCCATACCCTACTTGAAAACGTCTTAAATACCTAAGATTTAAGAAGATTTTTTTAATAGAGGCATACAAAGCAAATAAGTATACAACATGAAATGCTTTATCAGTTGCAAGCAGATCTTTACGAATATAATGAAAAAATTAAATGAGGTTGAGGTTTGGTCTCTTACAATAAATCTCTTAATTAAGCAAACCAAAAACAATTGGCCACATGCTATGAAAAATGTCGTATCTCTTCTATCACACTTCTGACTCTGGTCCACAATTTTTTCCCCTTCCAGGACAACTCTTATTACACTTTGGCTCAAGTAAGCTTTTCTCATGAACTTTCCCCAGCATAAATCATTATTTATTTTGATCAGATGTACAGAGGGAAGGAGGGAGAGGGAAGTTGCCAAGAAACTAAGTGAAATCAGAAAAACCTAAGCTCTCCCCAGACATAAGTTCATATTAATCTTTATACCCAGGGGGGGGGAAAGGAGGGAGTCTGAAAGACTGCAGAAGAGCAAAGCCTATGAAGAAAATAAACAATCTGTTTCTTCTTCAGAACCAAAATAAGAAAATTCACAATTATCAATGATCTTCTGAAAACAGTTTAAATACATATGCTCCAGTCGGGTTAGGCAGTTTCTTAGCACAAATTTCTCCTGCTTTGTTTGATACAACCAAACACAGATGAGATTCTTCCTGTTAGAGCAGATTTCTCAGTTATCATGCAAAAATGCTTATCTCCTGCGAAAGCCATGTCCTTATAATATGATACAGTGAAAAACATAGATTGAGGAGGTAAAGTAGGCCTGAGAAAAGTGATTCTTTTAATATTTACAGATTTGGTTACAAATGATCTGCAGCTTGGCAGCTGGGTGTGTCATAAGCATACTTTTCTTCCATCCTTTTATCAATTTTATATTACACACTTTGAGGACTTGGAGTCTCCTGGCACAAAACAATTTTATTCTTAGGAGTGGTAGATGAATGAGGTGTCTTCTCTGCTACGGCCTACCCTCCCCATTGCGGGTGCTTAATCCTGGGTAGATTGCGGCTGGTGGGCCTACCTGCATGACGCTGCATTTATCATCACTACAGAAAGTCTTTTGCAGCTGATCATCTTTAAAGAGCGGAATGAACAGGCAAAGTTTTTATTTTTTTTCTCTATTTTGCCAGGAGTTCCATCAAACTCGTCTAAAACAAATCCGGATAACCAGCTGCCTAGTATCAGTGTTTCTCAGCCGTAGACACACATATTGGAGAAAAATCAGGGGTGAACAAAGACTTGATGAAAGGGGTAGAAAAACCTGCCTGGCAATAGAGAGAAAAAACTTACAGGGTTTCAGTTTTGATAAACATCAAAGGAAAATAAAGCCCATGAAAGACCAGATAACTCACTATAGTTTACTCCTAGCTTTACATTCTCCATCCATAAGATGTGCAGTTCTTTTCTTTCTCAAATACAGATTCTGTACTGAACTAGGACTATTCTGTTAGCCTTCAATTGAAAAACTGCATATCCTTTTAAGAAGAATTTCAAGAATAAGAATTTTGGATTTAACATGATTTTATTTTGGGATACCGTTTGCTCCATAAAGGTTACTTAAAGTAATCCAATCTTTAAAAATAAGAATAATAATTTATAAGTAGCTACCATACTAGCTTGGAATTTTTCTCGAGAGCTGCTGTAATTATTAGCTGTCCATCCAACGGAGCTGATTGCAGAAGATGATGTTAGACACATGCTTGAGGTGAGGGCAAAAACCAGCAGTATGCTATTAGCCCCCTCCTCTGTCACATTTCTATTATACATATATTTCCATTTAAAAACACATTTTTATTCCAGGTTGGTAGACTGGACAATTAATCCCCAGGCATTTGCAAAGGATCTCAATTTGACAGCAGGACATACATTTATATTAGTTTTCAAAATGTGAATGCTCTCTGGATAGCCAATTCCATTCTCAGTACTTCAGTATGAGATTCAGCAAGAGAAGATTATATTTGAATTTAGCCTAGCAGGAAGCTTCTAGCACTGTATTTTGGACTTTTTCTCTGATATTCCTAGTCTCTTGCCAACTACTCACTTGTATGAGTGACAAAACTCTGAAGACTATTGCAATCTTTTGGTAACAGCTATGAGTGTTACCAAAATTATATAGGGGTTTTTGTTGTTTTGCCTTTTTTTTTTTTTTTTAATTCACCTCTTTCCAACAGTAATCGGAGATACAGCATTGGTTTAGGAATGTACTATTTCCAGTCCAGTTTCTAGGAATATTGATACACTTCTCTCGCTTCATATCAGTGGCTGAAGGCTCTACCTTCACCAATTTCTTCATGGAAACGTTAGGGAATGCTATTATTTGTAGCACTACAAAGTCACTGTGGGACTTAAAACACCCTCTTGTCCTGCCTTTAAAAAAGTTTTGCTGTTCAAGCTGCTGCTGCTTGGATGAAGACGAGATATAAGATACAGAGAGGTAACAACGTCCTGCAAATAATCAAGCTGCAGGTACCGCTTCCACGTTTTTGCCAAAAGAGGTCTCTGCTCTGTAAGGTATATCAGTTTACTGTCACGTCAGCAAAATTCAAGCAAGGAAAAAGGCCAGAAAACTTACTTTAGCAGACGTAATTTTCATTTCCAAAGAATTATGGTTTTATGAGGACACTGTCTTTTTCAGGCCGTGCTTTTTGAGACTACTAGAGCCTGAAAAAGAACTTCTCAGATAATCTACATCAACCCAAAAGCAGACAGGGCTAGCCTACTCGGAAAATGAAACCCTGAAGAAAACTGCCCTCTGTATTATCCACACACCTGTAAAATTCACCCTGCTATTAAGATCAGAGCGTTTGCCTGAATTTGGCATTCTAAGGGCTTGGCTTTTATTTGGGTTTTTTAATAGATAACTGATGAGTTTTGCAATCTACTTTAATTTATTTCTTAGCTTCCCAATATATAATTTCATGGGCCCAACATAGAAGAAATCTCCCCCTACAAGGATAAGAAACAAGCTGTATCTTCTCTTAAAAACATACACAAAAAGGCAAAAGTTATTTGAAACACTGAGAGCGCAACACTTTCTCCAAGGCGTGTAAAACAATTTCTTAGGAGGTCCATAATATTGGTCAGCTTTAACAAAGCAAAACAAAAGTCTTTCACAGTCACTTATTTTGGGGAAAATTTAAGTTTCCTTCCTGTCACTGTTCCAAATATCATACTGGCTTTGGGATTAGAAGACATTTATTTTGGTATAGCAAGTATATAGACCTGTTTTTTTTCATATGACACATTGCAGATTTTGATTGGTTACACCTCCTTAGATTTGGGTATAATATTCTAAATCATACTTTCAATACCACCAATAGCAGGGCTCAAGGCATCATCTATGTTCATCACTTTGTACTTGATCTTCTGATGAGGAAAGCACTGACATGGCAGTACAATAGCTAAATACCAGGGAAATCATTAATCAAGAATCTGAAGTAATGCCAGATCTGGCTTCTGTCTTAGATCACTACATTTCTGCCCTATTCCTTTCCCTGTTTTTTTCCTTTCAGAAACATCCCCAGTTTCTGAATGCAGCGTTACCTACCACTGCTGAAACCACACAACCTATGCAGCTGATGAGGGTATCTTTTTTAAGGTAATGCATTTGAACCAAAGTAAATTACATGGTTCATTTACCATCTATTTACTTGGTAATTGACTCAGTCCAAATCCTTTCACATTTTAATTTTCATCAGAGTGATGCAGTGGCTGGGTAGTCTTTACTTTCAGGGATTTTTTAAAATGAGTCATAGAACTAAATTGTGTGCAATGCTGATCTCCTATACACAAGATTTCCTGTATGATTCATGCACATATTGACACCATTCACATATCCGGATTGTCACTGGTAAATTAACATGTGTTTACAAAATGATGTGCTTACTCCTGAGAAAGCAGGGGGGAAGGTTGAGGTGGAAAAGAAAAAAAAAAAAAAAAGAAAAAAAAAATCTTTAAAACACTCAGAGTACAGACTTATTTCCTGGATGATTTCAAGTCATGCAAGCCACCAGCCAAATTCATAGTTTATATACATTGAAAACATACTGTGCTTTTACAGACTGACTGCATCATTGTACCTCACAGACGGTTACTTATGTACACATTTACTTGTAATGACTGAAACAAATAAAAAGGGAGGAACCACACTTAAGTGCCTGCTCAACACAAAAACTAGCCTGAAACTGCTGAAGCACTCTGTGGCTTGTGCAATTCACATTCTAGGTACAAAAAAAAAAAAAAAAAAAAAAATTCCTTTTTCAGTTATTTCAGATTTAAGGAATTAGTTATTATATCACCACTTTTGCTTCTGCTTTATTCTTAGATCCAGAATATTAATAGCTCATTAACAAGCTGTAAACATCCATTGTGACAAAATAGAAGTAATTCATATAGAGATAGAGCACAAAGTGGGTTGTAACCAGATTTTGGGGAGGTGTGGGGAGGTGGGCGAGAGCAGCTTTTCCCAACCTGTAAAGAACAGATGAGTGTGTGTTGCATATGAAATTAAATTGCAAATCTTAGTGAGGTTTATTATTAGCAAAAGGACTGGGTTTATTTTTTGACAAAACATGGTGGGGAGAAAAAGCAAGATAAGTAAAGAATACAGCCTGAGATTCAGACACTGATAAGTATTTTAATGACGGAACTGTGTGAACCTGAAAGCCAAGCCCAGCATCCTTCCAGGGCAAGCACTTTGATCTTTTGCTGCCAGCAAAAGACACACATGTTACAGCCTAAAACCAGGATGTCTTCTAATCACTTCTTCGCCCAGCTTTTCACCCAACTGCCTTAAAAATCTGGGCCTGTCTCTCATGTACCACAGAAACACACTCAAATTCCAGAAAAGGATTCAGACCTGCACAGCATGTAAGAGAATAGACAAGAGGATACAGCAGCATTGGCTAGAGACAAAATAGAGCCTGTCCCACAGATAAAACCCATTTGTAAGGTCCTGTCAAAAGAATGGTAGATGCAAGCAATGGGGAAAAATTATTCCTATTCCACTGTTCCTTTTGAAAAGGAACTTTGTATAATTTCTTCATTGTGCAGTGTCACCCTTTTCCTTTTGAAATAAAAAGTAAAATCAAAGACCAAAAACCTGCTAGTTAAGGTCAAATACAGCAGAACTTTTTTGTAATGAAAGATACAATGGTGGAGTTCAAAGTCTGGGAAAATTCTCTGACATGTTTCACTAGGAAAACAGAGACCAATGGAGAGTCCAACAACGAAGTTACTTCACATGACAAAAATCACTAATACCTTATAGAAGCATTATAGTTGAAAAATCCTTGCCGTGAAGATGTACCATACCAACAGCATTTAAATTTTACATAAAGTGGAAATAAAAGTTGGTGTGTGTTCATTAGTCAAACGTATTCAGCTAGCACGTACAGAACTGCCTCTGCAATCACAAAACAAACACATAAGGTATCTCAGTTACTTTCATCTATCTGATGAATCACAGAATCATAGAATCATTTAGGTTGGAAAAGACCTTCAAGATCATCAAGTCCAACCATCATCCATGCCCACTAAACCA
>JAOBAS010000007.1:10205393-10227810 GCA_025311575.1 Elanoides forficatus | reverse complement strand
TATTTAACTGTTCTTATCACAACCCACGAGTTTTACTTCTTTTCCTGATTTCCTCCCCCATCCTGCTGGGGGGGGGGGAGGGGGGGCGAGCGAGCGGCTGCGTGGTGCTTAGTTGCTGGCTGGGGTTAAACCACTTCAAATGTCAATGCCTTTTAAAAAAAAGGGAAAAAAAAACCAAAATATTTCTTCCATAGTATCAA
This sequence comes from Elanoides forficatus, assembly GCA_025311575.1. Classification (NCBI taxonomy): domain Eukaryota; kingdom Metazoa; phylum Chordata; class Aves; order Accipitriformes; family Accipitridae; genus Elanoides; species Elanoides forficatus. Next base: position 10,227,610 of record JAOBAS010000007.1, on the reverse strand, counting down.
CTATTTATTTCTTGAACTGACAGAAGAAACAAATAGGTAAAACCATTAGATATTTTCTATGGAAAAACAAAGGCCTTGGAACAAACTTGTTCAAAATATATTAAAAAACAGGTTTGTCCTTTCCATAGTGTACACTAAGAGAACCAGTAAATATTTTCATATTTCAGTGCTACCTGATATTTAGTTGATCACACAACTGTTTTCTTACTCCAACAATTTTTGTATACAGTTTTTATTCAAGTGAGTTCAGAAAGAGTCTTCACCCAGTCCCAGATTGAGTACTGAGAGCTGCAGGGGGAACCTGCCTGGGGGACACCTCATCTTTCAGTGAGAGAAGACCTGGAATGCGAGAGCTGAATTAATTCTTCTCATTAACAAACCTTAAACACAGACCTTGTATAGTACTAGAAATAGTAATGTGCCAGGCTCTCATCCAGTATAGTATTGCAATACATGGTATTTGTAGGAGGTTTAGTATTCCCATTAACGTTCACGTGATTATTTGCATTGGACCAGGGTCATAAACCAGCTCTGCCTAGGAGCCGATAAGCACCTATCACACCTGATATCAAGCATAAACAGTTTTTTAAAGGGGCATACCAAGGCCACAGCAACATTTCAGACTGCTACAAAAAGAGCTACTAAATATTATTCAAACAACTTAATCACCTGTATCACTCACAACAGTTATAATTTCTCTGTTCTCTCCCCCATTTTAGTCTCCTCCTCCTCCTCCACACGTGGTGGACTGGGCACCCTAGCCTCAACTCACACTCCATTTCTCAATCTGGAAATTCCTATTTTCCTTAACTCCCAGTGAAGAAACCATTGCCCTTCCCTTATCCTCTTCCTCTCCTGAGTGTAAAGCAAGAGCAGGAGCTGGGGCCAGCTTCCTCCATGGTGGAGTTTGGTCAAAGCCCAACAGCAGCCCTCATTGCTGGGGAGGGCATCCACAGGGGCAGCTGCAGAGGGTGAGGCATAGAAGAAACTGGGTTATAACATTTGGAAGCACATCGTGTTAAACAGTAGCCTTCTTCACCTGTTTTCTTGATCCAACTCTGTTCTACCTCATAATAATGCTGAGAGTGACCGTTTGGACTGGTGTTATTGAAACAAAACTTATGCTGGGTGTTTTACATAGTTAGTGCTACTCCCGTATGTGATAGTTGCTATGTTACTTGTCTCTATTGCCAGCAAATCCATCCCATTAGTTGAACTAACAAATTTTTAATGTATTAAAATATAGTAAATGTAATGCATTAAAAATGAATAATTTTAAAAGGGAACTGATTTAGTTATTCCGGTCAAAACACGATGGGCAATCAGCAGTGGCTTACTTCTGTTTACTTGACATTGTTGGCAATGCCTCCAGAAGTGAAATCAAGACCTAAGTAAATGCAGCAACAACTCAAAATTCTTCTACCCCTCACATCCTTCATTAGCTCCTGGGAAAAAGAACTGCCCAAGCATCTTAAGATTATAAACTTGACATACACAGTGGGACTCAAAGGGATCAATCCCTACTGATATACAAATGCTGAAAGGTTCAAGCAGTGCTCAAAGAGAGCCATCAAATTCCCTCCCCTGTTGAACTTCTCCGAGGCTCTCCGAACATTCCAAATAAAAGGGAAATTGTAAAATGCATAGCTTCAGCTTTGGAGAATACCCTGTTACCTGGCAATATATGCACAATTTATCTGGACTAAAAAGTGATGAACAAAGCCCTGCTCCACTGAAAATAGAGCATCTCCACAAGAACATGCTGATCTCAATGAAATCTCAAAAAAATAGGAAAATCCTTTCTTAATATGTCCAGGGAGCCATTTCTGTGGAAAGGATGCACTGAAAGCAAGAGATGGCATCAAAGAGTAGATAGTCTGATGATTTAAGTAACCCCATTTGAGATGTAGGAGAGGTATTTCAGCTTCTTGTTCCTTCTGAATCAAAACAAGGCATCCTGGCAAGAACCACCAGCTACCATTCTCTCTCTCTGTCTCTCACTTATTTCACAAAAATCATCGGCAGAAGCTTAAAAATATATGGTTTAACCTCAACAACTTCTGCCTGCTTTTGCAAACCACTATTGCAATATCTTTCTCTGGAGCTTCATGTTTATAAACCTTGTTAAATTCTTTTTTAATTTATTTGGTAACATTCCCCTCCCTGCTACAATTCACAGCTCGTAAGAGAAGTGAGAATAAATGTGCAGACAGACCATTTTAGGTTGTCGTTGCTAGTAAACTCTTGCACAACTGGAACTTTCTATAGGTTTTTTTTTAATTATTTTAAAAGATGCTTATTCTTAAGTAAAAATCAATTATTTATGTATGAACCCTTAAAAGAACACCACTAAGTCAATTCACATTAGCTTAACCCCAGTACATGCAATCTGAACACTTCAAAATTCATATTAGCTATTAAGAACAGACAGTATTTCTGCCATTTTATATTGGCGTAGTTGCACAGTAGTCAAGATGCTTTAACAAACTGTTTTATCTAGTAATCTTGTGGCTTCAGAATTAGAGTGAAAATTACGTACCTGGTAAAGTGTGTAATAAGACACATTTATGTTTTAGTTTTATTAAAGCATATTTCCCACTGAGCTGAATATTCTATTTTTCCATGGGGATAATGCTTCACAGCTATCAAGCAAAATGTTTGTTATGAGCACTATGGTGTATGAACTGTCATAATATATATGGTTATTTTCACTTTTAAACCTAAGCCTTTTCCTGTACTTCTTAGTCATAACATTAATTGCAGATTTGAGGATGCTCCACTTTATAGCACACACCAATCTCTACATATCCCCAGCTCCTTACTTTTTCCAGATACGATTGCTCCCTCATGCTTTCTTAGAAAGGAGAGGAGTATATTTCTTGCAAACAGCATGAATACATTCTGATTCAGCTTCAGTAACCACGTGGCACATGAAGATAAGAGGATAATCCAGTGACTATCTCGAAATATTAGAGCATACTTGCCTCATGTTTAATTATCAACTTCAAGCTTTCAAGTAGTAAAAGCATCTGCATACATCAGACTACTGTGTCAAATACTGCCCAGTTTCTTAGGTATTTGTATGAAAATGTTTTGTAGAAAAAGCTATGCCTATCATTTTTGCCAAGTTCTGTTCACTCATTGAGCTCAAGAAATCATTACGAGTTTGCAAAGCAGTTCACAAAAACAAGACAACTCAATATTTGTACTTTTTATGCATGTGCATGCAGTTATCCTCTCTCCTCTCCATATCTTAAGTTCTCCCTTATGCTGCCTGAAAAGCATGCGGGAGTAAGCCACCTTAGAAATCCTAGCTGAAGCTTCAAACATACACCGACTCAGGAGATCTAGAGCATTTTGACCTGAATAGGTAGCTAACATGGGAGGACTAAGCTTAACCAGTTCTTAGGTGAAGTTTTAGAACATCTGAAGAGGCCATGCTGCTTAATCACACACGCATATCATACACACATAGACGTGCTGAAGGAAAGTCCTGTTACAAGCAGAGAAGCAACCAATGGGAAATACCAGCTGAATTATAACTACAAATCCTACATAGATGGTATTTAGTCCCAAAATGTTACTTTTCTCTTCTACAATAAAACTAACAGGGCCTATGTCTGATTTTTCCTTCATTGCTCCTCAACATCTATGAACTCCCTGTTTCTTTCTATACAAATCTCAACCATGCAATAGGAGGCCTTCATCTTTATTTGTGATAATGAAACGTGCTTGGGCAAAGTTGGCATTACTTTCAGCTCTTTGAGGAGAGAGAAGAGCATAATCCTTTCCCGCCTAACAGCATTTGCCACTTTTAAAGCACATCACAGCAGGGGTTGGGGGTGGAAAAAACACCCCAAAACCACAGGAGGGAAGCAAACTTTACAACTGCCCTGTTTGCAGTTCAGATGCCACTTCCCTGCTGCTCTACCTAACGGGAGCAGCACGTTTCTTGGCAGTAAACCGTCGAGCAGTCGGCCCGTGCAACGGCTGGGGAAAGTAAGCTGGTGAGGACTGCTGGCATCAGGTCTGGCAGGTCAGCTCTGCGTTTAGCGGCACGTCCCACCTGCCACAGGACGGTGGGATGCCTTCAACTCCTGCGCATCAGATGCTTCCCCCTTCCTTCCCCTCCTCTTTTTTGGGGGGAGTCACCTCCTCCTGGTGTGAGGAAGGCATTTTGTGCTTCTCAGCTTTGTGGAGACTTTAATATTGCCTCTCATTCTCTTGGCATTTAGCTCTTTGATGTTAGCTATAGGACAGCCGTTGCTCTCGGGAAGCAGAACAGCAGATAATACTTGAAGTCAGGAGTTATGAGAGGACAGTAGCTAAACCCATTTCCCTAAACAGCCAGCAAAACAGATTTCAGAGTTATAAGATTTCAGAGTTTAAGAGATTTAGCAGAATTCAAAAGCAAGTCCGTAGGACAGATAAGGAAGCTGCTAGGAGACATAAATGAAATAAATTTAGATAATTCCCTTTCACCTGCCAGGAGGGAGAAACCTATAAAAAGAAAATATTGTATGGCTTTAAAAGGTATTGTTAGGTTATATAATGGTTAACCATCAGCCATTTTCGCATCTGTCTTATGCTCAACGGAACACGCAATCTTTTTTCACAATTGCTAGCCCTTGATAACCGCATGCTTGTATATTTATTCAAACGACTGCATCATACCCCATCTCCCTTTTGCTGAACTCATAGCTATTTGCTAACTTAGATCCATAGAGTCTAGAAACTTTTTTCTTTCAGGTGGTCTGTTTAGCATAATGAATTTAAAATGCACTATCTACTTTTAGTTTGTATTGTTTTGTTGCTTACTATTAAACCAGATGGAAGGCCCTGAACCCCAAAGCTTGTCTCCAGCCTTGTGAGTTTACCTAATAAGAGATTATATCTCTATCTATAAATTTGCCCCATTACAGGTTCAGAAAATGAAGCCTACAGCAACACTACTATTGTATCACCACACATGTTAACAATAATACTTTCTCAGTAACTGTAGCTTCTCAATAAACAAACTACATATAAATCGAATTCAGGTCTTCAGTATTCTTCTGTCAAAAATGTAGTATTTTCCATAGGTCAGGTTCTTAAATATATGAGGTTGACTGCACACTGATCTTGCCAACCTTTCTCAGTTTCTGGACAGTAACAAATAGTCTCTTTCTAATCTTGTTATGAAGTGTAGGGTTATAAAACCCATGATTGCCTTGCTCTGAAAATTCACCAAAGGCCTGAGGCACTAATCCACTAGGTATATTAGGTTTCCCTTCTGCAATTGTTCATTTATACTTTTAACACTGCTCACAGAGCAGGGCCCCAAAAACCATTGTTAATTGCTTATGTTTAGGGTTTTTTTCTTGGTGTGACATGAATCAATCTTGCTGTCAGAACGTCAGCAAAGAGAAAACGTCCATTACCTTAGTTTATAGGGAAACATTATTTCTCTGAGACTAGAAACCACTGACATTTAAGCCTAGTAAATAGCCTTAATTTAGAAAAGAGAAATGGCAATAGATGTGCTATATTATATAGGTGACATTAGCTGAAGATTCTTTTCATAGAAAATTGAAGGAGGAGGAGGCAAGGAATAATGTCTTATTTCCTCTTTCCTATATTAACTGTTTTAATTATCTGGGTGGAACAACTAGTCTATCTAGCCGGTATAAAACAGTTTATTTTACCTAAATCTCCAAAATGCTGTTAGCTATTACACAGATGACATATTGGTCTTACCAGAGGTCTGTGGTGATATAAATTACCTGACTGCTTAACTGTGGGCCTCAAGGCAAAGGAGCGGTGTCGAAATCACAGGCCAACAAGAGAATAAGTGATCAGGCATGTAGATGATGACGATGCCTAAAAGACAGACCTACAGAAAAGTCCTATTGGATATCTGAACCACAGGACAATGAAGTGACTTCTAACTTTTCCTCACTAGTCTAGTTAGAACAATACAAAGTAAAACTGTTCTCAAGATTGATCACAGAATAGCTGAAGTTGGAAAGCGCCTCTGGAGGTCATCTTGTCCCACCCCCCTGCTCAAGCAGGGTCACTTAAAGCTGGTTGCCCAGGACCATGTCCAGGGAATTTTTTAACATCTCCAAGGATGGGGACTCCACCACCTCCCTGGCCAACCTGTGCCAGTGCTCAGTCACCCTCACAATAAAAAAGTGTTTCCTGATGTTCACAGGGGACCTCCTGTGATGAGGAGGTGAGGAAAGCTCCATCCTTGCAGAGCAGGCTGGAATTATGGGCACTCAACAGTGCTGTGGGAGAGCCTGGTAAAAATAAGGGGATCACTTGTCTTGGACTGAAATGCGACAGATGCCTGAGGAGCATTCTCTAGAGTAAGGGTATTTTGAGAAAACATTTCTTCTAACAAATCATGCATTTTCTTCCTTTAAAGTGAGTTTGCTTGTTTTCTGTAAATAAGGTAATTCAGCTATCAAATTCCAACCTATTGTTTAAAAATGACACCTACTAATTTTAAGAATTTCAATACGTCTTTGTTTTGGTGTCATTTGAAATAAAAATATATAGCATCCAGTTACTGGAAGTATCTTTGTACTGTCCAAGCCCTTATGATCCCAAGACAAAATAAAAAATTGCAGTAATGCTATCCTTACCGTGTAAATATAATTTCTAACAATTCAATTTTTTAATGTCCATTCTATTCCAGAATATACAGGTAATCTATTTTCTAGGGCGTGCCTCAATAATCTCCACGTAGTCATGGCTGACAAATAAACATGCATAACATTGCTCTTTCAGTAAATAGGAGGTTTTGAAAGCTACAATTTGTCTGTAGCAGACTTTGAGATATTATATAATTAATTTCTACACAATTTCTCTCCCCAAACTGAATTTAATATCTTAAAATGTTAAAACTATTAACTTTGGAAGCCAATGAAGATATACTATTAAAGCTCAAGCATTTGATAGCAATATACTTTATATTTTAAGTATTCTTGAAGTTTCATTGATATTTTGAAAATAATTAGGCAGAAATGGACTGTTGTTAAGTAGTCACCTGAAGTGCAAGACTGATACAGATATGGATTACAGGTAATGAAGCTGTGAGTACGCGTGTACAGGGAAAGTAGCTCCTCTGCTTTTCCGGCTTTCATGAAAAGTATTTGTATCAAGAGGTTTCAATTAATAGTTTCAAAAGAAACAAACATATAAAAAACCCCTTATATCAACTAAGTTACAAGTTCTCAACCAGCTCTAGTTACAATACAGTGATATTAAATATTTGATTATAAATTGGAATTACAAGAAACGGAAGACAAATTCTTGAAGGCACTTTATAAAGGTACGTAGGTCTTTGCATGTTAACACTGAAGAGGCCCCAAAATTTTCTTAGAGCACTCATTGAAAAAAGGTTAGGAAGCCAGAATGTGGAAAAGGTTACTTACTGAATATAGAAGAGGAAATAAACATAAACAATCATGAATTTTCATTGTTAAGATTTTAACATACTGTTGGGTGTGGTGGTTTTTTTTTCCCCAAGGCTCAGTAAAAATCAGTATTAGGTCTTGAGAAGGAAAGAAAAATAAGGATTTTAATAATGCCTTTGTCTGGAAAAAAGAAAATTACACAGGTAGCTCAAACTTGGGAAAAAAAGTTGCTCAAAACTAGATTAAAGTTGTTTTTTACAATTTAATCTGAAGTCAAATTGCAACATGTTGCTTAGAAAGCATAAAAAGAAAGAGGCAAAATTAAAATATTTCCATTTATCTGAGATTCAGGAGATAATTCAATAACTATAAATATGGAAATGCTAATTACTGTAAGACATTTAAATGAGGATAGTGTACAATGGTTTGCTTTCTCTAGGATGTAGCTTTGGTAAGTGCATTTGGACTTTTATCAAGTTTGATTTTCTCATCAAATTCCGGTTTGGAGTTACGGAACTCTGTGAGGCTGCTTGAGAGTTGTGTTGTTGCCAAAGCTCTCGGTACACCATAAAAAGCCAACTGAGATTTTAAACTGACAGACAGGTGAAAGCAGAACTATTTCGTCTTAGATGAATATTAATATTCTTTCAAGTTATCACTCCCTGGAAGTTTTAGGAAGTGTAGGTTTTAAAACTAATGTTACAAAAACACAGCCTGCTGAGAAAATATGCCCTCCAGCCTATTTTCTTTCCTTATCCCACCCTCCCCAAAAGATACACAGTCGTTTTGAAGTTACTGGAAGACCCAACTGGGATGAGAAATCTTGTTAATCAGATCTTCATCACTCCCTTTTTTAAAAATCCTGTGCTAAAAATACAAATAGATATTCAGAGATGGCCTCGATGTAACTATGAGAGTGATAGAGAAGGAGTTACAAAACATAAATGAGTAACAAACATAATGTCCCAATAAAATCAAAATCCAAAAGACGTGTTTACAGGGAACAAATGCCTCCTTGAAATAGCTCAGGAAAAAGAAAATCCCTAGTTCTATAGCTGATAGATCAGGTATCAGTGTAGCATTAGGCAGCCTCTGAGAGTTTGGTTCCTACAGGCAGAAGCCAAGGAGCAGTAAGAGATTTTGTATAGTAACTATAAAACGGATGTTATAAGCATAGCTATAGTCATCCTACACTAGAGATAATTTCATTCCAGCAGCATCTTTGAGAAGCAATGTAGTCAGACATCATACGGGAACCCAAACATGCCCGTGTTTAAAGGGAGGCATTTTAAAAGCACTCAGAAGAAGAAAAAAATAATAGTCGTAATGTCATACAAGTTTTCAATTTTGAGGGGTATACACAGGGTCGTTATTTCACATCAAAGACACTAATAGGTATGTTTCCTCTCCACAACCGTTCTCAACATTCCAGTTCTAGAAAGATATCAGCTGGCTTGGAGGGATTCAAATGAGAAAAAACAAATACCACATTGGAGCTAATGAAATATATACAGGATTAATAAAGGCAATAAAAAGTGAGCATAACAATGCTGTTCAGAAGGATTTGAAGCATATAAAGAGAAAAACAAGACAGAAAGCACCAAGGGAAACAAGGGCTATACACTACAACAACAGCATGAAGACAGGTTAAAAAAAAAATTTAAGCACAGTATCGGGAAAAACTGCATAAAAGTATTTCCCAAAGGAAAGTGTGAAAGCTTTCTCACTTCAATCACTTAAAAATTGTATTGAGAAAACACGTGAGCATATACTGCGAGAAGAATCAGAGTGGCACAGACTTACACACAGCAGATGACTTGATCGACTCCTTTCCATTCAGAGTCCTCCACCAACACAAAAACCAACACAGTAGATAAATGGAAAGTGCCCAGCCTGGACTTTTTTTGAGGAGGGGTCAAGTCTGAGATGCTCCTTAGCAGAAGAATAGGGAGGGAGAAGGGGAAAGCTCAGCTCCCTAGTGATAGAGTTCCTGCAGCTTTAGATAAAATTAAATATAAATATAGAAATTTTCCTTATAAACTTTTAAATGAAATATCAAATTTGGGATTAAGACATACTAAGCTTTTACCCAATTTTCTGCTAAAGGAGATCTTTTTCAAGCTCAGGCGTGTCAAAATGGAGATATCTACTTCTATCACAACTAATTTGAGCCAGCATTTTCAGGTCTGTCTAGCACAGAGATTAGATAGCACAGGCAATTTTTTATAACAGGTCCCAAGCTAGAGCGGTATGATTGCTCTTGGTGAGATTTATGGAAAGTCATTACTGATTAGTATTACTGATTGACAACGATTAGTACTCCTGTAATGATAAGTCTTATTCTACAGTACATGGTTACAAAATATCAATTACAGTCAGGAAATGGGTGGGTTTACACATTTTCTTCCTCATTTCTAGAGGAAAAAGTAAAACTACACCATTCACTACTAGCATCCTGAAAAGCTGAAAGGAACATTTTGTGAAACTTCATTGCTTCCACAAAATACCTGTATTTTACTTTACTATGTTTTCATTCTTAGACATCTGCATAGTCATGTAAAGCTCGTTACAAGAGTTAAATGCACCAGGCTATAATTGCTATACTAATTATATTATTGCTATACTATTTTCTGACTTTAGAAAGGCTGCACATTTATCAAACGTGAAATTATACACCATTATGTAGGAAATTATACTGGTTGTAGGCAGTGGCTAGCTAAAGTGATCAGCTCCAATACTTCCTCACTCTTCAATTAATGCCATTACAATTATTATGTCATTTCTTCACAGTGCGTCTGCTGGTTCAGTGAGCATACCTTATGCGCTCTGTGTGATAGCTGTACGGCAGGGATGCACGCCAAGAACAGCTCATGGATCTGGTAAAACATGCACAATCTAGTTTTGGATCTCAGCAGAAATTAGCTGAAGAAGCCACTTAAAATTAAAGTGGTCCTGAGCATCCCTCAGAGGCAAATACTTAGTCATCCAATGACTTAATTAGTAAAAAAATTATGTGTTTAGGAGCATTAAGTGGGTCAGAGATACCCCAGACAAATTTTCTGAGAAGTTCTGAATTTTTAATATGTGCATCACTTATATCCAAGCCATATTCTTTAAAACAAACTGAAAGAACATTTGCAAATAAATAATTTTCTTTCTGTTTCGGACAAGAAAACAAGCAAACTAAATGTCGTTCAGTAACAAGTCGTTTACATTCTGCTTCCAAAAGGCAGAGCACCTATGTAAACAGGAAAGGGTGAACTGTGCTCTTCCTTGGAATAGAATAAAAATTTACTGCCTAGTCCATGAACTTTTAATAATGTGGATCTAAACCCTTCTTCTAGACATTTAACTTGCCAAAACTCTCTTCCAAGCAATAACAAAATAAATACAATCTATTTACATGGGGTGTAGTAAAATTGTGACTTTGCAAGATAAAAATGAATTGCAAATTCTTTGTTTGTTCATCCTCTCAGAGCAAAATTATAAGCTTGTAGCTTACACACTGTGCCTCACCTTGCACATCCATTTTAGTTTAAAAAGTGCAATGCTAGAAAAAAAAAAATCTAATCAGGACTTGTTCTGCATTGATTTTCTTTTTTGTAAGGTCAGATGCCACGTTTTGTGAACGCAATTCTAATCATGTCATCCAGATATATAATTTTCTTGGTCTCCAAAAGAACTTCAGTGCAAGAACACCATCAGGACAGCTGCACCTAGTTGCTATCTTCCATAAAATAAGTTATTATTCAAAGAAGATTTGTATTCAAACATATCCATATTAACCATACTCACATTTCCAACGTATTTGCACATTTCTAATAACTTGTTCTGAAGCACGTAATTTGCTTTCTCAACTGAAAGTGCCTTTACAAGCACTTCACACATCCTTACCTCTAGGACTTGTTTATTCCCTTCTATTCACTTCAGGGCAAGAATCCACCACACTAAGTTACTGCACTTCTTACACACAGTAACACCAGACAGACGGTCAGATTCCACTACAAAAAATAGTAGGTAGCAGCCCCTAAAAATAATGAGACTATGGGAAATAACATGTTTTTCTGTATATAAAACCATGTGTGTTGGGATAAGCGCATAACTGAATTATCACAACTTTTAGAGAAACTTGTAACTGAAACAGTATGGGTGCTTCAGCAAGGTCTGCTCATGATACATACAAAGAGAAAAAGTCCATTTAGTTAAAGAACAGGCAAGATTAGGGAAAGTGAGACTGGCTGATTAAACACGAAATTGAATACATAAGTGTCCAAATGTACAGAATGGATAAAAAATACTAAAAAAAGGATTTTTAATTTTTTTTTTTTTTTTTTTTTTTTACATCTAGTAAGAAAATAATCACTCCATTGGACCCAAAGGACACTCCCTTTAAGACAGAGGGAGCCATTAGATTTTTAAGGCAATGAAAAACAAGAACAAACATTAATACGTGTGTTAGCTCAGTTAAATTAAAAATAGGCTAAAGTGCTGTGCAAGATTTGCAGCTGCTGCCGTGTGCATTCACAGGCTAAAGCAGAACATATTCCGAGTGGTTCTGAGCAGATCATCTTCACCTTTTGCTCTATCTCTGGGTCTTCAGAGGTCAGTTTTGGAAACTTCAGGACCGAAATGGCTATGAATATGCATCCTCTACCGATACCATCAGCAGAGGCTCACATGTCTAATTCTTTTGGATATTGGTTTTTCCCATGACATTTCAAGCATACAGAAAGACAAAATAAACCTATTTGCTTGTGCTCCCTTGCTTACAATTTAACCAAAACCTGTTTATGGTTCAACAAAATTGGGGTTAAAGAAAACACCATCCGTCTTTATTTTCCCATTTCAGCTGATGTTGAGGCTGACAATGAATAGCTTTATAACCTTTTCTGATCATACCTCACTTCTTTCATCCTTATACCAAAAATACATATTTCATTTTGTAATGCATTGGTTTAATTCCTTTTGGTTTTGACCTAGTCACACTGAGGTCACGTATGACTCCCAAAACATATTTCCCTGCTACCCAGTAAAGCGGGTCCCTGCTCAAAAGAACATGCAATCTCTAAACAGAAATCTTCCAGATAGAAAGGACAACTGACATGTGAGCAGAAGCACTATTATCTCCTAGCTTGAGACAAGGATATTTTAGACTATGGTTTAAATTGTTGAGAACTCTATCAAAGCTGAGGTTTCTTAAGCTTCAGAGAAGAGTTAATGCCACACCAGCAATGCACGTTCCTGTCCCTGCGTTGAGTTCAAATATTTCTTTCTCGTTTGCTCATTATTTTGCTACCATCAATGTTTTGTTAAAATTTTTTACACTGTTAGGCATTCAATATATTCACTTTTGAAGGAACATTTGAGATACCCCATGTTAGCATGGATTCAGTCTGTGCATCACTTAGCTCACGTAAGCAAAAGAAAAACCTTGACTCCTCTGGTTTGTTTGGTTTGCAACATGATTAAAACCCTTTCTGCTTATCCTTGCAATCTTCAGTATTACATAGATGCACATTTACCATAGTGTCTTTACCGTGATTTAACTGTCCGCGTATAAGCAACCTGAAAAATACTATATTCCCAGCAAAAGAACTTTCTCATTCTGACAGCAGAGAAGAAAAAAGCCTCTAATGGGCTCCCAAGATGCTCGTGTAATTGAATTAATATCTATATCTGAGCTACAGCAACATATGAGCTACAGTAAGTGGGAGCCAAACGCTGCGGTGGTATTGAAACTGGACCGAGTGCCAGACCCTTCCAGGGGACCTTGCAGCAACCGAAAATCTCACTCACAGTGGCCAAAGGGTCTCTGCTTGCAGGAAGCACTGCTTTAGCAACATTTCAAATCCTATCAGAGTCTGACCTTGTACTGGAAAAGGCTTTCTCATCCCCAGGATCACAAATTATTAGCAAGGAAGAAAAGTTTTAGAAGAGAGTTTGCTTTATAAATTATTTGGTTTTTTAAAAAAGCCACAGTTGTCATCAACAGGAAAAGAAGATATCTTGCTGGTAATGAACAAGCTAACTAAAGAGTCAATGTACCATTTTCCACGTAATAATAATAACATGATTTTATCTTCAACATAACCCTCCCAACCCCCAAAAAATACTCAAGACTGAGCCAGGATTTCCAAATCCTCTTTTTCATAATTATCCCTGTCATGTATCACCTTAGTGCATGATATGATCGTGATAATACAATAAAAAGCTATGGATTGTCTGCAGCTGGTCTATTAGATCTATTCACTGCCATCACCCCAAGACAGAGTTTCTGAGAACATTCCCTTGCAAAGTTTCACCACAGATTCTGACTTCAATTCCATTGGAATCTCAAGAGACCAAAATTATTTGGTGTGCCTGTGAAAAGACAAGAGCATTTGTGTCAAGGTCGTACCTCTGGCCTCGTGCTGGTTCTAAAAGCCCAGTAGATTTCTAACCTTTTCTTCTTATTTTCCAGAGTGTAGGCAGAACTGTTTCCCTCCTTTCAACTTGTCACAGATATATCCTCTCAAATATTATGAGAGAAAGTCTAGGTTACTATCATCAGATTCTAGCAGTGACTGTTAAAATAGGAGCCCATTCCTCCTATATCCCTCTTCCTAAGGAAGGGAAAATGTCAAGAAAAGACCATCGGGGGAGATTCAAAAAACTCTGAATAGTGTCTGAGAAATACCTTTCAATATGCAAAAAAATGCCTGTATCTGCTTAATGCCTTTTCCAACAAACATTACAATTTCTGAAATAAAATCTGACAGATAACTAATTTTCTGATTTTCCTGGCTGTGACATCCAGGTACTTAGCATGATTGCTTTCTCATCTGTTAGAAAAATATTACTTTGATTTTATGAAATTCAGTATGCAGAAACAAAAAAAACTGACTTGTAATAAACTTAGATCACTTCTTTATTATTGTTCCCATCTGATTACATATTTGGGATGAATCAGTAAAGCTTTTTGCAAACGACTTACAGACTGCAAGCATATGGGTTGTTTTTGAGGAAATGGTGCCAGGTATAGCCATATGTTGCCTTGCAATAGCGAATACATCATGTACTCCCAGAATCCATCTTTCAGGACTGTGAGATTACTGGGTTTTTTTTTTTTCTTGGGGTTTTTTTTTTTCATTCCATTATCAGATCTAGCTTTTATTTTGTGAATGGTGGTTTAGAAAACCTAGAACAGCTTCATCCCTTAGGCATTGACTGTGCAGGGCATTCAAGCACCACGTGCCCTCATTGGGAGAAATTGGTACTTTTAATGAATATCTTCAATAAGACTAATGATATTTTAGAACACAAACCAGCTTATTTCCCAACTTCCATTCATTCAGTATTTTCTCTTCAAATAGTCTGCAGATGTATGCACTTCATGACCATCAAATAAAATCACGATTGTAACTTCTCAGGTTCTAGTACCTTGGATTCAGCAAAGCCAGAGTCCTGCCCTACACATCTATATCTCCAGAATTCACGTAGCCCTTATCACCATACCATCCTTAACTGATCAGATATTTCCACCTTTATAACATTCTGTGAAGTGGGGAAGTAAAACATCTGTTTCACAGCTGGATCAGTACATCACAAATTCCATTAAGTGATGTACCCAGGGTTATGAGACATACAACTGAGGCAGAAATTGATCCTCTGGCTCCCACTGCAGCATGAGCTTCTATCAGAATCGTATTTTGCCTTCACAGCCAGCCTCAGCTCCATTGTCCTAGCCGTGAATAGGCCATCTATTTGAAGAATAACCCACATAATTTGGCTCTCATCAGTTCTTAAGAGTACATCCACAGATCAAAGTCACAGACTGCTGAAATTCATAGGTACTGCCAAGTCATCAATACCCTCATTTCCACCAGGCCTCGGATGCTCTTTATTGTCATCTCCTGGGCAGTCCTTTGCTCCCTCATGTCTCCTAGCACTTTCATACTCTAAACAAGACACGTTCCTTTCCAGTTGTTCCTTAATTATTGACCGGATTAGCCCTTCACATCAATTCCTTCCTTACCATTCCAGACCTTACAAATGCTCTTATGACTCTAAATACAGCTTCTTGAGTTTATGCAAACAGAAGTCAAGGACTTCATCTGATAGAGCTGCCACAGGTCAGGTTTTCTTCCTAGAACTGCAGCAAAATTGGTGAATTATGTTATCTACAAATTTGTCCTCACACATCTCAACAAAGGCCTACAATAGGGATATTTTTGCCCTACAATCTTACTTTTTATCATTTGTAGTTCAGATGGGAAAGGAGGCTTCTAGAACTTTTGCTCACAGAGGACCACCTGCTGGGTGGGATGTCAGGCTGTGGGCTGCCTAACAAATTCACCCACAATACCTTTATCTTCTACAGGATGCTGACAGTTAAAAAAAATACTTTTGAAGTCTGTATACAAACACTTTGGAGACCAGAAACTACACTTCAGGAACCCCAGATTAAAACCAAAAGAAACAGATGCAAGACTCTACTTATAGCTACTTCTGGGTGATGTTTTTCTTCTTCTTCAAGACTTGAGTGAGCAATACTTCAGTATGGCAATTAAGTAATTGTTTTCTCTTGACATGCATTGCCATTCAAACAAAATATTGAACTGTAAATACATTCCTAGCAGGGACATTAAGCATTAAATAGTAATACCTCTTGATTATTCATTAAATTCGCAGTCTAGCAACCTGTAGTTCAAAGCGAAGTTATATTTAGTTCTCAAAAAAAATGGATCTTAGACAATTGCCTTCCAGATAATGCAAGAACTCTTTCGCTTTATTTCATTGATATTTCAGTTATACTGTGACAGGCAAACAAAATTTGGGAACATGGTAAGAAAAATACATCACGTTATCTGTAAATAAACCATTCCAGTCAACAGACTGCTATTCACAGGGTTCTTTAAGCAGCGCTAATTAGTGTCAGATAATTAAATAATTTATTGTTCCTTTAGCAACAGTACTAAAATGGTCTTAGAGACTGAGTGCACACATGCAGGAAGATATATTTTATGCTGGTTTGCTGCCCTGGAATAATTTAGGAAGGATAAAAGTCATGAGCCCTTGCTTTTCAAAGCAATAGTCTAAAAAAAGAAAAGGGACACATTGGAAATTAGAAAGAGAATGTGTCTTAAAATATTCAGTTCTTTCTTTAAATTAGACAATATTTCTTTTTTTTTTTTTTCCTGCTATCCATTGGTGAAAATTTCCCTTAAGAGTTAATCAGACAAACCTTATCCACCCAAAACTGATTCATGAAATCAGTGGGGCTCGTTTGGAAAAATGGAATTCCTTGTGTAAATACCACCTTTCTGAATATACTCACTGCAGTATTTAAGCAAATTTCTAGCTGTTTTCTCTCTTCCAAACACATTAATGCATCACGCTGACAAGGCTCTTCTTTCTTTGTATTCACTTGCAACCCTTTGCGCACTTTACAGAACTTTGAGCTGTTTTAAGTAAAGCAGATGTTTATTTTCCCAACTGTTTTCATTAACAGAAATGTTAATGAAAAATCGTATAATTGTTTCTGTTTAATAATACAAAACTAATGATATGGGGGGTAAGGCTACTCATTTGTTGTCATTTTAAAAGAGGACAAAAAAATGGGCCTAGAGACATGAATTCGTAAGTTCTTCCTGTGGGATGCGCAGCTCTATGATGCAGCTCTGTTTGCAAGAATGTAGTAATAAAAGAAATACAAAAAATATTAAAATCCACAAAGTTTTAATTTATTCCTACCACATTTTTCAGTGTGAGATTTAAGTTGGAATTTTTACTTTCTAAAAATACCTTGAACTCTTCTACAAACCAGAAAATTTATAAGCTAATACCATTGTTGCCATTGTTCCAAAATTGCTTAAGTTTTAACATATGAAATGCTACCAATTGCAACAAATCATGTATTTCCTTTAATGAACAACTTTCATTTTCTGAGCAGGATATTTTCAATAGAATATGCCTACCTAGCTGAAATATGCCATTAAGTTAAAATACATGGAATTTCCTGCCTGAAGTGCTACAGAATTAGCAGCAATAACAAAAATGGAGATAAAGTGAATCAAGGGAGTTAATTTATCTGCTATGGTTTTTGTTTGTATTTGCTTGCATTGCATAATAAGCTTTTAAGGTGTGTTTAAAATAATGACTAAAATGATTTTAGGAAGGAAGCTATAGTGTTCATCACCATGAAAGGAACTGCAAAAACCTGAGTCTGAACAGCTTGGTTCCCCCCAGACTTAGAGGTTATTTCCTGAACAGCTGCACACACAGTGATGGAGTAGTCAGGTGTCCACAAGGCTGGAGAGAAGAAAAGCATTGCAATTAGTTTCAGCACTGCACTCACAGTCCTATTAATCATACATGCAGCCAGGAGCATTTACTGCCGTCCGTTAAAGTCCATTGGCAAAACACCCGGGCAGATTGTTAACAGGAGCGTCTGGTCAAGTGTGGTTCAAAACCACAGAGCCAACAAAGCTTCTCTCCAGTGTCTATACCATACTTTAAAAAATAGTTATAGGGTATAGTTTTAATAATTGTACCACTGAAGAAAAGCAAGGAGTAGTACTACTTTCTCCTTGTGCATATAATGCCTTTTATAACTGGTTCCAGTTTTCAGTACAGACAGCTGGATGTTATTACAATGCAAATAATATCCCCAATAATTAATAATAGTTACTAAAGCATAATAAATCTTGGTTTGTGACATCAATTATGTCTTTGGACACAACAATGACTAGGTTAAAATAACAGACACACATGGGTAGATATTAGATGCAGCAACTACCAGTGACTTCATATGCAACATAAATCAATTTGGAAGATATTAGTGGTCAAACTATTCATTATAATTGCAGTCTGGAAACTATTTGCACTCTTAATATTAAGTTACATCTGTTTTTTCAACAATAAGCATTAATCATCAAGATAATGCATGAAAAGATCCTATTTCATTAGAGTCATATAAACACAGTTGAAATCTAAAGATTAATTCTGGAATCACAATGCAGAAATGAGATAAATCTTATTTTCCATATTCGTCACACAATGGGTGACAAAGCACTACAGCAAATTAAAAATGAGACATGATGTCAGAACATTTACTTCTTCAGTCAGACATGGTCATCCCAAAGAAATCCAAACCATGCAATTATCAAACAGAAAGTGCTCTACAGTTTAAAAGCATATATAGAGACCTTCTGTCTACCTGTGAGGAAAACACATTCCTCGGCAAAACATCAAAAGCCTAATTTCAGGAAGCAGGATGCAAAGAGATTTGGGATTATCTCCCACTGTCCTTCTTCTTGTTGCAAGATACCGAGGAAGAGCATAGAAACTATTTGCTTCCATGCCAGAAACATACTTTTTTTTATGAAATTAGGTGTTTCATTGTTGAACATCTCGGGAACGCCAAGCAACACGTGCCTGTGGCATGCCTCCTTTATGTCAGAAATGACAATGTTCAACCACGCAGTCCCATGCAGAGGCTGGGGAAGGCTAACATTTACACACCATAGCTACAACTCTTTCTGCACGGTCAGCAGAATGCTGTGGCTCGCTCTCGTTGCTGGGACAAACCAAAAGTTACCATTAAAAGGGAGGCACAGCTGGGGGAAAAAAAAGCTACTCCTCTCTCAACATAGAGGTGGCTTAATTAGACAGCCTTAAGATATTTTATAAACTACTTAATTTAATCACATCAGTAGCAGACCAGCAGGTGTTAACCCTGAATTAAACCAGCTGCCAGCCTGAAATACAAAGGTTTTACCTAGTGTATTAAAATCTAAAATTACAGAAACCTAATTTATAAGTATTTTGGTACAGCCTTTACGTCAAAGAATTAAGAAATTTCTTCAATGATATTGATTTGCTGCAGAACAATGCGCAGATGCTGCTTGATTGTGTCAGGCAGTTATGTGTGACAATGTCTCTTTAAAAGAGATGGTTGGGGTTTTTTCAGATCAGAAAAATCACAAGTGCTCCAACTCCTGGAGAAAACTGAATGTGTAAGGTGCCATACAGATAGATGATTGCCTTTTCCGTGCTGAAGTAGTGAAATTTATATAATACTAGGATAATTGCATATCCTCTACATACGGTTTTAATACATTAATCCACCCTGTCCTTCTCACAGAGCATGCTAAAAAACAAAGTGCAGAGTCTTCATCTCTTCAGAATCCTCCCCTTCCCCATCTAACAGATTAAGATGCTAACTTACTCATTTTATATACCCTGTAAGACTGCCTGCATTGCCTTCTGCGAGCAGACACAAGCTTGTTCTAACTGTGCTCTGCACAGCTGCCGATTGCTCAGCTCATACTCAGCATGGATCAGAAACCACAACAGAGCAGCCTGTGTCCTGCCAAGCCCAAAATGATAACCCTTCTTCTAGCCAATGTCAACTTCCACTAGAAAGCAGTAATGCGCGCTTACTGTATTTTCAGTATTAAAAAAAAAAAAAAAAATCAGAAGACCAATCTCTGACCCAGCCTTGAATGTATCCTTCATGATAATATTGTTGCATTTAATTTTCACTTTGTAATGAAAAGTTCAGAATCAGTTACTAAACCACCTGACCATCAAAACTTACAATTATGTTTCTAAGCTTGAATCCAAAAACTGACAAATTAGCAACGAGTAGACTATAAAATAGTAAGGTAGGATGACAGATTTACATCTCAAATTTATACTAGATTTCTTTTCCCCCAAAAAAAGTTTGCTGTAGAGATGTTGGTTTAAGCTCGTATTTAAAGCTCTACGGGTAAGAACTGATGCCTTCAGAGATCCCTCCACACTGATCCTCTGGCCCTACACTAGTGAGAATACAAAAATCTTCAATCCCATTTCTCACCTCTGAAAAAGTTAGCCCTGACACTAGCAGGAAATCAAAGCCTGCTTCAGTCTGTCCTAATGCTAGGCAATATTTTCTGCTGGTATAAATTAATGCAGGTTTCAGTGACTGTTTCTCAAGTTACAGCAGCTGCTGAGCCATCCTGCTTACCTCGGAACGTGTTGTACCTGTTGGAGGGAATACAGGATACTCTGCACAACTAAACTAGATCCAGAAACTGTAACACGGTGATTCAGAAAGTGATGGAGAGGGTAAACAAGGCAAGGTAATACACCATCTGTTCTCTGGGAAGGAACTGGATATGATGCCCGCTGCCGTGTCTGCTTTTTCCCAGCAGAGAGCTTGGAGCACCTGCAGCCTAACCTGGGCAAGCCAATTAATTCATTCACTGCTTGGTATCAAGGGCATAGATTATCTCATAGGATATCTGTTGCCCATGAACTTTCCATTTCGTTGTTTCATCAAAAAACAAGAATAAAAGCAAATGGCAACTAGGGTGCCTCAGCAAAAAGTGTGTATCAGTTAGAAGATAATTTCTGCCGATGCAAAAGCTGCAGGTAAAGCAACAACCACTACCCTGCCTAAATCAATGGCGATTTGCCCATAACTTCAGTGGGATCCAGATTTCATCCATAACATTTTATTTATATCTGGAAAGATTAAAAAAAAAAAAAAGATACCCCCCAAACACACTGAACAACAAATCGACTATTTGAATGGATTGACACACAGGGCAGGATTGTTGTAATGATGCTTATGAATCAAACAAGACAAACTACTGAAATAAAAAGTTTCTTTTACATTCTATGCTTAAACGCAAGATACGTATGAGATATATAAAGGCATTGGAAAATCCCAGTCAATAATAATATCTAGTATAATTTTATTATGTGGCCATGTTTTTTTTTTTTTGGCCACAACTCAAAGAGAACCCTTTCCCCTCTATGAGGTAAGAAATATCGTTGTCTTAATATAAGTATAGTTTTGGCAATCATTTAGTACGATTCACGACCTTTATCCCCCCTTCAACTCTGACCTATGTTGGTGCTGAAGACATGAGATCTTGAAGACATAGCCACCTGATAAGGCATCTATTAATAGAAAAACCTTTACTACAGTCTATACCTGTAAAAGAATGTACACCAGCAGGTGGCAGCAAGAGATTCAACTTCAAATCCACATTTTGATGCTTGAGATTCCCGTGTTCATCAGTCTCTTAGTGCTCAATATTGAGTTATCTTGCATAGAAGTACACCTGAAAAATGTATTTCAACAGAGATCATCTAGCTAAAACCAGCTAACATTACAAATCCTTGTGGAAATGCTAATTGTTCACTTAATGATAAAATACATGGTTTCAGTGCAAAGATAACTAGAAGTTGTATCCTCAAAAACACATTAGTAAAATTCATCTGATATCAGTGTTCTCAAAGTATTTTGGTGACTGTTTTTAACATTGAAGTTCTGCAAGAGTCTTGACTACTGCTTCAATGCAATTGTCCACGCAAAGCCTGGGAAGTCAGAGAGGTAACCCAGTCACTCAACTTCTATAAGCAGGCTCTGCTATTATCTGTTCTCCCATAGTGCAAAAGACCTGGATTTAATTTCTTCCTCTAACAAGATTCTGTGCACGTACCCCAAGAACACATTCCAACCAATAACCTACTATAGGAAAGGCAACAACCATTTTTCATTTTTTCCTTACATTTTAGTAACTAAAAACAACGTGTGATCCCTATTCTTTTTATTGAAGCAAAAGACCTGGAGATTTACCGGAGGATGATTCAGAACAGAGAAACATGAACAAAGACATGAGACAGCAGTGCTACGTAAAATCCCTAAACTTCAAGAAATGGTGTCATTTGGGACATGCAAATGTATCATCAGCATTTTTTTTTTTCCTAATTTCATAGCTCCCAGTTCACATTTTTTACTTTTTTGAGGTTTTTTTGGTTTTTGGTTTGTTTTTTTTG
>JAOBAS010000007.1:10185781-10198573 GCA_025311575.1 Elanoides forficatus | reverse complement strand
ATCTGGGTGCTTTTTTTTTTTCTTTAAGACTATACAGAACTAGAGGCACTGTTAATATAGCAATACTCTCTAATAACTAGAATAGTTTAATCCCATTTGAGCTATAGATTCTACGCAGGCCAAATTATTTTTGCTCTTGCTCTTGACTCTGCTTGCAATTTGCAGAAACCTAAAACTGTATTCTTTTGTTCAGCACGAAACAAATTAGAAAGGATAAAAGGTCAAGTCGAGCAGAATTTACTTTGAAAGGTTAGCAGATAATTTTTTAGCAGTGGGTTTAAAATTTGAGCTTAGATTCACATCCAACTTAATACATGTTTGTAGAGCTGAAATTGCTGTTTAATCATTGTCATAAGGGGGGAAGTAAAGAGCCAAATATATTCATATACTTAGTAATTTTCTAAGCAGAAGTATCACTAGCACACACTGATGTCCTGCGCATTAGAAATTCTCACTTTGACATACTATGAAGGAAAGCCTTTGCTGAGAATTTCTAACATCGTTATCAGTTGTCATTTGTAAAAAGGTGCACACAATATTTATTGAGATTAATGTTTCTCTGCCCTCAGTTTAGCTTGAGGAAGAGAGTTAGATGTGCTTAAGAAGTTTACACACCACCTTGAGCCCAGCCATTTGGCACTAATTTAAAGTAGCAGCATCATATATGAGTTAAATTAAAAGCCTCTCCTGCCCCATTTGCCAATCAGCGAGTTACAGCAGACATGGGAAATGGAGCAAGTATTTCAGAGCTTCTGCAACGCTCATAGTAGTGGGGTTTATGGTTAGTATTTGAAGTCATAGCTTCATACTCAATGTATTGGTTGAACTAACACTCGTTTAGCATTTTCCTTCTCCTTTCCTCGTGTTTGCCTTTGTTCCTTGCCTCCTAAAAGAAAACAGGACCAGAGGAGGCAGAGATGACTTCCTGCAGTCTGTCTCAATACTTTGTTCATATATAAGAAAAATGCAATTTAAGTGGCTCCATATGAAAACTATTTTAGCAGTATTGAGAAAAACAGAAGATGGACACGGCTTAATTAAGCATTAACTACTTGGCTTTTATCCCTATACCATATCATGAAAGTTAAAAGGGTGTAGCATGTTACTAGATAAGGTGTTGATACTTCGAACTCATTCCCACATTATTAAACTCAGACATGTTTTGCCACAGACTCAGTATGAGCAGGATCATAAATTGCACATGTGGCATCTAAGGTGGTTTAGTTATTTACAGGTAATTTCTTGGCTGCAGATATAATTAAAATCTTAAGCCGATGTTTTTTGGGTATTTGTTCCTTACTAAAGTATGAATGTTTTGCTCTCATTGCAGTAACTTTCATCTTCATCTGATTTTTCTCAGTCTGCTCTGACTAATCCGTTAGCACAGAATAAGTTTTAAAAAATCCATCCATTTGATATCAGAGTATTAAAACACCACTGGGTCATAATTTTATGGTTATGTTATATGCACAGTTTCAGGCTTGCCACTAAAAGCTCAGAATTGCAAACCATTATAATTGCAAAGCAAGTACAGAATTGTAAATGAGGAGTTTCAAAATAGAATGGTTGAAATTATAATGATGTTGATCCGCTCACATTGTGTCATTCAAATAAGTGTTCATTTTCCTCAGAAAATTCTATTCAGTTTTCAAAAGTAAAACTTCTTCCTTCCACATATGTTGTTCGTCCTTTACATTATGCTGAACAATCAGGATTTAAAAAAAAAAAAATAAAAATCAAAGCATTTCAAAGTTTGTATGGTATTTGTATTATAACAAAAATTTTGGCTTGAGATTTAGACAGAAGCCTGGAGCTATCAGAAAGTCTAAGACTTCTGATTCTGTCCTGCTGATGTCTTCTGGAAAAACAGGTCGGTTGTCTGACTGTACATTACCCAACACTGTGCTGAACTGAATCAAACCACAACAGCACAAATATAATCAACTAGCCATCAGGACATTCCATGTGTTTTGCTCTGGTTTAGGTAAGGTCTGAGTCAGATAAGGAAAAGGACAACTACTAGAAGAGCCTGAATCAAGCTGAATTCCAAGAAGAGCAAATAGCTACACCAAGAAACAGCTGAATATGTCCTACTCTCCTGATTTTCACTGAACTGCCCACTGTCTCCTTCTGTTATACAGCACTAAAGACATTTGCCCTTTCCAATCCACAAGGCAGAATTTGGATCAGTTTGCATCAAGCATTCTCATTATAAAAACTTTACTAATTATATATCTGCTAAAAAGAAGCTTCAGGTAATCACAAGTACAGAAAAAAAAAAATATTATCAATTTCAAGTGTTTAAATTCAGGGTTTTTTCTCCTTACATTTGAGGTAGTCATTCACTCTTGGGCTCCAATTCAATTTCCTCCTAAATCAATAGAAGGCTCCCCTTTCTTTTAATGTGTCTTAGAGAAGATCCTCACTAGCACTTTTGTCAGGATCACTTAGGCACTCAACTCGTGTTGAGTTGGCAACTATATAACTGCAAATGTATAAGAATCTGGGACATAATGACTAAGAAATAAACACAAATTTATAATTTTTTGGAGAAGATTCATGTCTTGATCCAAGCAAGCAGTAGATACTGTAGTCAACTTCCTTACAGAAGTGTATTCCCTTCAAATGAAACACTTCTGCATTCTTGTGCAGCGATACATGAAGAGAACTGAGCAAAATAAAGAATCAGCGTATTCCAACACCTTAGCACAGTTTTAAAAAAAATGAGGAAAGTATCACAACAGGCAAAGATGGAATTTGCACATACTAAAGATACTGCTAGTATTTTCTCACTTTCTCAGCTAGATCAAGCAGTGTTCATACACACACGTGAAATTAATCAGCAGGTGACTGAAAGAGTGCAATAACCAGCAGAACTTTCACAGTTTCAGAGACTTCAGAGCTGACAGCATCTCTGGAATATTTGTCGTCTGGTTTCCTATAGATCACAGCATCTTAAATATCACAAGTAAATTTAATGAAATCCACTAACTTCCATTTAAATAGAATTAATGCTTCAGAAAGGAGTCGAAGCCCTGTCTAGACAGCAAAGACAGAACTCTTCTACTTTATGAGGTAGTTTTTCTTCCCTGCCCCGCGGTGATTTCAGATGTTAACCACCAGCTATTTTACGAAGTTGAACAGTCTTAAAAAGTTGTTTCTCCAGCTGAAACAGGTATACTTTAACTTCTAAATATTGATTCTTAGGTTATAGCAACTAAAGAGCTCTTTACTGCCTGCTATTACTGGTCTTTTACACTCTAAGGAAGTATTTTCTCATTTACTAATTCTGCAATTAAATAGATTGAGTTAAGCTGCTTAGTCTGAGGCCTTGTTCCACCATTATGGCTTCTTTCTGCATTGTCTCTGGTTTTACAAAAATAATTTAAAAAAGTAGTCTCCTCAAAGGTAGGAATACAGCACTGCGACATTAATATCAGCAGTGCTGTACTCAGAGGTAGTAAATGATCACCTTTCTCCAACTATTCCCTAGTTTTGACCTTGTGGTACTCATCCTGAGTTGGTGTTTCAGATCTCTTCCAGAGCCAGTTTGCTTTTCAAGACACTATCTTTTGCTTTGCAGGTATAGCCTTCATCCCTTTTAAGTTATCGGAGATTATACAATGTACTTTGCGATGAATGTTGAGCAGCACTAGGCATAATACCTCTCCTTTCGGAACTTGGTGGTGTTTTGCCACTGACATGGACCTTGTGAAGTCTGTCAAACAGCTAATTCTTAATTCGTTTAGCATAAGCTTTAATGGCATTGTTTTCTACAATTTTAGTAGCAAAATGCTATGCGATACTGACGATACCTGTACGAAATCTAATTTTATTATTTCATCCAGGTAACTTTATTAAGCAAATATAAAATCATTTCAAAGATTTCCTGTTATTAATTACACTGCTCTCCTTAGGTCTGTTTAAATTGAATTCCTCATGAGGCTTTTTTACTCTTCTGTTTAGGATAGATGCAACATAACCAATCCAGAAGTAGCTGTTTTCATCCTACCTTCTTCTTTCTGGAGTTTCCAAACTTCTACTTTGTTACAACTCACATTAAAAATGAATGTCAGCTGATGGAGTTTTCCTTCAGCTTGCTTTTTAGAAATTTGGGATAAACTCTATTAATTTAAGAACATGAAACATAACTCCTTTAGGGTGGAAAGTATAGCAGCACCTTGATGAAACACAAGTACATACTCCTCCTTCTTTTTGAATACATTTGAATTTCTCTATCTTTCTCTTTGTATTAACCTTTTTCCTCTCCAAACAAGAAGCCTGGGCAAGTTAGAAAAAGCAACCCTTTCTGAAAACACTGTGCTAGCAGCCAAGTGCTAGCAGCCATATTCAAAATATTGAATACACTGGTGTTGCATAAGAATTTTCCATCTGTGTCCCAAAGTCATCTGCCTGCCATTCTCATTGTGGAACACAGAGGCGGGTGGGGTGATGGTGGTAGTAGGTTGTTCTTCTGGACATGTTTGACTTTCTTGGACTTGGTTAATTTGGGGACATCTAAGTTGGTGGATGAGATTATTTTATTAATATCTTTTTTTGCACTTCTAGTTTCAGCAGATCAAAACATTTCAGAGTAAAGAACTTGGGAAAAAAAAAAAAAAGGAAACTTATGTGCTTATCCTTAAAATAATTTTCATTTGTTAACAATCTAAAAAAAAAAAAAAAAGCTGATCACATCCAAAACACTAAACACTGAGAAATAGCAGCTATGCAGAGCAGCCATACTTTATAGCATTTTTTGATAGCTAACTGTAGATTCAGTACCCCTGAAATATTATAATTCTCAAGCCAGCAAATATGATGCCATTAAAATTCTTTATTCATTTATTTGAAGTTGTTTCACTGACTTATTCCATTGACATCTAAGCCATTACAATATCAATTGCAATGTCTTCATGTTATCATGTTACGGTAATTGCAGTCTCATACATTTCAATTTTTTTATGCTAATTTCGGTTGCTTCACACAGCCCCTCTTCTGATGTTAACTGCACTGTCTCAGACATTTCAACTGACACAATAACCTTTCTAGGGATACATAACTACAGTTTATTGGCAAGAACTTGGATGTAGGCCTGCTATTTACATCAAAATTAATTCAAAATCCTGTAAGTTGTATGGAAAAAAATATTAATTATGTTGACAGTAATTCCACTCTATATACCATTTAGCTTTTGAATTACAAGTCTATTGTAAAGTGGGGGTAAGGAGGCAATCACATTGCAGATCTTCAGCTACAGCACATTTAAAAAACAAAACAAAAAAATATTTTCCAGATTTCTCTAAGTTCTGTAAAATATTCCATTAGAAACATGTATTTAGGATTGCAACTACATAGAAAAAGTATTTTTCTCAAATTTCCTGCCTTTATACTATATGAAAGACATGAATGTTCATCTGCTTTTTAAAATGTTTAAAATAAAATTTAGCCATGAGTAGCCCAGAATACCCCTGAAAATCATGGAACCTGTTAGGTTCTTCTGACCTGAACCAAGGACCAGGCAAAATCCCAGATATTGTGCCCTCAGAAGAAGATAAATGAAACAGAAATGTTTCATGCTTGAGAGAGACAGAGATCCTCGCACCTCCCCAAGGATCCATGCACAATATGCATATAGCAGTGCCCCCTGTTAAGCTGACTAGTTCACAGACATATAGGGAACATACCTTGCCCCGAAATCTTCCACTCACGCTTCTCCTTCTGCATCCCAGCCACGTTATGGAAGGAAGTGGCCATTTGCACACTATGAGAGAGAAAACTCTGCTTTTACTCCCTAATGCTGTATAATCTTCACATACAAAAAGCTAAATCCTACTTTCAGAAACACTCTCAAAGACATCCATTTATGTCGATAAATGGACACTCATGAGTATAAAAGAGCAAAATGTAATTCAGTGGAATGAGTTAACTATAGAACAAGAACTTCATAATTCCCCTGTCTAACCCGAGGCAAACTCTTTGTGCTATTTTTACATACCACCTTTCAATATTCAGAAAAGACAGATCAATAAAAATTAGGGTCAAATGTTAATTTTGACAATAATTATCAATAATCACGTTATTGACCTAGAAATGCAATTAAAAAATCAAATGCAAGAAGCTCTTAGTGCATCACTACTTTTAATCAAAGTGCTACTGCTATGTTCCTTCATTGCCATTTATCTTAATTGTCAGCTATTTTTACAGAATGACAGAAAAAAATCTGATCCATTTATAGGTTTATCTGGAGTTTAAAGGCATAGTTTCTTTTGGTAGCAGAGAAATAAGCAAGGTTAAAAAACCAAAGGCAACTACGTGAAAGAGCTCTAAAATCCCAATAGACTTTCTGAAAGTTTCCAATCAATCTCTTTCTGCCTTGTCATCTGTAACTGGAAGTCAAACTCTAATAAGATAAGATTAGACATAAAAATAAAGGGATCAATTTGTAGTTTACCGTGATTACTATCTTTAAAAAAAGCCAGTGTAGTTTTCTTATACATGCACTTAACTCAAGGAATAAGGAAGGCAGTAAGGGCTAGGCCAGATGACCAGACACCAGGACTCTTGTAAACTGTAGGACAGCTCAGAGACTCTTCTTGACACCAACTCTAAACTTCAATTAGAAATCTTGAAGGGGCCACATTAGTTTCCTTAAAGTTGCTTGCACAGAAAAAAAAAAAAAAGTACACCACTTCCTTGGGCTCTTACGCAGGGAACACAATTTCAGTCAAGGTATTGCAAACAGTACAAGGGAGGTTATAAACATGCAGGAGTCCTGGTATCTAATACAGATGGATGAAAATTCAAGGAAGTCCTTTGGCTTACATAAATAATAGTCACATCTGACTTCACTAAACCCTCTGGAGATAAAATTTTGTCTAGAGACTGCAGTACAGAGATATTCTTCACTTTTGATGGGATTGCTTGTGCCCAACAGCTCTACCCTCTCTTTTAAAGGAACAGTTGCTTCTGACCTGATTTTCCTTCACACTGACTCAAAGCCCAAAAAACCCATAAAAGACGCTACTATACTCTTAGTTGGAGAGACAGGATTACAGCAACTTATAAATGACTCTGTGGGTGGTTATTTTCCTATGGCTTTTTTCCTGGGGTATTTTAGCCATATTTGCTAATATTTTGCTAAATCCAGCAGTTTATATATGCTTTATCAAACAAAGTAGGAGTACTGTACCAATTCCACCCACGCCTTAACAATTTTGGTAGGCTTGGTGTAATTTAGCATTTTAACCCAATAGAGAAGACTCTAATGCTAACACATCACAGACATCCAACAGTCCAGAGTTATGAAAACGTGCGTGAAGAGAATGAGGTGTGAAGGTGAGTCTTATGAAGTCCAGCAACAAAACAGTTGATTTGTTCAAGATGCCTAACAAAGTCAACAATCTATTTAGGAAATAAAGATGGAAGATATTTACAATTATCTAAATCAGAAATTGTTTTCATAAGGAATTCCATCCAGAAAGAGTTCCTAAATAATAGCATGACTGGATTATTACTACATAACTTTATAGTCTAAGTACAATTAATGATCTGAAAACAAACGCATAGTACATTGGCAGTTATTCAAACTAATTACATAATGGTTTTTACGCATTTGTCTTTGAATTTTAACACCAAAGGTCTATTTAAGAAATATGGGGAGAAAAGTCTGTTTCAATAGTGAAAACTCCTAGCTTGTCCTGCAGACAGCCATGCTATTTTCTTCATCCTATTACCATGTCCTTTTCCAGCAAGGACAGGAAAATTACATCCTCCAGGTTTTTCTGCTGCAGTACTCTCTGGAGGATATCTGAAAATTGATACCTATTTCCATTACATTCTATACACAGAATTTTACCTACCTTGCTATTTTTCATGCCCTTATTATTCACTAATCCCATGACTAGGATAGGGGTCCCAGCATCACAAACTGCACCAAGCTCCTCAAAACCAACCAGTTTAGCATGAATAGAAAAGTGCTCCGGGCAAGCTACAGTCTTGCCTTTAGACAACCCTGTTTCTCTTGATCGCCGTTTGCTTTGTGGGTGGCTGGCTGGCATTCATCAGGTTTCCCAGCCCCCTGTGATCTCAGGTGGCCTCCACAAATTGGCTGCCTGTATTCAGGGGCAACAGTCCCCTCCCCACTTCAGCTGCTGCAACACAAGCATGCCTGAAGTGAAAGATCCCAATGCCAACTTAAACTGGTCTAGCTCATTTGGCCCAGCCAGGTCTGTTGAGTCATCGACGACATCCTCTAGCGTGAGGTGTCCAGAAAAGCCTGGTTCCCTAGAGGGCATTTTGTGGCCCTCCAAGAAAACATCTCCCGCGCTTTACTGTTCGGTGCCTTTGGCTCCCCAGATAGAGGCACCTTTGCTCATCTCCAGATGGTTCACCTGAGATCAAGTCACCCTCAGGCATCCCATGGCACACTCTCAAGACTGCCAACTATAGTCAGCCCCACATTATTTTTGCATGCCCATGGAAAGAGTGGCATCCTTCATGACTGCCAGCTCTTGGTGTTCTCAGGAGAAACTCTAAAATCAGGTGAGGTTTGTTTGGGGTTTGGGGTTTTTTTTTTCCCCCAGAAGTATGATCTAAATAAATGGGGATGGTCAACTGAAGAAAGGAGCCTGTTTTGGGTGACTGCTGTCTCTAGGCTGCCCTAATGCTCATTTCATTTAAAGGCAGAAATAAGACAAATTAAGTTTCTTGCAACACAGACTGCAAAACTTCTATTTCCCCCAACTAGATTAAAATAACTCAGTACTTCATTTAACACACACTTTCCACCACTCCTGATGTAACACTAAAAATCATTCCTTTGCTTCTTGCCAGCAACTTTTCAAATGCCAAAGCCTAATGTATAGCAACTATAGCAAGGGGAGGAGAAAAAAAAAAAAACAAAAAACACCACCCAACAACAAACAAAAATCCAAACACCCTAACGCGGGGAATAATCTCTTATAAGTCACTAGCATCAAGTTTACAATCAAGAATTCAAAAGATACAGATGAATTCTCTAGATGTCATGAGCATTATTCATTCTGAAATTTTGCAGCATTGCATTCAATTGTATATCTGAATATGGACAGTTTTCAGTCTCAGGAAATAAATATTCTGTTCTTCATAATACTACCGGGACATGAGAAGACTGAATGAAACTTCTTACACTTCAGGTCTGTGAGGCTACATCTAGAATGTACTTAATCCAGACGGTTCAAAAGAATTATAAAACAGCCAGGTATATAATTTCCAATTAACCTTCAGTATTTTCTTTTGGCTGATGGAAATGGCATAATGAGGTTTTTTGTAAATATTTTCTTCCTTATTTTATTAGACATTTAATTTTAAAGCATTGTAATTTATATGTGTGAAATGAATTGCTTCCTATTGGTTCCTATATTAATTATTTTCCTTCAGGAAACACATGATTTGGGTACCCTCAGTGTGTTCATGTAGTTACATCACCAACAACATTACGTACGGGCTCACACTCACTGTAAAACTAGTGCTACCACTGGGGCAATGTAAAATTAACTGTTTTAAACCTGAATCTGTGGCCTAAATGACCAATTTTTTTACCACTTTCCAAGGGATCACTGTCTCTTTCATTTATAGTCTTCAAGGAGAAATTATGAATGATAGCTATCACCTTATAAGTAAGCAATGAGATTAAACTGTTTGTTAAACACAGAGCATTCCAAATGAGTTTTGTACAAATGGCAATAAACAAACACAGGATGCTCTTCATTAATGATCAAGCTGACAAAAGCATGGGAATAATTTAATTCAATTTAAAGTAAACTCAAACTTATTGTTATTGAACAACATGAAGTGCCAAACCGTCTTTTATCCCCTTTCTTTTTGTACAGCTTGGTTTAAAGACTGGTCCACAAAATACTGGAACAGGCTGTACTTACAAGGTTGGCTTTTATCCTTGCTTTTACCTACCGTCTGTAAGTAGGAAAGGACTATTATCCAAACTCAGAAGGATGAGAGAGCTTAAATACATTCCTGAGAACCTGCATAGCTCAAACCTTCCACCCTCTGCCTGTACATGCCACTATTTTGTTTACTTTTTTAATTCAGAAAGTGTAAAATGAGGTTTTTTTAAGTAGTTCTGAGTACTTGCAGCAGCTGGACCAATTTGTCCTTAGATAAACTTGGCTAATAAAAGTAGTTTAGTAGTTCAGCAAGTTTATTATCTGCACATAGTTAAACCATTCTGAAATGAAAACTAGCTCAGACTTTCCCCCCTTTCTCTCTTTGTGATTACAAAGTCATTTACACCTTTCTGGCAGGCAACCAAGAACGTTTCCTCCCCACCAATGTGGCTATTTTCTGGCAGTTCTCTGAAATGGAGGGCTACTAATCAATTTCTCTTTATTTGATAAATATAATCAAATCAATCAAGAAAAAAAAAAATTGACAAAATGCATCACTAAGTGCAAGGCCTTAAAAGTTCCTTTAGTCTGGGCACTGTACCCACAACTGAACTGCTAAAGGAGGAATCAATTCCATCCTCAGTAATGATCTTATCTGTAGGAAAAGGCCTTTATGTGAGATCATATGTTGTGAAATAGTTGAAACTTTATTCTGAATTATGCAATTAGAACCTTAGTGCAACTTGTTCAGATGCTCATAATTCTGCATTACTTATGTTTTCAGCTTAATTCTGATACAAAAAGCTAATATAGATTCCGACTGTTGTGTATTATTAACACAACAGTCCTCCTGTATTAAAGATTTTAAGCTGGAGTAAGGATGAAAAGGCTAAATGATTATTTAATCAGAAACACCTGGTAGATAATGGGATAGAGGTTCAAATTTCCTCATTGTATCTCTTGCCAGTATCTTTAGGATAAAGAAGATGGGAACAAATCATCTCAGACATGCTATCCACCCAGGTTTGGGTTTTGGTTTGGGGGAGGGGGTGGTTTTGTTTTGTTTTATTTTTGTTATGCTTGATCTTACATGCTATTACTAAACCCCATTTAGTGGTACATATCAGACATGTATACAAACTGGAGCACTGTAAAGTTCAGCAGAGGAAACCCTGCTACTGAAAGGTTCAGATTCTTGCCGAGTCAACTATGGGGTGGTAATTGGTTTTTCAAGGACAGGAGATGGCATCTCATCTAATCAAGAGACATCTGCATCTTCAGGGAAGAGGGAAAGGTAGTTTAAGAAAAGACAACTGTCAAGACTGCCTCCTGAAGAAGAAAAACAAGTTTGGAAGAAAAACATTAAGTCTGCTTCCATCTACAGGAGGACTTCTAAAAGGGGATTAGCTATGAAAGGGTTTTTTTCTGGTGTGTGTGACCGCTGGCGTACAGCATGCAAAAAGATACAGCGTCTCAGAAGACACATGTCGGCAAGTTACAAGTGACAGCACAACCTCTCCAGTCTAATCTTTGTGTAAGCTGATTAAATGAGGTTCTTCTTTCACCTCTTCATATGTCTTCTGGAAAAATCTGTAATAACGTTGACTATTTCGGAAGCAGTAAATAAACATCTTCATTTGCATTACAATATAAGCCTGAGTTACGAGCAATTACAATGTAAATTGATAGCAGAATTTATCACACTGAAAGGCCTGCTGAATCTTTAAGTCAGGACACTGCAATACCATAACAAGTGCACAGGTCTCCAGCAAGATCGAAGGTAACAGCATACAGTCCCTCTGAAACTTCGTGATTAGGTGAAGAGTTGATACATGAGAGTTCAGAAGGGAAAGCAGCAACAAGCAGATATCAGGAAGATGCTCTGGCATTCAACAAAATAGTCACCAAGGACTCCCTGGGAGTTGGTCATATTCGTTCATGCCTTAAACCCAAGATTGGAGTTCCACTTTATGACTTTGAATACACGCTTTCTAATGGCTGTATGGCACAGGACAGTGGATAATACCAATTCTAACTGAGATTAAGGCTAGACTACTGTTGAAAGTACTGGAGACAAAAATAAAGATTAAAAGCCTCCTTTGTTTGGCACAATAAAGGCACATATGTACATTTCCTTCTTTTGAACGGCTTACAGCCTGAATAAACAGGAAAGACAAGTGTCTGTAAAAGCATAATGAACAGCGCTATGTTGATAAACATTACATTACTCATGATTTATCTGTGCATTTTGAGCACACCGTCTGAGATGTGTATTCACAAATCAAGGGAGGTGACTCCCA
Organism: Elanoides forficatus; assembly: GCA_025311575.1. Classification (NCBI taxonomy): domain Eukaryota; kingdom Metazoa; phylum Chordata; class Aves; order Accipitriformes; family Accipitridae; genus Elanoides; species Elanoides forficatus. Next base: position 10,186,389 of record JAOBAS010000007.1, on the reverse strand, counting down.
GAGGATTCTTTAGAGGGAGAAAAATTGAAAAGAGAGCACCATGGACTGTGAGAAAAAGTGAAAATAGGTGATTGTGAGGGATGAAGTGAAAGAACTTTGGAACAGTTTCTCAATTAGCATGGCAAAAGTTGATCTGAACAATTTCTGGTTCAAACTCCCATGTATAACTCCACTGACCTTCCACAACCGCAGCCCAATCTCATTTAGAGCCAGACAGCTGATTATGAAGCGATGCAAATAATGAATTTATATGGTAAATTTAATAATAATAATAATAATAATAATAATAATAATAATAATAATAACAATAATAATCTGATACCTCTCTAGATGTTCCCAGTAGTTAGCCATTGCAATTAATTTAAGTGGTTCCAAAAATAAATATATCAGTTGTGGTAACTTTGTAACTCAACATTTTAAGTAATCCCTATTTAACGGGAAAACATTTTAAACACATAATTGTACTTTATAACCGAAGAAATGCATACTTTAAAGAATGTATGAACATTTATTCCACTGCTATTGACTATAGGTAAAGTTATCCAGGATAGTGATATTTCACAACATTTCACAACAAAAATAAAAAAAGAAAAATGAAAAAGGGGGGG
>JAOBAS010000007.1:10147399-10185681 GCA_025311575.1 Elanoides forficatus | reverse complement strand
GGGGTGACACGTACCACAGTAAAAACTATGAGAAACAGAAAACAATAAAATGCTCATGTATAATTCACTCAGAAGATCTCAAGAACAACATCTTCTGAAAACACACCTTCGAGAAAAATATCATGTGCTTCAATGTTTGAATTTCAGCATAAAAGAACATAAATTCCTTGCTAAATATTGAAATGAAGACCAGAAAAGACATGAAGAACTTTTGCTAGCCAAAATTATTCATAAGGAATGAAGAAACCAATATTCTGTGGGAGAACTTGATTGTAGGCTATAAAGATGCAACCTGGAATAGGTGTGGAGCTTTGATACAAAATTCTTCGAGGCAGAACAAGAAGTCCTTTTGTTCTCCTTTTTTGCTGTCTAGTGTATTGATATGCTTCTGAAGTGTTAAAAAAAAATCAGATAACAGTATATTAGTAATAGGCTATTCATATGCATTAATGAATTTGTAGAGGTCCTGTAATTATCTTCAGCTGCCCTGAAGGAGGCTCATTTTTGCAGATGAAATCACATTCCTAAGGATACAACTGAATTAAAAAAAAAAAAAAAGAAAGAAAGAAAAAAACACTTTTGAAACTAACTTCCAGGATTAAGGAAGTATCAGCAAAATGGTACACTTAACAGTGTAAGCTCCTTCCTTAGTTTACTCAAGATTTTGTCCTTACTCAAGAGGATCAATAGACACAAAAGAAAAGCAGCAGATGGGAAAAACCTCCACTGGCCCTGTTAAAGAAACTGACTGTTTTGGTCAGTCCCAAGGCAACAGAAGAAGGGAAACTAACACAAACATAAATTAAATCTAAATATAAAGTCTTCTCTGTCAGAGATATGCTATAAATTTAGTCAGAGCAGCCTTGGGGAAATCAACTTTTTGTCAGTCAATACTGGACAGTTTGGGAACTCCATTTGATCATCGTACAGTTAGAGAAGCTAAAATCATCACCTACCCTTTAAACTGTCTGGGAAGCAGAGTTAATAATCTGCTTAGTGCTACCAAGGGTCCATGCCTTCACTAGCATTTAATCAAGCAGCAAATTTAAAGAAAAAAAAAAAAAAAAAAAAAAGAAAGTTAGCTCTATGGAAGGCACTGCAGAAGGAACCAGCTTCATGAATGACTTTGCAGATCTTGCATAGGATGAAAAAAATCTAATAAAATAGGAAGAGAAACTTTCAAAGAAATGGCACGCTGGTTTTTATTTTCAGATATTTACTTTGGAGACTTGTTAGATGAATAGCATTCCTTTCTCATCTTCGAAGAATGACAAATTGAGTTTTCTCATACAAGCCTTCCATAGCAATAATATACCGAACAAGCCAGTTTCCAGGAAGTCCTTCATATTTTTCTTGCACTTTTACATTTCTAGTTGCCTACTTAAGACTTAAGAAATGGAAAATAATTAGCCCTAGTAAGTTGGATGGATACATTTTGTACAGAATAAGTACCACAAGCAAAGAAAGAGAGAAACTGGCAAAAAGATAAGGTATTCATATCTTATCAAAGGCCATGCCTTTCCTCTAGCAGAAAAACGGTAGACATTTTTGCAAGGCTTCTCTTAGCTATATGTGGCTATGTAAAAGAAAGGCAGAAAAAGAAAAGTTAGGCAGAAGAAGCTGTTACATATAGATGATATTATTTTACAGATATCATTTATATTACTATGATAATATGACAGCTATGCTGGGAAGAGAATACACAAAATGGAAAAGACTTGGTAGCAATTACCAAAACGATCATATTCAACACATTTCAAATAGACTGTTTTGATACTGCAAGTATTTTATTCTCCATATCTGTCTGGCATAACAACATATGGACAAGCTAGTGCTCAGATGTCCAGGAACCACAGATTCTAATACTGTGAAGACAGAGATTGTGTTAAAGATGTTTGGGGAATGGTGTTTGTGTTATGCTATGTTACCCAAATTTTGAAGTAAGGCGTGGTGTATTTTCTGAGTACGAGTGCTGACCAAAACATAATCATTGGAAGGTACCTTAACTCCAAACCAGTCTTAAAAGGTTTAGCAAGTAGCTTTCCTCTATATAAATTCTTTACCATATTTGTTTTTGCAGTTTATTCTTTAACAGAACAGAAAGTTTCCAAGTCGCCTAAACTGTTTCCAAGCCACCTAAACTGTTTCCAGCCAATTTCTGCCAGAATTCCTACTGGATCCACTTCTCACCAACTTCAACCTCCCAGAGCAGCTGTGTCCATACAGTGGGTCTGAGCATGGCAGCAAGCATTTCCCAAGGGGAACGAGGCTGCCTCCACCATCATCCCAAAAGGCTGTGGCAAAACTGCACGTAATCGCAGCCAAGCTTTCATGATCCTTATGAATACTACCTTATTGTCCTTTTTTTCTTTTCTAAGTGATCTAAAAATCCCTTGTAAATTTTTCAAGTTTCAGAAATTAGAAATAACTGGTAAAATACGAATTTAACCTTTCTTCCTTTACATCCATTGCCATCAGCTCTTCCAAGATTTAAAATACGCTGCTGTTACTGATCAAACCATATTACAAACACAGTTTTGCTTCCTTTACCGAAAAAGTATAAAGTATGTATGCAATTCCCTTACAGTTCTCCACCTAGGCCTTCACAATAAATGTATTCCGTATCTATCTTGAAATAGTCAAAACTACTGAATTCAAAATCTTTTTCCCAGCCCCATTATGTTTGATAAACATTTGATAAACATCATGCTTGTGAAAAACCTAAGCAATAACGCTGATTTTGAACCCATCTTGCAGTGTAGTAACCCAAGAATGAAATTCCAGGACCTTATGGCAATTCTCTATTCTCAATCTCTCTTACACAAAATAAGGACAGAGGAAAATTTTAGAGTGCATTTGGGAAGATAAGTCTCAGCTACATTAAGGCAAAGTTTGTCCAATTTTAATTACAATATTTGTAATGAGATAACACAATACCATAGAGACAAACTCTAGCAACGTGCCAAATGTTTTTATAATTCACCACAATATCCTTACATCCTGCTGTTCAGCTTACAGTAATTTTCCATTTGCCAGCCGGTAATACCATCCTAATCACCTACTATATTTGAATTTTTCCCCTAAGAATTATATATTTCATATTATTAGAACTCCTGTACAGAACTGTAATAATAATTCCATTTCTTTAATTTAATTTTCTAGCTAGGAAAAAGTATTTGAACGTGTAAAACTTTACAACAAATTCAGAGAACTAGAAGTTTAGAATTAAAGCCTCTACCACGTCAAAAACTGAAAGCCTTAAATGAGAATTATTTGTCCAGTCAGCAGCATGCCCACATTTCTGTGGGTCCTGCTTGGCAGAGCACAAGCTGACTTTTTGTAAATCTCTTTGAGTGAGGCAGCTATTAGTAGCCTCTGGCAGTCTGACATATGCTCAGGATGATATATACGACCATGAGACAAAGGGCAAGAGAAGTGTAAAAATAAAGCAAAGGAAAGGCCTGTTCTCTCTTAGTTTCCAAATTGCTCAAAGGAGAGTTAGGGAACAGGTCCTCAGAGTGGAGGATTAGTGTAGCGGAGGCAAGAAATGCCCCGAAGACTCTTCGGGGAAGGTTAGCAGTTGGGGATCTATATCAAAGCAGCCACCTTGTCTCCCCGCCTTGAGACCATTTTGGGCAGAATACGTAAACAGCCTCTTGAGGCTGAGGTGTGACCTATTTCACACAGAGAAATGCTGATACGTTTTTGCACAGAAATTACTTTGACCTTTATGTTTTGTTAACAGTGCTCGTAGATTAGTTTGACCACTTTACAGCAATATTTGTACCGTAATAAGTTCCATTCCTATTTTCTTAAATGGAAAACGTATTGGGTCAAAAGTGACCCTATGTAACTCTGCCAATTCCCAACATCACTTGAAGATTCAGCAGTTTACTACACATTTCTTCACTTTTAAAGCTGTGACTATTTGTGCTGATGAGGACTCCCTCTCCGCTCTCAATTTCACTTCACTGGTTGAGGAGATACTTCTGACAAAATCTTGTTCTAGTTTCCAAGCTATTACAATTTTCCAGCATCATTTATCATTTCACGCCTGAGAAATGCCTTTCAAATTTATAGAGCCTTGAGGAATGATGGATCTTACCTTTTCACTAATACTATTGTGATGAGGTGGGCACAAAAGTTGTGTTTAATTTTCAAAAATTTCCCATCTAACTTTCAGATTTTGACAGAATTTTAAGTTTTTAAACATTGCATTGTTAAATGACTGTGCTTACAAATTAAGTGAGAGAAAAGAGAGTCATATAGTTCTTGGTGAAAAGTAGTATGTTTGACAAATTTAATGAGGTATAAATCTGAGAAATAAAAATAAACCTGTAATACTTTGTTTCTAGTGATGTGGTTCTAATATTGCCTAGTCTACATTACAGTCTACTTTTAAGTACTGCAGCACAAAGCCATATTTTATTACTTTACTACTTACACTTCACTCCCACCATAAAGGTCTTTGGTCTGCTCTATCAATTTGAATCACTGCTTGGAAATATTTTGTGATATATGATGCACTGCACATTGTTTCTGAAATACAATGTATCTGTTGGGTTACTTTTTTTTCTTAGTACCACAGTTTGCTTTAGATTTCTGAAACTACTGCCTCAATCCTGGAAAGAGTAACCACTGACTTTTATTCCTAAACTTGCAGTGTTTCTCTAAACCTTCTAAAATCAATGTAGAGACTCGATTTAAAAGGATGTTGTATCAATTCCTAACACGCACTAAACTCATTACACTACTGATAGATAAAGTAACAAAAGGCTTAGACCTTATTTCTTCTATTTTTTCTTTATTAATTATTTTCATTTATTACACAGATTTATATGTAGTCTGAAGTACAGCCGGGAGAGATACTTCCTATTAATTTCTGGTTAAGTTCTTCCTAATATCTTCAGCCTTAGGTAATCACCACTGATGTCAGTAGAAGACTCCCTTAACTACAACAAACACTGGATTTGCTCCCTAATTATCAAAGGCCATTAATTCAGTTCCATCATTTTATTGAAAAGGCTCTATTCACTTTATATGTACTGCAAAACCCACCTGGCCCCAGTTCTTTAAAATAAAGGTTGTTTGTCTGCAATATACCTTCTCCATTTACTATTACTCAAGGTGCTTGAGAACAGTTTCAATATTTACTTTTAATAACAAGAATTGCTAGCCGTATTAAAATACTCTTGAGAAGTAATTCAAAGAGTCATTTTACCTGAAAAGAAATATTGAAAATGTGTTTCTGCAGTAATACAGCAAGTACACATTTTCAAATTATTAGTACCAAAGGGACATTTAGCCACAACACCTGAAAATCATTAGGACACACACCAAACGATACAGCATTTTCAGCTTGACCAAATACCTTATTGCATCCGCTCATATTTTTTAAATAGTTGAGCAACCTAATGTTACATAAAGTTCTCAGCTAGTTCTCTTTTTCAGGAAAAATATAAACATATTTCTCATTAAACTAATGAAGGCAGTACTTAAGTGTACTTGAAGGATTGCCAAAACGCCAATACCAGCATTGAAACAAAATCATTTGTCAATGGCATGACATAAGGCCATGGCTGCTATTAGTAATGATAAATTGGTAGAAAGTCCTTTAGCTACATCCAAAGTCCCAGTAAAGACTGATTACAGAAACACCATACGGCCCTCTCCTTCAAGTCATATCAGGGGTTGTATTGTTTAATATTTGGGGGGTTTTATAAATAGAACCTTTTGGGCAAAGTCAACTGAGCCCGAGAATCGAAGCCTATCTCTACCTAAAATTTCCTTATGATTATTTGGCAAATTAAAATTATTTTCTGGAAATATTCCAGCAATTAATCCAAGAAAAGGCCAATATTAAACAAAAGTTGGGACAATCAGTTCCCTGTTGACAGATTTGATTTTCTATATGCAAAATAGACAATAACTGCCTCCTAAAGGCAAAACCTCAGTGAAATATTGTGGGTTTTTTAAATTGCAAATCTCTCTGTATCATTGCTTTTGTGCAGGAATGGATGTTTCGGGAAGATTCTCTCTACTGCATAACTCCATGTGCTCTCACTTTCTAGAGGATCCTATTTAAAACACCTGAATACCACCACCTTGAGCCCATTCTTAGAAACCTGAGAAACTAAATTACATTTTCTAATGACCTAGCTCACAGCCAATGAATCATAAAATGGTCTTGATCGAGCAAAACTTCACTGGAACTGGGAGAAAAGGAAAATTCAGTAACAATCCAATTTGTGAAACCAGAAACCTCCCTGAAGAGGCAAGCCACCTTGCTACCTCCGCAGGAATAGATAAGCATATGTTCTTGCAGGTACCCCACTTCTTTTTGACTGACAGCTGCTGAATTACTGTATATCTGGGTTTCCTGAGGCCACCCCAGCTTCAGGAGGTCTGTGTTCTGCCAGCTTCCCTGGTCACTGCTGATCATCTGGTATGATTCACCAACTCATTTTACCATTAGCTACGTACTGTACTAGTATTCGTCTCCCCTTGTTTGCACTAACTAGGTTTGCTATTAGCTACTCCTATTAACAGCATTTCTTACATATTTTTCCTGCTGTGTGGGTTATCCTGTAACTTTTAGTAACTGTGCTAGTCACGCAAGCCAACGCACTGGCTGCACCTGCTGTACAATCTCAGACATCTCATGCTACCCGATTCTGCTTCTTGCTACATCCCCTCCCATAGTCTTTCTTCTCACCACCCCAGCTATTACTGAAGCACTTGACAAAATTTTCAGCAATGTACAGGTCTACACAGAAGAGCTATAGCCTGAATAAGCTTTTTCCCTGTAAAACAAGGGGGAAAAAAAAAAATCCTTTCTGCAATAAATGTATTTTGAACAGTTTCACATTGCATTAAGGCGACTGCTCACACAGTTACCAGTTTCACCTTTTTCTCAGATGGAAATTGGTCCTAGCTGCTTCTAAAAAAAGTGGCCTTAATATTGCAACCTACAAGAGCAGATCAGCCATTTTATGTCCTCTCAACCATTTCCAGGTAAATCTCCCTATTCTGAGGCAGATGACTTCACGATTCCTACTCCGGCTAGCATCTCTTCCTCTGGAGCTCATCTCCGCCACACTTCAGACCAGCAGGCTTGCAATGGCATAAAGGAGCAATTTAACTACACAATGACTGTCTAAAAAGGACTAGTAACTAGGTTAGTATATTGAATGCACCCACCCAATTGAAAGTATTGAAGTTTCATAGCAAAGAAATCTTTGCCCTCTCACTTAAAAGTTATTAAAAAATAATTTAAAAAAATCTACTTTTTCACCGAAGAGAATGTTTGGTTGGTGTTAATTAGCATTTGCATAACTATTTCTTTGAAAAAGCCCCTATGTTTTTATCATCTCATTGATTTGATTCACTTGAAGAAGGTTTTTTTTTTCCACTTGAATTCTGTTGCTGTATGTTTATTCCTAAAACTGAGTATCAGAGATAAAAATATGGCTGTCACACAGCAAAAATACATACCTACTTAGTATCACTCAAGCCACCTGAAAGAACTTGCCTTCATGGTGAGGATGAGTTTATGCTATTACAAAACAAAATTGTTAATAAACAAAATTTGAATGTTTAAGAGAGCAAACTTCTACAAGATCTTGGAATAAACACGGGGTTTACCACTAATGGCAATAAAAATGGGTACCATTCACACTTGGAAAATCAAATGCAAAATTCAATTTTATTTCCTACTAGCACTTGATATCACAGCCTTAATCATATTTTTGTACACTGAGTGCAATTTCAACCCTAACAAAGTCTGAAGTTTCCCATTCACCACTTAATAAATAAATAATCCCTGTGGTAGAAGATTACCAAGAGGATTGCAGGAAATACATTTTTATTTTTCCCTTTTCTGCAACAGTAGATAAACTTCTGAAACAAGAGAAGGAGGAAGAAGAGAAGAGCTACCTAAATGGGATTTGTCAACCAGAGTAATTATGAGTGCTCAAGCACATAATTTGAGCCCCAAATAAAGAGTACAAATCACATTTACAAGGAAAGTAGAAAATCATAACTAAAATTTGTGTGTCTACAGTACGTATGTTTATTATTTAATATACGTATCTTTTAATAAGTCAAAATATTGAGATATCACTTAGTAAGCTTACTGTGAAAAACAGTTCCTATTTGGACTGAATGATACCCATTATATTTCCCCTTGGATATATTTCACCCAGACATAAAAGAAATCACATAAAAGAAATTGAATATAGTTTAAAAGGAACCTATTTGGGGAACTAATTTAATGATAAATAGCCATGTCACAGCAAAATTTCTATTACTGAAATAATACATGGCATACCAGTATATAAGATTCTAGCTTTGTACAAATATAGTACCACGAAGAGAAACAAAGTCATTATCGTAAATCATTTAAATGCCAATTAAATTCTAACTTTAAAAGTCTCCTTTCTTAAGTGATGAAAATACACCAGAGACAGGTAGACACACTGACCTAAAGAGAAATCCAAGTTATTAATGGAAATACACTGATTTACATGTAGCATTGCAATACCATTCACCTGCTCTATAATAACATACTCGGTATAAACATTTCTTGTTTGGTAGGAAGATGTTATTAAACTAGATTCATGTTGACAGCTCTCTATATAGCAAGTTATTGTGAGATATAGTGACAGTTTTTGTCGGGATTGGCCGTCATTATAAACTGTCTTTATTTCGTTGATTAAAACTAACTGAATCTCTCACTGCACTACATTTTTCCACATTGTTCTCTGTCTCAGGTTAAATAATTTCAATAATTTAAGCAATTTTTCCCCAATAGGAAATATTTATCTTTTCTCATTTTTAGAACAGTCAGTGTAAAAAGTGAAGGTTTATTTTGTTTTTAGATTGTTTCAAAAACAAGGGACATGGATATTATCTTGTTTGCCAGGATCTTCTGCAACTTAATTCACATTTGTAAGAACTTGCAGAAATACACAGAACTATGTCATACAGAAAATGAGAAAGGTGGGAACAAAATGGAAAAAATACTTGTCAGCCATATTTCCAAGTTCTACCATCTTCCTGAAAATTTGCGTTAACACCTTGTCAGAAATGTAATACTGAAAGATCTTTAAAAAAAAAAAATCTGTCCTTCCTGCAGAAAATGCTCTGTCTTCTTGCATTATTTACAGATATCAAGTGAAGTTATTAGAGAAGAACAAATCAAAGCATGGGAATTTCATTCATTTATAAGTTTTATTATTATTATTTTCCCACTTTTTTTCTTCCCCTACACTATTGATTTATGATTCAGTGTAACCCCATAAAAATTTCTGCAATTACACGTTGAGGAACTATTCTTGTACAAAACTGTTCATATGGAATTTTCTTAAAATATGTAACCCAAAAGATATGATTCAAGCAAAAAAATATGAGATACTAATCATGTTACAGAACACGTACATGGATACAGCCAGCAATTCTGTGAGCTACACCTGGGCCAAGCAGACTCTTATAATGCAAGTCTAAAAAGCAGTGTTCCTTTTTTTTTTTTGCCTCCCCCATCCCCCGGGAGTTTATAACTAAGGATTTTCACATGTAGTAACGTATTATCAAGTAGTAAAGTTTTCTGTGGCCAGAAGTCTTAAACTGAGTTATTGCAAAGTCATTTGCTTGAATAATACCCCCAGTCAAGATCTGCACCGCAGTCTTTCAGCAGACACCTACTGTAACAGCACCAGGGCATAAGACTGCAGGTGGTGGAACTCTGAGAAGCCCTCATCTATTCATGTCGCAAAAGACAACCTTCCCTGGCTATAGTCAGTAAAACGTAAGACTTGGAATTAAATCCAAATATAACAAGTGCTAAGAGAATTTGCATTTGCCTTTTCTCCTTTTAAGCTTTCCGAGGAAAGCTTTCGTGCCGAGCTGCAAGAGCTAAGTTTTCACAGGTCACCATTGAGCAAAGAGTGTTGTACGTTCCCAGTAATCAGAAATTCAGATTAGCTGGGGAGATTTCCTTTCACAGATAGAAATCTGCCAGTTACCTCAGAGAAAGATGTTTATGCAAAGCCCTGACTGTTTACACAAGTGGTACCAGTGAAGTCAATGTCTGGTTTGGCATGAGTAAGGGAGCAGGATTTAGCCTCTTTAGTCACAGTTTTTTAAGTGAAAGGGGATGACTCCACAAACAATTCACTCCTGACCGCGCAGTTCCTCTGTGGGTCAGTACATCAAAGACTGATAATTTGGGGCCATTTAGACCATTTAATTAGTGATAGTAGTAGGCTATAGCACTCCAAGGACAAGGGCTTGACCAACTACCATAAGGGAGATCCTGCATTGCACATTGTTTTGCAGAGTGACGGATAAGAGCTATGGAGCTGCACACCAGTGTCCAGAAAATGGGTCATTAAAAAGAAATCAAAATAAAACAAACAAAAAAACCCCACAAACAAAAAAAGCCACAGCAACAAAATCTGTATATTCATGCCATCAATAAAAAGAAGCATTCAGAGGTTAATCATTGAAAAGCAGATACATTGCTGAATTCCTGTGAATCTGTTATGTCTCTGATATGCATAGTTAAAAAGTAAGTTAAAAAGCCAATTTCTCCACCACAACACTTAGTCAACTTTTTGCATATCCAGTATACAAAGAAAAAACAGTATTGCTTAAGTAGAAATAATTCTGATAGAAACCTTGTACTTGAACATTTCTGAATATCTTCTCTTTGGACACAGTTCGGGGTCTGAAAGCAAAACTGTAGACAATGAAAAGTCTAGCAGATATGCAATCTGTACCCCAGAGTTCAAGTCTGTGAAAATCTGAGGTTTACTGAAAATCAGCAATAGCTTCATATAGGGATTTGGGGAAATACTATCTGATATTCATTTGCCTCTTAAGGTACATTTAAAACAATTATCTGTTTCCTCTTATGTTGGTTTCCTCTCCCCCACTTTTTTTTTTTTTTTTTTTAAGTGGAAATCTGTATTTTTCTTGTCAAGTCCATAAAGCGCTCTAGTCCTAGGGACCAGATAAATAGAGGAATGAGAAGAGGATATCAATAATTACTTCCACACCAGGAGAAATTTGCAGCTCCTGAAAAATAAGAAATAGAGCCTTGCCCTTAAGTTAACAGCAGTTTCAATAAACCACATTCTGATATGCATGAATACTCATGATAATTCAGCTCTCCTGTCTGACAACCATTTTGCCTGAGGGAGAGATTTTTAGATGCAATATATATATTTTAGATTGTTTATGTTATAAGGAATGGTAGAGCCTATGCAGACCCATGCCCTTCTCCGTCCAAATGTCTCTACAAACAGCAACTAGATGGAACAAATGAGAGCATATAGCATATATTGTTAGCGTTTGATGGATGTACACTGGCTTAAGCGAAATGGATTTGTGGTCTCAGGAAATTTCCAGCTGGCAAGAATCCAAGCTGTAAAAAGCCATGACCACAACAAGCACTAAGGAGCATCCTCAGCAAGAGGCAAAAGGCTAAGGAGACTGCAACAGCCCCTTCAGGCTATGGCAGATATGTGCTTGCTGGGCAGCACAGTCAAGATAGCATGCTGATTACTGCTGAATACACATTTTAATTCTTTAAATAAAACCATGCGCTTTTATTTCTTCGGTGCCAAACTTTATTTGCACTTCTGTTTTCAGTGTTGCATGTTGCAGGTACTTCCCTTAAAGCCCGTGTTACATTTTCAGGATACTCCACCAAGGCAGTCCTGCCAGAGTTGGTTTCTAAAACACGCAAGGCTAGCATTGATGTTAGAGTGTGAAAGCTCCTGAGGAGCTCAGTGTTCAGATACAGTGAACTCCTAAGAAAGGGAAGTGAAGATAAGAGAGAAGATCTAACCCTGAGTTCAGAATCAGAGCTGGAACAGTTTAATACACAGTATTAAGAAATTGCCAAGACACCAAGTTCCAGGAGCAGGTGGCTGATTCCACTACAAACAAAATGATGGAAAAAGGCAATTGAAAGGACTGACCGCTGTGCATGAGATGACCTTATGCACCTGTAGCTATTGTACAAGGACCTTCAGAAATACAAAAGAAAGAGATATTTTGGTAAATAAAACATAAAGGTTTTCAGTTTGATACAGAACAGGTACTAATTCTAACAATTACACGTGCAGAGAGAGCATTGCAGTTAACTGCTAACCAATTCTGATAAGTAAGAAGTTGATTTTTATGCTTGATACATATTTTTTATTTTAAAAAAATGAGGTTACTCTTAATAGTCCTGGTTCTTTCGATGACCAAAAGGCAGTTTGGTCCCAAGGACTGTTTGAGAGCAGTAACAATATTTTTGTCTTTTAATGAGCACTTCATTAGTAAAATGAACAAATATTTCTATTTTGCACACACAACTCTCTCGAACAACACGTGAACCTGGAGAAATGGATGGAAAATAAAGTGCAGCTGAGGCATTAGTTTGTCACAAAATACACTTTGCAAGGCTGATTCTTAACAATCCTACTATGATGCTGGAAAGAAGAGAAGCTTCTTCCAGTCTAATGAGAGGGTATCCACAGCATAACAACAGAGAGGAAAAAAAACAAAAAGGCCAGCATACTCCCATATCAGGCTGATTATAATGTGGCAGATCAGCTGGATAATAATTTCTTGTATCACCGAATACTCTGTCACCCACATGGATCACATATCAGTCTGAAAATGTACTCTTTAATGAAGGTAGGAATTATATTACCTAATTACTTTCAAGCAAAAGGTAATAAAATTACCTGAAAAACTGCCTGGGAGTTAAAGAAAAACATATACATCTTTAATGATAAATATATATTCAAAACTCAGTTGATACATTATAGCAGAGGTACATTATGTCCATCTCTTAAAGGATGCAATTCAAGATAGTCCTTGATTTGAGTAGAGTTATGACACTAACACCAAGAAAAGCAGAAGCAGCCCATTGCTAAATTGGGGGAGACTGTGGCAGGTATGTTTTGAGCTTTGTAAGTTAATGTCAAAAAAAAAAAAAGCCAACCAAAAGAACAAAAAGAAAAACAGCAATTTTGGGAGAAGGAATAATAATACGATTAATGATAATTACATAAGGCGTGATAATCAAGTAAAAACATTCTTTTAACAAAAGATTGATAAGTATGCCTCTTGAAGCTCAAAAAACCCCAGATTAAATTTATATGACATCACAGGTTTTCTTTAACACGGCACTGAGTAAAAGAGAAAAAATAAAAATAAAACAAAGTCAAAGAAAAAATGATGCTTGATCTTTGGTCACTCTGTCCCAAATTGAAAGCATAATTAGTCAGGAGACTGATTATGTGAACCGTTCACACAAAAAAACCAAACCAAACAAAAAAAAACCCCAAACAATCAAAGAACAAACATGACTAACAGATTTTAATTGGATGGTATTTTCTTCCCTTAAATTTCTTTGCCACTGGTTCTAGATCTGAACGATTCTACCCAAAACTCATTCTTATATTTTGTGATGTAGAACAAGAAATCATTGTTCCTTTGCAGCTGAATCAGTAATTTGAAAAATGACTGACAGATACAAATATAACAAAAGAGTTATGTTACTACACATGAAGTGAGAGAGATCAACACAGAAGGATGGGAGTGGGAGCTGCTGATAGGGAGCTCAGACAGATTTAATAGGGCAGCAAACAGAGGTTGGTATCCTTCCCAAACAAATCATGCAGGTCCTGTAAGTGTCTCGTCATTTGGGCAGGAGTTCTTAAGAGTCAACCCTTTGTTTTGAAACAACATGCAAAAACCTGCTTTTCCAGGAAGACTACAATCCAACCAGGGACAGCAATGATATCAAAGAAAATCTAAAAAGAAGCGACCTGGCGTCATAGTTAAAAGCTGCAACTGAGAATGTCCGAGATGTGAAGTACACTCCTTGCTTTAAGAGAGGCAGTGGGGGAATGCTTGGAAAGTGCCATGCGCTGGCATGCTTTGGGCAACGAAGGGGTGATAGCGCTGCCTGCTTAGGAGCTAATTAGCAAGGAATCAAATTTTAAAAGTATTCTTTAACCATGACTCCTTGAACAAACCCGGAGATATTTTCTAGCCCAGGCAATGCAATGTGCCTTATTTTCTCATCCCAAAACACAAGCTGCATTTGTTTTGAATTATGACAACTGTCATTGAAACAGAGGCTCAGGAACAGATACATCAGCTTTTTCCACCTTGGAAAGTTGATGGACCACTACTTCAAATGGGTTCAATTTATCTGTCAGAAAATCATATACATATTTTAACATTATTTATTAAACTGTAATCTGATATTTTATCACCTCTACCAGTTGGTGAGTCTGTCAGAGATTCATTCTCTACGTTAGACTGATAGAAGAGAAAAATTCTAGGATTTATAAAATTAATTGTGACCTCAGCAGCCCAACTGCTGCTGATGTATTAAAAGAGAGGAGAAGAAAACAAGAACCATAAAATTAAAATCTGTAAGATACGAATGTTAATGAAAAGTTTCAATGTACATTTTTGAAAGAGATTGGTATTAAACTCTCCATAAAGACAATGCTATCTGTTGACATACAAAGTATAATATTCTTCTATGTTCCTGAAACACAGTTATATCTGGATACCTCACACAGCAAGCTGAAAGCAGTTTCAATATTATTTCTCAATACCCTGTGTCTCAATACTACAGCTTTTTCTTTTTTTCTTATTTGAAATTATTTAAAAACCTCCAAGTTCTTTGAGTTTATTACATGTTAATACCCCTATTTAAAAAATGTGGAAATTAGGTTCCTGTGCTCAGTCCCCATGTGACAGAAGTACCCATGTACATTTTTAAAAAAGCATTAACTCTCCAGCTCCAGGTGACTAAGTTTGAAGAATTTTGCTTTAGGTTGACTCAGTGAATCTCAGACTTCAGGCACACAGGCCCCAGCTTCCAATACATTAATATTTAAAGTATATTTCAAATTTAGTTGTATTAAACCACTTACAGGTAGTCCTGAACATTACCCATGATATTTGCTTATATTCAGAAATATGCTTGAAGTAATAAATCTACCATAAAGCATGTTGCTAGAAGAGAGCACCTTTATGATACTACTAAGACAATTATGTAGTCAAAAGATTCTCCCATATGTCATGACTTGGAGGTTTTTATATTTGCTTCCTTCTATCACATTATACCCCTCCAATGCTGATTTTTTTTTTAATAGATTAATAGCAATACTGTCTTTTGTGCAAAATGCAGTTTATCAAAAGTATTATAGATAATCGAGGTCCGAAGCCAGTTTCTAAACATCTCTTTCATAAGAGATTAACTGCAATGAAATTTTTATTTGTTTTTTAAAAACTTAACAGATTTATTACATAAAGCAATGTTACAGCTAAATAAAAAAAAAAAAAAAACTCACAAGAAGTAGATTTGAAATCATGTTTTATAATTGTGGACTGAGTGAAACCAAAAAGGTAACTGGACTGAAGAATACCCATGGACCTTACTCTTGTCTGATAACAGATGCTGTACATTAGCTGAAGCATGCACCCTCTGAACATATCATAAGAGGTGACGAAACATATAATCTAAAGGATAGTACTTGAGTTTCATGCATAGCCGTTAGAATCACACTTCCTGATATTCAGTTATTTAGCTGCTTTTTTTTTTTTCTTTTTTTAAGATAGTTATCATTACCTTAGCTAGCTTTAAGATTCCTAGCTGTAATCAAAAGAAAAGGGTTCCTGTCCATTCCAGCAGAATACTCTCAGAAAGGGTCGGCAGCAGGGCTCAACAGCTGGCCCTGAATTTCGAGTGGCATTTCTCAAGCTCCTTTTTTTGCTGTGTACCACAATCAGCGGTACAGATGTCAATGGGTGTAATTACTGGCAATTTCTGTCTCTGTTCCAGGACATATGTCTCTAAGTGGCTAGTTGCCAATATCACAGCACAGCTGAGGATCCTGTGTTGCCACTTACACTATGGGGCAATCAGCATGTGGTTGTAAGAGGGTGAAGCATGGACAGCATATGACAAGAACAAGGGAAGGGTTAGGACTGTTGATGCAATGCCATACTCCTGACAGCCTCCCAACTCCTCTCTCAAACTCTGAGGTTCGGTTTTTCTACGAGAGAGGACAAACATTGTCTTGGATAAAGTGATTTACACCGTCACCAACAAGATCTAGGTGGAAAGAAGGCAACTACACTGAACCACATGAAAACGAGCATCCCACAAGGTCTAGTTGTAAGCGCATGTGGAAATTGTCAGTTCAAGTCGGGGACTATAGTTATAGAAAGGCGGCAGGATGCAAAAGCACCAACAGGGACAGTCTTTTCACTTTTTTTGTCCCTTTGCTGGTTAGCTGCAAAATGTTCCCATTCAGAGGAGGCAACCTTGTCAAAGTGAGATATTTATTACAAAAGAACTCATCCATTAGAAGAAAACATAGATGAGGCACCATGATTAGTGACAGCAAAGAAACAATGATTTCTACTTATCTACTACCTTTTAAAATTATAATGGAAACCTGCTGAATTCAATGAGGTTTTTCTGCCAGCATGCTGGACACAAACCTGCAATCCTGATTTAAGGCTGGACTGGGTTTTGCATGACAAGTCCAACCAGTGCCAGTAGGCAAATAAGAATGGCACTGCAAATCATTTCACTGGAGCTCGTTTGAAGTGAAAGTGAAATTACAGCTAAGAGCACATGGGACACAGTGACCCCAATATCCATTCACTAGGGCAAAACCACTGCGAGATGTAGGATGCAGCTTTTTTAAATAACCTAAAGATAAATCCACCTCTGGTCACATTAATAGCAGTAAGAGTTTTACCAATTGCTTCTATGGGAACCACTAGGTTAACACAGAGCATTTTGAATAATTCTGTCCCTCCTGGATAAAGGAACATTTATCTCAAGAAGAACTGAAATCAGTTTTAAGAAAAGGCCCTTCAAAAGGAGTATATATCTGGAATTCAGAAAGCACTCCTCTGCTTCCATGCACAGGAGTTTAAAGAACGTAAAGATTTTTATGAAGCTTGCTTTGTTTTGTGCTTTCATTTTATCCATCTTTCCCATGAATAAATTGGCCTCCTCACACCACTTTTTTTGCCAGACTGTTTTGAAGATTTTGATTACAAAATACCATGATCTGATAAATATAAAAACTTTATTCCATACCAGAAATGAAACAAAATGAAGATTTATTTACACTCCTAAGAGCTTAATTTGAAAATATTTCCTAAGTCAGTTTACCTATCCTTAGTTTCTAACCCAAGACAAAAATAGAACTGTTTTATCACAGTAAGGAAACTTACTCTCATATTCAGCAAACATACTGAATGAATTAATTTTAAAAATGGAGCAAACCCTCACATAGGCTTATTACTGCTTTTGCTGAAGAGTTTTATCAGCTGTAGAATTCCAAGTCTTAGTAGAGCAACTTTTTATTCAGAAAAAGTACATGATGTTCCAGTGACTGTTTTTATTTTTACTCCCTATTCCTACACCAAAAGAAGCAAAAATTATTTTCCAGGCATAAGATAATGACAAAGTGGGAAAAAGTGAGACTAAAATTTCAAATTAGTCTCCTAAATGAGTTCTTTTTGGCATTCATATTTCGTTCTTGTTTAAGTAATTAAGGTTTCAGGTACACTCAGGTGGGGTTTTTTTTGCCCCTAGGTATGCCATTATAAATTCTGTACCTAAGTAATAAGTGCTTTAAAAACCTGAATTAACTAATATCAGAATCTTACACGGATGAACCAATGAAAGGATATGTGTACCAACACATCATATAAATCAGCTCTACATGTGCCCAAGAATAGGGATCCATAGCTGTGGATATGGAGAAAATAGTAAACTTTGCTGAAACTCTGTTTTTAAGTGTGAACCCCAGTGACTGACTGCAGGTATGTCACACTTTCTTATTTACTGGTCTGATCCCATAACAATAACTCAAAACAAAATCAGAGACTTATTGCAATGATTAACTGAGCATGCTGCACTGGCAGGTAGAACTGTTGCTATACAACCAGATACAGTATGGCCTCAAACCTCTCGCGAGCCCACATAGATCTGCTTAATGACATATTTAAGAAAAAAAAAAAAAAAAAAAAGAGAGAGAGAGAAGGCAAAGTATTAGAATATGCAGCAGAAAATGTTGGTGACTCATTTAAATAGAAGCAGAGAGGGAACAGCAAGAGCTTTGGGGGGAGGACAGCCATAACAAGTATGGAGAGATAAAAGCATAAGGGGGGGGGAAGAGACCGCTAGACTATAAAACACCTCATGTACATTGGAAGAGAGGAAAAAAAAAAAAAAAAAAAAATCTTCATTTGGTGTTTGGCTGTCAGTGAACTCATAAAAACTCAGAGAGCTATATAATCTATAATAAGATGGTCCATCTTTTTTTTATAGCTTTGCTGACAGGTATAGCAGATTCAAATCTTTCCTTACAACAAACTGGGAAGAGTTTTACAGCCACGCTCTCTTTTCTTCCTCTTTTTTACTTTGACACCCTTTCTTCCCTTTCTCCAGTTAGTGCTGCCACCGTCATTAAAAATGACTCAATTGTCTAGGCAACTTCTGTTCGACTCCGGGAGAAGCCAGGCCAGCACTACCTGCCATTCGGACCCCAGCCCTCCCCATTAGCCTGACTGCATCATCCATGAGCCCGGGCAGGCGCAGCAGCCCCCTCCAGCACAGTGCGCTGCCGGGTCTCCCCTCTCCCAACAGCCCCAAGTTCAAGCCATCCGTTATCTTTCATTACTGCCTAAGGATGCACCCGACACGACCATGGAAGCCTTTTCCTCTTAGCTTTTCTTGGGTGTGAAAATAACATAAAATAAACATTAAAAAAAAAAAAACAAAAACAAAAAACAAAACAGGCCAGTGACCTGTTATTTTATTTAGTACCTATATGCATATACCTCCCCAACAGTCATTTAGAAATCTGCCAAAAATTATGAAGGAACAAGTGTCCAGATGCCCAAGTCTTCCACACATTTATAGAAGAGTGAAGTTGTTTTTTCACCCCCTCTTTCAAGAACAGAACAGTCATATTCTGGACTAAACTAATCAAGTATCTGACTTCAATCTGTCCTTGAGGATTTCATGCTTTATTATGATGCTGATAAGAGAATTATTCCTCACTTCCAAGGACTAGACTGCATGGCATGCTGTCGATGACAAGAACTGTCATACTTGTATGTCGCAAGCAGGACAGGGCAAATGAGTGCTTTTAGAAAAGGTGGCTAAAGGAAATTTGATACCATAACAAGGAAAGATGGTATTTACTAATAAAACTTCTTTCCCACTGCTAAACACACATCTCACTAAAACACATAGCTGGAAAACCTCTTAAAATAAATGCTTTGAAAACTAGGAGTTTAGATTTGAGTACCGTTTCTCAGGCTGTATCACGTGGCCACACATGGTCAGTGGAACAGAGGCAAACAGTGAAACAACAGCAAAATATGTGTTTTTCAATAGATGCATTCCCACACATAGTGACAAAACAAACAAGATGCGAGAAATAAGACTAATAAGGGCACTTTAACCTAATATTTTTTTGAGCTACAAGTGAAATCAATGTGTAAACAAGGTTGTGTATTCTTTGTAAATACAAAAAAATTTGAGGAATGTTACTGAATAATGTTGATGGAATTTTCTCTATTGAGTCTTAATTTATGGGAAGTGCAGCAAAACAGACATATTGTCATTGAGTAAAAGGGAGAAAGAGCAGCATAGCAATAACAATCGTATGCAATCCTTTGGAAGCACCCACTCCCCAAAAGGTTCTTATTTTGTATAAGATGAATTATCAGCAAGACTAACTACTGGGAATGTTGCTACAAGCTACCATCAGCCTTTGGATCAGGGCCTCTGATTAGGTTACGTATGTTGCTTCAAACACTTGCACGTGGAAGAAAGATGGAGAAATGCATTCTGATAGCCTGGATAAAGGAGTCAACTACTGTCCCTTTCCTGAATGAAGATTTTTTCACTATCTTACATGGCTCAGGAGTTATTTGCCCAGTTTGCAGATTCAGAAAAAGCTTAAGGAAAGTATTCTTCCAGTGAGGAGAATGTGTGTCAAAAATACCATCAGTTTAATCCTAGATGAGCTAATTTACAACGTATTAAAGCTTTTATAATAGTCCCCATTACTACAGTATTTGAACAATATTTGGATTAAACTAAAACTATAAATTATAAGAATACCACTCAATTTGCCCCCAGGTAATGGTAACATAGTTGAGATTTTTTTTTTTTTTTTTAATAAAGCTGTCTTGGATGTTTTAATATTGTTAAACCAAAATGATAACCATATTACAAGCTGGATGCATAGAGAATGAGATTTTAAAGCTATTCAGCAAGATGTTCATTACATTTTGGTGTAAATCTTTCCACAAGTGGCAGTTAAGTAGAATACAGTTTAACCAATGAAGTAAAAGGTACCATTTAATTAGTTACTTCTAAGTTCTCACTTATTGTAATCTGTCAGAAATCCAAAGAAGAAACAGAAAGATTTGGGGGTTTTAATCATATTTTTCATAAAATCCATTCTACACTACTTCACGGGTGAGAGTGGCACATACTTTATTATGCATGATGTGTACAAATATAAAACAGTTGTTCCTGACAGAAATAACAATTGCTGATCTAAGTTGTAATGTAGTTAATGAAGAGAGCTGGGAATGGTGGCAGGGAAAAAGGGAGAAAGAAGAGAGTGATAGAACACTTCCATCCAAATGCTACACAGATCAATTTTAACATGATTTAACTAGGTATACATAGGACTGCTTAGGTGACCATCATCATGGCTTGGCTTTTCAAGAGAGTCAAAAAAAAAGTGATTTTGAAAAGGAGAATTAGAAAAACTCTGTATTTTGGCAACAGTTAATCTATACATGTGTTTCAGACAGGAGCAACATCACTGAAGAAAGATGCAAAGCTATGTATGGGACAAGTAGGCAGGATGAATAGAAAAAGTTGCTGGTATTTGAAATAAGAAGGAACAGTCACTACATGTGACATTTGAGCTTGGATGTTGAAAAAAATCTCTCTAAATATTATTATGTGGAAACTTTAAATTAAATATTAGCTTAGAAAACAAAATCCGATTCATACAGCTGAAAGACTCCCAATGAACTTTACTTTTACTACATCAGTCATCATTCAGTCTGTTATAATGTTTTAGACAAGCAAAGCCTTTGTCAATAAATTCTCAGATGATAAAAGTAACAGTTTTTAGAAAAAGAGCGCCTGTAACTGTGTATGCACAAATTAACAACTACTCACACAAGATGTGCAAGATGGAGCATATTTTAAAATGGGATCATTGACAAAAAATTGGAATACTTCTGCACACTTGCAACGGTTTTTCCATTTGTTAGGTGATATTATGCCCTTCACGTTCGTGAAAACTAGGTAGTACATAATTACTGCCAGTGCTAGTTCCTGTTGGAATGTAGTCTGTGGAGAGCACTACTTGCAATATTACTTTTACATCTTCAGAGCCCAGCCTGACATGAAGAAAGTTCTAACTAAGCTCACCATCACTTTGAAAACAAGTGCAAGAGTTGCAAAACAGTGATGAAGGCATCAGAAAATGCTTGAGATATGACTGAAAACTAAAAGGACAATCTCTCCTTACATAAGAGACTTAAGCTAGCCCGCAGGTTGAATACATCTTTTTCTCCTGGGAATAAAAAATTTCTCCTTAGGTACACACATGGTAACACTTTGAAAAAGGAGATAAATACTCTGTCTTCAGGAAAGTCAATGGGGATGAGTTCTGCGAGACTCTGCTGCTTTTGGTATTTTATCTGTGATGGCTATTTGCATGTTAAACACCAATTACTTCCACACAACTGAAACATTTTATGCAAGTAACAGATTCCTAGATATAGATATGCTAATAAACAAAATTAAAGAAAAACTTCAAGAAACATGAGACAATACTCAGCTAGTATACAAACTGGCATGACAAAATTCACTGTAACAGAGCAACAGTAATTGAAAGCTAAGAGCTCAACCAAAGTGTCTAAATTGAAAATACATGGGAGAAGTGACTCAAGGAGCTAGAGACAGGTACAGTTCCCCTGTCAACCAGAACATGACCCTACAACACATAAAACTATTGCTGAGTGCAATCTGGGCTCCATGAGCTGGCAAGTCCGTAGGCATGACTTCTAACTTCAGTAGAGGATACTTCAGGTAAGAACACAATTAGCAATAAAAAAAAAAAAAAAAAAAAAAGTTTTAACCCATCTAAATTAGGCACAAGCCACATCATGAACAGTGTAAGTCTGTAGCGCTTTGACTAGCACATGTCACATGTTAACCATTTACTAGCACAATAGGTCAAGGCATTCACAGCGATATCCTTTATACGATGCATGTATGTTATCCAAGAAGTCCAATATCCCCACTATGATTTTAACTACTGTGTAAAATAAAAGCAATATTCCTACTTTACAAGACATCTCACAAATAAAATATTATCCTGTTACAAATGGCACACTTAGGAGCAAAGCTTTCATTGCAAGAAACATCAAGTGCTTCACCCAGACACCTGAAACAGCAAACGATGCCCCTTAGGTAAGCTTATGACATAAAAGGTTGGTTGACCTGCCTTGTGAACTACGCCGTTTATAACACATAACCATCTCTGACTGTTTGGGGTCAACAACACAAGAACATGGAGATAAGCCCAGTCAATTTAGTTTTCTTTACAAATTGAAATGGCAGACTATTTGCACTTGCTCTTCACTCTCCTGTACCTATCTTGACTGCTGTGATGCTAAAAAGAGTACACTGCAGTAAGAGCAAATGAGTCAATCATTTACAGCCGGCAGTCGATTAATATATCTAGAAGATACGCCCACCAGTTGAGGAAGTGTACTTTCACACCATTGCTAGAGAGGGCTATACAGATTGTTAATTACTTCACTGTAATAGCAATAAGTGACAAGAACAACCCGCTAACAGCATTCATTAAGATTAAAAGCTTGGTAAATTTGTTTTGAAGTGTATATAGTATTAACAAAAAACAATATGCAACTATTCAGATCTAAACCAGACTATATCACTATTGTGACATTTGATCCCAGCACTTTCCTCCTGCAAAGATTTTATAGTGGTGCAATAGAAGCCAGTTATCCAACCACAACATTTCTGTTCTGTAATTCAAATGTTATATCATTAGAAGTTGTTGTTGCAATGCTAGTTCACCTAGCAATTACAACTGTGTAAGAAAATAAGCAATGCAATGGAATCCAATAAATGACTGGAGGATTGCTTTGTATTTTATGTATGAAAGGATATAGGCAAGAAAAAAAAAAACAGATGCTAAACAAAACTCAGAGAAAGAAATTGTAAAGGCCATTACACAGTGATGTAGACTGTGAATCTGACTTAAAATTGGTAGGAGACTTATTCAATTATCAAACTGTTCAAAGTGAAGCTAAGAATAGCTGTAGAAAGATAATTACATTCTCATGGTTTAGAGCTGCCATTTGATTATTTGAAATGTTCTTTAGACTTCCAAAACTGATGCAATACAAGAACAAAAACACTTACCTCGTGTTCAAGTCAAAAGAGCTTTTCAAATATTACATGCTGTATAGTTTAGAATTTATGTAACAGTTAAAGATCCTATTGAGCTGGAAAATAGAGAGGCTTTTCCTTTCCAATTTGTTCTTCAGTTATTTTCCAGTCGGGTAATATAATCCTACTTTAAAACTTATAGTCAGTAAAAAGCAGTTGACTGTTCACAAGTTTCCAGCAGTACAAACTGACAATAATATTTGATGAAATATGTGGACCTCTGAAAGAAAGCTGGTTTAACAATTTTTTAAAAGTAAATTATGTAACTTCATACAAATTGTTGTAATATTTTCCTATAACTGCTTTTTATGTTACAACCACGTTGTTAGATATTTACATGTCTTTATGTACTAGAAAAAATGGTATTTATTTGAGAAATAAATAGCATACACACACAAAGAAAAAAATAAATGAAGTCCACGTTAGAACAATTATACCCATAAAGAAAAAGGAAACTTGACTTCACTTCCCTTTACTTAATTGCAAATAAGCATAGAACTAATACTGTGTATCTCTCATGTAGTTAGCATCATATGATAAACTGATTACTATATCGTAAATAGTTTTAAATTTTATTTGTCCTTTGCATACAATTTTGATGAACTAACTCAGAAAAATACAACAGCTCCAAGCAGCATAAGATCTACTTTTGTTGAAATGCTTTGTTTCAAAAGCAGAACATTTCAGAGACGCATCAGTTTTGACAAAGCTTTAAACATGAAGATGCCTAAGGTCCAAAGTGAACACTCCCTAGTTGCTCCTGACTAGAGAGACTCAAATTGAAAACTTGACCTTTCAGACTAGTAATAGATATTTCAGCTATTCCATTTCACAAAAATACATAAATGGTTTTGTTTCATTCTCAACACAGAATGCTTGTAAAAGATGGATCATGTTCTCTAAACATCAGCAGTGAGTCATTTTAACAAGGACCTTTTCATATTCTTTGTTTTTAACTTTCCAAACAACTATCAAACTAGTAAGATGACATTACTTGTTTGTTTTTTAAATGAAGACCAGCTGTAAAGTTATTCTATACAGTTATGTTATCAAATTCATTTTAAATAGTGACTGTCCTCCAAATTGTAGAGACATTCAGTTCTATAACTAGTAGACATGTCTTCTCATCAGTTATCCAGGTAAATAAGAAGTTGTAAAAAGGTAAGTAAAACTTAAAGTTTTAGTTGTTGTTCTCCTACAAGGATCAAACCATTCTCACAGTGTCATCTAATCACGTCAGCTTCCTAGTTACTAAAGTGAAGGTTGTTAGAACATGCAAAAAGATAAAACACTTGGCACCCTGGTGCTAAAAAAATACCATTTAAAGTATTCTGTGCCTTTCACCACCCTCCCTACTCAATTCTTCAGCCATTTCAAGCTTACCCTCATATATTAAGCTGATGGGCGATACATTTTTTTGCGTCAGTACTTTAGCCTGTGCACAACCCAGTGAGATAGATGTGATCACTGGGATGCTGCAGTTCTTCACACCCAGGGAGCAGCTGGTAGATACTCTTCATGGGGTTTCCATTATTGCAGTGAAACAAGGCAAAGCCCAACTACCTGCAATCAAAGCACAGTACAAGTCTGACTGTGAAGACTACTAGCCCACTGTTAGAAGCAAGGCCCAGAGAGTCAGTCTTTCATGTCAGAAAAATAAAAACCTGTTTCCAATATCAGTAAGAAGTTTCTGAAACAGTAAGGGTCTATTAAGTAACCCAGACCTGAGCTGTGTTGTGAAGCTTCCACAAAATAGCTACTCGAGAAAGATGAACTAGAGCTTGTATTTATCTTTGAATTTGACAAAAGTCTTTCAAAGGAGTTTCAAGGCAGAAGAAAACATTAAGAAAATACAGGTTTTAAATACTAAAAAGATGAGGCATATATTGTACATCATCCTAAGCTATCTAGAAGTTACAGTGCAACTTCATTTCTTCAGTGAAGACAGGAAATTTATCAGCCGAAAGGAAAATTCAAGGTCCTAAGCACAATCTCAGAACACATGGATTCAGGCAAAAACAATCTGCAAATATTTATGGAGATGAAGAACAGGCTACTAGTAGAGACGAACCAAATGTTTACTCAGAATGGATGGAAGAGTTTGCAATTACTATCATGTCACTTTTTTTGTCATGTGCCTTCACTGACTTTTTCTTTTAGGTCAATCGAATTCCAGGGTTTTGTTACCCTACTCTGACTCAGTTTTAGTCTGTTAGATACATCCTCAGATGTATAAGGTGAGTTAGAGTTGTGAGAGAAGATACTTTATCGCAAATGCAGTATTTCTCAATGTCCTCCTATCCATGATACAAATATGTATAAATACATTTGCACAAATACATGCATATATTTGTATATATGCTTACAAATATATCTTTTTAACATATTACTACACACACACATATGCATATATCTTCTGAGGAAAAAATCTCCCTTATTCCATAGCTAAAATAATTTATTATCAAAGCATTTGAGAAGAGATTGTGGGACACAAGGATACAGCATTAACAAAGAGTTATTGAATAATTACCACAATTAAAGTGATACTATTCTATCAAGCATTGTCCCTTTGAAAGTAAACTTTCAGTGCTGTGCATGTAAGTGGCCATATACTGAATTTATCCGAAACCAACACAAACCATTTTAGACCATCACAGTGAAAGACTAAGGTGATATATCACACATTGATCAGGAACTCACCTACAGCTCTGCTGCTATTGCTTAAATGTCATTTTGTGAATTAGCTGAGACTCACTAGCAAGCATGTTTTCCACCTATATGAAACAATTAAATATGATACTATTAGCAGCATCAATTAAGGTAGATAAAGTAATAGTCTAATTGAATGCTCAAGGAGGCTAATGGTTTTGCTTTCACTTTATAATGAATTGCAGTCTGTATTCATATGCTATAAAGCCAAACATAGGATCAATAGTTTCTTCTGCCTCCTTGCCTGGAGCATAATAGATATCTAATTTAAGACTCATTGCTCAGGCTTTCCTCTCTAAATCAAGGAATAATATATCATGAAAAAAAAAAAAAAGTACTTTTTTAGAGGCATAATTTCCCCATCATTGCATTTTAACAAAGTTTTAAGTAACTTCCTCAGTTTTAATTCCATGGAAGCAAAAGGTCCATTTATCTTCAGACAGATTCCAATTCTCACTTGGTAAAGGAGAATCTCCTGATCAGCTCACCTGCAGAAATGTGTCCGTATTTGGAGCCTTGTGCTCTCAGGGGGGCTCTTTAGGGACTGCGGAACGCACAACACTAACAGAGTTTACATACTTACAATTAAATAAACTGTGAGGAAAAAAAATAATTTGGATCATCTCATTGTTTTTCTTGTTCAAGTCAAGCTCACAGCAGTGGAAAAAATAATCTTCATTTTGTATTAGCAGTAACTAGGATGGTGATGCATATAGAAGACAGCACCATGTTGCAGCACCAAACACAGGAAAATGCCAGGCTTCTCAGCTTTTCCCATAAACACGGCAGGAGTCATTTCATAGACCAGAAGAGAAGCATATCCACAGACATTATCCCAGTGTTTCAATAAGCTGGTTGGGTTTTTTGGGTTGGTTTGTTTTTTTTTTTTTTTTTTGAGGAAGACTGAAGTGTACAAATTTTGTAACAATGCAAGCACTTTTAATGTCTCCAAATTTTCTCTTTCAGATCAGAAACAATAAGTACTGTTTATGCTAGGCCACCAACCAGTCCTCTTAAAAGTATATCTTATACTCAATTGGCAGAAATTGTCTTGTTGGCAATGTTTGTGGTTCTTAAAAAAACCAAACAAAACACAAAAAAACCTCAGCTTTGTGATCAAAATAGTACTAAGACATGAGAAATACATTAAGTCTACTTCAGAGCTTAAAACCGTATGCAACGGAACTCCTAAAATTTTTTAAACATACTGACTCACGTCAGATATTGCATGAATGACAACACAATTTCATAGAGAGTCAGGTTGAGCAAAAGGTAGCCACAATAGCATTTCAACTCTAAAATCCATGCAAAGGGTAGCTCTCAGACCCAAAACACACCAGGATACCGAATGCCTCACAGAAAACAGTAACTATTTCAATATCATTCAGAAATCACTTTTTCAAGAAGGACAACAGATATTTTCTATTTTGCTGGAAAATAGGTTATCAAGAAAGAATCTTCATGAGTAACAAAGACAAATCTTCCAGGGTATGGTAGGAGTAGGACTTTTTTTAAAAAAATGGGTCAAGAAAAAAATACATTTAACTGAAAACATACTTGTATTAACAGAGAGAGTAACCAAGCTGTCTAAACAGTTGGTGGCAATGTCTCAAAATACTAAGCAAATAATGGAAAAATATGATTTGCATTTAGCACTGAAATTAGAGAGTAGCACTGGTGAAGAACGGCTTTTTAAAACTGCTGATACTTCATTTAACAGAAAAATCAGAGCAAACTTACTGGCAATAGCAACAGTATGAAATTTGTTCAAGATAAGACAAAACACCACCAAAGACAAATACAATGTGCTTTAAGATAATGTCCATTTATCAGAATGACACTATCATGGGTCTCTAATGTGAGTTACTTACTACAACTATCTGTGGTACCCAGAGGGGACCAGACCATTCATACTCCAGTGAGGTATAACCATATGGAGGAGCAATAAAAACAGCTCCTCCTGTTTCCAGGTGGGAGACCCAAAGGCATGCTAAGGAGGGCCCTCAGACAAGTATTTTACAGTCACAGCTGGGTAAAACAGATGAGTCTCAGAACAGAGAGAGATGTAATACCTCCAAGCAGCCACCCATAACACGAGGGGGTCGAGGCCGTTTCAGGGACTGAATGCTGTCAGCAAGCTCGGGTAGTGGTTATAAAGATTCTAAATGGTGTTATAATGTCATTTATTCACTTTTATTGTGGCAGAGGTTGACTGGAAAACTGTACATTTGAGACTAACATTATACAATTCAGAGACAGTTGGAACAAACACTGAATGAAGCAGATCTCTCAAATACCTGGTCCTGGAGCGATTCCTAAAGACTCTTCAACCATACGTCTTTTCCAGGTATGCATTGCAATATACATTTGAACTATATATTGTTAAAGCAGACCCTTCAAATGACTCACTCTCCTACTCTGAGCTGAGGAGTCTGCATTTCAGCGTTATCAATCATTCTCCCGAGGAATTCCCATGCCCATTCCACCGCTGCCTCGGTCTGAAAAGGTTCCACCTCACTGTTACGTTAAACCAAGAGATTTAGCTACCAACTTCAATTATAGGAAATGCAAATAAATAACTTCTAACACAGTAAGAAGTAGACTAATTCAGAAACTTAACTGTGAAAGTTTTTCCATATATACAAATTCTGTTTTTATTTCATAAGCTAGAGATTCTGTTTCTGAGACAAAGAAAGGTTAAAAAAGTTTTTAAGTGTCAACACAGAGCAGGTTGGCAACACCGTTTCAAATATAAATGTGTATTTATATACATTTCTAATACAAACATATAGTAATTCCAGGAAAATGCATACTGCTTGTACATTTGCTTTTTGGGGTTACATAAGTGTATAAATACATATTTCTTCCTAACTCTAAGACTGACTTGCATTGAAATATAATGCTAACCTCTCCAGCCAGTAACAGGGTATAAATTGCAACGCTACTTCAACAAATGTCCTGGTTAGTCATTGCATTTGTTTAGCACTCTCTTCACTTAAGTATTTTTTTTATTCCAAATTAATCAAAGCAAATCTTTGGCACTTGTTTCACAACCAAATATTTGCACATATTTAGAACTCCCCTGTGAGATTTGGACTCCTTAAGCTCTGCACAGTCTGTAGGCAGACACATTATTTACAGATGATCTAAGAACTGATTTAAAAGTGCTTCTCTTACACTGGAAAACAAGGTGCCTGTTATTGGGAGGGAAGTGCCTCCCTTCCACACAGGAGGGCAAAGCAGTCAGATGAAAAAACCTGGTCTTGTGAGCTCAGCTACTACATTTCTGTCTTGCACATTCTAAGAAAGGATACTCAGAACTTGCCACAGGATACTTGCCACACTACATTCAATTTTAAAGGATACGAATGCTGTTGTGTGAGTGCAGTGAACTCTCCAGAACTAGAATGAGAGAGAAGAGGTACAAGCAGAACTATTTTACTGCCATTTAGCTCTTACCATAGGTGCCCAAGTTCAAAAATTAAACCCTCAAAGCCAGTCTCTCCCCAGCTACTTTCTGAAGTTTATCACATAAGATTTTTTCAGTAAGTTCAAGGCTTACCAAGACCTACTTTAGTTTCTGCAGTCATGCTCTAAACCTAGGATTATCTTCCTTTCTTGGTCTCTCTCTGCCTATCCGTGGCCTCCAGACACATGGTCCTGTTAAGCCACTACAAATCAAAGGTAAAAGAGATTTTTTTTTTTCCCCCCATGCTACAGCCCCCATTACAACAAAATACAGGCAAAACCATCCATCCCTAAGATGAAAGTGTACATTTGTATTTCTCCTCTCTGAGGAAATTTCAGTTCGCCTCTCACTCTCTGCAGACACAGTATGAAGGGGAGGTTGTGCTTGCTTTTGCTCTCAAGCAACCCCTATTTAACTGGAAACAATTTGACATTGACTGTGTCAGATAACGCAGTAAGGCATTCAGGACTGCCAAAATGAGAAGGTAGGATGAGTTCCTGGTGTGCCTGAGTGAAGTCTTTCCAGTAAACTCCAGGACAACTGTGGGCTGGGACAACTCTCTCCTTCAATCCTTCTTTGACTAAAAGCTGATAGCTAGGCACATTTAGACCAAAGTTAATTACCACTGAATATACAGAGGAAAAGTTCATATACTGATATGAAATAGCTTATATATTTTAAAATTTAAGTTCAATGACAAAGTTCAGGAGCAGGAAAAAAAAAAAAAAAGCAACAACATGAATTAAACTGCTCGCTTATTCTCTCCAAAGGTACTGAAGATAACTGATAATAAAGTGAAATATAACAACTTATGTTAATTATTATTTTTTAAAAGGCTGCTTAACACTTTACTTGAAAGATTTACAAGATTGCTTTTTTTTTTTTTTAAGTGACAGATAAATGACATGGAGATGAGAAACATCTGAAGGAGAAGAAAAATCATGGTTTATTTAACCACTTACATTTTAGTACTTCTACCCAGTATTTTCTATTCTATGAGTTTCATTACAAATTTCATTAGCTTAGATGGATCAAAAGGATGGTTTGAGACATTGGCATAAAATTTGAAGTATGCTGTCAAAGTTGAAACCATTTCTCAGAAGTCATACATTTTGCTACCATTGGGGGTGTCTTAACACCCAGGTTAGGTTTTCTGAATAGAGGTTGGTCAGGAAAACAGTTACTCTAGACCCTAGGGGGACTGATCTCTATATTCTGACTGTACAAAGACCTACATGTAAATAAGGAACTTAAGTGAACAGTAGTTGAGCACAGGAATGACACTGACAAGAACTTAAAACCACTGCACAGACTTTAAAAATCACAAGGTTCTAAAATAACAGTGTGGATTTATTCACTTCCCAGCTGGATGCATGTTTTTTGGGTGGGAGTTTGGGGATTTTTTTTTGTCTGTTTTTTAAATCTGTTGAATGGAAGAGGCACACACATTGACAAACTTCTTACATGTGTCCATGAGAACAGAAATGGGGTTTGCTACTGGAAGCTACAGTCATTCTCTCAGTCCTCATGTCCTAGAGCTAGGACTTAAAACAGAGTCAAAGCATCTTAAAAATAAAATAAAATAAAAAAGTCATAACTTCTGAAGATATGCATGAAGGACACAAGTATTGTCATACCTAAGACATCAATGCCCACTTGAGTTTCTTTTCCAATGGCCTTTGAAGAGCAATCCCAGATCATGAGTTCTTACAAGCTCAAACCATTGTCTCCTGAAGCTTTAATTTCTTGTAACATCACCCTGTCTCTGTGCTGGATGCTCATCCACTAACACGAGTGCTCATCATGTCATGCCACTTCTTGAGCTGTGCTGTTGATTTTAAGTGTAAAATCCAAGCCTCAGCTTAAAAGCAGTAACAACATTACAGGCAGAAGAGACATTTCTGAACAGAGATCAATACGAGAGGTATCCGGCCCTCTGCTACAGCTTGTAAACCAGACTGGGAAATAGTTGTAACTGAAAATAATCAGTAGATTGCAGAATCTATTTCCAAGCCTTCTAAAATTAAGTATTAAAGTGGAAAACTTGTTTTGTTTCCTGTTACCTTGTCTCAGCTGAAAGTTTCTTTTGTGTTGCAGGAGAAAACAGGAAGCTCTAGCTAACGTTGATTTTATTTTAATTCTTTTTTTCCAACTACTTCTTACTTTCCAGAACATTTATCTTTGGGGCAGGTGTACATCGTATCTGTTTCCCAAAAGAGTCTGCAGTTTCTACTCAGATTCTGTATTTATGCCTGCCTTCTACTTATCTAATATGGACACACACAAAAGCAGGATGGACATGTTGCTGAATGAGGTACTGAATCCGGATTTTTTAAAAACTCAAGTTCAAGTGCTGACTCAGCTGCTGGCTTCCTCAAAGGAAAAGCATGGTGTATCAGAGCTCTCTGCCTGCATGGCAGAGGCTGGGACTCTGACCTCATACTGCTGTTGCAAGAGAGCAATAAGTATCCAGGTGGTTACACAATTAACAGCAACAAGAAAACTCTCAGCACCTTCCTGGGAACACCATGCCAACCAGTAAGAATATCCTTTCTAAAGCACTTCAAAACTAGATCTGTAACATTAGGTTTATGGAGGAAGAGCATAGGAAATCCCAGTTTAAGCCCCCATTCTACTTTTGTCCTACAGTGCATAAAGACATATTTTTACTCATTTGGCTTTTGATGGTTTCAGTTCTTTTAAGATGATTTTATTAATAAGGTTGGGGTGTGGTTTCTTTCCCCCAGTGTAGAATGGGAAAGCATTTGAAAACCTGAAGTTTAACAGAATAGGCAAAGTATTTCCTAGCCCTGTAGAGCATAGCTATTTTGAAGGACCTCTGTCTTTTGGAGCAATTTATTTGTACTGGTTCGATACAGTTGACTGAAGTGCTGGTGAGTCTTTTTAATCCCCCTTAGCACAACTTTGTAGGAAAATGCTCTGTTCTTCCACATTACTGTGCTGTGGTAACCCAGCACACGCTGTATAATTATTTTAGGTCTTTCAACAACATTACTTCCTTTTCATTTCTTTCAGTGTAAAACTCTGAGAAGATTTTTATGTAATTGTGCCCATTTTCTGAAGGTTTTATTTATTGACAATTTCTGCAAGCCATTTGTACATCTTTTTGGTTTTCATCCAAAGGGAAATCAGGTAATACAGTTATACACAGTTCTCACTCAAGTATTAACTTCAAGGTCAGAATTGTACAGATTTATTGCATGTCACCTTTCTGCTACTGTTTTCAATCTCCTGTTGTAAAATATGGAGGATTCCTTTCCCATTTGTTAAACTGTATTGTTTATTCATTCTGGTTATTTTCATTAATGGCATATTGATTTAAAACACGAAATCCAGATTTTGCCTTTTTTATAGCTTCTGGTCAGAGGACCATTCTCCTCTCATTCCTAGGCTGAGTTCTCTGGGTAAGTAGTCGTTTCCGCAAAACTAGTGATTTCTTCCTTAATCTTCAAGTGAGTAGAAAGTAAGAAAAGACAGCTTCTCCACTGTAGTATACTTGCACATGTTATTTTGCTTTTATATTAGAGAAAATACTGGGGGTATATGAGTATAACCTGCAGCTCAAGTAACCTATACTTCCGTGAAAGCTCTTGGAAATTAAAGCCCTCAAGTATATGCTCTGAAAGACGGAGGTACTTCCCCAGCTATTTCAGACAAAAAGAGAGGAAAAAGGAGAACTAGCTATAAGAATGAGCTAAGACAGAAAGCTATGGAGGGTCAGTGCAAACAAGGTATTAGGAAAGAAGCTATGAAAGATCAGACAGAGGAGCTATTAGGCAGTGAGTTCTCCTGAACTAACCCTTCATATAGTTGCTCTATAAACACTCACTACAGCTGAATTGCAGTTCCTTGTGCACAGGCAATATACACAATACATAATACACAATATTTTGTATATAATACACAACAATAGGCCACAAAAATACATTGGATAGGTCTCTACTGGTTTCGCCTTCCCATCCACCAGTCCAGCCTAACAGAGTAGCTCTGATCTGCTACTGGAGTACAGCAGAAAGCCTTGGTTATAGCTTACAACAGATGTTTAGTGCAGCCATATCTTTTCTAAGGGTTTGTTGTTAGGGTTTTTTTTCCTCCACTTGAATCTCAAATCAGTGCAGTCTGAAGATTTCTAATTTCTCAAGGATATAAAAAAGTTGCTGTAACCATGCTGTGAGAACACTAAGAAGTTGGGTAGGACTTTTAGCTAGGTTGAAGATTTGAAGGAAGCATATCTGCAACAAAGACATTTCAGAAGTTAGACGCTGGAAAGGAGCACCCGAAAGAGGTCAGTCAAGTCTCCGTTATGAGCCTCAGTCACAGGCAAACATCTGATCCGACTGACAGCAGCAGACAAAGAAGACAACATTGTGTGTTGCTGGAGGTTAGGGAAAATTAATAGATTTCTTCTGATGTCTTGCTAAACTTCATGTGGTATAATTCTCATACTGAAATTTATTTGCGTCTCAAACCTGCAGTTCCAGTTGCAGTGACTTCTACTCATCAAATCTTCCCTTTTCTACACACAGAATCTTCAGCAGCTGCAGAAGGCACACCTGGGACACCTACAGCAACAACAGCTCTTGTGAATCACTCTCCTGGCTCCCAAACTGGCACTTTTGTGCTCCTGTTATGCCCTGCACTGCAAGCACTGTAATCAAACTTCATGGCAGATTTCTTCCAGACTACATCATTCCTTAGAACTCCTCCTTAAAATTTATTCTTTGTTGTGATGCTGCCCACCAAATCCCCAAAATAGTTAGATGGCAGGCAGAGCTCATTTCCCACCCTGATATTCAGTACTATTTTATTCCTTTTGCCTCCTTGCCTGTTTTCATACATACCCTGTAGCACCTTCGGTGTAGAAATGATTTTTTTGTTCTCAGTATAGAACACCAGATGCCAACAAGAAAGGTACAGATTTTTCCTTGAAAACAGATTTTTATGTCTATGAGACATGCACTAATTTTTCATTACCTCTGTTACAAAATAACTACAGCGAGCAGTGTGAAAATACACTCATCTAAAAAGAATAATCTAAAAGTGAAGGTTCCATTGTAAAGGTAAGAAGAAGCTAGAGTTTGTGGCCATATGAATCTTACAGTTTAGAGCACTAAGTTATGATTTTTATTGGGAAAGGATTTGCACTTGAGCACCTTGACCACCCACTAAAAGAACTTACCAGAATTTGACATGAAGTAACTCTCTACCAAATGAAGTCAGCTAGAAATGCTTTAAGACTTATGAACGTGACAGAATTACACATAGTACAAGAGAGATCAAGCATGGGAAGGCAAGGCTTGAGTTCAGCAAAGCCAGCACAAGGAACAGCACACACACACGATCCTTGTGGCTAGTGTAAACCAGACATAGGTCCTACCTACTGGAAAAGCAAGCACCGAAGGCTTGCAGGTGTAAAAAGAACATTCACAGCAAAACAAGACACTCGCTGTGAAATCCAGGGAGCTGCTGCTACTTCAAGAAAACAAACAAACAAACAAACAAACCCCACCAAAACAACAACATTGCACATCTTTGCCCTTATGACACCAAGACTGTTTGTGAACATTGTCACCGTGACAGTCATAGCTCTCAAAAACTGTCTCCCAAGCAGTCAGAGACCATGAACAGCAAAGGAACGTCATCTGAAAACTCCCAGGAGAACTGCCAAAAGAATGAGGAGCGACAAAAACACAGAGGGCTCTGATTTAGAGCCCTGCTGTGATCAAAACTAATCAACTTATTGCTGCCTGACAACTATGACGTTGAAGTCTCAGGGGAACGTGCAGACTTAGCCGCTATGTACTAATAGCCTAATCACTTACCGCCCACACATCGCGCTGGATACCTCAGAAATGACTACAGCATTGTTATTCTGTATGCTGCTTATACATTTTTAAAATGTTGAGAAGTTAATGTTTTGTTGTTGCTTGGCCTGGGGAGGAAGATGCAGAGAACCACGTCTTTCAGAATCGTTCCAGTGAAAAGCAACATTGCATTGTGTAGGAATTCACATCGTATCACGCTGAGCATTTAAATCCAGGACACAAAGCCATTCTAGTTCAGAGTTAAAAAAAAGAAAAAAAAAAAAGCAGCTGTGGGCTGAGGCTGAACAAAAGAAAACTTAGTTTCTGCATTACAGAAATAAAGAAACTCGACGCAGCAGTTCTCATCAGCCGTATGAACCATAGCAGTAAAGTTGCCATTCCTATTCAAATATACCCCTAACCTAGACAAGGTAAAGAAGTGGCAGCATAGGCACGGAGACATGTACTTAACTGTCAGCCAAAGTGGCACCTTAAGATGCTAGCAAGCAAACAAGTACATTGGTTCACACATTTTCATGGCTTGAAAATTTGGAGAAAATAGGCAGCCCCAAATCCATATAACCTTGGCAAATAAAACCCAAGTTTTCCTCTGGTGTATTATTTTAAGCAAGGAAATAAAATATTAAGTCAGCACAACGTAAGTGTTGGCCTGTTGAAATTTGGGGCCTTAAAATATCTTCCACTAAAATAACTATACAGAACAGGTAAAGTGTTCAAATTTCAGTTCCAGTTACTTGTTAAAGCTTTTCTTTTGGTATCCTGACAGAAAAATAGTCTGTTGTACATTAAATATTTATTCTCTTGTGTTGAAACAACAAGAGGTGATTAAAGCGCATTTTCTTAACTCACTTTCTTGTCTTTTTATTGATTAGAATATTGGTAATATCCTTCCTATGCAACATTTATCACAATATTCTTATTAGTTCAATATTCCGCATCTCCAAACTGCCTTCTGTTGCCTCCCTCACTAATCTTAGTTCTAGTATATTGTCTGAGGTCCATATTGTAAAGGGAAATGTTTCAAGGAATATGCTTTGGATTTTCAGTGGAGTAAAAAATAATCTTCAGTAGCCAGTTATCAGGAATAGGAGTAAAAGACTAGAAGTACCAGGGAAAGTACAGTGACAGAAGAAAAACTCCTCACAATATAGTTTTCGAGTATCAATATAATTGAAGAGAAAAACTAATCACTATAAAGGAGTAGAAAGAAGAAAACGTAAGAGTATTCAGAGAGCAGAGGACTAAGGTATATTTGAAAAAATTTGAGGAAAGAAAAATGACAGCTTTTATCTCATTTTTTTCTCCTATTCAACACTAACCCCAATTGCCTGTAGAAGTCACTGTAGGACTAGTCCAGCAGACAGCTACTTTGTCTTTTGGAGTCAAAAAAGGGTCAAACAGAACATTTTAGTTCCTTATAAGACTCAGGAAAGAAAAAAAAAAATTGTCCAAGTACAGGAGAACATCAGAGATGGCCCCTGGACCTACTCACCAGGGAGTTATGCTAAAGGCTTAAACTTGGAAGGGAGAGCAAGCGGAGAATAGGAAGGGCTCCTACACACAGCCTGCAAACTTCAGCACAGGAAACACGACATGTTTTTGTCAGGCTGAGTTGGCAAATGGAGAAGGTTTTACAGGTGTAAGTTGATTTTTAGTCAGCAGCTGATGGAAAAACCAGACTCACTTAACAGCATGCAGGACCATTTCCATTTCATCGGACAGGAGCAGTCCTCCCCATAGTTCCCGTCCTCCTCCCAGTCTCTCCCCCAGCACCTCCCTCTCCCTTCAGCCATTGCTGCCTGCATGCACGCACATTTCTGTACCAGACAGTAACTATCACAGATGAGGTTAAAGTTATTAATTACTGGGAGGATTTCCCAGTCCTCACATGAGAGCACACGCTGTTCATCACCCCCACTGCAGTGGGCAACACCAAAGGCTCTTCCCTTTCACCATACCCCATTTCGCTCAGACAGTCTGGTGGAGGAGCTGGGAGACACAGTACCTCCCTCACAGGGACCCACACAACATATGTGCCCAGAGTGGGCTGCAGTAGCTGACACACACCCAATCTCCATTCCTAGGCCCAAACTGTAACATATAGTGTCACTCAGCAAGAAGAAATTTTAATTAGATCTATATCCCACATTAAAAATATTAATGCATCTTTTGTGGCTTAGTGTTATTTATTAACCAACTATAACTTACACTGGGGCTTTATGCTAGTTTTGTTTTAGTTTACTTGATATAACTGATGATCAGCCATTATTTCTGAATTTGCTCCATTGATGTCCTTTAATATATTGAGCTCACAGTCGTATGCTACCTGCTTTAGTATATCTAAATTATTTCAGGTTTAATTTGTTTGCAGAAACTTCTTGTTAGCTTATGACAGAACTCAAGATAAAGACTTGTCATGGTTTAACCCCAGCCACCAACTAAGCACCACGCAGCCGCACATTCACTTCCCCCTCCCCACCCCCCCAGTGGGATGGGGGAGGAAATCAGGAAAAGAAGTACAACTCGTAGGTTGAGATAAGAACGGTTTAATAGAATATAAAAAGAAGGAACTAACAATCATAATGATATCACTAATAAAGTGACAGCAGTAATAATAACAGGATTGGAATGTACAAATGATGCGCAGTGCAATTGCTCACCACCCGCCGATCGACACCCCGTT
>JAOBAS010000007.1:10058735-10105109 GCA_025311575.1 Elanoides forficatus | reverse complement strand
GGGGGGGCATGTATTTGGTCATTTGTTTCGACATTGACCCTAGCCCCTTGTGTTTAAAGTGTGGGGAACAATGAAGGTTTTAAAAACCTAAAGGAGAAGATGAAAATAATTCTATGTTTTCTGTGCCTGAGTGATTTGCTCACTGAGATAGTGTAAAGAGGTGAGTAGCAGAGGGATAGTTCTCTAATGCGTCCTCTTCCTTTGGCAGCTATGCTTCACAAAGAAATGAGTGAAATCATCTCAGCCCTCTGGAGATGTCCTCAGGTTCATCAATGGAAGGAGGCACTTTCTTGAGGAGTAGCTCCAACATGACAAAACTCACCATCTGTACTTTAGAAAGCTCTCAGTAACTGTGCGCTGGTCAGACTTATTTCAGGGGACGTTGGCTGTGTTGAATTCCTTCAGTCAGCCAAGTACCATGTCACTGCAGTACTCAGCTCATGCTCACATCTCTCTGAGATACATAGCACAGGCACATCTTTGCTGTAACCTTGCACTGTCTAGAAAGCCTAGACGACCTGCATAGGCTCTGAATGCTAATGCAAGGGCCCACTACCCAAACACAAGGCACTGTAGAGTCTTAAGTCCTTTTTAAGATTCAATGCAGAGATGAATGATGAATAGCAAATCCAAGTCATGCTCAAGATTCTGCTGATGCACATACACTCCCCACTCTTCCGTACTGAGCATGGTCCCGATGTAGGAAAGGGTCTTGCCTGCGGCTGTGAGGGGTCTGCATTTCTGTAACGTTAATTGCATATATGCAAAGATTACAGCACATAAAACCATGTCGAAGTCTGTTACAGTGAGGAGCTGCTGGCTGTGTGGATACCTGTATCAGGCTCAGCAGGAATCACCTATTTGACTTTCAGCAACAAAAAAACATTCAGTCATCAACAACTGAGCTAAAGGAACAGCTCACGTAACTATCAATTGCTAGCATTCCTGTTCTTTGTTGGCACAGGTTAGACATCAGTGGGATGCTATTACCAACACACTGTTAGCATTACATAATTTGCTAGACAAGCTGGTTTTGAGCATTTAGGAATCACAACACTTCGAGTTCTGTGGTGGGTTTTTTTCTGTAATGAACTGCAGGACCCTATATAGGTACCTGAAATATCACTGGACAGACACAGGAATGAATCTCTCTCTCTCTCTCTCAACTCCTCAAGCTATAGGAGTAACTCTGCTAGCTGTCAGGAAATAACAAGACTCTCTCTCTCTAAAGCAAAACATCTGATCTTGATCACAAAGTCCATGCCCTACACCACTAATAGGAAATCCAGAAAATATTTGATAGCTGGAAAGGAACAAAACCAGAACTCTTCATGGTATTTAAGAACTGTGCCTTCAGTTTCTGTTTGCTCTTCTATGATGCAACAACAGGAGGGAAAAGATAAAAATCTTTGTATCAAAGGATTTTTCTTTTCAGAAAGGGTGCCTTATCGTCCTTACTAAAGGAATTCAAAGTGTTTTCGATTCTTCTAGACCGTTCCAGGATATGTACACCTACCACACCTATGGACTTTTTCCAGCTAGTGTATTTTTATCAGCTGGTAAAAAGTTAGTATATCTTCCAGGATTTCCTAAACCCTAAACTTCTGCTTCTGGAATTAAGGTTTCTTTTATACATACTAGAAGAGGATCCTTGCTGATGTTCCACTAATTCCAAGGTACCTACAGAATTCCATTGCAATATACTATGAAACCATCTTCATAAAGATACAGTTAAGAACGACACCAGGTGAATACATAGACACAACCTTACTGAGAAAACCAGTGTCCCTTGTAAGGAGATATTTCTCCTAGGCAAAGAGATTATTCACCCTGACACGTTGTCAGGATTTTCCTGTAAGACTACTTTTTATGCTAACTTCATGTACACCAGAGTGTATAATACATAGGTCAAAATCATTTGTTTCCTGTGTGCCTCTGTCCTTTTGACCCCCCATCAAGCCATGGCACTGTAGATTCTGCACTCTGCAATGTCACACAGTAGGTGTTGAGGTGGGACAGAGATCAACGACATCTTGGTTACAAGGCACTTGAGGAGTGGATTGTGTAAGAGCACAGTTTTGTAAGGGCTGACATCTGCAGAGATACCTAGTAAGAACAGGAATTTACTTTTAGTTTGGCATCCCCAACTTTGCAATTTAGTCCTATTGCTGAATGCTTAAAATGAAAATCAGTGGCATAGTCCCCAAGACTCTTTAAGCTGAGGCTAACCAGCTGTTTCAAACATAATTACTCACGGGCAGAGGGTAAAGAAAAAGGGAGAGTTTTTTAACTGCCACAAAAAGCCTTGATTGTTGTTCATCTGGCTTTATTTTTCACTGATGAAAATCTGTACTTGGGAGTAACAAGTACTGCACAAGCTACGTACAAGACACTTGGCTGCCTTTGTAATGACAATTCTGGATGGGATTTAGATAGACTTGGGTTACACAAACCCTGTTTTGACAGAGTCCATTTTTGGCTATGCATGTGCTGCAAAATGGAACTTGCAAAAGATAAATCTTCAGAAGATCTT
The DNA here is from genome assembly GCA_025311575.1 of Elanoides forficatus. NCBI lineage: Eukaryota > Metazoa > Chordata > Aves > Accipitriformes > Accipitridae > Elanoides > Elanoides forficatus. The sequence continues at coordinate 10,102,576 of JAOBAS010000007.1, read as the reverse complement.
CTCGGTTATAGAAAAAATCGGAGTTTGTATGTGTTTTCAGTAAGATGAAGGCTTACTTCAAAGGTCTCGCCACTGACAGCCTAGTAATAGGTATCTTAAGGTATCTTTATGCCTGCCTAATCTTTTCAGGGTAGGTAGGCCTCTTAGCATGTACTTAAAACACCCTTGTAAAATATTGCAATAAAAAGGGTAGTAAAGAAGCTGGCGTCAGCTGCAGAAAAGCAAGTATTCATTGTGGGACTATGTAGGCAGCTTACGTTAGCAGGTACAGTACTGTTACAGAGAAAGAAATAGCATTTTGAACTTATAACCCACATGCCTTCTTCAAAGCAAATAGTCAGGGGTACAAAGAAAACACCCCAATGAATAATGAACCTCCTATTAGTGCAGTGTGCCTTGCGTTTAGATGTTTGGCTAAAAAGACAAAATGATCACCTCCTTTGGTGGAGCTTTTTTAGCACAACGAAGAAACTCTTGGTGGCCTAATAGTAAGTTGTAGGCAAGCCTCGTCTAAATGATATTTTGCTATGTGAAATGTATGTTTCTAGGTACTGTCTGTAGATTTTTCTTTCAAATGTCTTTTTTCCACCTTTTCTATTTTCTACAAATGATTTTGTCCTCAGAATCAAGTGAGGCCATTTATCTATTAGTTTCAGGCTTATCACATGAAATTAAGCACCAGAATGCTCAGTAATTAGAAATCACCTCACCCTGGAAAATGGGATAATGACAGAGTCCTTGAAATCAATCAAGGTTAAAGCTGCGTGTTTGTAATAACATTTCTATAAACCCAAGATAAGATGTTGATTAGGATATTATATCAGCTACATAACAATTAAAAGTTATATTTAATCCTGTAGGGAGAGTTTATTTTGAGCACTGCGTGACCTCACAAATTTATCCAGCAAATAACCCCCCTACTTTGATGCCAAAGATAACAAATACTGTACTTTGTTCAAACTTGTCCTATGTCCTCACAGTTCTCACAACTAATCATTCAGGGACATTAACTACATGTGAGGTGTTCCTGAAAATAAATAACAGTCTGCAGAAAATGGACGAGCCCAAGGTTTTTTTCTGATAGGAATGTATAAAAGAGCCATATGTCAGCCAAAGCACAGACAAAAGTCCCCAATATAACAGCTGCAAATTGTATGTAGGTCAGTTTTGGATCTATCAATTATTAAAACAAATAGAACTGTTCTCCCCTTGTCCTGTCTGACTGAGAGGCTGCCTAACACATTTTTAACAACCAAAGACTACTTCAAAATTTAGAAGAATCTGGGCAACCTCGTCTCTTGCATCTTTTCCTGGGAAACCTGACATACATAATCCTCAGTAGTGAAAAAGTATGGACAAAGATTTCTATTCTCTAGAGTATCAGATAATGCCTGTTTCCTACTAAAATACAATTATCCCCATCAGCTTTAGACTGTTAATCTATATTCTATACAGAGGTCATCAACAGGACTTCTATTTAGTTAATGTTGAATAACATGATATAAAAAGTAGTCACAAGGAGCTAAGAAAAAAAAAAGCCACCAAATTTACACATTTTGCTTCCCACTCTTAGGAATGGATTGCTCATGGCCTTTGTGGACTGAGGAAGACCTTGAGAAACACAGTTACTCTTCCTGACCAGGGACCTGATAGTACTTGCCTATCTCCAGAATGATGGCTAGGAGAAGGAGAATGATAAGTCGTGACTCCCTATGCTTCTGCCCATTGCAAAAGAACAGAACACAACGCAGGACTGGGAACTTTTCCTTCATAAAGATCATCTTGCTAAGACACAATTTCTTTCCAAATTCCTTGAGGTCACTTGTTGCCTGACTGGGGCACTTACTAAGACAAGGAAGGGAGAAACGTTGATCTTTTTTCTTCATTAATTTCCTTAAAGGTTAGCTTCTGTCACAGCCCTTCCTGGGGAGTCTACACAGAAAGAAAATTGCCCAGAATGGGAGAAGAAGGAATTGAAATTTCCTGCATATCAACATTCAGATGAGGCATGGGATACCAAAAAGGGCACACTAATTCCCAATTCCAGCTGTGTGCATCCTTTTAAAGGATTCTAGCTTTACACAAAGAACTACTTCTTTGACCACCAAAGGAAAAAATCTTTTCCAATATGCTTCCAAATCTCATGCTTTGTCCCAGTACTCAGAATATTATTTTTCTCCAACAGTTTGTAGACAATTAGTAGTATATATGACGACAGGAGCAGCTTTCTTCCACAAAAAGAGTGTGTGTAGTGCCTGAGTTTTGCAAGGCTATATTCCTGTCAGTGCATCAAATTAATATACCTTATGCACCTCGCTTAACTTCAGCTTGACCAGCAGGCTTCAGCAGCAAGAACAGTTTTATTCTACATTACTCTAGAAAGATGCAACTTATCTGATGTCAGAGGGTTTTCATGAATGGTCCAGAATGTCCAAACAAAAAGTTAGTGACCTGCCAAATCATCTTAAAGTCCTTTACCTTCATACTATTGAAGACATGAGACTTTCCATATGCTCAAAGTAAAGCACATGCTTTTCCGAATCAAAAGCTGACTTAAACTACATCTGGCCTTTTAACTTTTGGCTTAAAACTATTTATTATTTGCAGCCTTTCAATAATTAAAGGAGGCTTATAAGGAAGATGGGCACAGATGTTTTAGTAGGGCCTGTAGCGATAGGACAAGGGGTAATGGGTTTAAACTAAAACAGGGTAGATTCAGGCTAGATATAAGGAAGAAATTTTTTATGACAAGGGGGATGAAAGACCGACACAGGTTGCCCAGAGAGGTGGTAGATGCCCCATTCGATCTAGTGGAAGATGTCCCTGCTCATTGCAAGGGGGGGTAGGACTAGGTGACCTTTAATGGTCCCTTCCAACCCAAACCATTGGGTGATTCTATGATCTTCCTGAAGGGCTTACTGAGGCAGCAAATTGTCTGTATGAGGAATGTTGCTTACAGTAATCGCATGACTACTTCTCTTTCTGTTACTTTATACGGCACTAAAGACAACGTTCATCTGGAGCATCTCTCAAAGTTTTTTCCTTCAAGTCAGATCCCAGAGACACAGTAGTTCTAGGCAAGAAAACCTTTCATTCTTGCCAATTATAATAATATCAATTCAACATTTTCCTGAACAACAGAATGTTTGTTATCAGTTTTCCACATCTAGACCCAACTTATGTAGATAAGAAAAACAAAAATGTTTAACAGAGTGCTCTTCATAAGAGTGTTACATTATTTTCCTGCCCTTGACCTGTTCCTTTAAATCAGCTCTCCCCTCTTTGTGTTTCCTTTTAGTATTAAGGACACAATTTCTGCAGACAAGAGTGTGAAGCTAATCTGTGGTGGTGGAAGCTTTTTGTTAGCATGTAGGTATGACTCCACTGCAACAGAGACGTCACTTCAGAGTCTCCGCAAAGCCATCCTTCAAAATACCCTATCAGATCTTTCCCTTCTTTGGCTCCAAGGTGAAAAGGCTCCAAGTTTTACATAGTATACATGGATAAGCAGAAACTATTCTTTATCTTTTTCTCATTAATTCCTATTATTAAGAAATTACAGCATTTGGAAATATGATGGTTTAAGTTCTGTTTTTAACAGAAGTTTTGTATTTATTTTATGATTTTGCTTTCATATAAGAATTCTTGGATCAGACCCTCCTTTGTTTTGATCTCACAAGCAATAAGGTTCGCCAGAATGATATACACAACTTCACATTTGCCACTTAGCAAGAGTGTTCAAACAGGCAGTACCTAATGCAATCTAAACCTACACCCTAATTTCTCTGTATTCCTGCTATTAAACCTTAAATGTGCCCTTAAAATGTTAGGAAAGATCAGATTTGCTTAAAACTTGTTGCATGCTATTTATAAATAGTTAAAGATTTGGGGGGGAGGTGGAGTTGTTTTAGTACTCTTCAGAACCTACAAGCACGCGGGTTTTTGTGACAAGATCTGTTTTCCTGGTCAACAACTGAAATATAAAATTGAGGGGGAGAAAAAATACCTGACCTTCTCTAAACAATGCAATTTTAGTCACTTTAAATCAGATCTACCTTCCATTACATCCACACAGCACTGTCAGCATGTACACGGCTAGGAAAATGAGTTCTGAATCCTTCTGAGAAGTTAAAGTCTACAGATTTGCACTAGATCTTCCTTTGCCCTAGTTCTCTTTTGTCTTTAAATTTGCTCTCTTAAAGAATCTGTGAACTATAGAATTTGGTATATTATTTCTCACTTGTGGCTGCATTGAGCTTTTAAGGTCAATGACCTGATCTAATTTTTGTGATTGTGATTCATTTCTATGACCGAAAAGAAAATCAACAGAGAATTTTATTGTATCATGAATATCTTTTCATGAACAAAGGTAGTGCTGCTCTAAAAAGTTCAGAAGTTAAAAGGACCAAGGTTTTGAGTTTAACAGTCCATATTGGCCAGTCAAGGTCTTCTTTCTGGCGATTATGTGAGGGTGGCTGATTATCAAGGCAACAGAGGCTACCAGCCCACCATGCCACCTCCTCTCACCCTGTCATCCATGCCACTGTTGAGGAGCCTCTCCCCATGCACATACCTGTGGGACCGGCCACCGAGAGCACCGAGCTTGCCCTGAGCCCTGCAACCAATCCCCCAGCATGAGGAGATGTGCTCCAGGCCCCGACACAGAAATAGCTGAGAAATAGGGAGAAAACTGTACTAATGCTTAGGAAAAGCTTTAAGTTTTGGACAATCAATTCAGCAAAAATGGACCAGCATCCTGATGTGTAGATGCCATTCCAAAGGGTGTCCAACTGAGCAGTGAATAAACAGTGTGTATTATGAGGTTTTATAAGGCTTGCCCAGAATTTTTAGGGGTTTGCAAAATCAGTTGGCATGCGCACACATTTTCCTGAAGCTTAAACATACATTAATTACACAAATTAAGCATGATTCAGATTTAAATAAATAAATAAATAGCTAACTAAGCAAAAATCCTCCAGAAAGAAAGATCTTCAAACTGAAGTACTGTTGTGTAGAATTTCAAGCCAAAATACTTACCCTGGGGTAAGTAAAAGCCAGCTTCTGAAAGTCAGGCTGGTGTGGCAGTAGTCTAGGCAATAGTTAACAGTTCTGATTGGTACAGGAATCAAAAAGACCAGTTGGTACAATTTAGAGGGTATTTCAACTGCTTTTGAGCTCACTTAGGAAAGCCAGCCTAGTTCCACAGATAAACTAGACCAGCTTTAAACCTCTGAAAGAATCTACCTGACATTATTTCTTGATCCTGATAAAAAAGTCCCTGGGTTACATTTGCAAATTAGATGAAGCTTTCTAATTAAACATTATAGCAAGTCATTTCTGTGTAAACTTGGCAGAACTTTTAACTCTGAGGGCAAGTCAAGAATTAGAACCAACAAACAAGGGAAGGATTGAGTCAACAGCCTTAAATGCTGCCGATCTGTAAACTACGAAACCTGTTAGATGAGAACACACTATAGACTAATCTTTATGAAAAATGTTAGATGATAATTCTTTCCAGCTCAGCATAACTCTGTTATTATGTCTTGTTTATGATTTTTAAGCCAGAGCTCATCTGTGCTTCTAAAGTGAATGTAACTTAACACTTGCAGCTAGACATAGGGAAACTTTCTACATTGTGCATGTTTCTATGCCAGAGACTAAATAACCAAACATTCCTTTCGCAAACATACCGTGTGGAAGGTTATATTGTTTAAACAACAGCTTTAGACCCAGACAGATAAAATCAAAATAAAACACATTTGTTATTGGGTAATAATAAGATTCATTCTCCCAAATGAGTCAAGCAGCAGGCTTGTTCCTTGTGTTTTTTCTGCTTTTGTTGGGCGGTAAGTTGGCAGCATCAATTGTATTAGTGTTTCTGTCAGCACCCACATTAAATATGTTTCTTTATGGGAGAAATCACATTCCAGCCTACTTTGGACATCTAAATTTATATCTTTCATCACATCCAGATTGAAATCCAGCTACCACCTGAATTCCTGTAGGGTTTACTTAGTGAAATGCTCAGAATATTTCTGTTCCAAATATCAAATTAAAAATTAACTGAGGTTTATATTTAGGCAGAACATCCAGTAAACCACAGACACTTTCCTCTTTTGCTTCTATACTTTTTTGTAGTGTTAGACCAGATACCCGTAATCCAAAACAGAGCATGGTACATCCCTTGCTTTTTTGGTATTACTTTAAGCTGCATTTATTTTCCCTTGTTTTACAAGTTTGGAATGCCTTATTGGTACTGCAGCCTTCTGCACTGTTTTCCACGTCCTATGAAATTTAGAAATGGATACATAAATTTCAACAGGGTCTTCTGGGATTTTCCTCTGTACTGACTGGAGAGATAGGACTAGAACTCCAACTGAAGGTTAAATTTCCTGATGTCCATACAGTCTCTGTTCTGGCTTATTGCTTCATTCTAGGGAAAAAATAAACTGGCTTTATGGGCAGAGGACCTCACAGAAGAGGCACTGGTTCCTCTGGTTCTTTATCTCTGCCCCTCAGACCTCTGTGAGTGTTCCTGGATACAGCCAATTCTACAAACCAGAAACCAAACACAGTTTAGACATATCCCTGTGATCTGTGCAGAAAAGTATTCAAAAATCTAGATCTGCATCAGAAAATACGTGGTCTTCATTTCTACAGAAATCTAGACAGCAACCTTACAAGAAAATTCCTCATCAATAAATTTCCAATACTGCCTTTTTCTTAGTGGGGAGGAAACTGAGGGGGAACTCCATCTATCCAGGTGCCACATTCTTTCCCTTCTAGATAAGAGTGAAGTCAGTAACCACGCTACCAGAAATGCAGATTTTTTTCTTTTTAAGTTATCCATATGCTTCAGAATTATTTTAGTTTCTAATTTCACTCAGAAGACCTGGCTGGTTTTATTTTTCTTATCTTTCTTTATTACGACTAGAACACAAGAATCACAAAACTAATTCAAGCAGCATTTTGGGCAGAGGACTTTTTTTTTCTTCTGGCAAATAGTCATGATTTCTGCTGAAACAGTGACACTGAAACAATGTCATCTAATCGCTTTGGAAAATACTGTATATCTTCCTTTAGAGTACAATTATGTTTATGGATCTACAAGCAACAGGAACCATTATGACAAAATTGTATTAACTCCTGTATAACACGTTAATTTGGCACTGAGATCAATAGCTTCAGTAAAGTGCACCTTTGCAAAAATAATCAGATTCAGAGACATTAAGCAATGAGGGGAAGTTACTTTATCATTCTGCAAGTGAATAAAAAAAAATTACTTGGAGTCTTTCTTAAAAGTATATTTGCATTTGAGTTTTGTGAGCTCCAGATTTTAGCCATATTTCTTGCTTTGGCTTTGTGTCCTTTAATAAGGAACAGTGTGGGATCAGATTTCATCTTTTTCTATAGGCAACTAGTTATGCTTAGACCCTGCTCTTTGGGCTTTAGGAAGCAAATATATACCATATACACCAATACAGCAGTCTGAGGTCTATTTTTCGCGTTTCACAACAGACTATTACTAATTTTTATTCTGCTGTATTCAAGATTTCTATTTCATTGCAGATGTCATTTATTTTTCACCTTGAGCAAAGTTATCTCATTTATCTGATATATCCACAATCATTAACCACAATTATATAAAGACTCCCAAATCAGCTCCAAAAGGAAAATATTGCTGCATGTGGTTTGTTTGCTGGGGTTTTTTTCAGTCTTTTGTAAGACATGACACTGTCAAAACTCTTTGATTCAGGCCAGGCAAAACCGTGACAGGACTGAAGCTAAGGTGTAAATTCTGTTCTTGTGAAACTCTACAACCCTATTAAAATTCTAGCTGAAAGGCAAAATCAAGCACATGCTTAACTTTAAATGTTTAAGTAAAATTGTTTTGCTGAACTGAGGTCTAAAGCTCCCTACTTATAATGGACAACATAATTTAACTTTAAACTCAGAACCACTGTGAATGTGCTAATGCAGAAATCAATGGTAAAACCTAATGGAAAGCGAGAACATTTGAAGTTTCATTTTTTCTTTTGTTTCCTTTGAATATAATTATGCCCTTTTAGTACTGTTTTTCCTCAGTCCTCTCCTCCTACTATGTCATAATTATAAATCCACATTTCAGAACACTAATTAAGAATATATTCACAGCAAGAATAGTGGATGGGTGGACACAGAGAAAGTGTTCAAGCACCAGAGAGCAAATTAATACCCATAAAAAAGAAACAAAAACAGGAGGGAGGAAAGGAAAGGGAGAGAAGAAAAGATAGCTTGCTATGTGCCAGTAAATAGAGGTAAACTGAAAATTACATTCTCAGATGTATACCTATAGCCTTTTCTGTCAACGTTGCACCACTATTACTGTCACATGATTGAACATTATATATATTTCTTGGAGTTTAGAAAATTTTATGTAAGCCTCTAGGAAAAAAATTAAGCAACTCTTCTGAGCTTCACCCATAAAAGTGCTGTTGTATCTGTTTTTGCAGAATAATAGGGTATTAAAGTATCCCTGGAAATGTCTGTTTACCTGCTAAGTGGATGTGCGCAGTCCTAAGTGTAGACACAAATCCTCCAGGAGCAGCTTTTCAGGTGTCATTTTAGGTGATGTTCAATAACAGCACAGTGTGTCTGGGCAGAATCCTGGTTGCATTGAGGAGGCTGAACAGACACAAGAGACTGACTACAATTTTCCTGTTGTAAGGTCAAGAACCAAAATGTCTAGTGTAAAACAAGATTATTGTAGATAGTCAATACATCTTAATCATTGTAAAGAATGCTGCTATTGTTAAGTAATTCTGATAAAAAAAAGTAGTCTTTCAATTAGCTTGAAGAACACTTGCTCTGAAGTTTTAGTCATGTGCACAGATATTCGTATTCAGGGATGTTGATTTGCTAACAAGGGATGGAACTGCTGGATCATGTGGTTATTAATATTGGGCTAGTGGAAATACAAAAATGTGACAAACAGACATGCTATCCACTTCTTAGGAAATAAAAAACAACCCCATTTGATCCTATTTGATTTCAGGTCTTTTCTTAGCCTGTTCAAAAATATGTCATACCATATTTTAGACACCCATGTAATCCAGGAGATTTCAGCACAGTCTTTTTTTCACATGAGATTTAGAGGTGGAGACCAGCATTTTGTTAAAATTTAAGTGCCTGAGAAAATACCTAAAAGCAAAGAATCATATATAATGTAGAAACAGTGGCTCCCTGTTCATACTCAACCAAGTCAAATAACAGGCACTGTAAAAACATTATTGTTACTTGAAATGCTTTTGAAGTCTCCAAAACAAATTCATAGTGACCATCACAAATGTATTAGCTATAACAAGATGAAATGGAAGGTCAATACTTAGTGGATTATGTATGAGAGATTGTGACTATGACCAGGGTAATTTTCATCCTTTTTTAGGGACCTATGCATAAGAGAGTAATTATGGAAGGCACTGCCACGAGAAAACATGTATGCAAAGGACAGCATGCTGTAAAAGGTGTTAAAATGTGCCTTGAAAAAGCATTGAAGGTTTGGACTAGCAGTTTACCTAAAAGCTAGAGCAGTGAGTTATCAGGAAACCCTTCCACCTAGTTCTCTGTGTCCAAGGCTGCTGTGAAATATTCATGCAGCTTAAATAGCAAAATCAGTTGAGCTGGAGCTGTGTCCTTAGCTGGAATTAAAGCTAGAGGTCCTCTTACACAGAAGCAGTTTCACTTTAGCCCCATTTTCTCCTAGAAAAATTGATAAGTAAATTCCCTTTAGGGCAATGACATCTATAGGTTGAGCAGAGTAACAGACCTGACTGCGTACTATTCTAGCTAAACAGTTCCGTAATAAGCTTCCCAAGAAATGCCAAACCAATCAGAAGAGACCCATGTAACGAAAATACAACCCTCCTGATTGACACTCGGCATTTTCCACACTGCACTGATACATTCATGTTCATTTTACAAGAACTGAGACTGTGCAGCAAGTGATGATTTTGAGTCCCAGAAGTCTTGATGCCCTATTTGTGAGATGTTGTAAGAGGCCTTTCAAAAGTGCTGAGTGTCCATTTCCTGAAAACCAGCTACTTTGAAAACGCTTTTAGTTGAGGAGCCAAAACCACAAAAGTCTTAAAACTTGAGGTAGCTACAACTTTGTTTAGTTTCTAATGGGGAAAGGCAAAGATAAAGTTTTTCTAATCTTTACTTTTTTTTTTTTTTTTTTTTCCCCAGATATACTGGCAGTAAACTTTTCTTGTATGCTAAGCCTGGCTCTGGAGAGCATGTGGAACGTAGAAATTAGCAAAACCACCTTGATTTACTCCATATGTAAGCTGTACCAAGCACAGTGGCGAGTTACAGAACAGAAAACACAGCATAGCTCTGTAATATTTCCAGGCCCTTTGCAGGAGATACCAGGGAACTCACTTTGAAGTTAGATATTTGGTATTCAGTCTTGTTTGCGGATAAAATGTTCAATTCCTTGGCTTCGGATTATTCATGAGCAACCAATATTCAATGTGAAGCACATTTTGATCCAACAGTTAGCACTCTCAATAGAGGTTGCTTCTTGATTGCATACAAGTTCCTAGAAAACCAGGGTCCTGATGTTTGCATTCACAATTCCAAATTTAATTGCAGTAACTGTTCTGCAATTGTTGCTTTAAACAGTCTGTTTTGACTAATGCTCATTGCCTAGCTCATAATCCCACAGGATGAACTAACACAGTTGGCTCGAATATGAAAGAACGTGGTGGTGGAGGGTGAGGGACATAAGATACCCTCCATCAATTTTGATGACAGGTTTCTACAATAAAAGTAAAAGTCCAAGGGTCATATTCACCAGGGCTGGCACAGGAAGTCACATCCGACAGCTCCAAGGACAGATTCATCTCTGAGAGGAGATCCACTTTAACGGTACTCCCTCCACTTCCCCGTTTACCCTGTTTCCCACTTGCGAGCACATGCTTTGCTCAGACAAGGAACAAACCCAACTGATGTGTCCTCTGGCAGCTTTCAATGCCACTGTTCCCTCTCACATCTGGGACAGCAGCAGCTTCTCAGCTTAATGTTTTTCAACACTGTTTCTACCTTTTCCCCTTTTACCTTTCCCTCCATTTTGAGACTTCCAGTATGAACACGGCTCCAGGTAGCAGGTGAAAGGTGAAATAGTATTAAATAGTTTTGCTGTACAGCAATAAACCACAATTCTCTCACCTGTAACTCTTCAAACATGCAAATAAAGTAGAATAATTTGGAATCCGGAGCCTTTCTTTTTCTTTTCTTTTTTCCCTCTCTCTCCATTGTGATTTAGTGATAGGTGAAAGGCTAATTTAGTCTCAAGAGTGTTCTATGTCCACCCCAACTATTTCATTTCGATAAATAATCTTGCTGTGAATACATTTTAATCAGTGATTTCATACTTGGAATTGCACAGTTGTAATACAGTAGGCGTGAGGATCTATTGAAATGGTATAAAAAAGGCATAATTATTTTCAAAAGCTCTGTTGGAATAATGCAGGTAAAAAATTCCCCTGCTGGTGTCTGTTTTCTGCGTCCAATGTATCATTAGCACTTCACATTCTCTCTGTGTTTATAAAAGGGTAGATGCTTGGACTTCAGGTTGTGCAGGATGCCCCCGCAGTCCTGGAGATTTTTCATTCTCTGTTTGCTGTTGCTTGCTGAGATCATTGTAACGAAGACAAGATTTTGACTTCATTTGATAATTTTGGTCTAATTGACTGAAAGATATTACAAAGAAAAGTAGGAACAAAGCCATGAGATTCAGAAGGATTTTCCTAACTCTATGCGCCTGGCCTGGGATCTTTTCATGCAATGTGGAATGAAATAAAGCAGGGCCCAGGAACAAAAAATCAAAACCTTGTCATACATCTTACTGCTGAAGGCAGGCTGACAGAGGAAGAGTTTTGAGGAGTAGTGAAAGAAAAATCGTTAAGAACCATAAGCTAATCTCAGAACCGAGTCCGAATTCACAAACAAGATGCTGGGCTTCAGCCTAGAGGAACGAGGTATAAAATTAAAGGGGGCGACGATGTATAATGTGATTAAATCAGGCATTAGTTACATTTACTAGGAATGCTGCTCGATTAATTTGGCTATTGCTCTCAGGACACACACTGTGGCACAGAACAAAAAGAATGATAAAGGCCAAATGGATTTTTAAACACTACATTAAGCTGCGTTTGATGTGTGAGTTCCCTTGAAGGGCCTTTTTTTTTTTTTTTTTTTCAAAATTATCATGTTTAAGAAATCTGCCAGAAATTCACTGGCATGTCAATGAAAACAAGAAAGTGTTCTTAAAATGTAGGCAATTTACACCTACTTACAGTGACTATAGTTAAGGAACATACACATATAAGCTGTCATATCTGCTCCCTTCAACTCCCTCATAATGTCGATGTGGACATTTTGGCAAGTTTTCTGACCTGCACATAGTCTGAACAAGTAGGCTGCCTTCAGCTGTCGTACATGCTGGCACCTGAGCCAGGCTTTTCAGCCCAGGGAAGAGCAACCCGTCAGCAGAAGACAAGGGGAAGAGCAGCAGGGTCTCGGCGGCACTCAGTCTCTCTGCAAAGAAGAGCGTGATGCGGTTTTCCCAGGCTGCTCCTCATTTCTGGGAAAAGGATGATGGTGGGAACAACCGGAGAGAGCATATCTTTGCGTTCCCATCTCCCTTTGGTTTTTTGTTGTTTTGGGGTTTTTTTTCTCTCTGATCTATGATTTAAGAGAGGAAGTAGCTGCAAAAGTTGGATCCAGTCCGTCTCTAAGTTCGGACCCCTCTCTGACACAAATACCGGTCTCAATCGGCTATCGAGCATGACGGTAGTTCAGAAATTTGCTGTCTGTGCGGCTATGCTTGCAGCTGTTGGACTACAGAGGGAGCATGGCAGTCCTCAGGCTCCGCTCCGCAATGGGCTTAGAGTGGCAGCTGCCACTTAATGTACTGTGGTAGCATCACATATAATGCAGCTGACTGTGGTAATGTTATAGCCAGTGGCATGGTTGGTTTTGATATTGTGTTGATAGGTCTAGTGAAGTACCTAACACTAGTCAATGGGGAGAGAAAAGCTTATGGTCTCAAAACAAATTCATAGGAAAAGTAGTGAAATGGGAGTGTTGATATTCCATTTGAAATTTTACTAGTTCAGAAAATGAGACTATTAAAACCTTGTACAATTACAGATTACAAAAGCAATTTACTGAATCTGCCATGCCCTTCAATGTGTATCTCACTGAAAAGGTTTGACAATGTCTCTGCTTACACATCCTGTTGCAATGCAGACCCGGCATCTGCTTTATTCATCCCTCATTTGTATTCCATTATGTCACGATTTCTCCTGACCAGTTCTTAAATTTCTTAAATCTTAAACACCAGTGCCTCCAGATGAGAGCAGCCTGGCTTCCAGGAGAAGGAGCTTACTTGTAAATAGCCTCCTCGGGCAAGCACAGCAGCATCCCTCCCTGTGGCAACATATTGCTGCTAATTAATTACCTATACATTGCTCTAGGCAGGAAGGCACTTCCATCAAGAGCACCAAACAAGCAGTAGTTTTGTTTCCAGAGAAACCTCAAGGTATAATTATATACAGAGAGCATCATGAGATCAGCTGTCTGAATTAATCGATATTAAGGGCTTTGGAAGAGGGGAAGGGAGGTTGGAATACAAGGACTGAGAGTTCAGAAAGCAGTCGGGTCACCTGAAATATAGCAGCCCTACAGTCTGGGGTCAGAAACAGGAGAAAAGGCAAAAATTAAAAAGCAGTCCTGAGCATGAACATTTAGTCAGTGATGGAAGAAATTAAGACTGAGGTGTATTTGTCTGGGCTTTTCCACAGGATGCTTGGGAAGAAATCTGAGAAACCTGCATAAACTTGAAAGGAATGTGTAATAAAGTAACTAGACAGCAGAGGGTTTAAGGACTAGAGTGGGGTGGATGAAGAGATAAGAAATAAAGGTCACTATGCAAGGACCTCACAAATTCTTATTGTATGCATTCTTGACTAAGTTTTAAAAGGGGAGGAAAGCATATTGATGTTACAAAGTGGGACAGAGTCTGGTCTGTTTTGTGCAGATAAAGCTTACAAACTGTTGTGTATCACTGAGGAAAACAAAGCACAAAAGAAAGTTCTTCTGGGAAAAATAGACTGAAATCAAGAAATAAACAGGAAATAACAACATTTATCCACACCTGCTGCCTTGCAGTTGCTGGAAATTGAACATCTTGGATGTGTCTATCTGCACTGGGCAAAAAATTACCAACCTAGGGGAAAGTCTGGAAAGCACAGGGAGATCAAAACCCCTGGGGCATATCCTTCTTTTTCGCAAAGTATAGTCAACGAAGCTATGATCACTTAGAACACCTCACGATACTCCTCCCCTAGTAACCAAACCTCTACTTTTCCCAGATATGGCAATCTTAAAAATAGGAGAGCAGGAAAATTGTCCATTCCATTTATTCCATTTATACTACTGAAATCTGAGTTAGGACAGATACTTCTTATCCCCCAGGAAAATGGTTTCTGTTAATATCTTGGCAAGGGATTCACCCTTGGGAAGTGTGTGCGCTCCACAGAGCTGTTCAAGAAAAGGCAGAAGGACACACTGCCTTTTTTCCACCTCCCACTCTCTTCTTCATTTGGCTCACTGTGCATATTAGGAGTGAAAGAGAGAGGCCAGGTTTTATTCCTGCCTGACTTTTTCAGCTTTCCAGAGATGAGCAAACACCCAAGACTGCACACTGATCTTAGTTCGAAGCACACTCTGGTCCTATATAAAAATTACTCCCCTTCTCTGTGCACTTTATGAATGGAAGAAGTAGATAATGGTCTTTGTGGTTGAACGCAAAGAAAGCAAGTTGGTGAGGCGCTCTCTACATTAGCACTGCTATACTTTTTGGGTCTCCAAATTAGGATGCAGAAGAAGAATGCAGTCTCTGCCTTAGCCAAATGTAAAGGGAACATTTTTGCATATATTTGATATGTGATCTTATCAGCAGACAGCTTTTTCTTTTCAGTAAAATAAATCCTTGTAATCCCACAGTACAGAAATCCGACAGTATAGAAAGTAATCTTTATGATGGCTAAAAGTCTTTGCGCAGCATATATTGCAGCTTACGATAATTATTTATTACTGGTGTTACCATTACTGAGTGTTTAATGCACTTGTGGCCAGTGGGCAGAAAATAAGCAATACCTGGTGACAACAGCAAGAATGCACTTCTTCACATGGCAAGTAACTTTTTAAAGTTCCTGTCAGGCTGTAATATTTTTCCCCTCCATGCAAGAGTATTAAAATAAAAACTTTGGTTACATAAATCAGAGTAGGGTGAGTTCGCTCCTGTGCCAAGAGGGAGCCGAATGAATCCTGTAGATGTTAAAGCTGAAAGGGGCCTCCTAGATCATCTTGTTCTGCCTCCCTTCCCATTGCTATTAACAACTGCTAGTGTCACAAGAGCAGAATCTTAAATAGCAAAAGTATGGAAAAGAAATATTGGGCTCTCCCCCCCGGCTGCTCATCAGTGCATTAACGCTTTCTACAAAATATTTACTACAGCTTTATTTTTCTCTACTTTTATATTTTCTCACGTACCGTATCTAAAATTCACATCATCACCTCTGCAGTGATGATGAACTTTCTCTAGATAAGTTATTCCATTGTAAGACTGACCTTCCCTTAAGAATGCCTTTTCTCATAATGCATAAAAGGAATTTTCTTTTTTCTAGTTTCAGTCCATTACATCTTTTAAGTACTCAATAAGTCCTTACCATCTTTATTGTCACTATAGTTAGATATTTATAGACAAGTACGTCCCTTGCTTATCACTTCAGTATGGAGGCATGGAAGTGACAGCCACATGATAAACAGTAAATCTACTTGATAAACTGAGGAATCACATGGGAGAATACTTTCAAAGGCATAAAGAAGAATTAACGACCCCAAGTGCAAGCATATATGTATGCACACAGGTGTGTAAAAGAGGAAGGAAAAAGAGAAAGGATTTTCAGCATGACAAATATTCCTCCATGAGGAATGATTCTTTTAAGGTGTTTTGAGAGCGGTGAGATGGAGCTATCGGTATGCAATTGTAGTTATTTTCACTTCACAGAAACAATCAATCTGGAGATCAAATAAGGCATATGAGATGATCCTGTCCACCTCTTTGCGTCTGGGCATTGCATGATAATGCTTCGTGTTTTCTGCATTTAGCTGCGCAAGCCTTAAACAACAGGATTTCCTTGCTTGTCTGTGTTAGAGCCCTAGCCCCCAGGTAAGCCCCAGGGCTCTAGGAGGGCGAGTCAACACGAGCTGGCAGAGTGCTGCCGGGACCAAAGCTATGCTGTGCTGCTTTATCCGGCTGAACCACGACTAGAGATGTGCAAGCGTACATTATGACGTTCATCCCCTTTCCCTCTAAGTCTTCTTCAGCTCCAGTGCCCAGGTCTTTTACCGCCATTTCCCCTTACATGGAATTCATTATTTCACATGTGACTCTCCTTCCTTCTGTTTTAATGTTACCTTTATTTTCTCTAAAAGGGTTATTGGAAATGTGTCCTTGAAAGAAATCTATCATGACAATTTTTTGCTTATAACTCACTGTGTTTCCTGGTTTTCCAAAGGCTGCTCTTTCTTTCCCATACTTCTTATCTCACCAATATGCTTATTAAAGCTTTTGAATATCTTCAGACCATTTGCTTAGTATTAACTTTCTGCTTTCTGAATACCAGAGTACTTGCCTAGTGCTCTTGTGATATATCATCTGAATGCAGGCTATTTTTTTCCTATTATGCAAAAAAAATTTTTTAGTGAGAGTTTGATCTGTTTTCGTGTATATTAAAGGGTATAACACCTATTGTCATCAGTAGCTGCAACTTGCTTATATCCTGAAACAAATAATATCAGCTATTGGTGGTATAAGCTTAGTAAAAGATATTATACATCAAAAGTGCTGGAAAAACAAAAATGGTCCAGTGGGCTGGGAGGAAGTGGCTAGCTGATCCTTCAGACTGACTGATGTAAATATTGCCGAATATCAAGTTTTACCAACTATAAAAACTTTATAGGATGGTCTCACATTGGTTTTCAGTTTAGTTCAGGCCTTTTTTTTTTTTTTTTTTTTTTTCCAAAAAGGCTTTTTTTGCTATGGTTCAGAGCGCCATAAAGTAGGTGCAGAGATGGTAGCATAGCAACTGCAAAAAAAGTAAGTTTAAACACTGAGAAAATTAGCTTTTTGCTTTCTAATAGCAGAGCTTTCATGTTCATATCTTCTTGCTGGCTTTGAAACACCTGTTTCTATTTCAGCTGACTTTGTTTGCTTCATTCTTTCAGTACAGAAAGCTGTGTGGCAGTCCTGAATTACAATTAAGTAAGCCTGTTTTCTGTGAATATTCTCTGGTCATGGACAAACGGCGAGCAGAATTTTGAATGGTGGAGAATTAATTTAGTTTTTAAATTAAATTAGCATTTCCTTGAAATGGAAGTGGGTTTGGGTATGAAACAGAATTGGTTCCCACAATGGGCACGAGAATAAACCTACTTTTGGCTGCTGACTCAGGAAAATTTTAGTGATCACATCAAATAAATCCTAGCAATAACCCCTGTGATTTTTTAAATCTGTTTTAAGGCTATGTGCCCTGTCTGCACAATAATGTGAACTCTGCCTGGACAGCTGAGGGACTGAGAGTTCAGTCTTTTGGCACGTCATTGACTTTTCCTGTTTACCTGAACTGAATTTAAGGCTGTGACTCGTCTCAGATTTGCATCTTTGTTTTACAAGTTCTTGGTGTCTGGAAAAGTGGATGTGAAATGCTGACTTAAATAGCATCTCCTGCTAGTAACATTTCCTCTGCACGCCTGTGTAGCCACATAACAAGAAAAGCAGTGGAGAATAATCAATGAAGACTTTTAAACTGTTTCTTTTTTGATTTTTTCTTTAGTTAATCTTGAATCCTTTGGCATTCTCTATCATACTTTTAATTAGGGTATTTTTTCCTGCTGATATATTAAATTCAACAGACACAAAAGATCTTTGAATCATAAAAGGTATACAATACCAGGTGCACCCTCCAACTGTGGTTTATCCTGAAATGAAATTATTTCTACCAAACTGGAATCTCACTGTCCCCACATTGCAGTTCATGACAAGTGATCTTTTGGTCAGGTTTATCTGTATTTTCACCCATTCTCCTTTCCAAGCTGTCAGCCTCCCGAACACACACTAGAAGGCCTCTAAACCTATCCTAGAAAAAAGTAGTTCCAAATATGCCATCGCAGATTTTGCAGTTGTGTTGGCTTGTTTCCAACACATATAAAGTGTTCCGATGCATCTGTGTTCAAATTCCGTGATTTTCGGCCTCCCCCGTGCTCCTTGTTAACATGGGAATGCGTGCTGCAGAAGAGATGATTTCGTGGAAGCTGGATCTCTTTCAGACATATTGCGGTGCCTATGAAAGGCAAAGATTAGGATAAAAAGGCAGGAAATGACTGAACAGACCTCCTGGTTGTTAACGTAATGGCTTCACTTGTCTATGACCTGGAGGGCTTCCAACCACCAGCGTTTTGGATGAGAGGCTGAAGAGCTGACAGCTTGCTGTACTTGACCCCATGCAATTTTCCTACCACCTGCAGGGTCCCAGCTGGGGCGAAGGGTGCTCAGGGCCCCCCCTCGCCACCCGAGGCGATCATGCCCCGATGTCCCGTGTGCCAGTGAGGCCAGAGCTGCAACCCAAGGAGGGGAGGACAGGTGATTTTCTTCTTCTGGCAGGGCCATGAAGCAAGACAGAGAGCTTCTGCAATGCCCCCAAATGAGTTTTCTCCTCCCGTCTTGTGCAGAATGAAAATTATTCCCTATTTTTATACCATAAATACAAATATTACACTTTCCATTTTTTCTTGCCCTGACAGTCCGCGAAAAGCAAGTCAAAATGAGAAGTTCTTAAAGAGGTTTTTACCCCATCATTGCAAAGCAGAAATCTGCTACAACTTAAAAACAACAACAAAACCTATAACTTCCATGACTCTTTTGCATAACTAAACTTCTCGGATGCACTTGACTATGTAGTTTTCCATTACTAACCCAGTCTCTCTTTAAGTTTTCCTCTTCCAACTATAATTCTGTTGGAAGCGTTTCAGTTGTTGCAGAAGTAGTGCTATAATACTTCACACCAAGCTGTGCAAAGCCTGTAAAATTACGGAGCTTCACAATGGACCTAAAATTCTTATGTCCATGTTACAGTGGGATTATCCAAAGCCCAGAGGTTATGCAAATTGGGTATAGTTATGCAGAGCAGAGCCCTGAAGAAACTACTAATATCCTTACTCCACACCTCATTCATATCTAATAGAAGATAGATCCACTGCCATAATTAGTGCTCTTATTTATGACTTACATAATTTTTCAATACACGCTATTGACACATCTTCATTTTCCATATACATTTTGCGTTGGAATGTCATTACTGACAACTTATTAGGGGTAAAATAACAACAATAAAAAGAACAACAGTGTTGGAGAATTATTGATTATTGAATAATAAGCTGCTAAAAAATGTGAAGTGTTCATGTTTTTCACAGATGTATTAGACAAAGCCAGTAGTTGTTCTATAGTTAAAGCTGGAGTTTCCAATTATAACATTTATTTATTTTTCAAATTAAATCTATCTTGGAAAAATGTATGCTTTGATTAGATGGAATTTACTAAAATCTGCATTCTGTCAAAAAAAGGAACAATTTCATATGTTTACATAGTCTTGGGGATTTTCTCATAGATCATTACATTTTCCAGACAACTCTTGGAAGAGGGAGAAAGGAAAGAGGATCAGAAAGTGACTGTAGCCCAGCCTAGTGCGGGAAGGGAAAGGTTGACTACAATCCATTAAAGCAGAATCTGAGACAGAAAAAAAACAGCAGACCCTTTTTGATTCTTGTCTCATTTAGCAAATCAGGAGTAAAGAAAGAAGAAAAAAGGAAATTGAGAGCTTTTGTATATCAGGAAGCTCTTTGTTCTTTTTCTCTCCCATGACTAAATGCTTAGAGCTACCTGTTGCTCAGTGGTAATGTGTACGTCTGTCAACACCACATTTGAATCCAGTGCAGTCAGATGCACTTCCATTAGTGACACTACATTTGAGATGTCAGGCCTGAATTTAGCCCTAAATAGAACAGAAATTATACTTGCAAAGCAAATATTAAGCTTCCTGCTTTCTCATCCTCCCTTTCAGTAGTCTATGTGACCATAAAAACATGTCACTCTAGAAAGCCTCAAATAAATATATTGGGGTTCATTTTTTAATTGTTATTTTTTATCTATAATTTTTCTCTTTCATTGAACCTACCTATTTTTGGAGCCTGGCTACTACAGAGAGCCACAACCTGCTCTTTCCCACTCTTTCCAGATTCCTGAAGTAGTGGAGGGCAGAAAATAAGGCATATGGCTCCAGAGAGGAGGTGCTGGCTGCCAGAGCAGACTTCCATGGCAGCAGGGGGAGATCCTCTACAGCTGCATCTGGACCTCCAGGTGGAGACTGGGCTTCAGATACGAGATCTGGATGGAAACTTAATTCAGAGTAAAAAAAAAAAAAAAAAAGTATACATATATATGCATTTATATGCCAAAATATTTGATAGCCCCTATTCAAGTTCTGGACAAAGATTTTTTTTTTTTTTCACTCCTGATTGTATCTCTGGGGTATCTCCAAGCCAGCTACTGGGAACAGGATTAATCTTGGCATTTCTGATTATAGAAGAACAGGTCTTCTTGGACTCTTCTATATGGAAATAAAGAAAGAATAAGAAAAAAAGAAATGAGAATAAGAACAACAACAAAAAAGAGAGAATAAATACCTTACCCTTTCTTTATCATTAGTAGTTTTTTACAGTAGACATCTTAGAATGTTTTATTCAGTGTGTTAGCACTAATGGCACTAAATACCATTAGTATTTATTGAATAGAGTCCCCCTTAGAACTTTTCCTTGAACTAGTTAGGAGATTCTGTCACTTTTCTGGTGGAAGTTACATCAGACTTGCTGCTCTCCCTGTATTTGTCAGTAGACTGCTCTTGCCCCTTACGGTGCCGCTCTATCCCGACATCATGTGGAGTGCCCTGTGCAAAGGCCACACCATCCCCAATGAGCTCTACCTCTTTACAGTCAATTCTCACGCAATATTCTGCATTCAGTCTGCACCTTCTGTCCATCTTCAGTAAGCTATGGCATCCAGTAAGGTCGTACCATAGATACCTAAAACACACTTTCTGTTCTCCTGCGTTTTGCTACGGTTCTTTGGTAGGTGGGAAAAGGCTTCACATCCATATAGGGGCAGTGAAACATATGTAATGGCCAGAAGAACTACTTTTGTATCTCTTCCTGTTCGTTGCTTTTCTTTCCTACTCCATGAAGATTTCTGAGATGACAGCAATGAGAAACTACTGTAAGCCTCCCCGGACCACTTACATTGGTAAACAATTAGTGAAACAAGTACTGACATGGACTTAAACGTCACTGACTGAACTCCAGGGTTGAGTATAGCATTTACGGTGGGGTTTGTCATTACTATCACTGCTGGAATATAGACTTTAAAAAAATAATAATAATATAACCATCACTGTACTTATACAACTTAGGTGAGATAATATGGTGGAGAATGCACATTTTTTTTTCATATTTACCTAAAGCAATTTGCAGTAGTCCCAAATTCTGATACCTGTGTCTACATCTGAGAAGCATCTTTTTTCTGGAAGGACTCTTCGTGGGCACATCCATGCTAGGACTGCAGGGTGCATCTCCCACCTTGCAGCTCAGCTGCAAGTATCATGCCAAGTTGACACCCAAGGTACCACCTTCCCCCTGCACCCGCCATACACACACATGCTGTCAGCTCAACTGCAAGCCAACTCGTGAGTAGAGATGGGGAAAAGCAGCGCAGCAAATTCCAACAGGCCTTTCTATCCAGATGATCAAAAGACCTTGAGGTGAAGTATACTCACCTCAGGTGTTAAACTCAGCCAGTGGTTTAACTCTTAGAAGGAGCTACATGCTAACATTAATAAAAATTCAGAATCCTGGCCCTAAGTGAGCTACACATATTTTAAAGAAGACATCTCATTTTCTGCCTAAAGCCAGTCAAGCGCCATGAATTGAAAGAACAGATCCCTTAAGTCTTAAGCAAGTATTTCTCATTAAACGAACTTAATTTTTAATGGAGGTTAGAAGGTAAACAGTATGCTATTCAATGCAGTAATTATTACTGTTTAATCCAGGAGGTCTTCATCAATACATCAACCAACCTGATTTCAGTTGAAATCTGGGAACTTATCACCTTTTAAGACTTAATCACAGTCATTTCCAGTTTGACTGAATTATTTAAGGACATTTGTAAAGGATTTTTCTTCATATGAATTTTATTGTCATTGCTGGAAACAATATTACCCAAAACACTGGGGACACTAAATACTTTTTAATTGTAGACATGTAACTATGAGGCTCCCGCTCCTCTGAAAGGGGGACTCGCCCCTCTCCAATCACTATACATGAACTTAGACGTCAATACCCTCACTTATGTCCAGCGTAGACAATGTGAACAACTTACTGTGACACAACTCTACAGTAGTGCTTGTGAAGCAGGTAAATAAGAACAGGAGAGAAATTTAATATATGAGCTTATTTTAAAGGGACATGGATCTTTCCATGCTTCAGCTACCCAGGGAGGCTAAGAAAGATTGAAGTCCAGGGCCTTGTGCTGACAACACATCAAAATCAGAGAATCACAAAAGCAAGTTAAAACATTATGGTAAGTTCAACCACGCATTCCATAGGAAAAAAATACCAGATACAATACAGAAGTGCAGATGATTTCACTGTACCCAACACACATCTATCTCCAAATCCTGTTCCCAGGACTGACAACACAAACCTGTGTCCTTTTTCTTATGGGTTTGTTCCACCAACTTTAATAAAAGAGAGCATGTCCTGTGACTCAGTTACTGAACAGAAAATTGTAAGCCAAAATGTGATGTTTTTTTCCATTACAACCTACAATTAGGTAATCTACAAAATTAATTTCCTTCACCTTTAATGAGGTTCTGTTATGTGGGTTGGTGTGCATTATATTGTGTATTAGTCAGAGCCTGACTGAAGGGAAATACAGCATCAAATTTATTGTAACAGCAATTTTCCTTGAAGTATATTAACACAGATGAATTGGCAGATCCATAACACATGGCTTAAACCTATCTTTTATACAATATTGCCCTCTATGGGAGCACAAGATGTAAGAGATTTGAAATAAGCATGCTGTTGTTCTTTTGTCTTTTTTTTAATTTTTTTTTTTATTTATTTAGTATAACATCTACTTCTTTAAATGCTTTTCTTTTTAACATAAAAGCTTTATGCCATCAGGAAAATCAACCTATTACCCTCTCATCATTTAATCTGTTTCTTCTGAGCCTACATTTCGTATTGTAACAAATATTTCTATTGCTAGTGCTTAACTTTTATATGACAAATTCAGTTCACAGAGAGCTGCTCAAAGTGTGTATGCCTTTCTGCCATGTTCAAAAAAACGTAACCAAACTTAAACCAAAACACACACAACCCATTAGTTGCATCAGTGTTATAAATAGGCAAACAACATTTTGAATATTATTTTAAAGTGCCCAGAAATCGTCACAGAGCAAAGGGGCAGCTCCAAAACATCATTACAGATAGAGACAGATACTTTCAAACATAACCTTTTGAATGTGAGTGGCATGAGAAGAGAAGGAATGAGCATGATAAATGAGTATAATGGTTAAGTCAAATATCAAGAGCTTATTCACTCGGAGTGGTCTCACTCTTGGCTACTCCATCCATGTTTTTCTGTGATCATTTTAATATTGTCACCTTTATTTTCTTCCCATGAGAAAAATACATTTTTAAAAGGAATCCAAGTCCAAAGATGATTGTTTGAAGAACGATGATCACTGTGCATTATTCACACTGAACTGTACTGCATATTCAAAAAAAAAAAAAATTCCTTCTGCTGCCCTCCTGATTTTTTAAGAGAGCTGTGCTGAAAGTCTGTAATTCCTACCTCAAGAAAAATGAATCAATAGCAGTTAGACATTAAAAGCATTTCTTGAGCTTATTAACTCTGTTCTCCTCACAGATGTTGCAGAGAGATTTCACATTTCTCAAGAAAGTCAGTGCAATGTAAATATAAAATCGTGATCTTGATTTTCTTTGTCAGACTACGATTTCTGGGAGTATGTTAGCCTCCCTTTTGTTGAACCCAGGTTTGTGGGGTTTTTGTTGAACCCAGGTTTGTGGGGTTTTTTTTTTTAAACACTGAGACACAGCATAGTTGCATCAGTCTAAAAACAGAACCTGAGAGGGAATACTTCCATCTTCCCATTTTAGTGTGGTGTGTCATGTTTCATGGTTTGGGGTGGCCTTTGTAAAGCGGTGCAGTTCAGCGTAGCAAGTTGCGACCCAGGAGAGAAATAAGGAGAGCACTCCAAATGTGTACCAGCATAAGCTAAAGCTTCTACCAGACTGGAGAGGATGCCAAAATCCCAGCGTAGTTTTGAAAGTTATGATACTGAAAGTGTTCCCGTAATGAACAGCTAGCGCTTACGGTAACACAGAAACATTGGACCCAGACACAATTAATCCCACCGAAGCTAACAGAGGTACTCCTCTTAGGGAGACAAACGTGTTCACACACCTAGAGACAAACACAATTCCTTAAAACAGCAGGCTGTACAACACATTCTGGAGACCTTTCAAGTGCAGAATGTTCATATACCCCATAATCACTAGGAGCAAATCAATTTACTTAGAAGAGGGAAGACCACTTCCCTCCAGGTACCACTGACCTGCTTCAGAGCAGTAGCAATTTGCAAAGAAGGACACAGAAGAGAACAGAAACTGATTTACAAAAGCTTCATTCAACATCAAGATTTCCCATGCTAGCTGGAGCATTAGCTGAAGTAGCTCATAAGCACGAGGCCTCCTCCTGTAGGACTAGATGAAGCAGAAAACAAATGATAATGGGATTATCTAAAATAAAAGAAATTTGCTAAGAGGTGAAACAACACTGTAGAACAGGATCCATTTATTACAGTAATGCTAGAATACCAGTTTGAAAGTGGTTTAGTAATGGATTTTTCACGTTGAGGGTTTTTTAAGTTTTAAATTAGGGTATATAAAAAGCTATACTTGTGAGAGCTAACCTAGAAAAAAAGTCATCCTTAAAATGTAATGGAAGCTTGATATCTAGATCGCAAGGGCAGAAAAGTAAAAGGAGAAAGATAAATGCTCTTTGTAGTTTCTCCTTTGAAAATATCATTCCTGGTTTCACCTTTTATTCAGAAGTGGATTAGAGTATTTAAAGAGCCTCTGTAGACATGTTAAAGGCGACTCCCATTGGAGCTATGGTCTAATTAAGCCACTTTATGAATCATTCCACAGTTTGAATAACTCAAAAAAATTTTTAAACATCACTTAATACAGTAAACCAGGAGTTCAAGCTTCTTAATGTTTAAAAATCAAGGAAGAAATGCTTAGTTTTAAGATTTGTATGCTATCACTTAGTTTTACGGATTATGTTCTTTGTGATAATGGCTTTGCCAAAAGTTGGTTTGGATTCCTCTTTATTAGAAGGCACCTTCCTGTAGGCATCTTACCAGCCCTACTACGACTTCGCTGTCTATTCTGTTTGTGGTCTTGCATGAGCTGTTAACCATTGGACCATCAAATAATTTATTTGAAGTACTGATTTGCTGATTTATCCATCAGGAAAACAACATCCTGCAGTGATTCAACCCCATTACTCTCTTTTTATTTAGAAATCCACCAAAGCTCAGCTATGCAGCTAGCACATGATGGCCGAAAGTTGACATTATACAGAGATAATTGTTCTCATGGTCCCAAGTGTTGTGGTAGAGCAGCAAGGATGAATTATGTCTTTCTTTCCCAAAATAATACCGTAATTTGTTAGATAATTCCTCCTTAAAATGCAAGAGTAGCGGAGAGAAGGATATATATTACTCCCCAATGGCCAAGTTACAGACCTTTCCTTCGAGCACATTTTGGTTTCCTCCCTGCATTCTATTTTTTCCAAAAATAGCCCCACTAAGTTTGGACTGGGAGAATGGAAAAAGGCTTAAAGAACCTCAGCGGAAGAGTGACGCGGTAGGGACCAGGCCCTCCGCACCAGCAGCATTGCCTAGTCTCTTGGGTTGGCTTCTTCCCTTGCTGGAGGCAGAGTGGAATTGGGCATTTTTTTGCACATTCCTCATTGCAATGCATACTCTGCAAGTGAAGGGGGATTCGTTCCATTTCATGGAAATCATAAATCAGCACAAACCATGGCGGGTTGTCCAGAGATCATCTGGAGCTGTTAAATAGGTCTGCTAAAGTTCACATTGGAGAAGACAAGATTACTACACAGTCTTCTCGTAAGGAGTTCCTCAAGCTGCTGTAAAGCAATGCTCTACAAAATGTGTTACTCATCGAAATAAGTCACTTCCCCTGAACTCATGTTGTGAGTGGGCACTGGAGAACAGCACCACAGCTGATGCACAACGGGGTGACAACACTTCTGCTGTCTGCAGTACTGGGGGGGAGAGAAGCTATATGATGATCTCTGGTGAAGGATAACCTTTGTGAGTCACACAAGAGAAAAAAATACAGTAAATGATTCTTCATGCTTCCACAGAAAAGGGAAATGGGAGTGCAACTGGAGTTTCTAGATCAACAGACATCTATATTTGCAACAGTTTGCAATGCAGTGGAGGTAGCAGCAAGCTTTTCTGAGTGAGGCGGTTGGATGAATTGGACCTGCTTTTAGTATAGGTTTTGTAAGGATTTACAAATACAGATTGACTTGCTTATCAGCAGGGAGGTCACAAGGACAGTGTTCTTGAAAACAGACCAAATGAGAAACAGCTCCCATACATTGCTGAGGTGTTACAGGTGCAAACACAAATCACAACGGGGCTGAGCAGAACATAAACCTCTGGCGTTTCAGTCTCTCCTGCTGCGCTAAAGCGTGGCCTGGTAAAAAGCTCTTCTCTTTCTAAGCTCCAGTCCTACCCCCATTCACTTCCCAGGAGCTTTCTGCTGACTTCAGGCCAAAGCTGAACCCAGGAAGGATTCTGTAAGGAAAATTGTGGGAAAGAGCCCAAAAGGCTTTACGGATACACAAAGACATGCTTGTCTCTCGCACAACATGAACCCTTGCCTCGGTGTCACGGTGAGCTGATAACTCAGGGAGTGGTGACACCGATCACACTGTGGATTAAGCAGAAGAAACTCATTTTTTGCTTTGATAGTATCTCGATAACAGTACTTAAAAGAACAGAGTTTATATTTTTATAGTTGAGTAAGCACTTAAGACATAAAATAGTAATGTAATTAGAGAGATGTGGAGCAGCTCTAAAGTAAGATGTTAATGAATGTATGTTAGTTTAACAGATATTTCAACATTAGCTTGTATCAACACACCCTCTGAAACTAATACATCCAAAGCCTTACAGGAACAAAAACACACTAGGATGTCAAAGTTATTTTACAAAGGAATAAAAGTTTAAGGTAAAGGTCATTACAGAACTGGTATGCACTGATTTGCCTTTATCATTTGCAGAAGTGTGTCCAAGCATAAACAAGGGAGGATAATAGCAGCTGAACAGAAACTGTGTAGCTGGAGAAAGTCAGCAGTCAGGGAATCTGGTTCATATTTTTTTATTTTGCTTGCAGGACTTTGCATCATTTTTGCTGTTGATGTTGTTTCAAATCAGTGCTTCATGCTTAAGTGGACTACTAGCAGCATATTCTCCACTGTCATCTGGGAAATAAGAATAACCCATGACAAGGCAGGCACTTTCGGTAGAAGACATGAATGCCTTAACTGAGTTGTGATGCGTGAAACTCGGCTCCAAGTGTATCTATATTTCATCCCTACACTTCTGAGTATATAAAACTTCTAACACATTTTGAGTCAGAGCCAAAATATTCAGATTAAAAACCCTAACAACATACTGAGACATCAGAAAAAAACCAAACAGACTTTTCTTAATGAAATATATTTTTGAATACTCTAAAAAGAACATGTTCTGCTATGCCTTTATGTTTCTTGCACTTTTGATGTGAGTGTAATTAAGTTCTGCATATCTTGAGGAGCTGCTAGAAAATTAGAGACTAATCTCTAAGTCTTATAAGTTGTCATAGTTCCTCTGAAATCAATGGATATTTTGACAATTTACACCAGCTGATGAACTGCGCTGTGTGTTTAATAAAAGACACACTGTTGTTTAATTACAGGGAAGTTCATAAGACGTCTCCACAGCTCAAGGAAAAGCTGGTTGTTTCAGCAATAGTCATTTTTTGTTCTTTTAAACTCATTATGAACTTAAATGTCAAAAGCCATCTTTCTGTCAATAAAGAACATAAAGGTGTCTTTAACTGGAAGAGACAGTTATATGTATTGCAGTCAACTTTATTTTGAAGCATGGCCTTCATGCTGCAAGGTAGTTTTTGAAAGGAGAAGTAGGGAGCAGCTATTAAAGTGTCATCAGAACACCATAATAACAGGTGAGAAAACTGGGAGCACTCAGAGAAAACAAAAACTTGACATAACAACAGATCATCAATCCAAATGTTTCAATGAAAGTTTTCAGATAGTCTAGAAGTGTGAACCAGGGAGATACCGTATATTATACATATTAATTTCTGAAAGTATTTGCTTGTTCTGTATCATATTTCTAAGCATAGAACTACAGGAATTGTGTTTTTCTACCTCATAACGTGCTGTGAAGAGAAATACATTAAAAATACGTGCGCAGACATTATTGTGATAGTATAGTACCTAGAACAGATAACTATGAGCATTAGAGTCTGGATTTAAGCATCTAAATAGGAGACAGATGCTGAATTTTCAGCAGTTGCCTTTCATGTAAATGCAGATGCCTCTTTAAAAAAAAAGCATCTGATTCAAAGTCTTGTTAACTTACACAGTGCTAAGCAGAGGTCTATGTGAAAGCATTAGGTTTAGAAAAGTAAAGCATTTGTATATCTTGTAATGTGTGTAAGCTCCAAGAAAATTTAGACAGAACAAAACAAAGCTCACTTCCACTAGGGAGTTTGAAGTAAAGAAAACCTAAACCAACCAAACAAAAAAACCCGCCACAAAAACAAATCAACAAAAAAAACCCCCAACAAACCCACAGTTATAAACCCAAAAAGTCATGTTTCGGAAAAGTAATACTAGTTTTGGGCAAAGTACTGGTAGGTTTCATCTATAACTTTTAAACTACTGAGACAGGAGGGCTAGGCAGTTGTGATCACCTATCCATATGGGGGAAAAATAAATCACACAAATATTAACTACTGCAGAATTTCCACTAGCTAATGCAAAAATCTGTGCTGCAGGTAAGATTCAGAAAACCACACATACTGTGACAAGGATTTCAGCATAAATGTGGTACCTCTTAATATGGTGTTTTGTTAATAGAGTTTCCCTTTTTTTACTGTCTCTCTCCATCCATAATTCTTTCCTGTTTCTTGCTGTCCTATTTTCTTTCATGTATATTTTTCCCTAAAGCAGAGCATGAGAATAATATCAAGATTGGAAGGACATTCTAGGTAACTCAAGTGCATTTGTGTCCGAGCAAGAAGTGTTCAATTCTCACTACTACCCAAAGGAGAGAGAAGTGAAAAATCAAATTGTACTATCTTTTTCCCAAGGGTTGGTGTGCTCTTTTTGTTACATAAAGAGAGTTGGAGCAATTCTGCTAACTGATTTCTACACATTTCTAATAAGGGCAGACCTTGCCATAGTAAGTCCCCTGATCCTCCACTTAAACTGAATTGCTAACAAAGCAAACAGATATTGAGGCAGCATGAACCAACAGCCATGCTTCTTCATGTTGAATTCATCTAGCGTAGCACGCTCTTAAGCCAAGGATTTAAGTTCAAAGAGTGACTTCAGCATCTGAATTAAAATACACTCTCAACGCTATGCGTAACCACTTGGCCGCTGGCCCGCCCTGGGAACATCTGCGGCAGCGGCTTCAAAGGGGCAGACAGCTGCTCCCACCACATCTGGTGGCAGCCAAGAGCCATCCTGCAGCCCACTTGCACCCCGCGGCCAAACCCTTCCACTCACAGGGACGTCTCCTGTGCTTGAAGAACAGCTAGGAGTCAAGTGTACGAGTAGAAAGAGGAACAAAACAACCGGACTTTTTGTACCATCAGATTAGTAATAAGAAGCGCTCGCATTTTTTGTGGGTTTTGACCAACTGCACCAGAAGCCTTTCTTATGTTGGGAAGAGGCTCTCTCACTTGATTTGGAGGTTTTGGTTTACAGCCTGACTTAAGTTCTGGTGTTCGCACAGGACGCAAGGAGGCACCCGCTCACCACTTAGTTGTGGTGAGAACCCCACACCCAAACTTCGCAACAGTCGTTGGAAAACAGATCTCAAACCCAGAGCCAGCCATAGGTGTAAGGCATTTTTAAAAGACCCCCAGCGAGTGCTTTATAATTAGAAATTGCAGGAAATTACTCAGACACACTTTGAATTTTAATTTTCCCTCAGTTTGTAATTTAGCCAGAAAGAATAAATTAGTCCCCAGCTAGGAATATCTACCATCTTTGAAACTTGGATATGCACAGAGAGCAAATAGCTCTTCATGTAGAAGGTCCCAGCTGAAGGATGTAAATGGTAAACTGCATGGAAACCATTTATTTACACTATTTTGGAAACACGAAAGGTTGAGCTGACCCTCCTATGATTCAAATCTGAGTTTACAGCGTCATTCATCATCTCAGAATGGGTTTGTTCCAGTCTCCTTGAACAAAACTATTTTCTCCTCACATTTGCTGCACAGAATTGGCTGAATTTCAATTCCAAGGTGTATCGTACAAAGAACAGTCTTGGAGTGAAAGGTGTCAAGCTGGCAAAAATTGAAAATTAGATTGGTATAAAATCTAATTTTTTTAATATAGAAAGTGTTTAGTTCTTCCTCTGTAATACAATTTAAAGTTGCATAACAATCGTGTTTCTTGGCTATGGAGGTAGGTTTCATCTCTAGCTGGATGAGGTAAAGGATTTTAATATGAAATTATGCAACAAATAGGTGGAATTTGTATTGCATACAGTAGGAAAATACTTTGTACCTCTGAGCACCGCATGTTTACTCGTATCCACCCAGAGGTGGTGTCAGGGAGGTCATTTGTAACCAACTTGCTGGGTGACCTCTGCTTGATTTTGGTCATGCGTTAAAAACCACCTTTTGTCGTACCGGGTGATCTTATCAGTGACCTAACAAGAGTAGGAACCAAAAAGTCTTCCAGTATTGTGATTTTCTTGAGCCTTCTTTGGCATCTGGGGACGGGGGGGAGGGGCTGGGGGCTCAAGCATTCTCCTGCTGGAAAATGACTCTTTCAACTTTTCCTTTTTCTCAGGCTTTCGGTTGCAGACTCCAGGTGTAAAATCAGAAGCTGCAAGTGGCATTTTCCTCCCGCATTTTGGGCGGGCAGGCGGGAGGGGAGGTGGTCCAACTGCACAATGACAGATTATGCAAATCCTCCCGGAGCATCTAATCAATCACGGCTGTGGGAGAGGAATGCAGCTCATCTCCGAACTAGCCTCCATCTCCGTGTCCTCGTGCGAAGCATCCCCCCTCAGTTCGAATGACATCAGAGCAGCTCCGAGTCCTTGAAAGTCTGGGGGTTGATTAGCTGGAGGAATTGGCCGCTTCTGCCAATCACCACCCTGCAAAGCCGCCTCGATACTCTTGTAGATATGAGGGAGAGGGAGGCTGACTACAGCAAACAGGAGGCACAGCGGCAGCACCGGCAGTAGTAACGGGAGCAGCTGGTCTTCGGGTGATTAAATAGTTCTCGCAGCCTTTTTGCTGTAGCCTGGCTGCTCCCCGGTGTAATCCCCATGTCCAAGAAGGAAGCTGCATTTTTAACGGTGCGCTGAACAGAGGTTTGAATCATTCCAGCTGGCTGCTTGTTTTGAAAAGGACAGTCTGTGTATAAATGAGATGTGACCGTGCCGGTAGAGTTCAGTTACTGGGGCTGGAGCAAGAGGAACCTTCCCGGGATACCGCTCAGACAGCTGCTTTCAATTGAAAACTCTCCCTAGTTTACCTGGAGCCATGCGAAGAGATTTGAATAGCAGATGTCTCTTTCCTGCACACTAGGAAGAGAAAGTCTTCTCTAGGTAAGCTATTGTTCAGCTTCTGTATATACTTCTGGGTATATATTCATACGACTGTATAGACAGTGCCTGTACTCAGAGACAGGAGAACAGTTCCTGGCCAGGTGTGAATACCCACACGGTGTGTAAAATGGTTTGCCTAGAACCTAATTATGTATAGTAAGTACTTCAGAAAGCTGCTTAGAGCCTGGCATTCAAAGGATTATTTGAAAGTTTGAGATAGTCTTTGCCATGTTTGCATGCAAGTGCCCTTGATGTAAATGGATGCGCGCCCTCCGAGGGGAAACAGTTGTCTGACTAAATATATGAAAGACCACAGAAGTTAGAGCGTGGGAAGTTACGTGAGATAAAAGGGGGATAAGGTTGCAATTCTTCTTTGGTCTACTCCATATACTTTGCTTTTATTTGCTACCATCTAGCAAAGTTATGCAGAACTAGTGGATTAAAATGACAATGCAAAAGCTTTCCATGGCTATAAAGTAAACATGCACTATTTAAAGTAAGCATAATTGTCCTGTGAGGAAGCCAAGACCTGCAGATCTGCTCTCTTCCAGCGGTTTGATATCCAAACATCAGTCAGCAACATTTGTTTTTTTTAAAACAGTATGATCATTCATAGCCAGGAAGCAAGGAGTGTTTCAGCTAGTAAGAGGTAAACTGAAGAAATCAGTGTTTGCTCTTCAGACAACTACAGAGTCAGAGCACAGCAGCAGCCCAGCGTCTTTATCTTACAGCTGACATACTGGCTCCAAGTCATTACTGCTGGGAATAAACACTCAAAGGAGAAATGTTTAGAGGTGAATAAGTCTCTTCCTACAGGCGCTACACTAATGTAACCACACATACATACAAAAACCACACTCATTAAGTACTCTTTTCCCCAAGGAACATACCATGTAATTTTTTACTAACTTCTGCAGCTCTTAATCACATTGATTGGACCCTCCCTCCCTGTGAATAAATGCTGCAGGATCTGGCCTACCCCGTGTAGCAGGTTATTCTGCCTTTTCTACCTGAATGTTACCAGAGCAAGAGATAAAAACAGAAATAAGCCATTTTCACCCCGTTTCTTCAGTACTTTTTAGTTATGATCCTACCGCTATAGGATTTTCATCTTGTGTAAGAATAGCGGAATCTCCTTGTTCATAAAGTTTAAATAGTTGGCCATGTTACTAGGTGCTTCACTGTCTTGCCCCATCATGTCTGTATACTTTGATCATGCACATTTTACCACCAGCCAAGCTGCACTGTGTGACTTGCTTTCTAAAATGCTGCTGTAAAGAAGAAGGGGGTGTGGGGGGGGGAAGCCAAGTTGCATTTAACTAAGGAAATTCTTGGCTTCCAGTTTTCTTCTGAATCTTATCAATTCAAATAATATGATCTGCTCAATTAGGTTAGATGTTCCTAATGGCATTGGTCTGTGCAGAAGTTTAAGATTGTGTATTAGGTTTTGTGCTATTTCCTCAGAACATGGCCATTTTTTTGGATTCATAATAGATGTCTGAAAGCCTCAGATGAAAGCAGGAGTATCTTAATGTCTTGTTGACACCACTGTTTTCTGTGAGGCTGGAGAAATGCTCCTCTAACTTTTATTTTATTGGAGTAAATCAAATCCAAAGGGTTAGATTTAAGCACAGAGCAGGATGCTTGAGTGACTGATCACTTGCACTCACACACACACACACACACATATATATATATGCCCCCACATATACTTCCATTGCAGTCTGAACACCCTGTTAACTCACATTCTAAACTTCTGGAAGTCATATTAAAACTTTATGGACGTTTAGAGGTTGTGATATCTGCTATATTGCTCTTTGTCATGGCACTGATTAAACTTAGCTGATGTGGCAGCATGCAGGGAATCATAAGCTTTTCCAGAGTTCAACTATCATTCAGTATGAGTGGGAGAAAAATATGCTAATAGTAAAGATTTTCTTTTTTTTTTTTTTTTTTGAAGGCTTACAGTACAGGAATTCTCAGAGGTATAATGAGATACTTTAAAGAAAACATGGCCACATATTGCAAACCCAAGGCAATACTGATCAAAGAAAATGCTGATGAGTTACTAGTAGTTGTGACTGAGTTTTCAGTTAGATAAACAAAAAATTACATTTAACTATATGCCACCAGAAAAAGTTCTGTTTCGCATTTTTATTTTTCGACGAGCAGTAAGGGAAAGAATACCATGACCTCTTACAAAAAAACCAACCGACCAAAAAAAAAAAACAAACAAACAAACATTTCTGTTCCAAGTCTTTCCGATTTAGCCCACAATCAATTTTGATTTGACTGCCTCTATGACCATCAGGCTGGCTGAGCTTCAGCTGCATGTATACACTGATGTTTGCTTCCATCAAGTGTTTGCTTTGCAAAGCTTTCATAAAGCCTCCGTTTCTTAGGTTCATCCAAGAAACTGCTTTCCATACCTGAAAAATGGGCTTTTCTTAACAAAGCAAACCCTGGGCTCAGAGCAGCAAAGCATTTCAAGCTGGGGCCTGGGTGGCTGAAGGAAATTATAACTCGGAATTGCACAGAAAGCTGCAATTTCCCCAGCCTGTGGAATCATTTCAGGAACAGGATACTGAGCTTAAAATGAGACAAGGGCTCTCCACGCTTTCCAAGGTGAGGAGAGCCTGGGTGTGAAACTATTTGCAAGGATTAAGGAGTACAGAGTAAGGTGGCAGTTTAGCAGATCTCTTATTCCCAGACCTGGGATGCAGTTGAGAACCATTAAAGCAGGCTGAGGGGCTGGACTATGGGAGAAGGAGGGTCTCTGTGCTGGAAACTACTTGGAGCATTAAGTTAAAGTGTCCTGTCTCATATTTTGAGAAAGGCTGAAGAATGCTCATATCACAGCAACAAGTCTGCTTCTCCTATTGAGATGTTAAAGCTATGCCCCTCAAGAAGTGTAAGCCACCCAGAAGAGTGCTGGATACAAATACAGAATTTATTTTCTGTCTATGTTAACATTTAAACTAGAAAAATTATTTGAGCTATTAAAAAAAAAAAAAAGTCAGGTGCTGGAAGAAAATTAAAACCATGCACATCAATCCAAAGCATTTAACACAATGACTGTCAGTAATAATTACAATGAAATCACAGATTCTTCTGAAATTAACAGTTGCTGTAGAAGACTAATACTATTTTATCTAAATAGTAACGCCACCAGAATCACATGGCAACAGCAAAACAGTGTAGAAACCATGTCAGTATTTGATGAAGAAAACACATTGGCACATAGGCAGAAGTAATGTATTGTGATGAGGTGATTTAAACACAATTCTGAAAGGAGCAGAGAAGTATTTAAACCTATTTCCTCCCCTCTGGCTACAGGAAGGGTCACAACCACTTTCCCCAAGTGCGGGCAAGTGGAGCAAATGAATCCTCCCTCCTCTGCTGTAAGGATGGATTTTGCAGTGCCTGAGCAAATACAGAGGTAGAAGCCAGGGCAGGGTGGGCTTCTTTCATGAGAAGAGAAGCAAAAAGAAAGGAGTTACCTCTTCTTCCTTGGAAGCTGATGAAATAAGAACTGTACTCGTCTTACTTAGCCTGGCCAAGGGAAAAACCTGCTGAATCTCTGGTTTGCTTTTCACAGCCTAGGGAAGTCTTTGTTTTCCCTGCTTCAACATGTCACATGGAGGCTACCATGGAAGTTTCTTTTCTTCCCCAAAACATGCTAAGACAAGGTATTCCATAGCACAGCACCAAAACAGACAGCATAATGCAGACAGCAATTTAAAATCTGTACACATATAGATGCTGATGCAGTTGTCCCAGACCACGGTACAGCTAAACTGAGAGAATGCATGCTTTTGCACCCAAGGCTGCTGTGGCAGAATTTCGGCTAGGACAATCTTGCAACTTCAGCGTTAGTCCTTACGCAGCCGCGGGATGAGAGGAGCATCTGCCATCCTGTCTCGGCCCGCAAGAGTGCTGAGAAACGCATGCACAGCTAATGCTCAGGGCTGATGCATCCACAGCTATAGAGTATTACTAATGGCTGGGGTTTAATCTCCCATACATATATATCTATTATCAGACACACAGCAGACAGAATAATGTGAACAGGCTCTTCCCTGAGCAGAACTGTGCACGAAACTTATCCTCCTGAAGGACTATCCACAGCTACTTATTTCAACCCACACTCTGCCAGGCTTCCACTGAAAGGATTGCACTTAGCTTTTAGTGTATAAATAAGTGTTCTGATAAATAATTAATGGTAGCTGCTGGCCACAAAAGAAGCGACTGTTTGGAAAGTTAAAACAGTCTGTCATGAAATATGCACCCACCTCTATGTTCTAGTTCCAGGGAACATTTTATCCCACATCCTTTCTTTTTGCATGGGACCATATTTTGCAAGGAGAAGGCCAGAGCTCGAGTTCCAGAGCCACAGGGTATTCTTTGAATTTATTCTCTGGCACTGGGATATCTATCACCCCCCCTCAACCACCAGAGGGGAAGGCGGGTGGTCCGTGAGTCACAGAGAAATTTTTGGAATGAGAGGAAAATGCAGTAGCATTTAGGCTTCTGGGTAAGATGCAGAAAGTACACTTACTGGTCACTTCTGGTTTTAAAGTTCTCATAGGTTTGGGTTTGTTTTTGTTTTTTTTTTTTAAATTTAAACAAAGCAGGCCCATGTCCCTCAATACTTTTGCCAGACTACGTGCACTCTACCTACTTAAATAGCTGGTATAATGGACTAGGCCATTTTTATTCATTACTAGTCAGTAGACTGTACTTGTGCCATTTTAAATGGTTTCGCTATTCTACCCTCCTACGATTGCACTGTTAAGGGTGGAACCATGCATGCACACATCATGTGCGATCCTTTCCTGCACAGGGCACTGTACAAGCCAGTAACTACTGTTAGCAACTGAGGTTTGTTTTGAATTGATAGAGGGACCATTCCTCCTTCTTAAGGTCTATCTCATTAGCAACTGAAAAGCAGTGATTCTGGAACTATATCTTCTAACACAACATCAAGTGAGTCTTGTTTCCCCATACCTTATTATTTCCAAACCACCTGCAGGAGCACATGTTACTATAACTTGTGCCTTAAAAAAAAAATCACAATTAAAGATCAAGAGACCTCTGTGGTACATACTATCCGCATGACAAGCAAAGCGAGCAGTGCATGCCTCAAAACACTTGACACTCTCAGACTCCCCTAAGACTAACTCTTCACCAGCTTTGGAGCAAGCTCCACGTGCCAGCATGAATCAGCAGCAGTCATTCTGCGTCTTCAGATTTTTTAGCTAAAAGTACCTCTTAAAAGACTTTCTCCTCCATGGAAAATATTTACATTCAGCCAGAAACTTAAATATCTATGTATTTATTATCTAAAACAGACCTTTATGGATTACAATGTATCATTGTGTCAACTAATGAGACATCATTTTGTTGGCTAGTAAGCCCTTTCCATAAACCAGAGAGCCAGGCTGGATTTCCTCTTCCAAGACGCATCCTGGAGATGCATATTAGAAAACCTAACACAGTTGTGCACCCAGTGCACAGGAGAGAATAGGAGTGTAAAGAAACGTAACTAATTCCAGCCTGGTGCAGGAACGGTATGTTCAGAAAGATTTTGACGAGTTGGATTTCTTTTTTTTTATTCCACCCCCCGTTTCCAAAGATAAGTTAATGCCTCAGTAGTTCAATAAGCAGACATTTTTCACGAAAGCAACAGGTTAATCAAAGCCTTACTCTTCTATCACATAGCTCTAATGGTATTAGTTCTAGTTCCAGTCTCTGCTTACCGTGACTCAACAAAAAAAAATCCCTTGAATCCCCAAGTAGAACCCTTATCCTACTAGTGGCATTTGTAAATTAAACTTTATCTAGACAAAACAAAGAATAGATCTTTTGAAAGGAAACATTTGTTTATATTTTGGACCAAAAGGAAAACAGTATCTACAGGTCACAGATGACACACCAGAAATCTCAAAAGAGATTTTGTACTTGACTGACGAAGTGGCTTCTCTCAGAGAAACCCCATAAAATAGTGGCAGAAATAAACAGAAATAAAGTTAACCAGGGTATGAAGAATAAAAAGAAAAAGGAAGCAAGCACTGCAAATACATTTGACTGCACATGAAAGTATGAATTTTGCACTGGCTTTCCTAAATGCACTGTTTGCAATATCCATGCTATATACATTTGAACCACATGAATCATCTTAGAACATTTTACAGCTAATGGCCATGTAAAGGTAGAAAAGGGTATTATTTCCACAATGCAGACAGGAAAACTGAAGTACTGAAAAAAATCAGTGGTCTCCAGAGGGCAATACATGATGTTGGTGGCAGAAAGAGACAACTCTTAGTTTCAGCTCCCTGCCTTATCCTCTCACCACCAGGCATTTTTCCTCTTGATAGGCAAACAATACCCATCCAATCATTTCAAGATAAAAAGAAGTTGAATTTGTATTAATATCTTCCATAAAACTTCATTGAACTATCTTGTCTGCTTGGCAGTTTCTGAAATACTTAAATACATTAAAGTGAGATATAATCTCTTGGATATTGTAGTATTTTTAGTACATGATAAAGTTTCTCCCTCTAGATTAGTTTTACTGACAACATGTGCAGCCATAGCTAGTTGCCACCAAAAGCTAATCTTTCCAGCTTTAAAGAACTGGTAATAAGACCCAGAATTTTCTGAAGGACTGCCTGGAACCTGGTCTAGCACTAAGACTCTAACTTACGCAATTTAAATATATATGGAAAAGACAGGAGAGAGATTCTAAACTTGACTTCCTGCACCGAAACTGTCATGTAATAAAGCAGTGATAAATGCAGGTATTTTATGAGCAAGGTGGAAGCGACTGAATTTTCCTCTTTAGAACAATGCCGTTTGGAAGTCCAAGAAGCACACACACACACACACAAAGAGGCACGTGGAGGGTCACCCTGTCTTCATTCACTTTGTTCACCTTACTTCACTCGAAAGCCTCTACATGCCATTAGCACTATTTGCTGGCTAAGACCTGCCAGCTTGTCACCAGTGCTGGTGCCTTAGATGATGCTTTAGCCCACACACCTACTCTGATCAGAGGTTGCTGGGACCAAAGTCACTCACTGTGTTTTCTATCCATTTTTCTACCAAATCCTCTCAACAACAACAAAACCCTTCAGCCAGTGAGGACAAAGATGGGGAGAGGGGACTCCAGTAGAATTTCCTTAAAGAATAAATATAGGGAAGCTGTTATAATGAGAGTTAATGTACCCAGAGCTTGGAAATGGTCTCTGGCTGGCTGGAACCTGGCTTGAGTAAACTCAGAATAAACCTCTGTTTAAATTTCATGTGGTAAAGGTGCTGTTCTAAGGATTTAGGTACAAAGTCTTTGTTATCTGGGTTTAAATAGACTTCCTTTGCAGTAGTAATAGATCATGACTATGTGACAGCAGTAGTCTCTGAAATAAGTTTGTGGCCTCCTTTTAAGTCCCAGCACAAATGTGACCACATCAGACTTTCTCACAACTAGTCCCTGTGACAGGATACAGACACCACAAAACATGTTATTCAGTGAAATATATTGTCATTGATATAAGGGTGGAGACATTTTAATTATCTTGTATGATGGCTAACATTTTTAGGTCCCATAAAAGCATTAGGAAAACAGAAAGTGTGGGAAACCATTTGCTACTAAAAAAAAATATATATATATATAAAGACCAAAGAGTTTAGCTTCTAATGAGCTATTCCAGAGCCTGTGACTATGTCTTGTAGGCAAAGGGCCTCTTCATTAAGAAAACAGCTTTTAAACTTTTTTTGTGTGAGAAATATCCAAAAAGTAAAGTTTCAGTAGCTATCCAGCAAAACTGTAATCCTTGGTAAATATTCAAAATAGATACAGAAAATCTGCAGTTATTTAGATGCTAATAGAACTATAAAAAGATTTAATTTTTTTTTATGTCTTAGCTTTCATATATCATCAAACAAGATGTACAGAGTTCAACTATTGTGTTGATTGACTTTAAGGAGTTCTAGTTAGGCAGCCATTATATTGCACTAATGTTGCCTCTCAACTGAATTCACAACGCAAATCATTCTATTGAAACTGGATAGCTAATTGACAGCCTTATAAAAGTAGAAAACAGTAACAGAATAGATGGACTGTAATAAAACATCTGATACAGCATCTCACAAAAGTTTTATTTGAAAAGTTAAACGAATTCAAATTGGCTTCCATTGAAGCATTAAACTATGAATTGAAAAGTGATGAAGAGC
The DNA here is from genome assembly GCA_025311575.1 of Elanoides forficatus. Taxonomy (NCBI): domain Eukaryota; kingdom Metazoa; phylum Chordata; class Aves; order Accipitriformes; family Accipitridae; genus Elanoides; species Elanoides forficatus. Next base: position 10,062,128 of record JAOBAS010000007.1, on the reverse strand, counting down.
CATTAACCAAGTGAGATCAGAAGATTTGTTGCATCAAGTCAAGAGGAATGTTTTGCAGGCTGCCTCAGGAAAACATGTGAAGCCTGCTTTTATTCACCAGCTTCATTCAAAAGGGGCAATCACAAGATGTTCATTACACCTGCACTCTCCATTAATCCCACTGGGAAAGCAAAGCATCAGCCCTAAGGACTCAATCCTGTAGGTCACACACAACTTTGTACCATGGAATCTCTGCTGTGTTTTCAGCAGTAAGTTTCTGCCATGACATTTTGGCTCTGTCATCATGGCTTAAGCAATAAGCTTCTGACGTTCAGATCATCTCTGAAAACCTTCTTTTCGTCCTTGGTAGTTCAGTCACTTTTCTACAGATGTCAGGGTGGTTGTAAAGACACATACCTGTTGAAGGGCTTTACACAAGAACAAGTGGCTATTTCTTCCAGGTCAGCCATGGGTCTACCAAATTACCTTGAAAAAGTCAGGCCTGTACCCAAGAGTAATGCTATTGAGCTTTTCTGAATTTTTGGTGAGTTACTAGTAAAAAGTGATAGATCGTAGTACCATCACTCAGGCAAGATGGACACATTTATTGGAAACAGCACTGAGAAGATACTTTTTTTTTTTTTTCATTTAAGTCTGGCCACAAAACTAAGGTGTTTTGTCTGATGACATCAAAATTTTATGTGTATTTTGGTATATTTCAATAAAGTGATATATTTTGATATCACTACGCAACATTTTTGCCACATATGGAGCTGCACAAAGGGTTAATGTGGTCATTAACACCTACCCGTTGCGATGGTGACTAGAGTCACTCTGTCAAGAAACAAGAAATATATATATAGGTTCTGTCTTCATGCATGGCCCTCCTAAGACTATACTTAAATTATTACCAATTTCTAGGAGCTTCCAGACTTGACACTGAAGAAAAATAAGCAGTCAGTGATTTCTGAGGAAATATTACAACTACTTAAATTAAAAAATGCTGACATGTTAGAGACTGATCAGTTATGACGATTGGAAGAAATGTCACTGAAACATCACAGATGGGATATTTATGTGCATTTCTGGGTGGTCCAAATGACCGTGGGACTGTTAGAAGTTAACTCTTTTTTCTTCTGACCTATTAAAGCTGAACATCAGGCAACATTCACCAGAAGTGTGGTCTGGTTAAGTCTTTGAATATATTTCTACTACGAGTTAAGCAATGTGAAGTCTTGCATATGTGCTGGAGAATCAAAGGAGGCAACAATTCCATGAGGGAGGATTTGCAGAAAGAGCAGTACCTTCCTTACAGTCTCATTAGTTCACATTTGTAAAAGTGTCCCGCTGATTCATGTAGAATATCTTGGGGGAGGGGTCTCATTAGCAGAGGTTATAATTACCTGCCTAAAAGCATCAATAAGAAAAAAAAAAAACCCACTTGGTGAGTCAGCAACTTCAGATCATATGAATTAATGAGAACAAAATATGTCTGCTTACACGCTGTTACGAGGGTACATCCATTGTACATGTTCAAGACAGTGGGACTTGCAGCGAGTCAATGGTGGCTATTTGCATGCCTTCAGAAGTGTTTAAGGAATAAAAATTATTGCAAGGCTTTCTCTAATCACAATTCTCCTACTCAGTCAAAAGACAAGTAAAACACTGAAAATAAAGAAAACCACTCTGTTAGTATACTTCAAATCACACTTGACAGTACTAACCAGTATAAAAACAAATCAACTTTGGTGGTCCTGGAGCGAGACAAACTGTTAGCTTTGCATGAATCTGCATCAATCAGATGTTATCAGTTTATCAAAAGTGAAGAGTTTACAGACTTCCTAGGTACCTTTACGCCATGTTTGCCAACTATCTTATATACATAGTAAGTGGTGTGTGTGTGTGTGTGTGCATATGTGAACACATGTCTGAGAATATGTATGTGTGTAAAACCTATCTCTAAATATGCCTTTTGCCACCTTTCCACCAGGGAGCCTTTTTTTCTTCAAAGCTCCAAATTGTGAAGTCATCTGAAAAAGTTTAAAGCCAAAGAGATTGAAGTAAAAAGAGTCAAATAGCTGGCTTCCAAGTATTGTTTCATTCATAAGATTGTGCCAGCTTTCATTGAGTACACAAGTTGAGGTATTTCGAACACTTTGCTTTATATTCATTGATTATCGACTTAAACTTCTGCATCATTTAGCTTTCTGGAATCACACAAGATTATATGTGCACTGTAGACTGATCAAATTGCTGAAAATACTGAAAAATTGATGTTTTAACTTACAGATGATTATGCATTGAAAACAAACAAAAGAGGTGGAAGTGCTGAGCAGCCTCTCCACTCAAATTATAGGAAAGAGTTAGAACAAAGTTAGAAGAGCTGCAACAGCTTTTACCAGCTGAGAAGCTGTCCTTATCCTAGGTAAAAGAGTTTTCTAAAACTTCTTGGTAAGCTGTGAGCAGCTGGCATCAGCACTCCTCATGAGCAAAGCCACATTTATAAACACAAAACACATTGCAACTTTGGTAAGCTTGGAAAAGGCAAAGGTTGGTTTCAAACAGCACCTAAGTTTCCTGAGCTCAGTAAAAAGTCTCTCGGAAACTTTTCTGAGAAAAAGAGCTGGTTTTTCCTCTGCAGTGAACAGAAACCCTGAACTTTTGCTAAAGGTCAACAGGAGTCATTTTTCACTCAAATCAGGTTGCCTGTTTCTCTATTGAATGAGCAGTCATACATAAGAAGTAGCAAGTAGGTATTGTGGATCATTGGGCTGCTAATAAATGGCAGGAGTCATGCAAGCTTAGAAAGGAAGGAGAAGAGAAAAGAGTTTACATTAATTTTTTAGCCTAAAGGGAAGTTTTATATATAAAAAATAAAGACATTCCAGTTTCTGATTTATGCTGGAATAAGATGAGAGGAAACCTCTGGCCTGCCTCCAGGTGAATTACCCATAGACTGTTCCACACAACTCCACACTCTGGTTGCGGACAGGAGACTAGAAACAACAGTATTGCCGTGATACAAGCGTCCTGCTCCTCTACTCAGTGACGCGCTCTCAACCTGCTGCGGATGCAAAGTCTATTAGCTCAATCCGTAAGGCGGATAAACACAACCGTTTGCTTAACATCAAAGCCTCCGCTTTCCATTTCGGTTTTGGTCAGGCTGGCAGCCCACACGCCCAGGACTCACCGCTGGCCTCCTGCCGCAGCCAAACTGCTCGCTTATCACCGATTTCTCCTGGGGGATAATGGAAGACAGCAACTCTGCCATGTCTCACTTTTCTTCCTCTCTCTCTTTTCTAAGCAGGTAACAATTTCCAGACAATTCTTCTCTTTTGAGACAGTACTATTCCGGAGCAAAGCCACAAATCTGCTAGTGAAATAAAAAGGCCATGCAAAGCGCTTTGTTAGGCA